>OZ004343.1:8998196-9631857 GCA_963924445.1 Philereme transversata
CATACGATGACACAGAAGAAACATATCCGTGATATGCGGTTGTGTACTTTATTTTATTTTCAAATACTTAGGTAGCAAAATTCTCCTTTCTTCTTGGGATCTTATACCTCGCGTTCAACTGAGTTCATAATATTTTTACGTTCAAAATGTACTTACATAATAAAGATCCTTTGATAGAACGCTGTCCGTTGCGTTTGAAGCAGGACTCATAGTAATAGAGCCGAGAGGCCGCATGAAAGGAACATTGAACAATGAAACCCACAGGACTAGACTATTGAAAGCCATGTAAAAATGCCTGGACAAAGCCTCTAGGACGTGCCTGTTTGAAATTAGATGCGGTCTGGAGGGAGGACTTGTTTGCTTATTCTTTAATCATTGGTGATGCAAATGGCGACTTTTACTACAGATTTTTTTATGTTATTTGTGGGGAAACAGGCTTACGGCCCAACTGACGGTAAGCGGTCACCGTCGCCTATTGACACCGGCAACACCTGGGGTATTGTCTATTGAACTAAAATTATACAGATGTTTTTATAAAAACCTTTACCAATACAGCTGGTAACGGTAACCATGTCCTTTTCTGTGCACTATAATCAAAAATATCTATATTCAATCAATATAATATCTACTTATTAAAGTAAGAAAATTATTAAAGTACTAATATCGCTATTAAAAAATAGGGGTTGGTGGTAGAAGGGTGAAAATGTTGTATGTATTTTTTATTGCCGAATCATAAAAAAATAAAATAAAAATATTTGTCGCAAAAAAATAAAATTTGAGGTGGACCTTATCACATAGGGGTATGAAAAATAGTTAACGTCCTATTCTCAGACTTACCGAATATACACAAAAAAATTCATAAGCCGTTTCGGAGGAGTTGTATTACAAACACTGTGACACGAACATTTTATATATTAGATATATTGTGGGTAAGTATTTACAAGATAAAAACTAGAAGTTTACCATAATACTCGTAGTATATCAAATATTTTCAGAGCGTGTCGTTAAAGTATCAGAATTTTTCAATTTTGATTACTCGTTTAATACAAATTGCGGAAAACAACATCAAAATCTCTTCACGCATATATTTTATTCAAATTTACATACATATTTAATGATTGAAGACCATGAGTATGGAACAAAAACTATTGTACCTCTTGAAGGCTTCTGCAACATAAAAAGTCAACATCGTGACTTCCTCAAACGTTGAGAGATAAGAATGAAATAAAGGCAAAAGGGTTACTTCTTGATTCATGTTTATGATTAATCTTGCATTACATCGAAAGTGGCGAAGATTGTGCTGCTAAAAGGTAGTTTGTATGAGCTAGAGGCCAACCCAGGTATAGAGAATAGTATACAACTTAAAGCCCACACTACTTAATGTTTGCCGTATAACAACAGGGACAAATAATACTAAATTTTACAACTATTTTTTAGTTGTTATCTCTTTTTAACTTCACATAAAAAAGTTAAAATAACTAAAAAATATAGTAGCTAATCTTCTCTTAATAATAGCTAGCCTTTACGAGTAGTAAGTCTAAGCCCGACTAGCACAACGATCCCTAAACATATTAAGCGATTAAACATGTTAAATTTGACGTATTTGTATGATTTGACAACTCTCTATATCATATTTAGCCACTAAATAGGCTTGGGCATCGTTACGCAAGTCCCTCTTGGTATTCCGCCCGAAAGAGGAAGAATTGGTATTTAGTCTGACATCCCACGAAGTCTACGTAATGTGACCCTTATAGGCAAGAACTCAAAGTGTTATAATAGGTAGCGTAGTAAATAAATATAAGTTTTTATTATACTAGTGGTTCGCGATAAAAACAAAAAAATATTATTTGTAATCTTTGACTACCAAAATAGTGCCACGAAATGCATAACCAATTTACTTGACCTACAGTTTCATTCAAATTGAAGGAAGGTAGCAAGAGTTCATGTTATCTGGGTTTTTTTGGGGTACAAATGGCATTTATTCTGGATTTCAGACTTTTGCCTATATTTGTGTCACTTAAGCTACACGTATACCAAATAACAGCATTGTGGGGTCACTGGTGTACCCTGTGAATTTTGTCAAAGTTCAGTTTTTATTATGGCTAATAACTTAAAAACTACAAGGTTTAAACTAAAAATAAAAATAGGATCGAAATGTACTCACAAAGATCTTTTATTAGACGTGCCATTTAACCGGATAGTCCTATTTTTAGCTCATTTAGTCACACCAAAATTGTGACATCACTACCTACCTATATACTTAACAAATTTCACGATGATCGGATGAACGCTTCGAAAGTTATCTTCGGACAAACAGACATACAACGCAGATTTGTCAAAGTTGATTTAAAGATTTCGCTTCGCTCGATCAAATATGTATTTTAGGATAAGGTAATATGTCTTTATGGGCCGTAGAATAAGTTAATTAATATCCTGTATCTATTTTATTGTTGCCTCAATTGAATGATTTATTATTGATACAGGCACAATTTTCAAAAATAATACTTTTATCGAATTTAATTGTCAACAATGCTATGTGCGACATCTGTCTATTAGAGAGAGAATTGGGTTCTCTAAGGAAGTTTTAAGTCGGAAAGCGAGGGTGACCATCGTAATGGCATTTTAGCGAGACGTTTCAAAATGTCACTTTCTATTAGAGTATCGAGGTAGGTACGAAGAAATAAAGTTACGAAAAAATAAAACGACAAATATCCGTTAAGACCTTTATTTTTGTAGTTCTGCCATTTGGATAGATGTATATAATTTTCTGTCATCGATTTTTACTGTGATTTTACTAAGGCAGACGCTAGTAGCATCACACTAATATAATAAATGTGAAAGTTTGGATGTTTGTTTATTTGTTACTCAATCACTTCGTAATGGCTGAACTGATTTCGATGAAATTTAGTGTATTGATACATTATGACCTGGATTCAAACATAGGCCGAAGCCGCGGACGGAAGCTAGCAAATCATAAATCAATTATTCATTTTTAAAGATGGTTATTTACCTACCCATATATGCATAATTACCAGACATGTTTTACCATATTAGTAGACATGCAAATTCAGTTAATGTACCTAAAACATAAAAAAACGTCAAAACAACGGCCAAGAGCTATGGCTTATCAATGTTTTGGCCAAGGGCTATCCACCAGACTTCAGGATCACCACGAAATTTCAATGGATCAGAACCCCACCATTCACCTCAGTCGCTTCGCCGCTCCAGATGAAAAGAAGTGGCCGCAGGCGCCTACTGAGATTATTGTAGCCTCTAGATTTTTGTAGTCACAGTATTGGTCTGGTCTCCAAACAACTTCGTTAAATATTTTTAAATATCCAAAATCCAACCATTCGCAAAAACTCTCCGCACCAGACGTCTGGACGTTTAAAACATTAAAACATTTCCACAATTCAATTATACCACCATCCCTATTCTATCATCGGACAACCAGACGCTCCGCGATACGCCACCGCTACATGGTAGACATACCTCCCATACGCACAAAGCGGTTCTCTTCCACCTTTATTATGCGCACCGACAAGGAGTGGAACGCCTTGCCTGAGTCTGTGTTTCCTGATAACTACAACCTAGGGATCTTCTAGTCGCGAGTGAATAGGTTTCTTCTAGGCAAGCGTGTACCATCGTAGACTGCATCATCGCTTACCATCAGGCGAGATCGTGGTCAAACGCTAGCCTATAATTTATTAAAAAAAAGTAGTTTGTGTGGCATTGATATTGTCAACTACATCTCCATACATGAGATAATTGTATTCAAAATAATGCTAGTGTGCTCCTCCTAATGTTATTATATCCTCTTCCGTCATAACCATGATGTGAACATTTGCGAAATACATAATTTATAGGTTAGTCCGTACAAATAATTGAACTCGTCCAATATGCACATGGCGAAGTGCATCTAATTTTCATCGACATTATTTTCAAAACAAATAATATTATGAACAGATTGGTATTATATACCTTTTTATTAGCTATTAATAGATAATGATAATGCAATAATTCTGCCCCGCTAATTGTACTTGCAGTAATCGTAATCTCGATATCGTATTAAAAAAACTTACTTTTTTTCTTTAGGAACCCCACCGACGATCGTCCAGCCCCCAAATGGCGGTTACTGGATTGACGGCGTGGACGACACCCCTGACGGAGAAGAAGAATCTCGAACCCACCCTGATACCCCCCGACAGACCAAGCGGCACAACATCGACACAGACGACACCGCTAATTACTACAGGCGGTTCTTCCTTGGCAGGGTAAGTTCTACTCTGATCTGTCTCAGCTAAAGTGCTCAGCTCACTGCGTCATTCTTTTGACAAGTAGTAGAGTGCATTTTGTTCTGATATCACTCTAATATTATAAATGCGAAAGTTTAGATATTTATTTACTATTTATTTGTTTGTTTGTTACTCAAAACACGTCGAAACGGCTTAATCGATTTCAATGAAATTTGGTATGTACATATGTAGATTATATGCTGGATTAACACATAGGCTACTTTTTATCCCATAAATCAGTTCCCATGGGGGTAAAAAAAGGATTGTGTGGTTTTATGAAACCACGGTAAAAGTGAAACTTTGTTTCACATTATAGACATTTTTCCTCGTTGGCCAAATGAGTAACAGTCTATACACTACCTACACGGTCAGCTGATGCGAACTATAGGCGCCGCCATATTGGCCTCGGCTGCTCTGACGAGCGCCTTTCACTTTATCCCTACTCCGCGGCCGACCGTCACGCGACATGCAACACACAGACGAAAAAGTTTGAAACGATGTAATAAAAGTTTCACTTTAAAAATGGGATGTCAATGTTTCTATATGTATTTTTACCCCCCAGAACAACGAGGGCGAAGCCGCTGGCAACGGCTAGTTTGAAATAAGTCTTTCTTCTTCTTAGTGTGTCAAGAGTTCTACGTTTCCATTGATAGTATGTTGGACAGGTGTTTGGCCACAGCAATGGCATCAGGCGAGGCGGCCATTAGGTCCAAGTCAATAAGGCCAATAAGTCTTTGAAATAATGTGATAACTGTCGGCCTATGGAATTCTCTCCCTACTCATATTAAAAAGGCGCCTAGTAAACTAGTTTTCAAACGATTCGTATTTATTAAATTCGTATTCGTATATATGTATGTAATATGTTTTTTTTTTTGCTAATTATTATGTTTAGCCGGTTTATGTATTTATTCTTTGTGATTGGAGTTTATTGTTATCTGTGTTTCTTATCTTAAGTTAGTACTAATAATTCAATATCTATTAAGCTAGAACGTCAAACTTTTTTTGCTGCTTCTGAGGTTGGCAGGTAGAAAATGCTTTTAGCATCAAGCCCACTTTTTTTTTTTTGACGACCTCCGTGGTGCAGTGGGCGAATAGCCGGCTGAAACGCAGGAGGTAGCGGGTTCGATTCCCACCGCGGAACAAAAAGGTTTGTATGATCTACAGATATTTATTCCGGGTCTGGTTGTTTCTCTATGTATTATAAGTATGTATTTACAAAAAAAAAGTATATAAGTATTCTATCAGTTATCTGGTTCCCATAGTACAAGCTCTGCTTAGTTTGGGGCTAGATAGCGCTGTGTGAAATGTCCAGCTATATTTATTTATTTATTTATTTTATACGTTTTATGTGTATTTTGTGCAATAAACTAATCAATAAATAAAATTAATTTTGATATGAAAACTTGTTAACATTTGCTTAACCAGAGTCAGAATGGTCATTTGTATTAGCAGCCGAGGAAAAACAACTCAAAGTTTGGGTGCCTGACCTGCGATGAATCACTAGTATAAATAATGGCTTTGTTAATCTGTGGAACATAAAAAACCCAATGCAAAGCTCAATTAAAAGCGATTATTACGATGAATATTGCCGAAACATCTGCAAAGCAACAATAATGACAATCGTGTCGTAAGTCACGTTCGCCCAGCATGACCAAAACTTGCAATTCAAAAAAGTACACAAATCGACCCACGATTAAATTGCTTTCGTGACAACCGAACACTTTCTTCGAGTGGTAGAATGAAAAAAATAAAAGTTTAAAAACATGCGCGCATTCCATTCGCGCGCCACGCTGTCTGCAGGGCGCAAATAAAACCAGTCCAGTGCTGCCAACTGCTCAGAGCTAATTGTACGGATGATTTCACGTTCATTAGCAGTCATTGTTTTTGCATACTGTATGATGCCAACGTAGCCAGACATAACTACTTTTGCATAGATTCAACGTATTTCAATTTCAAACGTAAAAGGTCCAGTTGACAATTTGACAATAATAAGTACATACGACCTCCGTGGCGCAGTGGGCGAATAGCCGGCTGACACGCAGGAGGTAGCGGGTTCGAATCCCACCGCGGAACAAATGTTTGTATGATTTACAGATATTTGTTCCGGGTCTGGATGTTTTTCTATATATTATAAGTATGTATTTACAAAAAAAACTATATAAGTATTCTATCAGTTATTTGGTTCCCATAGTACAAGCTCTGCTTAGTTTGGGGCTAGATAGCGTTGTGTGAAATGTCCAGCCATATTTATTATTTATTTATTTATACTTTTCCTTGATTAACATGATGGAATGGGATAATTACAAATATTTTTGGACTAGCCAGACTCTGCCTAATACGTTCCACACCACTTGAATATCTCTATGTATAAATCTGTGGCACGGTCCAAGTGTACTCTATATAAAAATACGAGCTCCATGTCCACTCGATCACGTTTCCCTTGACACATGGATATGTCGTGTCATAGTCGATGTCCTTTTACGCCTTGACCTTCCAATAAGGCTACAGGGTACCAACATATAACTGAGAACTATAATTACTTCAATCAATTGCAGAAGATTGTACTTGAACTTCGCCATTTCTTGTTAAATAGTATTTTGTTCATGGTAATCACGGTCTTTAGGCATTCCATTTGGTCTTTCCTCTCCCTCAAGACTATCAAATTTCGTCTCTAAAGTAACTTTTGTGACTCCTTTACCGTTGCTTCGTTAACGTTTTGTTTTCCAATTAACTATGCTTAAAATTTCAGAGCTAAAATAAAAGAGTCTTACCACAAAAAATAAACACTATTTAGCGCGTGTTTAAAAAAATCCTATACAAAAGTTGCTTAGGAATTTTGTAAACACGCGTTCAACAGTTGTTTAACTTTTGTAACAAGGAAATTGTTTAAGCTTTTAAGAGCGTTTTTGTAGACCATTTCACTAAGCACTCAAATACTTTTTCCGAACTTATTTTTGTTATTCTTTTCAATTATTTTATTTTATTTTACTTAAATCAATTTCCTAGCAGTTATCAATCGCAGCACGGAAAAATCAGACACTTATAGACAAATTAAAAAAAGTGTGATTCGTTTTAGTCGCCAGACTTCGATGATTAATCTTTATTTTTATATCCTCCGACGACCTCCGTGGCGCAGTGGGCGTATATCCGGCTGTGACGCAGGTGGTAGCGGGTTCGATTCCCGCCATGGAACAAATGTTTGCATGATCTACAGATATTTGTTCCGGGTCTGGGTGTTTTTCTATATATTATAAGTATGTATTTACATAAAATAAAGTATATAAGTATTCTATCAGTTATCTGTTTTCCATAGTACAAGCTCTGCTTAGTTTGGGGCTAGTTAGCGCTGTGTGAAATGTCCAGCAATATTTATTTATTTTATATTATTATTGTTTTTATATTTTTTATTATTCTCAATTTTTATTGATTTCTAAATAACTAGCTTCCGCACGCGGATTCGCACGCGTGGTTTGTCAATAAAAAGTAGTATATGTGTTAATCCAGGTTAAAATCTACGTACATACCAAATTTCATCGAAATCGATTCAGCCGTTACATGATTGACATGATTGCGCACCGCCAAGGAGTGGAACGCCTTGCCCTCAGTCTGTGTTTCCTGATAACTACAACCTAGGGATCTTCAAGTCACGAGTAAATAGGTTTCTTCTAGGCAAGCGTGTACAAAAAAAAGAGTAACAAACAAACAAATAAATAAACAAAATCCAAACTTTCGCATTTATAATATTAGTGTGATAACGATACGTAGATTTGTCATGTCACGAACTAAAAAAACACACTTTGTTAAAAAATTGAGTAATTTGTTAGATAACTTTATGTATCGGTAAAAGTTATATTATATATTAACAGTACCTACCTAAAACGATGAGGTACCTTGCTACATCTACATACTATCAAAAGACAATTGAATTGTTTCTTTGTTTGTATTTTCTCTGTTTTAAAATGTAACTGTATTGTATATTGTGTGCTAATGTAGTAAAAAAAAAAAAAAAAAAAAAATTGTCTTTGATATCAATCGGAAGGCCGTCTAAAACCTTTAATCATTGTATACCTGATTAAAGGCTTCCTAGCTTGGTCGCGAAGGAACAGGCAGTAAAATTAACGTTTCAAAGTGATCCTTGTGATTTTAATGAATAAAAGATTTTTGACTTTTGATACGTTCACAATTTCCTTGGCCATTATTATTCAAAGTATAAGACGCTCTATATCTCTCAGATGTAGATTCAATGGTGTAGTTGATGCCATGAGTTGGGCTGTAACGCTATCGATGAGCGAGAAACGCAAGCGGATTTTACTGTGAATTCGATTAGTCTAGTCACTTTCTAGTATAATCGATTGTGTACAATGTTTAGTATTATTTTAAATCGATTAATATAATTATAAATGGTCGGTAAGGTCAAATTAACTTTAAGTCGCGTTGTTTGTACAAAATAATTTTGAATGCACGATTAAACATAATACTAGCGTTAAGCGTTACTAATTTGTATATCATTTATGAAGGCATTGCCTGTTCCTACTTCATGTTTACTTTTAAGCAAAAGTAAAGAATTAAGACTTTTGCGTAAGAACTGTAAACGCTTTGCCCATTGTACTTTTGAGTATTTTCAAACTGTATCAATTATATTGCCAATTTTCCTAGTTAGCTATATATTTATCACAGACAGACGCTCTAGATAATTAAATTGAAGAGGTATTACAAGCTCCTAGGTTTGTCTAATACTACTGTAGTGCGCTGAAGTACTTTCACCAAATGCCTGTGTTGGGTTGAATCAACAGCTTGACTTAATCCACTGCTGGGTAAATAGATGGATGGCACCTTAGAGTCATTACACACGGCGTATTTTAAACGCGCAGACGACGCACTAAAAACGCGCGCTAACGCGCTTCAAACGCGATTCAGTTGCAGCCAGTAAACCTCTACACACGTTCACAAATTCAGTGTCTCGTTTGTATTTATGCAAACACACAGAATACGCGCTGTTGTGGCGCGTTCGTTATTTGAGGGCCTATCCACGCGGCGTATTTTAAACGCGCAGACAACTTGCGTTTGCATCGATACAAATCCTGCAATCTGCATTTTCAGCATGTACGCGCGTTTTCAGTGCCATGCATAGGCCCATCCATCACTATACTGCGCTAGTCTCACCCATTCACGTTCCTAAAGATGGGATATCTAAATATCATTCTATGAATAAAAAGTTTATTAACGATGATAGTCTTTCCGCTTATCCGCTCGCTCCGCTTGTCTCCCATCCTCTACATTACTAGTGTGTACTACGCAGCAGTACAGTTTCCATCACGTGTGAACATTCCCATACCCACGCGAGCTTTTTATTCTTTTTACGTTTAAATCTTCATAATCGTCTCTCAACGTGCGACATCTGATACGAAATCACTATCATTGTTTAGTTAGAGAGTTTGTAGTTTGACAAAACGCCAAGTTTACGAGATTAATAGAGCTTTGTAAGAGCACCGAAAAACGTCGGCGTTGCTTGAAACTTTCACACATAATTTTATTTTTTAACTTATTTTTCCAAAGGTTTGAGAAACGGGAGCTATTAAGATCGATACAATTATGTGGTACGTCGTAATTTATTATTAAAAGTATTGTTAGTAATAAAGTCCAAAATTTTAACAGAATCTCCTGTTTTATGTAAACTTTTATCCCGTTATATTTACAAGAAACACATCATAAATAATACAGCAAGCAAATCTTTTAAAACTGATAATTTCAGAATCAAAGTTGCGAGTACAATTTATTCTGTGAAACACGGGTCGAGTGCATAATGTTGGTTGCTAAAGTTAGGTACCGCAGTCGATACGCCTGAAGGCTCTCCAACTGCTGACTTAGCCAATAACTTAACTTATATGCCACTAGAACCATCTCGAAAGTTTGAGGCGCTACTCTACGAACTTACATATATATAATATTTAGTTTTAGGAGATTGTTGTTTTGTAGTTTGTAAAACATAAACTTATAGTTTTTCAAGAATATTGTTCGTGGTCTGTTCAAAACGAAATCCGAATAAAGTTTTCAACATAGTCACGTTCACAAAATTCATATAAAATTCCTGTCCAGTCCATCATGAATGTGCCTTGAACTATAACATAAAAATGTAAGGCAGTAATGACGGAGAAATAAAATTTAAAATAAAAATTGCGTCCACCAATTAACGTCGGCCGAAGAGCCCTACACTTATGTAAGTAAAAAAAATTCAAACGATAGTGGGAAACGCGTCTGCGCTCACCAATGCGTAAAGCCTTCACGCCCGTTGCGTCGACTTCTCACATGTAGATTGCTGCGATTACTGCACAAACTATTCCTTATTCTGTGACTCGGGAACTAAGTGTAAAATACTGTGGCTTTTGAATACTACCTCTTCTTATACTGTGGTTTTAAGGTACTTTTAAGTATGCTGTGGCTTTGGGGCAATTTGAACTCCCAGTAACCTTATCGGGAGTCTCAATCTCTCGGAAGCCTTGTTATTAAATTACGGAAAAATTAAGTTTATTCACGTACAAAGCTATTCGTGTATGCTTAATTTAAATTTAATATGTGCGGTTGTTGCTTTGCTCAGTTTTTAGGGTTCCAAAGACAATATTGAAAACGGAAACTTGATTCAACGTTGTTGTGTCGTAATGAAGATTTATTACTTATCTTGTTAATTTAAATTTTGTACTCAACAATTTTTATGTATTATTAGTAAATCTTTGACTCTAGCAGGAACTACTTTTAAATCAAGGTGGTTACTGATGAATATGTATCTGCATTCATTGACATTTGTGCATCGAGTGAAAACTCGAATACTTGATAGTTGACCAACAAAAATAGAATAGCATTAGCATAGCAAGATATCTCTTATTTAATATACGAATTTAAATTCATAATCAAAAAACTTTAAATTGTCAGAGTTTTCTTAGAATTAAATACTCACCATTTGTTTTAACATCGTGCATGCAGAATTTCGAACACTTCCCAAAGCGTTACATGCAAAGTTATAATACCAAAGTAATCTGCTCACTTGTCCAACACTGCGTTTCGTAAATCCAAATTGCCCTCTCTCACGCTACGGAATTTTTACTGTTTTTCTCCCACAAAAAGTAGGCAAAGGTTATTAACTAATCTATTTGCCAAACACATTATCTTTGTTAGTTCCCATAAAGTGACAAAACATGTAACGAAATAAAGCTGTGGAGGGGTTCTTGAGCGGTATTGCATTTCACAAAAGCTTGGAAGTCTGATGTCTCTTATCCCTTGACTGTGTAATCTACTCGTACCTATATAAGTAACAATAAAGTATACATTAATGTAAAAAAAAGAAAGTAAATATGTCCATTTAATTGCAAACATAACAAGACAAAGACATACACAAGCATATAGGTATCAAAGATGGCACGGTAATATAACAAAAATAACAATAAAAATAGAATACATAAAATAGTGGCTAGGTAGTACGTCTAGGTGTGTAAGTACCTACTAATCTTAGTTGGATAACTAAAAAAATCTGAATAAAAGATGTACGCAACACTTACCTGAGGGCTTAGCCAAGTTATAGACGATTAGCGATGACGCTAGTCGATAAGTCCGAAAATGTATGGGATTTGACACATGCATAGAAATACCACGTGATACAGCGACAACAAATGTACGTAGAAATCAAATAGATTCGCAGCGAATGTAATTTGGCTACGGGCTGGTAGATTCGTCATTTAAATTGAAAACTAGCAAATTCTAAATTCGAAATTAATTCTAAATTCATAAAATCTTCTACAAACATCGTAAAATATTATTCTATGCTTGCTTTGCTGTGGCCGTAATCGCAATATCACAAATTTCTGCTAAACGCTCGTATGCTATCTCAACCATTTTGAATGAAGGCATTCAGGATAAATCAAGGGGGCTAGGTCTATGAAAAAAATTATCATACTTACTGCAAATTAATTACTAAGAGTAGATCTATCTGATAGATAATTATTTTTTGCACAACATTAATGACGGTCTTATCACTAAATAGCGATCTCTACTAGTCAACCTTTGGATGGAATGGACTGTGTGGTTATTAAGGTTTGATTCTTTGTAGTGTTTGACACAGAAACAATCCTTGTGGTAACAAAGACAGGTTTATCTTGTGATAGATTATGTTGTCATCGCCACGACTGTTCCCATAATAATGTCATTTTGAACTTCTATGCAACTTGTACGAGTAAGCTATGGTTTTTACTCTCTAGCAACCATCCAACATTTTCTTTACAGATAGACAGACTGCTTACTAAAAACAGGTTCAGCCAAGCGTGCCCCCGTCTATAATCCTAGCTAAGAACCCAACCGGTAACAAAGATAGGTTTATCTTGTGATAGATTATGTTGTCATCGCCACGACTGTTCCCATAATAATGTCATTTTGAACTTCTATGCAACTTGTACGAGTAAGCTATGGTTTTTACTCTAGCAACCACCCAACATTTTCTTTACAGATAGACAGACTGCTTACTAAAAACAGGTTCAGGCAAGCGTGCCCCCCCCCCCCCCCCCCCCCGCTAATCCTAGCTGAGAACCCAACCGTTTCCATAATATATTGCAATCGTTACTCGTCAGCCGTAGAGAGCTGAATGGGGCATTGCGAACCGCAAGGTTTAGGCTAGATGAATGTGATGCTGCGATGGCTGAGCCGATAGCGTGTTATGTTGACACGTATGTAAATACGTTTTGTCAGGCCGTTGAGCAGAGAACAGCTATTATTTAGGGTCACCAACCACCATTCGCGATACAGAGGCTAAAAAAGATTTAAAAAACGGGAGGTCAGTTAAGGTTCTGATTGTTTTATTAATCATTGGGGCACCAAGAAAACTTTTGTATGGTTTAAACCACAAAGGTCCAACAAAAGCTCTTTCATAAAGTTTTACACAAAATATCTCCAAATAAATTACTATCCAATCCATTAAGTAATTCAAATCAGTGACGATGACGAATGTGCCCGACAAAGAAAAGTGGGAGCAATAAGCAAAATGCCGTCTTTCATAAAGCAAAATTGGTTCGGGGACAATTCGTTTCGGCGAGAGATGGCCTCAGAAATCATCTGAATAAAACGAGCTACTTGGAAATGAGGAAATGTTCATGAATAACCATTCTTTAGGTTTTTGACTATATTATTCTGAATTAATAAAGTATAAAATTTGAACTTGCATCTAGAAATTATGAATTTACACTTTTAACTTATTTAGCTACCAAATGTTCATTGATCGATCGAAGCGAGATCTCCTAATCAAATTGGGCAAATCGGCGTTGTATGTATGTATGTTTGTTTGTCCGAGGATAACTTTCGAAGCGTTCATCCGATCATCGTAAAATTTGGTATATACACTGCCGGCCAAAAGTTTGAGACCACTGTAAAAATCTTTGTCACCAACAAAATATTTCAAAGTACACATATGATAATGAGCTAATTTGAACACCTGCGTATTCTATTATTATTAAAGAATTTCTAAGAGTCATTATTTATGTTGTTGTTTAAGTTATCATCCTAAAAAGGTCTATTGTTTCAAAACATCAATGAGCGCCGCGCAAGGACCAGGTGGTAGAGTTCAATTCAATCATTGTAATATTTTTATGATCTGCTCATTACTTATTGTTTTGGGTTTGTTTCGCGTTAACCGATATCAGGGATTATGTTAGCTTCCTAAAACATATTTAGTACCTAAGTTTTTATGGAGTAAATTATTTTCTACCTTATTAGTCTGAGCTCGTCGTTGTTACAGTGAAGACATCTTAAAATGGGAAAAGTTCGCGAAATTAGCAGTGAAACTCGCTCTGCCATAGTTGTTTTATACGGCGAAGGCAAATCTGAACGTGCGATTGCCTCTCAACTTAAGTTGTCGAAGACTTGTGTTCATAACACAATAACCCGATACAAGGAGACTGGCAGTAATCAAGATCGTTCGCGTTCGGGAAGGCCGAGAACTACCACTTCTCGCGAGGATCACTTCATCATCACTACCAGCAAGCGGAATAGACGCCTAACAGCACCAGAAATCCGCGTAGAAGTGAACAAATCCCGATCAGAACCTGTATCATTGACTACAGTAAAAAGACGTTTGAGAGATGCTAAGTTATTTGGTCGCGTCGCCGTTCGAAAACCACTACTAAGGCCACAAAACAAAAAGAAACGGATGCAGTGGGCCCTTACCCATCGAGACTGGACTGAAGAAGACTTTAAACAAGTTCTTTGGTCAGATGAATCCAAATTTGAAATATTTGGTTCAAAACGACGAATTTTTGTTCGACGTAACGTCGAGGAAAAGATGATGCCAGACTGTGTGGTGCCAACAGTCAAGCATGGTGGTGGTTCCATTATGGTCTGGGGATGCTTCTCGGGCCATGGAACCGGAGATTTGGTACGAGTCGAAGGAATCATGAAAAAGGAGCAATATAAACGAATACTACAGCAAAATGCCATTCCGTCTGGTTCAAGAATAATTGGAGATGGATTTTTTTTCCAACAAGATAATGACCCAAAACATAGGTCAAAATTATGCAGGGGTTATTTAGAACACAAAGAAACAGAAGGGGTTTTAAAAAACATGGTGTGGCCCCCTCAGAGTCCGGATCTCAACCCGATTGAGCTTTTGTGGGAAGAGCTTGATAGAAATGTGCGCAGTTGTTGTCCCACTTCGCAAGAAGACATGTGGAAGGCTTTACAAGAAAGCTGGAACAATATATCACAAGATACAATCGAAAAATTGATTGCTCGTATGCCAAGAATAGTGAAAGTAGTAATAAAATGCAAAGGAGGGTTTTTCGACGAAAAATCTTTATAAAATATGAGCGACATTTTTAAAGTAAATGGTTGATTTTTCTTGATTTTTTTGTTTTCTTCATAATGTATGTGTATTAGGAAATAAGTATTTTAATTCATAATTAAACCTCTTGCTTTGTATTTTGAGTTTTATTTCATTTTCCTACTTTGATGTAGGTGGTCTCAAACTTTTGGCCGGCAGTGTAGGTAGGTAATGATGGCACAATTTTGGTGTGACTAAATGAGCTAAAAATGTGTCGGAGTTGTTGAGATATTGGGGTTCAAGACGGGTAAAAAAAACCAAAAAGGGACTATCTGATCAAGTGGCACGTCTAATAAAAGGTATTTGTGAGTGCATTTCGACCCCGTTTTTAGTTTTAGTTTAAGCTTTGTAGTTTTTAAGTTTTTAGCCATAATATAAACTGAACTTTGAAAATTCACAGGGTACACCAGTAACCCCACAGTGC
Organism: Philereme transversata; assembly: GCA_963924445.1. Taxonomy (NCBI): domain Eukaryota; kingdom Metazoa; phylum Arthropoda; class Insecta; order Lepidoptera; family Geometridae; genus Philereme; species Philereme transversata. The sequence goes on from OZ004343.1 coordinate 9,013,768, forward strand.
TGAAATTTGGTATGCGTGTAGCTTTAGTGTGACACAAATATAGACAAAAGTCTGAAATCCAGAATAACTGCAATTTCTACCACAAAAAAGTTAACCAATTAACATGAACTCCCGTTACCTGTAATTTGGATGAAACTGTAGGTCAAGTTATTTGGTTGTGTATTTCGTGGCACTATTTTGATAGTCAAATATTACAAATAATATATTTTTGTTGGGAGACTGGCGAGATCTCAGTTCGGGGCGAACCACTAGTTTAAAAAGTAGAGAAGTTTCCATCCTATTTTATCACAATCTTCAGAGGAATCAGGTTACACATCAATGTTTTCATCTGACCTACTTTACAGCCGCCTAAATGCGCATCGATAGGGCATTTCCTAACACCGAGAAAAATGTAAGATTTCATCTCAAATGATGTGATCCATCAGGGAGTTGAAAGAGGGGCATCAACCCGTCGTCCTTTCAATTACCATCTTTAACTTTCAATTTGCGTTTTTGTGGCGTCTTAAAAAGGGCATGTAATAAATTCCTGTTATTTAGGCACAATCTGATTGCAAAAATGTTTTGACAGACAATTGATAGACATAAATTATTAAAGGTTGTTAGTTTTTTTTTGAGTTGTACAGTAGATTTTATTGTATCTGGTAGTTTTAAAAGACAACGAAATAATTAAATTTTTGATGAATTTGTGACAAAATGCACTCTAAGTTAGTGACAAATGTCATATGACGACCTCCGTGGCGCAGTGGGCTTATAGCCGGCTGAGACATAGGAGGCAGCGGGTTCGATTCCCGCCGCGGAACAAATGTTTGCATGATCCACAGATATATGTTCCGTGTCTGGGTGTTTTTCTATATATTATAAGTATGTATTTACAAAAAAAAAGTATATAAGTATTCTATCAGTTATCTGGTTCCCATTGTACAAGCTCTGCTTAGTTTGGGGCTAGATAGCGCTGTGTGAAATCTCCAGCAATATTTATATTTTATTTATATATTAGACCCAGCTTGCCTTGACAAAAACTTGTCTTATGCATACCAATTATCATAAAGTTGTTGACATATTTTAAAGATGTCTTGCAAAATATTCAAGCTTACGGATAAAAAAGGATTAAAAATTAAGGATTTCAAGCTTACAAATGGATTAAAAATGGCCGACAAATTCAATAGAATTATTTCCGTGGCTGAAAAGATTCCGTAAAACAATGGAGTTGTTGTTTGAAATAAACAATGTTCATCCTTCGGAAAGGCCTACGATGGGAATAAAAATAGGGACGGACTTGGACAAGGTTGACGTAACAATGCATGTAACTAATTAACATTTACATGGAATTTACGGCCATGTCGAGTAAACTAAAGCTGTCTAGTTTAGATTATATCGTATGAAATGATTCAATTTGGTGGGAATGGCGCCTTTGTAGGGACCGTTTCCCGATTGTAATATCTTGAATTTGAATTACACGGATGCATTTAATTTAAGTAGCACGGACAGTTCAGAGTACTGTTAGACTGGAGGTTATATAATATAAAGCTCTAATTCAATCATTCAATCAATCATTTATTTTGAACATAATACACACAGGATAGCTTTATACATAGATGAAACACTGAAAAGTGCAATAGTAAAAACTGTGTCGCACTTTCCAGTGCCCGACCTTATGACTAAGGAGACATTGACATTCCAGAGTATCTAGGTACAGTGATTTTGATGCAAAATTAGTTGTGACAGACCGAAAATAGTAAACAAGGAAAATTATTCTAAATTAATATTATGATATATTATGATCTAATGCAAGGAGTAGTAGACTAGCTAAAATATATTTTTGGAAAAGACACGATGATTTCATTTTAATCGCTATTATAAATACGGGATTTATCACGTACCGTTTTAACCGAAACATTGTCGGTCTTATAATAATGATTGAAATAAATCACGAAAGTTTTCTATATGAGATTTTATTTTAATTTAAGTTCTAAGCTCTAGATGAGTCAAAACTAGTTTTGTTTTCAAAATATAATAAAATAATTGCTTGATTTTGTGAAGATGTTTTGGTTTATAGGAAAAAATAGTCTAACCAGTATTAATACCTACTTGAACCCACATGACGTCATGGGTAATCGCTCTGATTCATCTTTTAACTACAGTAGATAAAAACTTGAGCCAATTATAAAGTTACGTATCTGTATCTACAAAGTCATCTATTTAAGGTATCTTTCTACTGTATGTAAATATTATCAGGTATGTCAGGTTCACGTGGGAATTCTTCATCAAAGAAATGATTGTATTGTATTGTAAATATTGATAACCTTTATTGCTTGAACTTTAATTATTTGATAGTGTTCCATTCTCAACGTTATTAATTATCGAATAAGATCACGTTGATTCGTTTGTACTTTAACATAGACAAAGACAGACATTTATTTGCTACTATAGCACACACAATTTAAATAAGAATCAGGTGTAACAATAAATAATCAGAAATATCTAAAATAAAATATTATACACTAACAGGTTACAAACATAAGAATAATAGATGAAAATAGATTATAATTTATGCAATATATATAATAATAACAGTAATACCCCGGAGTTACGCGATAGGTGGAATAACCGTGTAAGTCGAATTCGCGTAAGTCGGTTCGACGTAGCATATAATATATGCATTTTTTGCTGCGTACGTAAAACAATTCCACGCGGAAAACGTTCGAACCTATCGTAAACGGAACACACAGGGCTGATGCGCGCGGCCATCAAAAAGAATAACCGCGTATCTCCGAATTCGCGTAAAACGGGGTAGCTGTATAAGAAAAGAAAATACAAAACCAGAGGTAGGCAGGTGCTACTGTAGTAAATGGGTTTCAACATTTTTTATTTAAAAAAACCGTGGTTTCTTTGATCATTACAACCATGTATTTTCCACATTTACGCAATACCCCTTCCTCACAGTGTTTTATTGCCCACCAAAATTCTAACTGACCCATCCACCATAAAAAAACACATTAACGGACAACATCATTACCCTTAAAAATAACCTCAGCCATGATATTGCTTCCCTATCATATTTCGTGGGCAAGGCCTAGCGCCTTGTTAAATTTTTTACGATATATACCACCGCTGAAACATATCGCTGAAACTTCCAGGAAATACACTAATATGTATATGCTGTAGTTAGAGTTAATAAAGTTTTCTGAAACTTTGCTCTGATTATCAATATTTTTTCATAACATTATCGATCATCTTGCTGAATCTAAAACCTGAGTAAGAGTCATTCATGGGCCAGATATTTATAACTATGCACACAGCTACCACAACAGCTTTTTTCGAAGCTATTATTTAACTGGCAATGTTTATTTCTTGTTTGTTTAGGTCAAATCATGCAAATGAGTTTTAAACCAGTTCCCCCCAACCGATTTACCTGAAATTTGGAATACATAATGTTACTTTGGTGACAATGCAATAATATGGTACCGTGGAGGTGGTCTCATGATTGAGACGGATGTTAAGCAACGGAACTTCTGAATGGATTATAGTCAACAAAGGACAAGAACTCTTTCCTTTATTCCTCTTTATGATGTACCTACATCATAATGTACGAGAATGACCATTGGTTTCCAATCTAAACCATATTCCGTGTTTATGGTTTGATGGGTGTGACCATTGATGGTATTTTACTGTTGTTTTGACGACCAATATTGGCAGTTACATTGCTAATTAGTTAGTTTTTCCTGTTTCATATTTCCTTATCGCTTTACAGGCATTTTGCGCCTTCTATTATTTACTGTGCTAAATGAACTAATTATGGTTGATTTTTTATTTAGGTTATCGCTCATTATTTAGGTTAACTCATTATTTAGATTTTAGAAATCCTGTGTTTTACATTCCGTTATCCTTTTAATGTTAGTTTCAGATTTAGCAAATTAACCGTATCCAATTTAATATTTAATTTTTTGGAAAGCGACAAAGTTTTTAAATTTTCTGCCTTTTACCAAAATGTTTGTGTTAAATGGCTGTAAAATGATCTACTTCCGATTTTCAAGATGGTGAACTATTCATTTTCATAATCAAGTTATTATTTTGCCCCCAGGAGCACATAAACTTGGTCGGATTGGACGAGAGCCTTGGCCCTGTTGTCATGTCTCTAAAGAACGAACACATGGCTGGACAGGACCACACTCGGATACTTCTGAGGCTTCGCACAGAGACCATGCATGGACTCATACCAACCATCAGTAAGTGAAACCTTTTTGTCGCCTTGTCAATCGAACTTTAAGGGTCATTAACTCTTGCAGAATCTGAACAACTGGAGGTGTCAGTAGTTTATAAAAACGTGTTTATATAAACATTTTAACAGTGGACTAGTTAGATTATTGTTGGTTTATTAAACGTATTCTTTTGTATTGGAAACTAAAGTGCCTGGTGGCAAGTGAACAGTTCTTGCTTACTAAATGCAGCCACTCTAGCTGCCTCTACCTGATAAGCATAAACTATTATTGAGTTCTGATCTTTTTTACAGGATCTGGCATAATGCCATCCCCTCTTAAGATGGCCAAAATGCTGAATGAGCAAATAAACGTGGACAACTTCATGGCAGTCATGTGTATGAACATGTCCTCTCTTATATCTGCTTACGACGAGCACGTTTTAGTGAACAGCTTTAAGTTTGGAGTGCTCTACCAGAAGTATGGGCAGACTACCGAAGAACAGCTATTCGGGAATAACGAAACGTCTCCTGTCTTTGACGAGTTCTTAGATATGCTGGGACAGAAGATCAAGTTGAAGGATCATAAAGGTAGGATTTTGGATATTCTTTTATTTTGTTCGTAAATTGCATAACTTTTAGCAGTGGTCTTTCTTTAAGTCTTTTGTCTTTTATTTTACAAAATGCTAATACAATTTTTTGCTATTACTGTGACCTTGTAGACAAAAGACAGATAATTGTGAAGGTCAGTTGCATCATACTTCACACGTTATTTTCTCCAGATGACACATACGCATTCGTAGACAATGATAGCACTTGACAAAACTATATATTGCTATGTGCCACAACAATCGCCGTTAACAGTTCCAATCCAATATCATTTTGTAGCCTAACATTTCGTACTTAGCTACGTAACATTCCAGTCATACCATTCAACACTAACTGGCCACATCTATCAGTTTAAGATAGACAGATGTGTCCAGTTAACACATGGTGTTACCAGGCTTGGCAGTGAACATTGGCAGGAATGACGTTTGGCAACGTGCCTGTATGTCAACCCTTACGGAATGTAGAGCGGTGCGAACTTTGAGATAAATGGAATCAATACTGATTTGTAACGTGGCGTCAATGAACGTAATTAGTTCAACTCGAGCGTTCTATGAAGGTTCAATAACTTTACCGTATTGCTTCCATCTACTCGTTACTATTTTATCTATGCAGTGGGTAAGTATAAAATACAAATAAATAAATACTTAGATATCTACGTAAAGTACCTTGATTTGTTCAAGTCTCAAATTGCGCGCCCTTTTAATGCGTCTACTTGAAGTTTATTCACTGAACCGTTTGAAGAAAATGATCATTACATTGCATTAATTCAAGTTCTGTGTGATGTTGATATCTTTTGTAACGTAGTCTGATATGACTATTTGACAATGTGTGTGTAAGTATAATAAATGTTTTAACTCTGTTCTGTGTGCTTACTGTGAGGTAGGATCTAGCGTTCTCTTATTATAAACACCTACAATGTACCCAGATCCACAAACAATAAAGATTTATGAAAGGCTATGAGCCAGATGAGTAATAATCTATCTATATATCAAATTTCATCAAGATCAAGACCGTCCTGAAAACGTAACAAACTGACAAAGAGACAGAGTTACTTTCAAATTTATAATATATATGGGAAATTTACGTTTATAACTAACAATGGACTCCGCCGGATATAATAGCATTCTATTCATTCAATAGCTTACAATACAGGCTTTTGCCTACTATCTATTCTATACTAGCCTTCTATCCATTCAATAGTCCTATCTTTGATCTGAGTCTCCGCCTGCGTGTGTATGGACGTAACAGTATCGTGGTAGGCTAGTACCTTATTTAAAGGAATTAGGAATTCTATTCAAAGTAGGTTTTAGATTGGTCCCAAAATAAGTCTAATTTTCCGATTTCAATACAATACTTAGTTCTGTTTTTATTCGGGTTCTGTCAATAACAGCTTACGTATTAATGAAGACTTGGAATATATAGAGATCACTGTCATTTTGGCAATTTTTATACCACTTAGGCGGCATAGAAGTAAAGAAAATATATAATTGTACTTATGCAAAATTAAACAATCATATTAGCAATAAAATAAATGAATTAAATAACGAATCACAAATGGGGGTATTATCACTATGAGCGATCTTACAACAAGCATACGGCCCACCTGATGGTAAGCGGTCCGTAGATGTTTGTAACGCTAAAACATCACTCATGCGTTGCTGAATCTCAAAATGGACTCCTACTTACATGTGAATAATCGATCCATAATCCTAGTTTAGTAATCATAGCAACGTTGTTATTTCGTATTAATAAAATATAAGAATTTAAGCTTTTTGATCCGCTTTTAAAGATACCATGATTGTTGTGGAAGTCTTAGTCTGGAGTCAAGACTATGTATCTGACTGTTGGGTGATACTTTTATTTATTTATTCTAGTCTTACTCAGTACTTAATTGATCGAGCGAAGGGAGATCTCCAAATCAACTTGGGCAAATCGGCGTTGTATGTATGTATGTATGTATGTTTGTTTGTCCGAGGATAACTTTCGAAGCGTTTATCCAATCATCGTGAAATTTGGAATATAGGTAGGTAATGATGGCACAATTTTGGTGTGAAAAATTTTGGGGGGTTGTTGAGATATTGGGGTTCAAGAGGGGTAAAAAAAAATCCAGAATGGGACTATCAGGTCAAATGAAACGTCTTCATTAGTACATTTCGACCCCGTTTTTACTTTTAGTAAAGTTTTTGTAGTTTTTAGTTATTAGCCATACTAAAAACTAAACTTTGACAACATTCACAGGGTACACCAGTGACCCCACAGTGCTGTAATTTGGTATGCGTGTAGCTTATATATCGCAAATATAGGCAAAAATCTGAAATCTAGAATAACTGCAATTTGTACCCCAAAAAAAAAGTAACCAATATACATGAACTCCCGTTACCTGTAATTTGAATGAAACGTTAGGTCAAGTTAGTTGGTTTTTATTTCGTGGCACTATTTTGATGGTCAAAGTCAACTCGCGAGATCTCAGTTCGGGGCGAACCTTTAGTTATTACTTTTGATACAATGTTATCTTAAATTGATTGTTATCTTTCAGGATACAGAGGAGGACTTGACATCATGAATGGGCACACTGGCACTGAAGCAGTCTACGATAAATTCTACAACCGCGAAATAATGTTCCACGTGGCACCTCTATTGCCACATACAGCGGGTGACGCCCAACAACTACAGAGGAAGCGTCATGTGGGCAACGACATTGTCGCGATTGTGTTCCAGGTTTGTTCTTAAAGCTTACTATTACCAAGATATAGTGAACTAGCTGTGCCCGCGACTTCGTCCGCGTGGAATAGTGTCTTGGGGCAGTATTTTTAATATTTAGGCTAATTATTTTACAAATAAGACACATACGTATAAATACTTTAATGAGCTATTTGCAGATGTTACATCAGAATAGCTCTAATATTTTGTCTCTTGTCCCAAACTTATAAAACATTCACATAAGCCTTACATATTTCCATACAAATTTTCATCCTCTTTTCCCTATTGTTATTTTACACCCTTGAGGGTAAAACTTTTACAAATTTTGAATGTCATATTTATTTATATCGAATCAATAGCCTAAAAAATAAGTTTCAAGCTTCTAGCTCTAAAAATGACGCTACTTCTATAAAACTTTTCATCCCCTCCTTTCAACCCCTTACAACCTTTTTTTCGCATTAAAAAGTAGCCTATGTCCTTTCTCAGGCTCTAGACTATCTGTGTACCAAATTCTATTTAATCGGTATGGTAGTTTTGGCTTGAAAGCGCGATAGACAGAGTTACTTTCGCATTTATAATATTAGTAAGGATAATAATAACAACCACTCATTCGCACACGTTTTGCTTCTACGTTTTTGATGCGCGATTTAAAAAAAAATTACAAAGAAAAATTTGTTACCGTTATCGATACCGCTAGACTGTCCAGGGGTGGTAATAAAAATTATATTGTATTCAATTAATTAACTTAATCATTTATACTTAGCCTAAAAACAAACTAAAAAAAACGACTAAACAAGCATTGGCAGTGACAACAATATCTGTGCTTGTTTAAGATTATTAAATTTTGTAACACGTTTCCAAATCACGTGTACATTAGAGTACTTATTTGCAACGCCATCTATGGGCAACACTGCGAGTTTGATTAAAGCTGGAATTTTATGACAAATGATTTTTTAATTATGTTTTTAATTATTTATTATTATTTAACATTATGTGGGCGACGCCATATTATGGTATAATCTAACCGTACCTACATCTCTTTATTGAATTTGTTGTCATGAATATTGAATTATGAGGATGATGAGCAGAGCCCATCCCTAACTGTTTTAATGGCAAATTGGTACAATTTTTAGCAAATTTGGACTCACTCTAGACTCTAGTTGGAGTATCTCAGCTAGCAAGAACGCAGGCAGGGACTTATTAATTAATATTATTATAAATAATTAAACTTATTAGGCAATCTGTTATTTTTTTTTATACTACATGGCGATGGAACAATCTTATGGCTAACCTGGTGTTAAGTGGTAACCATCGCCTATAACAGAGAATTCCATCGTAGGTCACGCACGTTAGACATGTGTCCTACGATGCACTGCGTCCATCAACTTGAGGCAAACAGGTGTAAAGTCTCATGTGCTTGTAATTTCACCGGCAATGTCATACCCTTCAAACCAAAACACAGCAATGCTTGGCGGCAGAAATAGGTATGGTGGGTGTACTTCCCCATGCGAGTCCTTTACAAGGAACTTTTTCTACTCTTATGTTTATGTATTAACTACGCTTTTACTTACGTATTAGCTTCTCACGCGTTGTTTGTCAACTAAAAGAAGCCTACATAACATTCTATCAAAACACCAAATTTCACCGAAATCAGTTCAGCCATCATGACGTGATTAAGTAAGAACATCCAAACTTTTACATTAATAATATTAGTGTGATATTTAATTGTAATTTTAATGCAATTCCAGGAGAAAGCTACCCCCTTCACGCCAGACATGATTGCGTCACACTTCCTTCACGCGTTCATCGTAATCACGCCCTTAGAAACCGACGGTGGGGAGACCAGGTAAATATTCCTTAAAATAGACGTGGTTTAAGTCGACAGTATTAAAAATACCAACCTAGGCTACAACATGAGGATTTTTAAATAATCTGTGAACGAATTTGATTACTTACCTACTGCTAATTTTTATAAATTGTCTTTTCGATAGAGATCAAAACCGAAGGTTTTTAGATATAGACAATCATTTATTTGCTAAATAGCACACATAATACATGTACAAAAGATGATTTAAAATAATGAACGTAAAAATAACAATATTGAACAGTAGGATGCAAAACAGAAACAAACAATATAATAAATACTTAATTTTAAATATGAGGTATAATATTAAATTAACTAAATTAATGCAAGCTCTTTTGGAGTCATAGCGTCCTACAAACTAAAAAAACAAATGACAGTGTAAAACTACTTAATGTTACTGTAATTTTTGTGCAACAATATTTTTGTATATTTACTTATATCCTGACACTGTGAGCAATGTGACGGGTGGACGCCATTTGAAATAAGTATTTACTCCCCAATGAGGCATTTCTCTTATTTTACCAGAAGCCAGCAAATAAAATACTTTCCCGCTTTCAATTTTGCAATTCTTTTTAACTTGTCAAGTGAGTTTTTAACTGAAAGTTTCCGACAATGCACATTTGCATGAAGAAGCAGAGAAAATGGTTCGGAAAGTAGATGGAGTTTTCGTTGTAATTTATATGCAAACGAGTCCCCACTGTGTAATTATGATGATTTTTATCGCGATAAAATGCGGAATGAAACTGTTATCGTCTTGGAAGATTACAGGAGAGTTTTAGGGAGTTTCCTGAGATTTCAATTTCGTATAACGTCATCATTTCTAGTCGGGAAATATCTTTACTTGCTCTTTTACCGATTTGTTTTTCTAGTTTAATCTGATTTATTTTCAAACAATGATTGTGCTTATTCTACGATGATTTTTTTTACAATATTTCTACAATCTTGACCACCTCCGTGGTGCAGTGGGCGAATAGCCGGCTGAGACGCAGGAGGTAGCGGGTTCGATCCCCGCTGCGGAACAAATGTTTGCATGATCTACAGATATTTGTTCCGGGTCTGGTTGTTTCTCTATATATTATAAGTATGTATTTACAAAAAAAAATGTATATAAGTATTCTATCAGTTATCTGGTTCCCATAGTACAAGCTCTGCTTAATTTGGGCTAGATACCGCTGTGTGAAATGTCCAGCAATATTTATTTATTTATTATTTATTATAATATTGGTCACAATTTTTACTGTTAACTCAAACCAAAAATAGTCGACGCAAGGACTAATGACAAATGTTTTAACAATCACAATATCGGTCCCGGAGACATCTTTGTGGCCTTAAACTCTGTCACTAGTGTAAGCCGTACTTGTGTAAGCAGCTCATTCGAATCTTATTAGTTTTTTACATTATCCAATTTTAAGATTGTTAAATCATTAGGTACATAAATTACGAACCGCAACCTTCTTCTTGATACGAGGATCATCATTATATCAGCCATAGGGCATCCACTGCTGAACATAATAAATATAAATAAATAATGCTGGACATTTCACACAGCGCTATTTAACCTCAAACTAAGCAAAACTATTGAAACTGAATAACTGATAAAATATACTTATATTCTTTTTTTTTGTAAATACATACTTATAATATATAGAAAACAACAAGACCCGGAACAAATATCTGTAGATCATGCAAACATTTATTCCGCGATGGGAATCAAACATTCATTTTCATTTCATTTATTCAGGAAACAATTAACAATTGTATTCGAAATCACAAATTATATCAATATTCATTATTAACAAATGTCATAAAATTCAAATTAATAAACTAAAATAAAACGAACATTCATAAAGAAAAGTCAAAAGAACAATAATAAATGTCAACAAAAATAAAATAAAATTACTAAAAAATATTACAATTATGTCACATATTCATTAAAACCACTTACACATCGGAAAAGTACTATTTAATTAATAAATGATATAAAATCATCAGTTGTATAGAAACACCCCTTCAACAATAGCTCTTTAAGTCTTGACTTGAAAGTGGAAGGATTAAATGAAATTCGATAACTTTCATATCAGTAGGCAGTGAGTTAAAAAGTCTTACAGCTTGATACCGAGAGCCATGTTTGCAACATTCAACCTCGGGCATAGAGGTGTCTCAAGATCTTATGTCTGTTTTTCCTTTGTTCTAGAGATTCGTATTTAAATAGATTTTTGACTATGTTCATTAGGACTACTAAAATGTGTAGGCTGGGAACTGTCAAAATATTGAGTGTTTGAAAGTGCTCTTTACATGATTCCCATTGTGGAATGCGGACTATAGTCCGAATGGCTCTTTTTTGCATGACAAACGCTCTTTTTATGTTATATAACTGTTACGTCATAACTGTTACCCCAAAACTTCATACTATATCTTAATCTTGACTCTACTAGGGTATAATAGACTAGTTTAAGTTGTGAGATCCCTATCTCTTTTCTAAGGCTTCTAAGGCAAAACATGCGGAGCTGATAGCATTAACAATCCGCAAGCTCCTGCGTTTCAGACGGGTATTCACCCACTGCGCCACGGAGGTCGTCATACATAGACTTTCCATAGATTTCTAGAGCGATACCTAATTTATCCTAATTAATTTCCAGGTACAAAGTGGCCGTCACAGCACGTGGAGACGTTCCATTCTTCGGGCCGACTCTCCCGCAACCATCCGTCTTCCGCAAGGGCCGAGAGTTCAAAGAATTCCTCCTTACCAAGCTAATCAACGCCGAAAACGCTTGCTACAAAGCCGAAAAATTCGCACAACTTGAACTACGAACGCGAGCATCCCTACTGCAGAATTTAGCGGATGACTTGAAGAATAAAACGACAGAGTTCCTTGGTACGGGGTTGAGGATTGACGCTGGGGCTGTGTCGCCGCAGCCGGAGGGCACGCCGAAGCAAGACGGCCCGGGGGCTAGATTCATTGATACTGTGAAGAAGGCGCTTATTTATAAAGTGAGGTCAGTATTTTCGTTGAAAATCTTTGTATCTTACTTTACTCCATTGGCGCAGGGACCCATAGTGAGTTTTGGAACTCGGCATGATAATTCTCCACTTTCCTCTGTCCATTTCCACCTCTTGTCAGTCTTCGGCTCCAAGGTTGCGCAGTTCAGCCTCCATACTATAGCTACAGCGATACTTGGGACGAGCAACCGGTCGGCGGCCAGTCGGTTGGCTCAAGTATGCTCTCTTGACGCTTCAATCTTCACCCATTCACAGTAGATGGCCGAGCCAGCGGAGTCGGTGTGATTTGTAGTATCTTAATAGGTTATTTTTAGGCAAGTGTGCTCCATCTTCGATCCCACCATCACTTACCATCAGGTGAGGTAGTGGTTAAGCGCTAGACTACAATCATTAAAAAAAAATCTCTTTGAGTAAACAAGTATTTATCCAAACAACTTACCTAAAAATATTTTTATTAGTTTTACAATAATTGGAGCGTCTTTTATTTTGTATTTGATTTGATACATTTTTATATTACATGTCGCTAAAGATACAAAAACATTGATTGTTTCTAATAAATGACTTCTGACGTCTTTGTAAAATGTATTTCAAGCAATTAAAATGCTATTAAAATTTCGAAGGGTGTTACTACATCAATCGATAGAGCAACGATCGAACCCTTAATCACAACAGTCATAACTTTCACCGATTATACTTTACCTAATTTATTTATTTGAATATCCGGTAATTTTTTTTTATTTGGTTTTAGATCACCAAGCGTAGACACGAACCTCTCTGGCGACAGCAGCACCAAGAACCATTTTAATAAGAATAAGTTTACTCCAAATGAGACTCACACTCCTAATGTAAGTGGAAATATTAATGTAATGTAAGGGATGAGATTTTGGTCAAACGAAGTTCTATCCAGATAAAAAAAAATCTGACCTTTGTTCTCTATGTACATTTTTAAAAGTTCGCGTCTAGTTAAATGGTCCATTTTACCGCCAAATTTAACGGTTTTTATTGAGTCCTGTTTAAATATAATATTGCTGAACATTTCACACAGCGCTATCTAGCCCCAAACTAAGCAGAGCTTGTACTATGTGAATCGGATAACTGTTGAATACTTATATACTTTTTTTTTGTAAAACACACTTAGAATATATAGAAAACTATCCAGACCCGGAACAAATATCTGTAGATCATGTATTTGTTCCGCGGTGGGAATTGAACCCGCTGCCTCCTGCGTCTCAGCCGGCTAATCACCCACTGCGCCAAGGATATCGTCGTTTAAGTTTTTGATATAGTTCTCACAATCAAACATCTCATTACAGAGCGGGCGATCCAAATCATCTATAGCATCATCATCAGCGTCTGCTGTATCCGTGCGATCAGCCGGTGGGTCTGGGGAGTCGAGCCCTGATGTGACGTCACGAGCCGCCCCTCCCCGCCCGCCGCTAAACGACCATAGCGATGACTCTAGTCTCAACTCCGTTGAATTGGACCCGCTTGGTGAGTCTTTCGATTGGTCAAAGAACGTCCACTGTTGGAGATAAACCTCCCCATATTTCCACAGCAACCGATCTAGTGCGATCTGCAGTCAAAGGCCAGCAACGTTTACTAAATTGTATTTTAATAATCGGGTTATCCGAACAAAAAATCCCAAGATTTATAAACCATCTCAAAAATGTTCAAGCCTAGACGGGACTTGAACCCGCAACCTTCCTCTAGATACGTAGTCGTGGCTGCTTGAAAGTTTTTGAGATTGTTTTAAAAATCTTTACCAAATTCTCTTTCCATTCTAAAATAGAACCACAATAGAATTGTTACTGGTACTAGCAATTTCAACAGTAACATCGTCAAAATCATTATTATTAGCAAAATCGTCATTGATGCTATTTGAATTGTCAGTATTATTTAAATTATTGCGATCATTAACTAAATCGTCATTGGCATTTCAATCTTACTATGAGTAACTCAAATCGCTACTATTGTTAACAAAATCATTATCATTGTTATCTCTCTAAACATTGTAAGTGTTAGTTATATAATTATTAACAGTACTGTCATTAACAAAATGTTAAACACTGTTGGTTACATTATAATCATTATCATTAAAACATCAGTATCATTATAATGATTATACATCACGCCCATTAAAATAACAATGCGACAAGCGTCATAAAAATCACTAAAGCTATTAACTTATTTATATCGTTAACTTTGTTAACGGTGCGTAGATAGATGCGTAGATTGTGTGATTCATTCTACACCATTATCTTTTCCAATAGACGACAAGGACTGGTTGAGTTGTGGCAAAAGCGTTACAGGTTAGTCCTGTAAGACTGGCATATTGTTGTAAAGTAGAATTAGTATTTGTCTCGACTTCATAGTAGATATCTGTTTTGCTACCAACGTTACCATTATTATCGTTGTTTTTATCAGTTACTCGTGTTTTATTAGAATAGACAATATTTAGAGCATGTTCTAAACTTCCAAAAATGTTGATGTTACTTTTGAAACTATCATGGTTATTAACACTATTTGTACTAAAAACTGGATATTTACCATGATTTGTGAGTTCTTGAGTGTCCCGATATTTCGACGCAGTTGCATGCGCCATGATCACGGGTAAACTGAAGTCTTTGCGAGTGGATAGTTGTTGGCAGATATAACGATCTACCCTCTTTCTTAGTCTCTTGCTAGGAATGAATTCACTAATACTATCACTACTACCGGTTTCATTCTCGATCATAACTCGATTCCGACACACAACACTTACGGTATCAGGACGCGTCACAAATCATAGTAAATATCCCGTTTTTAGTAGAAATAATTTTGATGTACCATCAATTGGGACTTTTTTGATTACTAGCGAAATACAACTTGCATGCAACTACATAATATATCTACCAATGTGATTATTATTGTAATTGCGTTCGATCACACCATCACTTACCATCAGATGAGGTAGTGGCAAAGCGATTGGCTATAATCAATTTATGAACTTGGATTACCTACTTTATTTAGATATTTATATCAATAGCATGAAATGTTTTATAAATGTGTCTGTAGTGTGACTGAACTAAAATGATATCCTCTTTCACATGTCTGTGCCTGTCAACTCAGAAACATACCAAACCAGTAATTATACATCCAGTAGTGGTTAAACCAACTTTCTGTCATTTTCATAAGAATACCTCAAACAGTAGAGATATAGCATCTGTATAGTATACATTTGTAATACTCGTATTTCACAATAAAATCCTCTATCGATGTAGGATTGATAGATCGATAAAACCAAGTAGGATCTATATACAGGGTGTTTGGTAATATACTGACAAAATTCAAGTGACGGTTTCTCAAAACCTAAAAAAAAGACTTCTGGAAAAAAACTACTAGTTATATCATCAAATATTAAAGAAAATCGACTAAGTTTAGGTGATTAATTCGACATAAAACTTATGGCCTACTCTTGCAATCGATGTACAAAAATAAAGGCTGATTTGATATCTCTTTCGGAAATGGCTGCGGGTTTTGGGTTAGAAAGTGTCCCTTTCAAAAGATATCTCGAGCCGATACCAATACAGTATCTGTGGTTAGATGGCAAGCATTATGCAATATCACATCATAAGTTTAATAAAGTGTTTGTTGTTACATGCCAAAATAAATTTCACATTTCTATGGTAAGCATTTCACAAATTTATCATCAAAATAACCCCTTTCATTTTTGTGCGTATATTATCAAATACCCTATATAAGCACCAGGTTACATACTACGATGACAAGTTCGCTATTTTGAGCATAATTGGTTCGTACGTTGCCGGAGTGTTGACTAGATCATACGCGCTCGCACTATACCTTGCGTTCTATCTCAAACGCAGAGCGTGCAACGATAAGCTTGTCCTCAAAATCCACATTACTCAAACATAATTACTGATTAAAATGGGTAATTATGTACAATGATCGTGAAAGTTTTAAAATACTATTACTCAAACAATTATGGAGCCCTCAAATCTCAACAAGCCTATAAATTTGAACAATTTCTTCCCACAGCAGCTTGCGCAAGCCTGGCACAAAATTTCTTGCAGCTTGAGTGTGTGGAGCCCATTAGTTAAATACGTAACGTCTTGAATTAGTCTGGCCTCTTAATTATACACAACTAAATTTTTAATAAAAATATAACTGGCTTAACCAAACAACTTAACTAATTTTGATTAAATTTTTTTGAGATCGATATGCAAGTATGTATATTCTTTCAAATAAAAAAGCATTTGCCAAATAGATTGATAAATAACGGAGTTCTGAGGTAAAACCATAAAAAAATTTTGCGTCCCTATAAAATTTGAGGGTTGCCCTTTATTTTTTTGGGACCCCATCATCAAATCGTGACTTGGTGCGAATAGGACCACCCTTTTAAACAAAAAAAGAATTTCTCCAATCGGTCCAGGCGTCTTCGAGTAATCGGGTAACATAATATTCTATAGGTACATTCAAGATTCTGACGAATTGAGAATTTCCTCCTTTTTTTTAAGTGGTAAAATAAGTCACAGCAGTGCGACAAGCACTCGGTCGCAAAACGTCAAATTGCACATAGAAATTAACGCATTGGGACGGCAACAGATATAACTATTTTCCCTAGTAAATTGCTGCGATTGCTGTCGTGTTGCTGTCGCTGATTTTACGTAATTAGGTGGCGGAAGTCATAATTATAACAATTGTATCAATATAACAATGACAGAAAGGTGGATAGACCAAAGTATATAAAAAACTATCCCTTCACTTCCTTGATAAATAATATTCAGGATATTCATCGTTCGTTTTATTTTCAGGAGTAGTATACGTAGACAGTGACACAGGCTTAGAATCGATGTCGTCGGCCGAAGCAGCTACTCGCGAGAACATTGGCCCGCCTCGAAGTGACGCGGATCAGTTACGACAAGAGGTCTGCCGGCTAAAGAACGACAAATTGGACCTGCTTAAACAGAATATTGTAATTAACTTTATGTTTATTATCAATCACTTATATATTTTCATTATTAACACCATTATTCATCACATTATTGCTATCATCAACCTCATCGTCATCAAATCAAACATCATTTAAACTTTATTTAATTCTGTTTGGAAAATCAACAGCTAAATACAAATAAATAACAACAGATACAAAAATAAAACAATTTTGTTCAAAGAAAACTGTTCACAAACAATATCGATGGTAAATATGGAAAACGCTCTATCTCTGAGAACCCTGAGAAAAGTGCCAACTTCAGAAAATATCTATAATTTTGTAAAAATGTGTCATAGTTTCATTATGTCACTTTTATTTTCTTTGAAATGGAGCGCACGGTTCCTTTAAATTTTTTCTCTGTGACCTATATAGTTTATTATCTCCCCATACCTACTGGCTACAAAAAAAATCCATACATCAAATGTAAATGAATAAAAAATTCCAAATATTGAAAATCAATAAAATATTTAAAACTAGCTGACCCGCCCGCGGCTTCGCACGCGTGGTTTGTCAATAAAAACATTACCCTCTTGCGTAATCGTGTAAAAAGTAGCCTATATCTTAATCCCGGTTACAATCTATGTATAAAAAATATATATCAAACTTCATCGAAATCGATCTAGCTGTTTGGTTGTGAAAACTTAACAAACAGACAGAAAACTAGTTTCTTTCGAATTTATAATATTAGTAAATATACGTAATGTTTTTCAAATTTTTGGCTCAAATTTTTAAAGTTTACAGTAAAAACTAGCTAACCCACTCCCAAGTTTGTTTCCAAAAGTTTTCTCAATCATGCAGACTTTAACATAAAAATTAATGAAATTGAAAAATACTTGTAGATCGTTAGATTCGCTAATTTAATAAGCTTGTAATTGATTTGATTACGCGTTCAGATTTCGCAGTATCTTTGACATCCCTTTAAATTATGTAAAAAAAAAGATTTATTTCCAATTACGATAAGTTTCATCTCTTGCATATCCAGCATCCTAATTAGAAATTAGGAGACTGTTAGAAAAAACTATTACTTACTACAATTTGCAGATCTAAGGGGGGTGATGGCACCTAAAACAAATAGTGGTTGTTATGTACCTCCTATATTAATAATTATATTATACTAGCTTTCCCGCCTTGACATGCATATGACGCTGGCTGCCAATGTATTGTCAATCAGCCATTATTAGCTACATCTATGTATGAGAAAAAAAATTGCTTTATAATTTTTTTGTTCTTGCATTTTCCGATATTTTAATAGTTATTCTGCTATTTGTGGCGAAGGCAAATCCAACAAATCAAAGATCATCAAAATCTGTCCAGCCGTTCTTGAGTTATAAAAGATGTAACTAACCCGACTTTGAATATATAAGAAATTATTTGATTTTCTAATCTATGTGCTTTTTGTGTATGCAATGTTTTAAATTTGATCAAAGTCAAAGATAAATATTATTATTAATAAATGTCAAAAATGTTGTCAATTATAAAAGAAATATTTACTTCTTTAAGTAAACATTTACTGCTCGCTCATTTTGATGAAAAATGTGCTATAACTTTATTTACTGGAGCACTTCTCTAAAGTTACTGAGAATAAGGACGCTTAGTATTAAAAAAATAATAATCAAAAATGTATAATGGAATATTTAGAATTTTTAAACAACCTCAATATCAAGACCGTAAATATCAATGAAACAGCCTGTATATAAAATTTAAAAACAAATCATATTTATTCATCATATAAGTAGGTACCTGTTAAACTAAGCATCATCGTCGCAAAGGCTTTGCGTTAAACATTGTTTTTTGGAAACGTAGCGATTACTGGATAAATATGCAAGCTACCGTTATTAAAAACACCGGTTAATACGATTCCGGATGTGTGTTTTAAATTAATGTCGTACATAACAAAACAGATTCTATAGAACTTAACACTCAAGTTTCTCTTGTATTTTGTTACAGACATGGCAACACGAAATAAAATGCCTGCGCGAACGTGAGATGGCGCTTCAAGCCGAACTCACGGCCACTTCTAAAGAAATAAGAAGATTGCGTGACCAACAAACCGGAACAACTATACCCAATCCTTCTACGCACGACTCCACGGCGTGAACAGCTCCATCTATCTTAAGAGCTAGGAAACTGCGTAAATATAACGCCATCTTAAAATGCCAATAACTTTGCTCGTGTGAAATTTGCCGTAAAAAGCAATTAAATACCAATGCCAATAGATGATTGATTGAATAACAATTATTAAAGCTCCGGACCGGACCAGTTTAATCGGAGTCTTCAAGTCCAGAGTGAATCGGTTCATTCTAGGCAAGCGTGCTCCATCTTCGATCACATCATCACTTATCATTAGGTGAGGTAGTGGTCAAGCGCTTGACTATCATAAATAAAAGCTAGTTGCATCAGCGAAAGAGATAATAGACAAACCTGTGTGGATGAGAGAGACGGATATATTCACTCGCGCAAAGTAATGGCTCTTCACGGACTTAGTTAAGTGTAGTGATGTAGAATATGTGTATTAATGTTAGAGAAGATCTTCAAAGCTTGATTCACTCGCACTAATGTGATTTATATTTAAATCAGAATAATTATAGTATTTGTTTGTACGGAAGTTAGAGATCTGATTTTAAATGGTTTGTACGGACTTCTTACCAAATTCTGATATGTGGCGTATCCGAAGGGTTGTTATGTATTTTCATATATCAGGTTTTTATGAGAAATTCCCAAGTTTAAACATTATCAGGGACTTTTCAAAGGTACTTAGGTACTAACAGATTTTATTGTTTTGCTCCCTAACTATAGTTCATATAGTTAAATACGTGCAATAATTTCTTTTCAGCTGTTAAAGAACGTTTGGTTATGGTTATATTATATTTTACCATAATTTTATTGTTTTTTACGCAGCTAAACTGCAATATATACTGACGACCTCCGTGGCGCAGTGGGCGAATAGCCGGCTGAGACGCAGGAGGTAGCGGGTTCGATTCCCGCTGCGGAACAAACGTTTGCATGATCTACAGATATTTGTTCCGGGTCTGGATGTTTTTCTATGTATTATAAGTACGTATTTACAAAAAAGTATATAAGTATTCTATCAGTTATCTACTTCCATAGTACAAGTTTTGCTTAATATGGGGGTAGATAGCGCTGGGTGAAATGTCCAGTAATATTTATTATGTTATTTATTTCATATTTACCTATTCAGGTATATTATAGATGTCCTTATTTATGTAAATAATTTATTTCCCTGATAACTAGAGTATTGTAATTGCTGTAATTATCTTCTTAGATCGTGGCTTGACTGATTATTGAAAGCATAAAAATCTTCGATATAAACGATTTCTATTATATAATTATAGAGAATTTTATTCGAATATTTTATATGTTGTTAAACCAAAATTAAAATTGTTATAAAAATTATCTTGCTTTAGAATAAAATAGTGATAATCGCATCACTTTCGAAATTTTGTTTTTTTACAAAAGATCATATAAAAATATCCCAATTCTAAATCTCTAGCACAAAAAGTTAGACTTAACACTGTTTTGATCAGTTTGATATTTGTTTCCAACTAGTGACTTAAATCGGCTATCCGAAACTACGGATTAACTTCTGATACAATTTTACAAACTTTTAGAATCATTTACTGAATAGTTTTTATGACAGTCAAAATTTGTAAAATAGAGTAAGTGTAATCGACGAGAATCCATGGAGTTTTACGTTGGGTTTATCTTAGAAAAACGTGTATAGATAACTAAATTTAAATATCGTTGTGTATCTTAGTAAAACTGTATCGAATTCTTTGTATAAGTAAATGTGCGATATCCCTATTGGCGAACATTCAATCAATATTTAAGACTCCTCTCAAACTCAAGTTTGAATGAATGAGTGAATTAAAATCCTTACAAGCTAGACACAACAGTAAAAAAGTAAGCATAATGGGTGGTATTATCACTTAACAAACAGATCTCTTCCAGACAAACTTTGATACAATGTCTGTCCCAAAAGTCAGTGGTTAGAATTAAAACCGATACTTTGCCAATTAGGATAACGCCATAAGATAGTGTCCCAATATTTGTAGTAAAACTTCAAAATTAAAGAAATTATCCGTGTGAGGATTTAGAATGAACGGTACCTATTAAAATAAGCCTTGATATTATCTAATAGAGTAATAGAACCTACACACAATATTGGTGCGTTAGGAAAATTATAAAGAAAATATTTCATATTTAGTAAGTTTAATTAATGTTTATCTGATGTCCCAGTTTATTCTATTTGCTTTTTTTAGCACAATTTACTTTATTTTGGTCGATCTTGCATTAATAATAAAAAGAAAACTTAAAGCTTATGTAATAATGCAACTAAGTTATTGTTTTTTTCTACTACAGTGTATAATCTCAACAGAAGTTTATTTTGTCTCGATTTATCTGATGTAACATCTGTATCTTGTCATACTGTATCCTGAATTACAAATTTTGTTGTAATATTATTTTTACAGTTAAGTTTCTTTAGTCTTCCGGTTTTGTAAATATATTCTGACTGGATTTAGGTTATTGATTAAACAGTATTTTCTTAATTTATGCTTCGATTTAAGTTGTTCACGAGTGTCTTTGAGTTAATATGTTTTTGTTGTTTATAATTAATATTTTATACCAAAGTTAACATTCCCCACTAATAGTATAGATTTTTATATGAATAACATTATAAGAACCAGTATTTGAGATGGTTTTGGTTGGTATAGTACGCGTTTCCTTTACATT
The DNA here is from genome assembly GCA_963924445.1 of Philereme transversata. Lineage (NCBI taxonomy): Eukaryota > Metazoa > Arthropoda > Insecta > Lepidoptera > Geometridae > Philereme > Philereme transversata. The sequence goes on from OZ004343.1 coordinate 9,035,878, forward strand.
AAGTGAAAGGGTAAAGGGGTTCACTCACATCTTCTAATAAAAAAAAATCTTAAACAAAACTGTATACCTACTGAATCTCATTATGTGATTGTAAATCATTTAAACCGTGTTACTGTATGATTTAACTATGTCCTACCTACTCCATAATTACTAGGTAGAGACAGTTATGATTGTCGATTTGATCCTCTTTCAAAATATGGGTGTAATTCTGTTGATTACTGACTAAAATTTGGTAAAATCCGTAACTATTTATTTCGTTCACGCTAAATATCAAACTAGCATGAAATTATACTAAAATTTGGTTATTTTAGTTAAATTGGAGTGTTTGCGGGAAGTTTTCGTCAGCAAGAAAAATTGGCGTTGACTTATCATCACTTTAAATGTCATCCTAATTTGGTCTTTAGCATGGATGAAATAGAACGTTCGTATTTTATGAAATTTTAGTGTGTAATTAACAGAATCGCCAGCAATATAAATTTTTCTTTGAATTATTAGCCCTTTCACGAAAATGTAACCTTTAGGCATTTAGTTCGCCTGTTGATTGTCAAGTTAACTAACTGTTAATTCGTCTTACTTTAGACAAACCAAATATGAGCGCGGAGCGTTAGAGAAATAGATTATTAAGAGATACTATTATTGAAATATATGAATAGTTAATACTAAATAATATTGTTGTTTTATTGTAGCTTAACCCCAAAACTATCACACACTATCAGAGTGTACGGGAATTCAATAAAAGGCCGATGCGAGAGCGACTACCCTTGGTTCAATCCGTCTTGCGTTCCGCATGCCTTTATGAACTCCGCAATTCCTCTATCCATAGGCTGCTGTGGTTGATGACAGATACGAGTATGTCGTCTTCTTGAGGGATGTAACACGCGCGAAAACTACCACTTAGCCACCGGCCGGCGCTGTACTCTATTTTATTGATCGAGCGAAGCGAGATCTCTAAATCAACTTGGGCAAATTGGCGTTGTATGTATGTATGTACGTTTGTTTGTCCGAGGATAACTTTCGAAGCGTTGATCTGATTATCGTGAAATTTGATAAATAAGTAGGTAATGATGGCACAATTTTGGTGTGACTAAATGAGCTAAAAATGTTGGGGGGTTGTTGAGATTTTGGGGTTCAAGAGGGGTAAAAAAAATATGAGATTATGAGGTCAAGTGGGAAGTTAAATGGAAGGTCTTCATTAGTACATTAAGACTCCGTTTTTATTTTTAGTAAAGTTTTATAGTTCTTGAGTTATATAAAAACAGAACTTTGACAAAATTCACAGGGTACACCAGTGACCCCACTGTACTGTAATTTGGTATGCGTGTAGCTTAAGTGACACAAATATAGGCAAAAGTCTGAAATCCAAAATAACTGCAATTTACACCCAAAAAAAGAGTAACCAATGTACATGAACTCCCGTTACCTGTAATTTGAATGAACTGTAGGTCAAGTAATTTGGTTGTTTATTTCGTGGCACTATTTTGATAATCAAAGATTACGAATAATATTTTGTTGTTGTTATGGGAGACTCGCGAGATCTCAGTTCGGGGCGAACCACTAGTGTTATTTGGTAGGTGCTTGCACTTAGGGAGGCGCGTGATGAGTAGTTGGCCCGTAGAGACGCATTGACTGTCTCCTTGGTATGTCACTTCGCTTAGCCAATAAGGCCATAATAAGAAAAATGAGGTTTTATACTTGCCAAATTGTGTAATATACTTCCAATCAATTCCGATACGGAACACAGAGTAATAATGCACTTATCATAGGGCAAAGAACATCTATACTGCTGATCATGACCCTGCCTCATAGATTTTAACGAGTGACTAATCTTGTACGGTCTGCAACTTTATGAGTATTAATAAAGATTTTCCTTGTAACCACAAAAAAGTCAAATAACTGATTAACGCGTGTTTAAAAAATTACTTAACAGGTTTCGTATAGGATTTTTTTAAACATACGTTGTACAATTTTTTTTGTGGTATAATATATATTATTATTATTATATTATTATATTATTATTATGTATATTATTATTATTATTTTTTTTTTTTTTCCCCTTTATTTTTATTTCTACGTAGAAGCAATGTTAATAATTTTATTTAACTGCGGCATAATAAATACTGCCTGGGATAAATTATCGCTATTAGGCTTTTAAGTTATAGTACTTAAGATTAATTATAATTTTCTTAATAGTGTAGTTTCATCATAGTGGCCTACTGTGATGATGAAGGTACATCCCCCCATCCCTACTAATATTATAAATGCGAAAGTAACTCTGTTAGTTAGTTTGTTTGTTATCTTTTCACGACTAACCGCTGAACGGATCGTAATTAAATTTGGCAAGGAGATAGATTCTATCCTGGGAAAGGGATATCTTTGGTTTCTAAAATTATTTTGAAGTGGGTGAAATAGGGGTTGAAAATTTGTATGGGCAATTCATAATTGACTGCCTCCGTGGCGCAGTGGGCGTATAGCCGGCTGAGACGCAGGAGGTAGCGGGTTCGATTCCCGCCGCGGAACAAATGTTTGCATGATCTACAGATATTTGTTCCGTGTCTGGGTGTTTTTCTATATATTATAAGTATGTATTTACAAAAAAACAAGTATATAAGTATTCTATCAGTTATCTGGTTCCCACAAGCTCTGCTTAGTTTGGGGCTAGATAGCGCTGTGTGAAATGTCCAGTGATATTTATTTATTTATTATTATTTATTTATAATTCCGCAAGTTACGGATCTGAAATTCATATTTAGGCTACCATTCATATTACAAACCACGCGTGTGAAGCCGCGGGCTGGTCAGCTAGTAATAATAAATTTGAAAGTAATGCCCTATTTCCGTGTCACTCCGTGTTACTCGTTGGGAGCCCACTCTTGCTCACGTTACGTTTTTGCGACTAAACGATCGATTTCGATGAAATTTGTTAAATAGATAATTTATAACCTGGGCATAAGCTACATTTTATTGGCAAGCTAAGTATGCGAAGCCGCGCGCGGCATCTAAGTAGAAAATGCATTTTACGTATGAACAAGTTAGTAGCGACATCTAACGCCTCCAAACTAAACTACCACAGTGGAGAAGAACTAGAGTGAAATTGAGAAAACCGTAGCTTACGTTTTTTATTCGTAAGGTTTGTATCTAGGCAAATACAAAGTTCTATGAGATTAAGTATAGATGGCGCCACTCCTAGTTTTGACGTCATAGTAGCAAGTTTTTTACGCACAAAGCTGAGAAGATGGTGTAGGTGTTGAGATAATAATATATATTTATGTTTTATGCCAATAATGAGGGCTAGCTAAAAAAAATAGTTCGAACTAGCATAATAGATGACGCTGTAGAACAGCAAAAAATATGGTTTAAATGCCAAAATCTTAGACACAATATCAAAATTTGTCTAACACAATTTCAGTTCGTCAGTGAAAAAAAAACCATTTTTTTTATAATTTTATGTTCACTACAGTCTCAGTAGACAAAGATGTGTTGTTCTCTATATTCGACTTTATGCGGTTCGTAGAGAGAAAAACCATCACCCCTTCTTTATGATGGAGGTTAATAAAATTACATATCTAACGACCACCTCAGTTCAATTAACTTTCTATTAAAAAAAACCATGTCTGAATCAGCCTGTCCATTTCGGAACTACGATGCCACAGACAGACAAACAGACACAAAAACAGACGTCAAATATCACCCATCAGTATGCGTCGGTGTGATCAAAAAAGTATTTGGTACCGTGCGCTACGCTGCTACGAGTACGACGGTTGTGCTACGACGATTGCCTGTGAATTTATTCGTCTCGGCAGAATAACAGCGTCAACTGCTAACCCAATTGACATAATGCTGAGTCGAGGCCATTTTGCTGCTATACCACACAACATACCTACCTCTACATTTAAAATTAATCATTTATTATATTGTTTGTTTCTGTTTTGCATGTAGCTACTGTTCAATATTGTTATTTTTACGTTCATTATTATAAATCATCTTTTGTACATGTATTATGTGTGCTATTTAGCAAATAAATTATTGTCTAGGTCTATAAAGAAGATGAGGAGCATGAGAAGGATGAAGAGGATGAGGAGGATGAGAAGGATGAAGATGATGAAGAGGATGAGAAGGATGAAGAGGATGCACCAACCTAGATTTATTATCTCGCAGAAAGTGTGAAAATCAGAGTTTTCTTCTCGTCGATAACTCTTCTGTCTGCATCTTGGGCGTACTTATATCCCTCTCTGCACTCAGGATTCTAGTAACTCCCTCGCTCCGCTCGTGAGTTAACTCTAGAATCCTTAATTACGTTCGGGATTCGATATAGCGCCCGTGCTGCAAGACTCTGGTTTATCCCCTCGTTTAATAATCTACTATCATGCATTACAGTCAGTAAAATTCAATTATAGGCGATGGAGATACAATTTTAGATTTAAATGACTCTAAGCATGTAAATTGGCGCATATTTTTATTAGACCCTTGTTTTCCTGTTATTGTGACCTGGACAAAATTATGGTTACGATTTAAAAATAAGCTAAACCCACTTCGTTCACAAAGTAGACGATAAAGTCGTTACCATGATTAAATTACGCGAAAGCCTGCAAGCCTCTTTCCAGAGTAAATTATACCAAGCTACAGACCATGCAAAAAGAAAATTAACAATTTATCAACAGGTATGATGTGATCCCGTATAATATCTAGACTTGTACGGAGAAACTGTGAAAGTGTTTTTAAAAAAGAGATGAAAATTTGAAGTTAAAATTTTATTGAATTTTGAATTAAAATGCGCTCTCTAAAGGCTCTAAAGCTTACATCTACAATGAAACAAATGTAACGTCAACAAATCCGGCCGTGTGACCGTGCGTGGGCGCACGTCAAAACAATCAGGAATGCGCTGCGATGCGACTGGTTGGCGTTGGCAACATAAATCTACAAAAGTAGGCAAACTCAAATTTTGTAGCATGTGCTAAAATTTATATTTCAATCGCTTCCTTATTTTTTATATAACCTATATCGTCCCATTGTTGGGCAAAGGTCTCCCACAAATCCTTCGAATCATCTCTGAGCTATCCCCCACCATCTTCTCTATTAGTGATTTATATTTTTATAGTTATTATAACATACAATATTTTCGAGGAAAATGTCAAATGAATGGAAAGAGAAAAAAACCTTAGTCAAGAAGAGAGAGAGAGAGAGAGATAGAAAGAACAGTAAATTTTCCTTCGATTTTAGATAGTTTTGTACAGTTCATACTACCTGATCGCGCTTATATCTCAATAATTACTCTTACTGATTCTTGCACGTCAAGTTGTCTTCAAATTGTGACGAGGTAATTGGTACACTTTGAATATGTAGGCAAACGTATTTTACCACACGTAAAGTAATTTTTCCATAACAAAAAATAAAAAAAATACATTAATATTGCTGGACATTTCACACAGCGCTATCTAGCCCCAAACTAAGCAGACCTTGTACTATGGGAACCAGATAACTGATAGAATTTTTTTTTTACATTTTTTTTGTAAATACGAGTACATAGGTACTTATAGTATATAGAGAAACAACCAGACCCGGAACAAATATCTGTAGATAATGCCAACATTTGTTCCGCGGTGGGAATCGAACCCGCTACCTCCTGCGTCTCAGCCGGCTATTCGCCCACTGCACCGCGGAGGTCGTCAAAGATTTTTAGAGCTTTTTTCATCAAAGATTAAGAAAGGCTTAGCTTTATTCTACAGGACCTTGTTTTCTGCTATTATTATTGCTCCTTTTGTATGTTAACTTAAGTATCAACTGTAGAAAATTTGCTACTGAGTTCCGTTATCTCACTTTTTATCCTACTAGCCTGTTAATTTGTGAGTATGTTTGTTACATAAGGGTATGTTTTGTTTGTTTTGTTTGTTAATAGTTTATACAATTTTGATTTCGCTCTCGCGCCTTGGATTAGTCCTTCCACTGCGCGTATTAAGATAAGATAAGATAACTCTTTATTGTACACCAAAGTAAAATACAGAACACAATTTTTAGGAACAGATTTAGTACAATGGGCGGTATTAATTATAAATAAATAAATAAATATTGCTGGACATTTCACACAGCGCTATCTAGCCCCAAACTAAGCAGAGCTTGTACTATGGGAACCAGATAACTGATAAAATACTTAATATATTTTTTTTTTGTAAATACATACTTGTAATATATAGAGAAACAACCAGACCAGGAACAAATATCTGTAGATCATGCAAACATTTGTTCTACGGCGGCAATCGAACCCGCTACCTCCTGCGTCTCAACCGTCTATTTGCCCACTGTATCTACTGCAAGCGGAGGTCGTCAATTGTATTGTTGCAAGCAATGACAGAGCCTGTAGAAAAAAATAACTCTAAACAAAAAAATTACGGTCGAATTTCTACCATTGTGCACTGGGAACTAGTACTACATAAATACACACAACAGTCACACATTCAGTTCTGACTCCACCCGAAGATGCCCTGCATGATGAGTGTTACATAAAACCCAAACAGGGGACAAGTATTATCAGACCATACCATTATTTGTTCCGCAGCGTTACAACAATTTTTGAGTTTTTTTAGTTGTTTTTGACCCGGTGTGGAATAGTAACTCACTATTTTTTTTTTTACTGTAATAGATCTTCTTTTGACCACAATATCACCTAATGGTGAGCGATGATGTGGTACCTTTGCAAGTATACCTTGATTTTTTGCGGCCAATTGGGCTGTCGACCCAATTGAGCTTATTTAAATAAGTACCCAGGTATTACCGCTACAGTACTACTACAGGTACCCCATATAAACAGAATCTAGTATTTCAAAGATACATCATAGCTATTTTTGATACCAGTTCATGTTACTTTTTCTGAGAAAATAATAATGTGTTAACTTGTTCAGATTCATGGATTCATCTCTTTTTAGGTTATTCCGAATCACACTATACTAGTTGTTCGCTCCGAAATGGTATCTCGCGAGTCTCCGATTAAAAAAAAAATGCAATCTTTGACTATCAAAATAGTGCCACGAAATGCATAACCAAATAACTTGGCCCATAGTTTCATTCAAATTACAGGTAACGGCAGTTCATGTTAATTGGTTAATCTTTTTTGGGGTACAAATTGCAGTTATTCTGGATTTTGCTCATATTTGTGGTAATTAAGCTACATGCATACCAAATTACAGCACTGTGGGGTCACTGGTGTACCCTGTGTATATTGTAAAATTTTTGTTTATATTATGGCTAATAACTCAAAAACTATAAATTCTTTACTAAAAATAAAAACGTAGTCTAAATGTACTAATGAAGACCTTTCATTTGACGTCCCTCTTGGTCTAATAGTCTCATTTTCGTTTTTTTACCTCTCTTGAACCCCAATCTCAACAACTCCCCAACATTTTTAGCTCATTTAGTCACACCAAAATTGTGCCATCACTACCTACCTACGTATCAAACTTCACAATGATCGGATCAACGCTTCGAAAGTTATCCTTGGACAAATAAACATACAACATACAACGCTGATTTGCCGAAGTTGATTTAGAGATCTCGCTTCGCTCGATCAATTAATATCACGGATCACTAGAAATCAATCCAAACTTCTCGTTTGCAGACGACTTTTGCACATGCCTAGGCTAATTTTATACCTACATGTAGAAATTTCACAAAAACTTTCTCCGTTTATACACAATTTTATGGATGTTTACTGATTCATAATAATATTTGGCTTTGTCATAACAAAACAAAACCCTCTTTTTATTTTCGACTAAATAGAGTAAAAGTAAGTCCTCGAGTCCTCATGGAATTGCAACATATCACAGAAAACTTTATCATTAAAACTTTTCCACTATTTCTTTGCGAAAACAAAAGCTTTCAGGTATATTTGCGTAGTGTGAAGGAGTTTTGAACTTCGTCCCAAATATTATTTCCTGATTCTTTCCTCTCTCGCTTCCTTAAAGTACCTACTCAGTCAAAACCTGAACTTTGAGAAAATTGTATGTGGGTTGTTTGACAATGTCGCAGTGTCTCTTGCAAAAGCTTGCACTGACTTTCAGGTGGGAAGTAGTCATAAAGTACGAGTTGGAACTTTGTTTTACTGAAGGATCATGCGCAGTGCTACAGTATCTGTAGTGGTTGGTTCAGTCGCTTGGCGGTAAATCCTCCCTTCACACGTCTCGCGAACGCATATACTTGTGAACAACTTTCGTAACGGGGTGTTCTATGTAAGCAGTATCTAAGCTTTGTAGTCGCATGTAAATGTTTAGAAAGTTCTGTCGATAAAAAGCTGTGAATTTCTGTTGAAGGTGAGTTGAATCTGTAGCGTCTTCTTGTATGACTGAATGCATGATCCCAGTGTGAAGTTGAACCCTTAACCCTAGAATAATATAGGATTTATGTGATTAATGTTCACTTCCTGTGCTTACTTCGGTTAAAACCTGAAATGTATGGTGTGGATAATATTCGTGGTAAGTTTATTTCAAAATTTCGTGGTATTCGGGGTGTTTAATTAAAATACAGCCTTTTTATGTTGTATAATTAATAAGGGTGTGTCAATGTGGAACGTTTTAATAAAATTAACATCGAATTGCTAAACTTTGTTTCGGCGGATTAACATCACATAATAATTTATCCATTTTTTTTTTACATATATATATATTTATGTCTGCCTCCGTGGCGCAGTGGGCGTATAGCCGGCTGAGACGCAGGAGGTAGCGGGTTCGATTCCCGCCGCGGAACAAATGTTTGCATGATCTACAGATATTTGTTCCGTGTCTGGGTGTTTTTCTATATAATATAAGTATGTATTTACAAAAAAAAGTATATAAGTATTCTATCAGTTATCTGGTTCCCATAGTACAAGCTCTGCTTAGTTTGGGGCTAGATAGCGCTGTGTGAAAGGTCCAGCAATATTTATTTATTTTATTATTTTTCCTGTTGCAGTAACCGTATACATTTTATTTATTTTTAACGAATCAATGAAAATCCTTATTCTCAAATCACAAGCACTTTTTTGGACCTTATATTTAGTTCACATGATTTTTCAACATACGTAAAAGAGCACAAATACTCCTAGCGGGACTTCCCATTGCATCCATCTCCCTCGGCATTTTTCTGGGCAATCATAAACAGGTGTAAGATAACTGCTATCGTAAACTTAAACTCAGGCAGAGAACTAATAAAAATTGAACTGATTTTACGATGGAGCCAAAGCTTTGAGAGCGCAAATAAAATCAGTCCTCGAATTTTTCGGAGTAGTCTTCTCAGGCCCGGTATAGGAAGGTACCGATTTTACATCATCAATTGAAGATGAATAGCTGCAAGCTGAAGTGGCAGTAGGCAAGGCACAAACCTCGAAGAACTGACGGCCGTTGGGGCAGAAAGGTTACCAAATGAAGGCCACGCACTGGAAAGCGCAGCGTTGGACGATCCCCTACTAGATGGAAAGATGACCTGAAAAAGGTTGCTGGGAGTCGTTGCTGTAATAGAAACTTAGATAACCTTTGAAACTATCATGGATAAGACCACTATTTTCTCTAAAATAATTTATAGTAGTAAAATAGCCTCAAGTTGATGGACACAGGGGAATGCATCGTAGACCTAGTTACTAAGGTGCGGTGATGAATACCACTTAACATTTGGTAGGTTATATGCTTGTTCCATCTCTCCAAGTCATATAATCGTAAAATCTCTCGTAAAATCCGTAAATACGATTCCGGATGTATGTTTAAATTAATATCGTACATAACATAACAGGTTCTATAACTCAGAAGAAGTAATCGTAGAACTTATTGGTGAAAAAAAAATGTGACTCACTTTGTCACTGTTATAGACCTGAGGGCTTAGTCAAGTTACAGTCGATTAGCGATGACGCTAGTCGATAAGTCCGAAAATGTATGGGATTGACACATGCTATGGAAATATCACGATATACGACAGCAAACCTATGTAGAAAATGAATCGATTTGAAGCGAATGTAACTTGACTAAGCCCTCTGGTTTCATCTTAGCTGAAAGCTATTTATTTTTTATACAACATTAGATGGAACAAGACAACGTAACAGCCTTTAGCCAAAAGCCTTGAGTAATAAACGAGGGGATTATTAGGCAAGCACATTTCCAATAAACAATTTTTAGTATTTTTCAAACTTTCGCGGTCACTGACAATAATTGATTAAAACGGGTATTTATCCCGTATGTACCTTTTTTATTTATTATTCCGACGTTTCGGCTGTGTTGCAACAGGCGTGGTCACGGGTTCACTGGGGTACTTGGAGCTACCGTCGAGAAGTGTGGATAGCTGCAGCAACTACCCTCACTTAGTCTTCAGAATTAGTAATGACCTCGTTCATATTACGACACACTACACTAACCGTATCTACGCACTGAGACGACCGATCACGACGCGCACACCTAGCAATCACCAGGATTCCAGGAGGGTTCCAGGATGCTATACCTGTCTTCCCGATTGAAATTAGACCAATCTCAGTACTTCCGACATTTAGTAATATATTTGAAAAACTAATTTTAAATCAACTGCTTAGACATTTCAATTCACATAATTTACTGCATCATAAACAATTCGGATTTACCAGGGGTCGCTCAACCACTGATGCTGGTATTGAGTTAATATTGCACATATTTGATGCCTGGGAGAAGTCTCATGACGCTTTAGGTGTTTTTTGTGATTTGTCCAAGGCATTTGATTGCGTAGACCATGACACATTGATCAGGAAACTACACCATTATGGCATTAGGAGCGTTGCTCTAGACTTTCTCTCTTCTTATTTAAGTGGCAGAGTGCAAAGAGTTGACGTGAATGGGAAGCGTTCTCCGGGGCCTCTGGTTAAAATGGGTGTACCACAGGGATCGATTCTGGGACCATTTTTGTTTTTAGTATATATTAATGATCTTCCCCATCTTGTAAGGGACGATCATGAGGTTTTATTGTTTGCAGACGACACGTCACTTTTATTTAAATTAAAGCGACGACAAACCGATTTTGACGATTTAAACAATGCAATCTCTAAGGGGGTAAAATGGTTCAATGTAAACAATCTACTTCTAAATGAAAAGAAAACAAAGTGTATTAGGTTTATACTACCTAATGTTACACAAGTTAAAGCAGATATAAAAATCAAAGACGAGGAGTTGGCTCTTGTGGACACCAGCGTATTCTTAGGTATAACCCTAGATAATAAGCTTCAATGGGGCCCTCACATTGATGGGTTGTCGAAGAGACTTATTTCTGCGGCATACGCAGTCAAAAAGATCCGTCTTTTTACAGACGTAGACACAGCTAGACTAGTTTACTTCAGCTACTTCCACAGCATTATGTCATACGGTATACTGCTGTGGGGGAGTGCTGCAGATATAAACACCGTTTTTGTGCTGCAGAAGAGGGCTGTTCGTGCAATTTATAATATGGGCCCCAGAGAATCATTACGCAATAAGTTTAAAGAAATAAATATTATGACATTCCCTTGTCAATACATCTATGAAAATCTAATGTATGTTCACAAAAATATTAATTTGTTTAAGAAAAATAGCGATAATCATAATTTTAATACTAGAAATAAAAATAAACTCGCTGTTGCCACTTGTAGACTTCATAAAGTTAGTAAATCGTTTAAAGGGCAAGGTGTACGCTTTTATAACAAACTCCCAAAGGATGTATAAAAATTGACAATTAACAAATTTAAAAACGTAATTAAACAAAATCTTTATAAAAGAGCCTACTATAAAATATCGGATTATTTAGATGATAGAGAAGCTTGGGATTGAAATTGCTCCAACTCGTTCAAAAGGTTACAATTTAGACGTAATTTATGTTCTGTATTATGTATTGTAAAAGGATCATTAAAAAAACAACCAGCATTGTTTCTTGCCTTTCTTTCCTGGCTTGGTCGCGAAGGAACAGGCAGTAAAATTGACGTTTCAAAGTGATCCTTGTGATTTTAATGAATAAACATGTTTGAATTTGAATTTGAAATTTTGAAATTTCTTGATTTCAATCGCTTCACGAACGTTCACGAATATTCTCCTGTAATAGTGGCATTCACTAGAGAAACCCTTAGGACCATGAAGTTCAATCCAATGATTCGGTCCCGAGTCTACTAGATGCTCTTCTATCGCTGACTTGTTTACCTGTCGATTTTTGATAGCTGCGATATGCTCTTTGACACGCTGTTGCAACACAGCCGAAACGTCGGGATAACAAATAAAAAAGGTGCATACGCTATAAATACCCGTTTTAATCAATAAACAATTTTTAATCATCAAATTGGCGGCGCCTGTGCGACGATGCCGCTTAGTCAGTTTAACAGGTAACTACTTACATGATTAATGAATAATATTTGTTTACCTATTTTATACAGGATGTTTCATTTATATTTTTAGGACTTGATATTAAGTTTGTTTGAACATTTTCTACTCGAACGAATTTGAAAAAAACTATTATGCAACAATTTAGCCCTACCCGTGTTTTCATTTAATGTTGTACATAACTTACCACGTGGTTTAAGAATAAAATCAGAAACCTATAAATAAAGCCACGTTTCCGATTCCAATTCAATCTTGAAAGGTCTTGATTAGATTTCAGGAGCATCGGTTACCATTGCAATCAATATGGCCTCCAATGGCAATTTCGTAATGTCACGCCACTTAGGACACGTAATTTATACCGTAGCGTAAGTGTTCCTATATACCTATTATAAAACTGTATTTTAAACAATCATTTCTCATTTTTCATCAAGCGTTACTTTATGAAAGTATTTTGTTGTGTTTTTTCATTGGGGTAAAACGGGATTTAATTTCAGATCGAGAAATATACGACTTTCAAAATTATCAAACAAAGGATCAAACATTGCGGATATAACCCGATGTTTTTTTATGTGGATTCAAACAATAGGTACCCTAGATTCTACTGCGTTTGTTAAGTAGCTAAAATCAAACGTAGTAGAATCCCAGTATGTGATTAGTACTACATACGTATATAACTGATAATATTAATTTATATAGATTAACTCGTTATCGTGTACTAGGTTCCACCCGCTGCTTCGCACGCGTGTGTTTGTCAATAAAAAGTTTAAGTCTATATTTAAATCCAAGTCATAATGTGTCATTATTCCAAATTTAATCAAAATTGGTTCAGCCGTTACGATTGTGTAACCAACAAACAAACATCCGCGCATTTATAACTTCTTTTCTTCGCATTTATAATTATCATTATGTATTTTACTAATAAGCTAGCTGAAAAGACAATTTTTTTGGAAACTTAAAATGCAGAGATATTTTGTCTACTGTCGCTAAATATTTCAAAAAGCAATATCTGAAAGTTCAATCCAGTTATTACTTGAAAGAGGATTTATGCGCATATAAAGAGCGCTGTATTATTTTGACATGAGCCATTGTGACATATTGGTTGAGTGTCGGATTATCTCCAGTCATGTGTCCCTTTTCTAACTTATTTTTACAAAAAATAAACCATGCGTCCCTTTTCTGACTTAACTTTAAGAAAGTATATAAAAATAATTACTGTTATAGGACAATTTTGTACTTCACTTAAAGAATAACTAATGATTTAATGCAAATTGTTATATAGGAAGATATTATGAAGTATATAATAGTGCAGTTTTTAAAGCTGATGCTTTTTAAAGCCCAATAAATAGGCCTAGGGCAGTGGAAATAGATATATAGCATTTTAGTAATCTGAAATTCATACGTTTCAAAAATTTTAACGTAACTGTCGTGTGCCTGACCGAGGGCTATTTGACACTTTTCTGTTTTCTATGCATGAGCTTAATCGTCCGATAAACACTGAAGTTTCCTTTTACTGTAAAAGAAGCGTTGTAGTCAAAACCTCACTTGTTTTTGCCTGAATCCTCACTGGCTTGAGACGGAGGAGCAAACAAAAATTTAATTAAAAATGATAAGTGATTTTAGTGAATTGTTTCAGTATTTTTATTTATCTCTGAGCAAGTATATTCTGAAGTTTATTTTTCATCCACTCTCGAGTATTATAATAAACATACGTGATAAATGTATTGCAGTTTCCCGACCTTAAGTTAAATAAATACGAAAATGTTCCTGAAATCAGCCTTGGCAAATAAATATGTAAAACAATGTACGAAGATTGCTTTACAAAAGAAATTTGGATTACCTACGTAGACGTTTCCCATGTGGGTGTTTTGGGAAATCCTTACAATTATTTACCAACATTTGAAAATAAAAACGTTGGAGTAAACATTCGTCATGTCATGTGCCTGTTGTGCTTTTAGCAGGTGAGATGTACTAACTGGATATTACGATAAGTAAATGCGATATTTGCAGTCATACATAAATTGGTTGATCCATAACGAAAGTAGTTATAAATAAATAAATATTGGTGGACATTTCACACAGCGCTATCTAGCCCCAAACTAAGCAGAGCTTGTACTATGGGAGCCAGATAGCTGATAGAATACATATATATACAGTGTGGCCCTGGATAAAGTGCAACCCCGAAAGGGGGTGAAACTAGATCAAAAATTATCGACAAAAAAATAGAAAAAAAAATTAAAAAAAAATTAAAAATTAAAAAGTTGACCACTGACCCAGTGGTCAACTTTAAATGCTCCTAGCCAGCACATTTTTTATGTTAGAACGTAGGTTTTTATTTTATTTAAAAGCTATTATGATAGACAATAATAAAAAGTCATAAAAATTTCTAGTATTATAGGCTTAATTTTAAGATTTTTGGAGTTTATTGGAAATTAATAAGCATTTAAAGTTGGCCACTGACCGTCAGTGGTCAACTTTAAAAGCTCCTAGCCAGCACATTTTTTATGTTAGAACGTAGGTTTTTTTTTATTTAAAAGCTGTTATGATAGACAATAATAAAAAGTCATAAAAATTTCTAGTATTATAGGCTTAATTTTAAGATTTTTGGAGTTTATTGGAAAAAAACAGCCTAAAAAATTTAATTTTAATACAAAAATTAAACTTTAAGTCACGATAGCCACTTGTTTGTCAGTTATTTGTTATTTTATCGTCATCGTCACATATCTGACATGATTATGGTTTTTATTTTAACAAAATAGACCTACTACTTTGGAAGAAATAATTTTTTTATTAAATAGAGTCATTAGTGAGCAATAAAAATTTTAATACATCAATAAAGTATATACGATTTTTTTTTAAATTTTTTTTTCTATTTTTTTGTCGATAATTTTTGATCTAGTTTCACCCCCTTTCGGGGTTGCACTTTATCCAGGGCCACACTGTATATATATTTTGTAAATACATACTTATAATATGCAGAAAAACATCCAGACAAGGAACAAATATTTGTAGATCATGCAAACGTTTGTTCCGCGGCGGGAATCGAATCCGCTACCTCCTGCGTCTCAGCCGGCCATACATCTACTGCGCCACGGAGGTCGTCACTCAGTTGCTATACTCAGCGAGTATTTAAGCGTTGGCTTGGATAATAGTATTTCTAGAGCCGAGGAAATCTCAGTGTCTTAAGTGATGACGTATGGTACAGAAACATGGCATTTCACTATGGGCCTCATAAGAAGGCTCAAAGTCGCTCAGCGTACTATAGAGAGGATACCTAATGTTACTCTACGAGATCGAATCAGAAATGAGGAGATTCGTAGACGAACCATAGTCACCGACATAGCACAAAGGATTAGCAAGCTGAAGTGGGCGTGGGCAGGGCAAATAGCTAGAAGAACTGACGCCTTTAGGGCAGAAAGGTTCTCGAGTGGAGACCACGCACTGGAAAACATAGCATGAGACGGCCCCCACTAGATGGAAAGAAGACCTTATAAGGGTTGCCGGGAGCCGTTGGGTGGAGGCCGCACAAGATCGGTCGTTCTGCAAATTTATGGGAAAGGTCTGTTCAACACTGGATGTTCTTTGGTTGATATAATGATGAGGAACTGGTCACTAACACTTAAATTAGCTATAATTCTGGCCATTGTTGTTAAAAAAAACTACATTGGTGAGCTTTGTCGTAATATTTTGAACTTAAAATATTAAACTCTAGGTCCATCTACTAAATATAATTTACGGAATTTATATTCCTAAAAAAAAGTGATCCCTCAAAAGAAACAAAAACCAACTACAATTGATTGGATGTTTTTCTGTAAAAAAAATAACGATGCGAAAATGTCATTGAATTTTCCGGAAGGGATAACTTCAGAGGAGAATCTGTGTTAATAAACTGTCGATGTTGAAGTTTAATCCGTTTGTAGTACTTACAACCTAAGGCTTCCAAGGCTAATTACATGTCATATCTAAGGCACTTTGAATAACATAAAGAAATACTTAATCAGTTTAAAAACTAGAACGCTAAAGCTGTAGTAGTTTTTGATAATTTTTGGGTTATAAATAAAAATAATAAAAAATATAATTACAGTTTCGCTGTTAATTGTAAGTTGTAATTGTTAAAACTTGTATTTATGGGTATTGTAAGTTAGGGAGATTTTTTTAATTACTTGGTTTATCGTTGAATTGGTCTTAAAAACACTGAGGTTTCATGCTATCTTTTTCAGTACAGGAGTCAGTAACGATAATAAAACTTCATAGTGGACATTTTCGAAATAGTGTGTTTTCTTGCGTTTTAACTCGCCTTATTCGGTTATAATTATGAAATGGGTAAAACTAGAATTTAAGATATCAAAATATCATTCTACAAAGTAACAATTATAAATTGAACTTGAAACTCGACAACAATTAATACCAAATATGTTTATTAGAGCAACATTATACTTAGGTATCCATTTCGTTCTGATAAACATATTTTGTGTATAAGATATTATGTTTCTATTCATAATTACATTATTGTTACAAACTTTGAGCATATTTGATGACCTCCATGGCGCAGTGGGCAATTAGGCTGAGACGCAGGAGATAGCGGGTTCGATTCCCGCCGTTTAACAAATTTTTGCATGATATACAGAACACATCGCGCAAAATTTATAAAACTTAAATTAAACATTGAAAAAAAAACTCTAAAAAGCTTCCCTGCAGTCATTTTTGGTTAGCTAACAAACGAATTAAGCTTTGGAATGATAAAATGGCCAAAATCTATTTTCTAATCAGATAGCTAATTTTAAGAATTTTCCACCTCGCCGTCTTTGAAGGCCGATTTTCGCCAAAGTAGCCCGTAGCCAAAGTATAAAGTAGCACACAGTACAAGCTGTGCTTAGTTTATGGCTAGATAGCACTGTGTAAAATGTCCATCAAGGTCTATGCTCTTCCTTAAAAGTTATTGTCTGCCTGTTAAAATGTTTCTAAGAAATTTCCAGCAAAAATGTTTTAGGGAAATTAACCTAATTTGTTAGTATGATACGAGTAATTTATTTTTATGATTTACTTCAAAGTTTAGTAAAAATGTTTTTGGGAATATAATTTTCGGATGGTGTATAAATAGAGTGCAAACAACAACTTTGTACGTGATTTTTAACTTAGAATTTGTCGTGATTAATATCAATAATTGTTATAAATACGGGATTTATCACGTACCGTCTTAGCGGTGTTTCGACCGACAATGTTTCGGTTCAATTCATGATGCAATCTACAGAGGAGTGAGTGAACCTGGTAGAGACAGTGTTGAGTGTTTCGAGAACTACCGAAGAGAACAGCAGTGATGATAATGATGATGACGCACGCAGCCTGTCAACACGCTGGGCCATCGTTGACGCAACCACCACCACCGCGCCCGTCTTCTCGCGTGCCCTCTGCGGCGCGTAGTGCGAGGTGAGACGTTATTCGGAGCGGATCGCGCTCACCTTTACGTGGTATTATTTTTATTTTAGTATCAAAATGTTAATTCCCTTTGATAGATTCCACTTTAGAATGATATGTTGAAGTATTTTTGTATACAACAGAACGGAATTGGTATTATAATGTATCTACAAAGCTGTAACGTGGTTTTATTGCAACGTTTATATTACGCTAACTCTTTTAAGATAGATTTTATACATCATTACATTAGGAATGTTGCATCGAATGGGCTCGTAATTTTTAAACAGTTTTATTTTCATCACTCATGCTCAGAAAGTAAGCTATTGTTATTTCGAAAACTGCTCAGAAAATGCGATTTCCGACCGCCGGAAACATATTCAAAATTTAGCAATCTCTATGACAAATCTTTATTTCTATTTAAAAATGGAACTGGTCACATTCGTTATATGCTAAATGAAAAAATCTTCATGAATATTCCTATTAGTTAGCTATTATGTAGTACCTATTTATGCGTATATCTTAAATAGCCTTGGTTTTAATATTTAGTAGTTTTCCTAAAAATCTTACTAATCTAAAAGCGCTGCCAAGAACTTAAATGAAATATCTAATCATAGAATTCGTTAAGTAAATAAAAATCGGCCAAGTGCGAGTCGGACTCGCGTACCAAGTGTTCCGTACCATTATCTATGATAAATTCTATGTGCGCCCATACAACTCAGAGGACTACCTTAATTGGCGTCAACTATTTATGTATGGGGACACCCTTTCATTTTCAACCTTTTTTATCTCTTGGAATTTTTCCTTTATTTGTGCTGCTACCTTGCATTTTGCCAAATTTCGTGATTCTAGGTCAACGGGAACTACCATATAAGTTTTCGACCAAAAACCTATAGGGTACTTCCGGTTGATCTAGCATTGTCAATTTTGGTTAAAAGCAGCACAGGTAAAGGGAAAATTCCGAAAAATACAAAAAGTTGAAAATTAAGGTAAATTTTGGTACTTACAAGTTTTCGCGAAAATCTAAATTTGCCCATATCTTTTTAACGTTTTGACTAGTAGGGACTATTTTACTCAGTATCTGGTATAACTTTCAACTTGATAGATCCACTCGTTCCTGAGAAAATCGGTGGTGACACACGGACAGACAGTCGGATAAGATAGTGATCTTATAAGGGTTCCTTTTTTTACCTTTTGAGGTACGGACCCCTACAAATGATCTAATTTGTCAATCTTATTTTCGTCACAGCAATAACATTATACCGTTTTGAATAAAATGTTTCATTGTATGGGTAAATACAAAGTAGGGAAATGTAATGTAGAGTTTTCATTTAATTTCATTTATTTTTCACTGTAGGTACATGAAGAACACTAAGTAACGTTAGATTTCAATAAATAAAAACAACAATTTATGTATGTATAAATAATTTGAAACAGACAGGTATCAGGACTAAATAAATACATTTCAGTTTCACAAAGAATGTCAATCAAAATTATCAAATATGACACAAATTGTCAAAAATAAATAACAGAAATTACAATATACATCAACCCAGAGAGAGTGAACAAAACAATGTCAAATAAGTCACTCATATTTGTGTAACTAAAGCTACACGAATACCAAATAAACCAGGTCGAAATGTACTAATGAAGACCTTTCATTAAACGTCCCAATTGACCTAAGAGTCTCTTTCTTTACCCCTTTTGAACCCCAATATCTCAACAACCCCCCAACATTTTACCTTATTTAGTCACACCAGGATAAGCATAATAAATAAATTTGTGAAATGTTTACCATAGAAATGTGAAATTTATTTTGGCATGTAAAAACAAACACTTTATTAAACTTATGTTGTGCTATTGCATAATGCTTGCCATCTAACCACAGATAATGTATTGGTGACGTCTCGAGAGTTGTTGTTCCTTTGTAACCCAAAACCCGCAGTCATTTCCGAAAGAGATATCAAATTTATTTATTTGCCTTTATTTGTGGATGTCGATTGCAAGAGTAGGCAGTAAGTTTTATATCGAAATAAACACCTAAATTTAGTCGACTTTCTTTAAAATTGAATATTAACACTATAGTTTTTTTTTCGAGAAGTATTTTTTTTGAATATCGTCAGTATATTACCAAACATTCTGTATATGTAAAAAAGCCTTACCGTTGAGACGCACAAAGGTTTCAATTCTGAATAGAAGTTCCTATTCAAAACCAATCGGCTTTTATTTATTAAATATCTGTGGCATTTCCGTTTCGTTTTTGGTATCAATCTGGGTCAGACTCGTGAGTTGACTCAGTCACAATGTGGGGCGTGTGGACTAACCAATTTTAGTTCAGAATTGTAGTGGGGCCTTCGATTGAGCCATGTTTGTGTAGCAACGTGTTAGTATTGCTTTGTAGTCGACGCCAAACGTCGAACATCAGTAGATATTTAAAAAAAATTAACTGTGTTGCAATTATCACGCAGAAACATTAAAACACTAAGCTAAAACTAAAAATGCAAAGGGTGGCCTTAAAAAACAGCCATATTAATTTATTTCAACATATTAGAATTAATTTAAACCTATAGTTAAATTACCTCATAACGAAACATGGTATAAGTACTTATAATTGCGCCGTTATTGCAAGTCATATTTCTCGACGTGATAACTTTGAACGAACGTCTACACAAGAAGTCAAAAATCAACCTTAGGTATTTCCAAAATCATAATGATATCTGATGCTATTCCAATGTTGTATCCATTGGGTTCAATGATGTAGAGTTGCGATTGTTTTAGCCACTTGGGAATCAAACAAAATCGATTATCACAAAAAATCAAAACATTTACAAAACTTTACATTTATAAAATAAAAAACGTATTTATATATATTTATTAAATATTTTATACATAAGAATCGATCATAGATGTTGATGCACCCACAAGTCCTGTACAGTTCGTGAATTTGCCTAGATGTTGATGGGGAAATGGTTGATGTTACAAAAAGTGGGTTGACAAGGAATCGTCATAGACAACAGGTCATAGGAAAGCCTTAGCTTTAATAGACAATTATATAAATTACAATATTGTTTTAATCTGTGTTCTAATATAAATACTATATATACTATCTATATACCAAATTTCATCGAAATGAGTTCAGCCGTTACGACGGGATTGAGTAACAAACAAACATCCAAACTTTCGCATTTATAATATTAGTGTGATACTCGTATTTTTTGACATTGAACTGTATCTATTACCACAGGATGATTATCAATGCTACGTGTGTATGACTGGCAAATCGTTTTTATACCTATTTTATTTTGAATATTAACAAAATCTTAAAACAAAAACAAAAATTATTTAGCTTGTAAACATTTTAACGCTCCATAGATTCTGCTCCTGAAAGGAAATTGCACCGGATACTAAATACGTTTACCTATGCAGTAGCTACGTAACTAGCTTCTGGTTTGACGTATATCAGTGCCGCCGTGGAAAAGCATTAGTTTTACCTCATCGATGAAATTAAAAATTCTTAATTTAAGTAAACCTTTTTCACCCAGGATACTAAAACTATGACTCTTGAAATTAAATAAAAACGTGTGTGATAGAAAAGGTAAAACAGTCAGTCTATTAATAATTTAATATACCTATCTAGAAATATAAGTCAATATCCAAAAATATTGTAATGGACTCGCAATACTACTTTTACAGCTACTATGCCTCGAAAATAAATATAACCTAACGGGGATTTGCTTAATTAATTAGAAAATATGTAAGGAAATAAACACAAAATACTTCAACAACGTGTATTCTCATACTATAAATAGGTAACAAATTGAAACAAAGGCCAATAAAATATAATGACGCCAATTAAATATATCTAGATTCTATTCCAAAATTACATACACAAAATAAGCTGGGTGGGCGACAGTGTAACTGATACAAGTTGAATAACTACACGGTCTATTCCAATAATCTGAAGTGTAGCTCACCCAAGCCAACAAGCAACACACAGAAATACAATACAAGTTTACAAAGAAAGATATTACAGCAATATTAGAAAATTGGTTGGTACTTATCTTGTTCTGGAGCCAGGAATACAAATAAAGGTGCCCATAAGGCCTATACATTGCTATTGATACCTTCAAAAAGTCGTAAAAAGTCATGATATCTTTGGCTAATCAAAAGTATTGGTTGTTTACATGATAATATATTTTTATATTTGCTATAACAACAATATGTAATGAACTTAAAGTCTGTAATAATTAATAATTATTACAAGTCCTAACAATCACAAAATCGTATTATTGAGCACACATTTCTACTTTTTGGGCGCCACCAATCACAGCAAACTTCTCATGTCGCCAATATTAACAAAATCGAATAAAGTAGGACATTTTTAAAAATTGGTTAATAATTTACACGGTCATTCGTTATTTGAAAATCGTACTCCTAACGTATGACCACACATCAATAATACTCAAACAAACATGATAAGTAATCATTTAAAAACTTATATCTTAGGAGCAGAGAAACAAAATGTAAACACAACTTAAAATATCATTAATATTATTACAATAAATTATTGTTCTGATGTAAATCTTAACATTATTAACTAAGCTTCAATTACTGGTCATCATTATTAAAAAATATAGCTATTGACCAAACTTTTCGTTCGGAAACATGTATAACATAATTTCGTTCTAAAAATATCCAAGACATCGAATTATTGCTTTACCTTGTCATGTGTATAAATAACGCAAACTCGAGTGCTTCCCACCATCCAATCAGTTTTAGATATATAATATTGATCCAACTCCATTCATCTATTTTGTTTGCATTTGAATAATAAAATACCTATATTAAATTTTAACATCTGCCTGGAAGAGATTCCTAACATCAATAAAACCACTCAAAGTGCTATTTGACAGATATCAAAATGGTAGCAAATATTAAAAGCGATCTGAAGTTATCAAAAGTGACAAATATTATGTCAAAATTGAAAAGACTATCAAAAAATTAAGATGTTTTAAAAGTGACAGCAAATGTCAAATGTGGTCACAGAGTTAGACGGTGGGGAAGTATGTACTCGCAAAAATTGCCGTAATGTTAAGTGAATAAAGCTAATTAAGAGTGTAGTTGTTGCGCCCGGTGAATTAGGCTAACAACGTTTATTTTAAGTATACTTAATGCACCCAGGTAGGTAATAAAATATTACGAATATCTATATTTATAAAATAAAGTCGGGTTAGTTACACGATTTATAACTCAAGAACGGCTGGACAGATTTTGATGATCATTGATTTGTTGGATTTGTCTCCGACCCAAATAGCAGAAAAACTATTAAAATTTTGAAAAATTAAGACAAAAAATTATTAATAAAATTCATTCTCTCATACATAGATGAAGCTAATGATGGCCGATTGACAATTCTACGGCTTACGTACATTGGCAGCCCACGTCATATGCATGTCAAGGCGGTACGGAATTCGGCGGGTCAGCTAGTTATGTGTATATATATATCGCCTAGGTGAATTATGTAAGCTACGTCTCCAAAACACTTCGAGATTGAAACTTACCAATAGCACAGTCTATAAATACATACTTTATACTGTACTTATAGGTAATTTATAAATAACACAAATACGTTTATTTAGGGTTCCGTACCCAAATGGTAAAACGGGACCCTATTACTAAGATTCCGCTGTCTGTCTGTCCGTCTGTCACCAGGCTGTATCTCATGAATCGTGATAGTTAGACAGTTGAAATGTTCAGAGATGATGTATTTCTGTTGCCGCTAGAATAACAAGTACTAAAAACAGAATAAAATAAATATTTAAGGGGGGCTCCCATACAACAGATATGATTTTTTTGCCGTTTTTATAAATAATGGTGCGGAACCCTTCGTGCGCGATTCCGACTCGCACTTGGCCGGTTTTATTTTCTTTGTTTCTACATTTTGTTGAAATATTAGGAACATTTCAATTAGTTCAGTAGTTAAACGAATAGTGTATTAACGAAAGTATTTTCAACGACTTTTAAAACATTTTTTGTCAGTAATATTGCAAATCTAATAAGTTTTAAACATCTCAATTCGTTAAATAAACTTATTACTAATATTTAACTTTAAGCACGTATTTAACTTTTTGAAGTAAAACTTTTTTACGTACGCTTGACTTGGGGAGTAAGCTGGTGAATGTGTGACGATGCGTGAGAGCGTTACGAAAAGTGTGATCGGGCGAGGCGAACGGAAGTTGAGAGGGAGATATAAGTTAGTGATGATAGAAAGATAGAGAGTTACGTTTCGTATATTACTATAGGGGCAAGAGAGAGAGGTGCGTGCACACATTTTCTTTCTCGCTTTAATTTAACATATGTATATATATACATATAATACATATAGACGGAGCTAAAGAAGTTTTACTTCAGTCGTCTGGTCTAAAGCACACTCGTTTTTTTATTTATTATCCCGACGTTTCGCGTATTTAACGTTTTATTTATTATCCGTCTGACGTCCGACTCTGTTGTAACAGCCGTGATCGCGGGCAGACCCATTTAATATTAGTAATTATGTAGGGATCGCGAAAGTATATTAATAAACCTATATTATGAAATATCTCAAAGGCTACTTTAACCTTGGTAAGCAAAGAGTGGTTAGAATCTAGTATAGTATGCACTTCTTTAATTATTCAACGACTCTGCTTAGAAACTGCAGTAGCTCTTAGTAAGTTTCTCGGGCAAACATTTACTTGTGCAATTGAATTATAGATGGGGCTAGATGACTTGCTTGCTTGGCCTCGACACGTGAGTGCTACTGTATGGTCACCTATACAAGTCACTTCTGATAGTTATAATTTTATCAAGAATTAAGCTTTTTTTTATACTACCTAGAGATTGAACCAGTATATGGTCCACCTAATGGTAGGTGGTAACTATCGTCTAAAGCAAAGTATTGCCTCTCACTTACCTTAAAAACGTGCACTACGATGCACTGCCCTGTGTTCATCAACTTGAGGCATACATGTATAAAGCCTGTAATTTCACCGGAACATTAAATACCGAAACACAGCAATTTTGCTTGGTGGCAGAAATAGGTATGATTGGGTTAGCCCTTTCACAAAGAACTGTACAAATTTTCTAGGTTTATCTTTATCCATACTTATATAATAAATTAGAAAGTAGCTTCGTCTCTCTGTCTGTTTGTTACGTTTGCACGTCTAAATAGCTGAACTGATTTCGATGGGTAATAGATAGATAACATGCGTGCGTAACTGCGGGCGGATTTAAAAAGCCAGTTGTATCCTGAAATGAATCTCAGAAAAAAATAGTTATTTTCTCATTTTGGTCCTTGGTAAAGTGGCTAACCCCTTAGCAGGAAAAAGTCTAACAAAATGTTAGGGTGCTTTCAATAGATGACAGTATTATCTTGATATGTTTTTCCAACATGACCCATTGCTTAAAATTTGTGGTGAAAGAAAACCCCCCTTAAAAAACTAGACCTTTATTTTTGTAATAATATACATCCTGTAGATTTATATATTATTACAAAACATAAAAAACTACAATTAATAAAAATAATGTATCTTTCCCAAAGCCATTTTCAGATCTTATCTTAAGTCCTAAGCAAGAAAACCAAACAGATAGGTCCACTACCCCTTTACTTTATAGGTCATGATGACACAAGTTCCAATTAGCTGCGAGATATATGAAACTGATCACATAATTCGCATCACGTCCGCGTCCCCTGTGTGGACCGATCGAATTGCTTTAGCCATAAGTTAGATAAGTCTCTTGAAATTTTTTACATAGAGCAGTATCGTAATAATGTCCTCATAAGAGGTTTCTTTTTTTTTATTTATTTAAAGATACACCAACAGTACACATATTTTATCACTTTATAGTTAATCAATATATACTTTACCAGATTTATGACGATAGTCATAAGCACATTTCTGATACATGCACCAATTACACGTGTATACAACATTCGCCAGCGACGGTGAAAATATAATTGAATTTTTACATAACTAATAAACGAATCTTATAACTAACTAATAAGTGTTCCGATGTTGTTTCGGAACACGAGTGTTTTATTGCATCGTGAAATATTATAGAGATTCTGGAGGAGATGGCAGAACGCTCGCCATCTCCAATGATATATTTTTAAACAGTTTGTTTTTGTAAGCCCTGTACGTGTCGTTGAATATATCAAGATCATTGACTGTAACACTGAAATCGTTGTAAGTTCGACTTATTCGCAGTATTGGTGAATTGTAACCGAGGTTTGTTTTGGGCTTTTGTTTACTGAATGTTTTTGAATTTTTTTGGTTATTTTTTGTTTTTGTTTCAAGTGTTGTCGTACATGAACAATTCAGGTTTTATTTATGAAACAACAATACGATCCTAAATAACGTTTCGTAGCATTTGAGCTACGCCGTAGCGCTTTGTAGTAAAGCAAGTCAAAAAATCTATTATTCTAGTCTATTGGTATCTACTGGGTATAGTATTACTATACATATAATGGGCAATTCTTTTTGGTTTCACGCTGACGAACCGCACTAACGTTGTCATCAGACCATCGAGGTATTGAACTGTCTCTTAATGACATCCCGTCAGGCACATGACGCTTTACACCTGTGCGTCTCACGTTTGCCGACGCAGGGCCATGCATCGTAAGGCATGTTTCTAAGGTGCGTGACCTTGTTCTTTGTGGGCGATGCTTATCACTTAACATCAGGTGGATCATATGCTAATTCCATCTCCAGGTATATGATAAAAAAGTGGCACTCCGGGAGTGTCGACAGATGTGAAAACTTGAACAATTACGTGTGTGTTTTTTGAATTGTCAGGAAATATTTTTTGAATTGTCAGAAACGGTGTCGGTAACGGTAACAGTGTTGCGAGTTCAATGGGTTTTTCCCATCTTTAAAAAATGCCCAACGCATCTAAAGAAGTGCACTTTAAAAAGAATATGGATGTTGCAAAATGATCATGATGGATGTCGAAAGTTGTCTTATGCCCCTCCACAAGCTAAAAAAAATCAAATTATATACAGAGGTGTCGGTAACAGTGTTGTGCGTTCAATGGTTTTTGCCTATCTCAAATTATATACAGAAGTGACGGTAAAAGTGTCGCGTCTAAAGATAATCACTTCAAAAAATCGTAGTCCATCACTAGTCGCCTCTTCTAGCTAAATATCGCACCCATATTCACTTATGCTGCTATGACTTTCATGTGTTGTCATATTTCCATGTGATTGAGGGGGAAAATGCCAAGCATAGCGTTTGATTGATCGCTGATCTACTGGAATTTTCTGCATGTTTCTCATTACTGTCCTTAAGGATTCTGTTTAAACTACATAGTATACGCACCCCTACACTGAAAGAAATAATAAGTGGTTTTAACCTTTTTTCAACCTATATTTTAGGTTGATTTTTGCACCTACCGACATGATTGGTTGAATTAACAAAATAAAAATAGTTGAACTATAAAGGTAAATTTGACCTGATTTTATATGTTTAACTTAGTTATTTTGTTGACTCAACTTCGTTAACATGTTGACTTTTACCAAATTATCAGTTAGACTTACTTAGACTCGAATATACCAAAAATGTTGTGTATAACCTCTTTTAGTGGTTGGTTTAACCTATTATTTTTTAACAATTTAATTTTTGTAGAAATAAATGTACTGTAATAGTTGATTAAACATAATATTAAGTTAACGCAACTTAAATGGAATCAACATTATGGAATTCAACCTATTCGTTTTTCAGTGTATCCTCTACAAAGTTTGCCTGGATATTGATTTCGCTATAAGGCCTTCTATTATACTCTGCATAGATTAATCTAGTTCTTAAGGTAATCCCTGTGTAAAAGGTCGTAGTCTTTCAGTGACTATTATATCAATGAATATCAATCGTTTTGTCGGGTCTATCCCTGCCCTGATTTGTGTAAATGACCTCGAAATGGCTATCGGATAGAATTGAGCACGTAATCCTAGTTTGTCGCAGGGGAAAAGTTGTAATGAATCTTTTATTCCCAATCGGTTCTGGAATAGGTAAAGAACTAATAGAAGAAAAGCCTCTTTGAATAGGCGATTGGAATGGAACAGCTTTTCTATAAGGTCGTTCAACTATTCTGACGATTGAAAGGTTATAAAGGTTAACGGAATTAGCATAATGATGTTATAAAACAGCTTTACTGGCACCTCTGTGGTGAGGTGGGAAAGTAGCCAATTGAGATGCAGGAATTTGCGGGCCAAATGTTTGCATGGCCTGCAAATATACGGACACACGACTATTACGAAAATGACATAAATAAAGCTTTCAGTTTCATATGTTTCGTCTTTATTTATAATTTACTAGCTGTTACCCGCGACTTCGTACGCGTTACACTACTAAAAGTGTAGGTAGCCTAGAAATAAAGCTAAACTTATCGTTGCAACTTGACTTGACATCCCATTTTTATCCCATGGGACCTGATTTATGAGATAAAAAGTAGCCTATGTGTTGATCTAGGTTAAGGTGTCGCCAAAATGTATCGTCACGACTTTCAGCTTTATATCACTAAATAGTTTACGAGTGTAACGGCTGTCACTACGGATAGACAGACAAACAGACATGGCAAAACTTTAGAGGGATAGAGGGAGAATATAAGGGTCCCCTTATATTTCGACTACGGAATCCTTAAAAAATTAGAAATAATACGCAAAAATAATGGTCTGGATAAAAACAAAACAGTTTTCGGCAAAGTTAAAATAACAGAATGAATTTTTTAAATTCTTTTATGAATTTCCTACGTTCTTGTTCACATAAAATTCTATCAATTCTAAATGGATGTTTCAATGTTAGAAGATACCATCATCTTTATAAAGAGACTTTTTAATTTTTAATAAAGTGACGTAAAAAAACAAAGGAAAAAATAAAAAATTTATTATTATCAGCAATCTTTTTGTCAGAAATGTTTAGAAAATCGATTTTATAATTACAGTAAATAAATAAATAAATAATAAATAAATATTGCTGGACATTTCACACAGCGCTATCTAGCCCCAAACTAAGAAAAGCTTATACTATGGGAACCAGATAACTGATAGAATACTTATATACATTTTTTTTGTAAATACATACATATACAGTGTGTCCCTGGATAAAGTGCAACCCCGAAAGGGGGTGAAACTAGATCAAAAATTATCGACAAAAAAATAGAAAAAAAAATTTAAAAAAAATTCGTATATACTTTATTGATGTATTAAAATTTTTATTACTCACTAATTACTCTATTTAATAAAAAAATTATTTCTTCCAAAGTAGTAGGTCTATTTTGTTAAAATAAAAACCATAATCATGTCAGATATGTGACGATGACGATAAAATAACAAATAACTCACAAACGAGTGGCTATCGTGACTTAAAGTTTAATTTTTGTATTAAAATTACATTTTTTAGGCTGTTTTTTTCCAATAAACTCCAAAAATCTTAAAATTAAGCCTATAATACTAGAAATTTTTATGACTTTTTATTATTGTCTATCATAACAGCTTTTAAATAAAAAAAAACCTACGTTCTAACATAAAAAATGTGCTGGCTAGGAGCTTTTAAAGTTGACCACTGATTACGTCACCACTCAGGTAGAGACACGTTTTTTTTTGCTGCTCAGGTAGTATTAAAAATCAAATTTTAGTTACAACATTTTTATTTAACTTATTACATGTAAGTATGAAATAAGGGTTTTGTTTAATGCATTAAATGCTCAAAATGGCTTCCTTGTTGTTGTAGGCACATTGCCGCACGAAGAGCGATTTGTTGTGTGGCTCTAAGCACCATCTCTGGGTCACTTCTTATCTCATCGGCACATCGCATGATTTGATCTTGTAACTCTGCCTCGGTGTCTACGGTCGTTCTGTAGACTCTTTGTTTCATAACACCCCACAGAAAATAGTCTAGGGGTGTCAGGTCAGGTGAACGTGCCGGCCACCCGACTGGTCCATCCCGGCCGATCCACCTATTAGCGTAGTTTTCGTTTAAAAAACTTCGCACATTGCGCCCGTAGTGCGCAGGGCATCCGTCCATCTGCAAATACATCTGTTGCCTTGTAGCCAGCGGAACATCTTCCAGCAGTAGTGGCAGATCGTCTCTTAATAAGTTTAAAAAACTTTCGGCATTTAATGTTGCGGGTAAAATAACTGGCCCAATCAGCGTGTCGTCTATTAGAGCTGCCCATACATTAACTGAAAATTGCACTTGAAAAGTAGACGCCCTCTTTAGGTGTGGATTTTCCTCGGACCATACATGTAAGTTTCTGCAATTTGTGATTCCATTCCGGGTGAATTTCGCTTCATCCATCCATAAAATTTTTTTTAGGAATTGTGGATTATTTCTAATTTTTTGTTGAATCCACGTAGACATTACGCATCTTGCACGATTGTCTACATTTTCATGCAAATGCTGTACTCGCTGATAATGGTATGGATGCAATCCCTTCTTTTTCAAAATTCGCCATACGGATGTTTTTGATATACCGTGACGCAAAGCTAAGCGTCTAATGCTGGTTGTGGGATCAGCAAACAAATCGTTTAAAACGGCCTCTTCTATGGAATGGTCAATAATGGTAGCTTGTTGCTCACGGCGATCTCTTGCTAATCCAAGTCCGATGTTGGATAACTTTCGGTGAACTTCTTGGAAATTTCGTGCTGACGGTATAAGTCTGCTCGGAAACGCATTTATGTATGCAGAACGAGCGACTGTTGTGTGTCCACGTGACATACCATAATAATAATGGATGTCAGCGATTTCTCGCGGAGAGAACTCAGTCAATCGCGGCATCTCCACAACACAACAAAGTACAGTCAAAAACGTAACAAAAAGTCAAAAACAAAACAAAAGCAAAACAACGTAACAAAAACTTGAAGGCGCAGTAAGGTACGGTAGGCGGTAGCAGCGGCGAGAATATCGGAGCGACTGGCGTGCCTTGTTGTGAGTCCTGTTTCGATCCCCACCCTTCATCTTTCATAGAACAGGCCCAGCGACCATAATCTACAACAATATAAGTTAAAAAAGGGTCTCTACCTGAGTGGTGACGTAATCAGTGGTCAACTTTAAATGCTCCTAGCCAGCACATTTTTTATGTTAGAACGTAGGTTTTTATTTTATTTAAAAGCTATTATGATAGACAATAATAAAAAGTCATAAAAATTTCTAGTATTATAGGCTTAATTTTAAGATTTTTGGAGTTTATTGGAAAAAAACAGCCTAAAAAATGTATTTTAATACAAAAATTAAACTTTAAGTCACGATAGCCACTTGTTTGTGAGTTATTTGTTATTTTATCGTCATCGTCACATATCTGACATGATTATGGTTTTTATTTTAACAAAATAGACCTACTACTTTGGAAGAAATCATTTTTTTATTAAATAGAGTCATTAGTGAGCAATAAAAATTTTAATTCATCAATAAAGTATATACTAAATTTTTTAAATTTTTTTTTTCTATTTTTTTGTCGATAATTTTTGATCTAGTTTCACCCCCTTTCGGGGTTGCACTTTATCCAGGGACACACTGTATAGAGAAACAACCAGACCTGGAACAAATATCTGTAGATCTTGCAAACATTTGTTCCGCGGCGGGGATCGAACCCGCTACCTCCTGCTTCTCAGCCGGCTATTCGCCCACTGCACCACGAAGGTCGTCGACATTGCAATATGAGACGAGCGAGCACAAAACTCCTATTATTTACACGATGCATTTTTTGTACTACTATTTAATAATTAGAGGCAGGTACACTATTTTTAAAACTATTTTAATGTACATATATTAGATGCAGTGCAGGATGCCCCACCACTAGAATGGAATAAACGTTGCTAGGAGCCTTTGAGTGAGGGCAGTACAAAAGCTCTGAAAATCTTTGGCGATGGAAATATTCAATAGTGGACTTCTTATGATGTGATGACTAGTACATATATTTTATTTTTATAGTATTATCCGAACACTTACTTCCGTAATTCCAAACTTTTTAAACTAATCTAAAAAATTTGGGGGCGGGACTTGAACCCGCAACCTTTTTCTTGATACGAGGATGCACTACCAATTGTGCTACAGGCTATTGCCACATCAGGGTCGAAATTAGTGAGATGATTTAAGCTGCTCAATGCCAAACGTTGCAGTTTAGGACATTGAAAAGAGATATCGCGTTGCTTCTTTCAAATAGTATTTTTATAGTGTTATCCGAACACTTACGGAAAATTCCAAGATTTAAAACCTTCTCAAATTTCTTTTTGAATGTGTTCAGTATTCTTATTTTTGGACCCATACTAGTAATGATAATTAACTCTTAAGTTATGGATTTTGAATTTGTGTGGTTTGTAGTAAACGCTATTTTGTAGAGAAAATAAGTATTCTTTGTACTATATACCAAAACAGCGTATAATGTTTGTGCAGTTTTTACCAAATGTGCAGACATCATCGCTAACTGGTAATCCTTGCATGTTAAAGATTTAAACTGTATAGATCTTCGTTTGACCACAATCTCACCTGATGGTAAGCGATGATAAGATATAAGATAAAGCACGAAGATCTAGAAGAAACCTTTCTTTAGGAAAAACAGATGACGGCAAAGTCTTCCATACCTTAGCTGTACGCATCAAGAACGTAGAACCAACACGCTATGTGCGAATGGGTGGTATATCAACTAGGTACGGATGGTACTGAGCCGTGCGCATTGTTGTCCTTTGATGGAAAGGGGATGGCGAAATCAGATCGTTCCTAGGCAGATTCCCCAAAATGTATTCTGTAAAAGATCGATAGGTAACTTTACGGCGGTGTTCGTGACTTTCGGTCTTAGTCTCCGCCATATATTGCTCATTTATAAGCCTAGAAGCTCTACGTTCTATGAAGTCTAAGGTAGCGAGCTGTTTTGCTGAACCATTCCAAAGGAGGCAGCAGTACTCCATACCAGACCGGACTTGTGCTTTGTAAAGACTAAGAAGCTGTCCCGGTGTGAAGTATCTCCTGACTTTGTTGAGGATGCCTAGCTTCATGGCAGCTGTTTTAGCCTTAGATTCGATGTATGAGCTAAAGTTGAGAGAAGGCGTGAGCCAAACCCCAAGAAGCTCGAGGTGACCTTTAATAGCTACTGTTACATTTCGGAAAATGGGAACTTGGAGAAACTGACTCTTTTTCGCTGAGAAGAGACATGTTTGCGTCTAAACACACAATGTGTACTAAAAACGTTTTGATAATAAACCAGTTAGCGACGCTGTCTGTACTTTTAGTACCTTGTTTTCAATTCATGATGTGAACAGAGAAGTTGTATTTAATTTATTAATTTTCACCCTTAACTTTCGTACAGAAAGTTAACTGACCGAATGTTAGGTAAACATTGTTTGGTTTTGTGTACGCACTAACTTTGGAACTCACTTTAAGCTGACTGATTGGGTACAAAGTCAGAGCTGTATAATGTAGATTATAATATCATATTAGTCATAGAACTTAAATATAGGCCTCACCAATAGATTTATATTGACTACCAGTGGTTTAGGCTGTGCGTTGTCTATATGTCAGTCAGTCAGGACTTTGATTGTTATATAATAGACTAGCTGATACGCCCGCGGCTAAGCACGCGTGGTTTGTCAATAAAAACATTACCCTCCTTCTACGCAGTCGGGTAAAAAGTAGGCCTATGTACCAATCCCAGTAACAATCTATCTATATACCTCATAATTTTAACCCTTGAGGCTGCAAACTAGCGTAGCTAAGCCCTCGACTTATTTACCACCACCTTCCCACCTTCTACCTACGATAATGTACTAATGATTCTTAGAATTAAGCCTACTGTTATATTTACCTAGCTTTATTTAGTACTTATTGTACCTACCTACTTCTGTTAGCATAATAGGTGTGTGTGTAAATAAATGCCTTTTAATATTATTCCACACATTTGTTACTTAACACAAGCTTTAGGCTTGGACCTTTACAAAGGCATTACCGGGGCCGACGACAACGAGTAAGAGGCCTGTTTGTTTTTATAAAAATGACAGATGGTAGTATTATTACAACACATGGATTAGAGTTCGGGCTATTGTTAGAGTAATGCTTATGAATTAGAGTACTGGTTATAAGAGAAATGAGATACGGCACCTGCCAATCCTGTAGTACTAAGAATGATTGAGGCAGGTGGTGACTAGTCGTCCACTAAACGGGCCCCCATAAGTGCCGCCTTGTGGCAGCGTAAGGGGCAACGTTGGTGTGGGCGGTTAAAGGCTTTTAAGAGGTGTGCTGCAGTCTCACTAAGCGCTACTCCCGGCTTTATGCCCTTCTTGCGCCTCCACCCTTGACCGGCCAACTACGGCAAACCAAGGGTCAGGGGTTTCTGTCAACCCCAGGGAGTAATGAGGCTCCGCGGTGTCTCCACGCACCGAACGCTCGCTACAAGCGTGCCCCGCGGGGTTTGTTATTATTATTGCAAAATATGGGTAGGTACAAGGTGTTTAGTGTAGTAGTACAGCCATATTCAGCTTTTCACACATGTAATGTTGAGTTTAATTAGTATGAATGAATGAATGAATGAAATACTATTTATTGCACACTAAACAAAAATACAGTAACAAAGGAAATAAACAATAATTAACGGTACAATGGGCGGTCTTATCGCTAAAAGTGATCTCTTCCAGACAACTTTTGGATGGACAGGATAAACAAAAATCAAAAGACGACGGTGTAAGAGTACTTTTAAGCATACATAAAACATACATAAACAGAACCCATGAAATAATATATACCTATTCATTATGTATAATAATAAACATAAACTTAAATACATACAAATAATATATATATAAACTAAACTACATAATATGAAGGATAAATAAGATAAACACTAGCAAGCAGTTACGAGACAACGCAAGAAAATGGTTGTATACCTTGACTTTGAAAATAGGAAGAGATTGTGACGACCTTATGGACAAAGGTAAGGCGTTCCACAGGCGCACAGCTTGTACTGTGAAGGAGTCACCATAAAATTGTGAATTAGTAATAGGAGTATAAACCAAACTTCATCAAGATCGGTTTACAACTTAAGTCGTGAAAACGTATCAAACAGATAGATAGATAGACAAAGTTGATCTCAAATTTTTAAAATTAGTATTGATTATAACGGACCCATTTCCATCAATATCTTATACAGATACCTTGGATATTACGAAAATGTATGTTATCTTGGGGAAGTCGGTAGACTCCGGTGAGTTTAAAGGCAGTTTAAAGGACACCGATCTGAGGGTAATTTAATTAATACTGGTGATACCAATTCAGTTTTAGGGTTGCCCAAGGCGTAATTATACTACCTGTCTCTAACACTAGACAAGTAATTTGAATTCAACTTGTTGTAAAATGGTTTTCACGTTATATTTAGATTCAATAAAACAATGGATATCAGTTTTAAATCCATAAAATTTTGCGTCATATTTATTTATCTTATTTATTAATACTTAGATTCACAGTTATATTACCGTATATTATAAAAAATAAATAATAATGCTGGACATGTCACACAGCGCTATTTAGCCCCAAACTAAGCAGAGCTAGTACTATGGGAACCAGATAACTGATAGATACTTATTTACTTTTTTTTGTAAACACATACTTATTACATAAAGAAAAACATTCAGGACCGGAACAAATACATATCTG
Organism: Philereme transversata; assembly: GCA_963924445.1. NCBI lineage: Eukaryota > Metazoa > Arthropoda > Insecta > Lepidoptera > Geometridae > Philereme > Philereme transversata. The sequence continues at coordinate 9,071,267 of OZ004343.1, forward strand.
TAGATCATGCAAACATTTGTTCCGTGGCGGGAATCGAACCCGCTACCTCCTGCATCTCAGCCGGCTATTCGCCCACTGCACCACGGAGGTGTGCAATTATAAACTAATTTACATAGTGCTGGACTTAAACCAAATTGAATCTACATTATGTAATACTAAACTTATATTTGACGCGGCAAAATAGCTCGCCGTTAACTTTAACATACCTATATAAATATTTAAACAAAATTTTTACATGAAAAAATAATAACAAGAAAAAGTAAGTATTAAAATTTTTTAGAATATTTAAATTTATTAAATATAAATAAATTTATTATATATAAATTTAAATGCTACAATGTTTGCTTGATCGCATTTGGAGTGTGTGTGTGTTTATGTATGTATAGTGTATATTTGCGATGTTTTTGTGTTTGATCCTTTTTTAACTTTCTTCTCTGTTTATCTTCTGTATTTTCTGTCAAAAATTAAAAATCCAAGCAGGAAAAACACGACAAAACACTAGGTTTATAAATAAATACACTGTATAATCAACGACGTTTGGAGATTAACAATTCGTAATTTTAATATCTATTTTTCTACGCGATTATACCGAGAGGCTGTCAAAATAATTCACAGGAGACCTAACCCTAAATGACGAGGCATGAAAAGGGTTAAAATATATTCCGACCGGACATTGAACTTAGAATAAGTTAATTAAAAGGTTTTTAAATTCCAGGTTAAATAGGGGTGGAGTTTTGTTATAACTTTAAAACAAGGTTTACCGTGTTTGTATGCTGGGAATTTACTGTCCCGCTAACTATAGGGACAACACTATTCATAATCAACTTAGGTGATTTTTTTAGCAATATTTCGTGCATGTTCTTGAAATCCACGATTGATATAGAGCGGTTTTAAATAAAAATTTGAATCTTGATTACTTTGAGCCAATCAAGTCATTTTTTTCACATACATTTTGGAAGCTATCTTTAACTTTTTTTTATTGATGATAGCCAAGCGCTTGACCACTACCTCACCTGGTGGTAAGTCATGGTGTGATCGATGGAGCACGCTCACCTAGAAAGAACCTACTCACTCTGTACTTGAAGACTCCGAGATTATACTGGTTCAGAGGAGGTAAAAACATACGCCGGAAGTGAGTTCCACTCCTTACTTGTGCTAACAAGAAAAGTTGAAGCAAATCCTTTGGTACGGCAAGGTGGTATGCCAACCAGGTATAGGTGGTACTACTCAATACGTCTGCTAGTCTGGTGGTGGAAGAGGGAAGGAGGGATAAGGCCACAAAGATCTTGAGCACATTCACCAAAATGAATCTTACTTAAGTCAGCACTGACTTTCACTCACAAGTCAGTAATTCTGTCACTAAAATCACTAACTGGAAATTTATGTGTAAATAGTCTTAAAAATGGTTAATTTCGAAAGTTTTTACACAATGCATGAAAGTTGTATTGTTGATTGAATGTCTTGTCTATGCTTCTTCTACAGTCTGTCACCGCATTCACGACGTTTATTTAAAAATTCATATGGAGAATCGTATTATCTGCTTTAGGAGATTGGTTTAATACTGGTAGCTTGAATATTTATACAGTTATCGATACATTTCCAATAAACAATTTTTAACTTTTAACGTAAATTGGCGGCGCCTTTGCGACGATGCCGCTTAGTCAGTATAACAAGTACCTGCTTACATGATGAATGAACACGATTTGTTTACCTATATTATAAAGGCCGTTTCATTGATATTTTAGGGCTTGAAATTAAGGTAGATTGAAAATTACTAAAATTTCATAGTAATGAATTTGAAAAAAAAACTATTTTACAAAAAAACAATACTAACCATCAGCCATACCCGTGATTTAAATTAATGTCATATGTCGTTGTCGCATCTAGTTGTTGCCAATTCAAAAAGGGAAAACTGTTTGTTACTTATTAAAAAAAAAACCTACCACCTTTGTTAAAAGCAGTTAACAACAATACAGATTTTACTGTTTCTATTTCTATGGCTGACTCGATGTAATTTCGGCTTAATACTATGTTTGTAGAAAAGGTGTGTAACACATAAATTTACTATGAGTGAATTAGTGAAAAGTGACTGACATTTAGGGACCTGAACAAATTAAGACCTCCGTGGTGCAGTGGGCGAATAGCCGGCTGAGACGCAGGAGGTAGCGGGTTCGATTCCCGCCGCGGAACAAATGTTTGCATGATCTACAGATATTTGTTCCGGGTCTGGTTGTTTCTCTATATATTATAAGTATGTATTTACAAAAAAAAATGTATATAAGTATTCTATCAGTTATCTGGTTCCCATAGTACAAGCTCTGCTTAATTTGGGACTAGATAGCGCTGTGTGAAATGTCCAGCAATATTAAAAAAAAAAGTTAAATAATCAACTAATTCGCCCAATAGACAAGAGGAATAGTTAAAGGCCGCCATTTTGTTACAATTTTGTTAATTTTATTTTTTACCTGTGTTGTCCCACTGCAGGGCAAAGGCCTCCTTCCCTTCTTTCTAGTTTTTTCTGTCGCCTGCTGTAGTGGGTCAGTCTGGTAAATGCACATCCAAGTCGTCACGCCATCTCCGTGGTGGTCTGCCGCGTGGGCGTGTTGCGTTAGGGACCCAATCAGTTGTGATCTTTGCCCATAGATCTTCAGGCATGCAGCAGATGTGGCTGGTCCAATCCCACTTGAGCTGTGCTGATTTGATTTGTGGCATTCATAATCTTTGTTTGGGAGCGCATTACGGAGTTCCATATTCGGTCTGATAACCGGACACCTAAAATACTGCGCTCCATAGCCCGCTGATATACCTCGAGTATACCTTTGTTGATCAGTCATAGAGCAAGTCTGTGTAGGTGAGGATGGGGAGAACGTACATGTCCATGAGTTTGCGTTTAAGGCAGAATGGTAGTTCGCCTTTCATTAATTGTTTCATTGACCAGTATCTCTTCCAGGCGTTTTCAGTGCGTCGAGCAACTTCTTTTTCTTGTCGCGCCTGGAAAGAGACAATCATTTTGTTACAAAGGTTCACAAAAAATACATACAAGTTTCTTTATATTTATGATCTTTTTTGACCGTCTCGGCCGCACATATAAAAAAAATAACCATCTTGCAAAAGCCAGCCTTCAAACGAAAAAATCGTTTAAAATTCAGTCCATTCCTTTGAAAGCCATACTTTGCCCCAGACATATTTATTATAATAACATAGTCACATGGACAGAAAAAGACTTTAAACCTTTATACTCCTTTTTATAGATCAAGTAATTATTTAAAAAAGAACAAAAATAAAACCAATTATAATAATTAAATAAATAAATATCGCTGGACATTTCACACAGCGCTATCTAGCCCCAATCTAAGCAGAGCTTGTACTATGGGAACCAGATAACTGATAGAATACTTACATACTTTTTTTTTGTAAATAAACACTTATAATACATAGAAAAACACCCAGACACGGAACAAATATCTGTAGATCATGCAAACATTTGTTCCGCGGCGGGAACTGAACCCGCTACCTCCTGCGTCTCAGCCGGCTATACGCCCACTGCGCCACGAAGGCAGTCATAAACATCAAATTATTTTACATAATTTCTTGTAAGTATAACTATTATACAGATACAATCAGTAAACTACACTGAAATCTTCACCATCATTACTAATGGGATATTTATAGAATAGAATAGAATAGAATAATAATTTATTTGGCACACACAAAATGTCACATGAACCAATATTAATGAACAGTTGAATCCTTTAAGACAGTTCGACTCATGCGTCTGCGTATCAAAATGGCGTTCAGCTCAGCATAATGTTGGATGTTGTGCATCCAACGCTGATTTTTAGCGTACCGTATTATCGCGTACGTACCTACCTTTTTATTAATATACATTCTTCGTACATACTTTTGGTAACAGGTTGTAGGCTGTAATTTGGGTGGGTAGATCGGTTATAATTGTGTTAAGTATAATTAAGTTTAATTAAGGAGACGGGTTATAAGTAGGTATCTAAATATGATATCTAAATAATGTATAGCGACTCGAGTGTCTGAAGCACCGAGACAAACCTCTAGGGTTTTACAGTGTTTTATGTACCTGTTAGAATTTCAAGATTTTTAAAACCATCTCAAAAATTTTAGGCCGTCTCGGCTTAAAATTATTGAGATGGTTTTAAAAATCGTGAAATTTTCTGTATGTGTTCGGATAACACTATAAAAATAAAAATACTACTGTTAGAATGTAACTTTTTGTCGAATAAATAAATACAATACAAAAAAAATTATTATTGCGTTTATTCGGCCGTTTCAGTACAACCGTTTAATTATTGGTTATTATGTAAAGTGATCGCGATAGTTTGAAACACATTCTTTTAAATTTTTTTGACATTTTTTTTCGCTTCTAAGCAATAAGACCGCCCATTGTACTTGTAGCTTTGTGAATTTTTATGTTTATGTTTGTTTCTTCTGTGGTGTACAGTAAAGTATTTTCATTCATTCATTCATTTTTAAATACCTATGAGTCGGTCCAAGGCAATGGATGTTTCACATCAAAAACTTGAACCTCCAACAGGAACCTAGAATAACAAAGGTTAAATTAAAATGAAGACAGAATGATTTTCAAGTTAATGTGTATAAATCATGCCAAAGTAGGTACTATGCCCTGACATTTAGCACCCTCTTTCGTATTTTAAAGCAATAATAGCCTTCTCAAAGCACAACCCTGTAATGGGATTCCTAATAAAATAACTCCTGAGATGCTCATTAAAGGAGTCGCTTTTCAGTGATTATTTCGGCCTATTTTCATCAGAACATTAAGTTTTATATTCTTACATTGCCACTTTTTGTTCTAAAACGATCCCGCAAGTATGATTCTCATTGACGTTTGATAGTCTCCGCCAAAGTGTATTAGTGTTTCTTATGAGTCTTTTAGGCCTAGTGGAATTAACTCTGACGTCCTGACGTCAAAGACCATAGACTGTTCATCTCTCATGCTTTGAAAGTCAGTCATTGTTAGCTCGATATCTGATGCGTAAATGTGATTCACGCCCTATGTAAATTCAAAAATAGAATAAGGCTCATTGCATTTAAAATATACTAAAATGAAATACAATCTAAATAATATAAGTCCTTATTTCTATTTAAAAATGAAATAGGCCACATACATAATATTTTAATACTTTAATAAAATTCAACTTTCATGACAAACCCTTAATACTATTTAATAAAAAATAAAAACCGGTCATGTGAGTTGGACTCGCGCACGAAGGGTTCTGTACCATTATCTATAAAAACTAGGGATGCAAGGGGGCAGCCCAACATCCTAATGCCCCAATAGTCAACCTCACCTGCACGTGGTGCATCCTGCCGACTAGCGGACGAGGCTCTGGCGACCGGTTGGTGGCGGTATAGCCCTCCCTAAACTGGCACAATTAAATCTCCTGGCCGCTGACGGGCAGCAGCGTCAGCGGCGCGACAAACTGTGTCCTGCGATCGCCAACCCGCATGCCCAGCGTGGCGATTATGGGCAAACCCTCCCAATGACAAATACAACAACACAACGGCCCCCAGTTCCCGGCCGCCCCGCTATTCCTGGCCAAGGTGGCGGTCATGGTAACGGCGGGGCAGGGGGTGCTAGGAATCCCCGGGCTACGGTAGGCTACCAAAAACAAAAACAACTGACCTTGGCGACGTACAAAGGAAGGACACTGCGACTCGACGAGCACTTGGCACAATTAGAGGCGGAATTGAAGAACATAAGATGGGATATACTCGGGTTATGTGAAGTCCGAAGAGAGGGGGAGGACACCGTAACTCTGGACTCGGGCCATCTTATGTATTTCCGAGAAGGAGATCAACTTTCCCAAGGTGGCGTGGGGTTCCTCGTTAATAAAGTCCTAGCCGGTAACGTTGAAGAAATATCTAGTGTCTCGAACAGGGTTGCGTACCTGATACTTAGAATATCCAAACGATATAGTCTGAAAGTTATACAGGTTTACGCACCTACCGGGACACATCCGACTGAAGAGGTAGAGGAGATGTACGAAGATATATCCAAAGCTCTTCATAACACCACCAAGGCTCACTTCAACGTTATCATGGGGGACTTCAACGCTAGAGTGGGAGTACAGATTTGCAGCGAATTGAGACTAGGAGCGCACGGTGTCGGAAGTAGGAACGACAGGGGGCAAATGCTCTTCAACTTTCTAGAACAGAAGGGGCTTTTCTTAATGAACTCGTTCTACAAGAAGAAGCCCCACAGAAACTGGACGTGGCGAAGCCCAGACTCAGCAACCAAAAACGAGATCGACTTTATCATGACGGACAAAAGACACATATTTAGGGATGTTTCAGTGGTCAATAGGTTTAATACCGGAAGCGATCACAGAATGGTCCGAGGCATCCTAAATATCGATGTCCAGCTGGAGAGACGCCGCATGATGAAGTCCACGCTCCGACCTAACCTGCTCCAAATCAGTGCTGGATCTGAAGCCTTCCAGGAGAAACTGGAAGATCGTTTCGCTGCCGTGGAAACCACAGAAGACGTAAACGAGGAACTTCAAAGCAAAACTTCAAAAAAAGTCGTGAGGGAAGAAGGTGAAAAATTCTGCACTTTGAGGCGTAAGGGCAGGAAATCTGATATTTCAGATGAGACTTTGCGGCTGATGACAAAACGACGGGAAGACGCAGAGGCTACTTCAGCACAGCGATTGGCTCTCAACAAACAAATTGCTAGGCTGGTTAGACGTGACCTTCGGTGCTCCAGCACACGCCGGATCGAGAAAGCGATCGAGCAGAATCGAGGGTCTAAAGTGTTCAGCCAGCAGCTTGGAAGGAGCCACCTAACAAAGCTTAAAACTTCGAGTGGCCTCACCGTTTTGTCTAAGCCGCGGATTCTCTCTGAAATTGAAGATTTCTACAGCCAATTGTATCACTCTCATGCTCCTCGCCCAGAACCCGACACTTACGACTCCAGAGCTACGCTTACGCGCCACTTCACAGACGAGTTGCCGGATGTCAGCGTAGAAGAAGTGGGAATGGCTCTAAGGCAACTTAAAAATGGAAAAGCCCCCGGTGATGACGGAATCACGTCTGAGCTTCTGAGAGCAGGAGGAGTTCCAGTGTTAAGGGAACTACAGAAGCTTTTTAACTCTGTCATTCACCGTGGGAGAACTCCGGAGGCGTGGAACAGGAGTATTGTTGTCCTTTTCTTTAAAAAAGGTGACAAAACACTATTGAAAAACTACAGGCCCATTTCACTCCTGAGCCACGTCTATAAGTTGTTCTCAAGGGTCATCACAAATCGTCTGGCTAGAAGATTCGACGAATTTCAGCCCCCTGAACAGGCCGGGTTTCGAAGCGGCTACAGTACCGTAGACCACATCCACACAGTGCGGCAGATTATACAGAAGTCTGAGGAGTATAATCAGCCCTTGTGCCTAGCATTTGTGGACTACGAGAAGGCCTTTGACTCCGTTGAAACCTGGGCTGTTCTGGAATCTCTGCAGCGATGCCAAGTAGACTGTCGTTACATCGACGTGCTGAGATGTCTCTAAGAATCAGCCATCATGAGTGTCCAGGTACAAGACCAGCAATCTAATCCCATCCAGTTGCGTAGAGGAGTGCGACAGGGGGATGTCATATCCCCGAAACTGTTCACTAACGCACTGGAGGATTTGTTTAAGACGCTGGACTGGAAAAACATGGGCATTAACATAAATGGCGAGCACATCTCACACTTGCGATTTGCAGACGACATAGTCCTGATGGCGGAGTCGCTGCAGGAGCTGCAGAGCATGCTGGACGACCTAGCTGACTCCTCTCAACGAATTGGTTTACGGATGAACTTGGACAAAACCAAGGTTATGTTTAATGTTCATATACATCCGGAACCAGTTGTCGTACAAGGTCATCCACTCGAAGTAGTTCAAGACTACGTATACCTCGGCCAGATAGTGCAATTGGGTAGACACAACTTCGAGAAGGAGGCCAAGAGGAGGATTCAGTTGGGTTGGGTAGCATTTGGGAAATTAGGTCGAATCTTCTCGTCACCTATACCACAATGCCTGAAATCTAAAGTGTTTAATCAGTGCGTCCTACCCGTAATGACCTACGGTGCTGAGACGTGGACGCTCACGGTAGGACTAGTCCACCAATTTAAGGTTGCGCAGCGAGCTATGGAACGGGCTATGCTTGGAGTTTCTCTGAAGGATAAAATCCGTAACGAGGTTATCCGACAGAGAACCAAGGTCACCGACATAGCTCAGCGGATTAGCAAACTGAAGTGGCAGTGGACTGGCCATATATGCCGGAGAACCGACAACCGTTGGGGTAAACGAGTTCTTGAGTGGAGACCGCGTCTCGGAAAACGTAGTGTGGGGCGCCCCCCGGCTAGGTGGAGCGATGACATAAGAAAGGTGGCGGGCAGAAACTGGATGAGAAGAGCCGAAGACCGGGCTCAGTGGCGCGTATTGGGAGAGGCCTATGTCCAGCAGTGGACTAATGTGGGCTGATGATGATGATGATGATGATCTATAAAAACTGCAAAAAATAATGTCTGCTGTATGGGAGCCCCACTTAAATATTTATTTTATTCTGTTTTTAGTATTTGTTGTTATAGCGGCAACAGAAATACATCATCTGTGAAAATTTCAACTGTCTAACTATCACAGTTCATGAGATACAAACAGACAGACGGACAGACAGACAGCGGAGTCTTAGTAATAGGGTCCCATTTCACCCTTTGGGTACAGAACCCTAAAAAGACCATAGTTTTTCAGTGAATAAAAACAACTGTTCTAAAGACTTGTTTAATTTCCTCACATTCGTGATGAAATGTTATCTCTGGTGTAAGCGAACAATAGCACCTTCGACTCAGTATCCTCGCTCGATTTTGCTCACTGGTATGACATAATATCTCGGATGAAATTGATCGCTTACGCCCCTTGTATAACAATGTACTATTTTCTACTCAAAAAAAAATTGGTTGTCTGTAAAGTTGGTTTACGGACGATAGTTTAACGTGACAACGTCATAACAACACTAGCGTTTAACTATAAAGTTTAAATATATAATAATAATGAACAAGTTTTCATAGAAATAAACAATAATCAAATATCTATCATCAATTATATGAATCACCATAATTTTTTAGTCAATTGTAACATAACCTATTATTACTGCACTCGCTGACAGATGCTACTTTTTTTGAATACTTGAAATTATAATAATAATAATAATAAAAACGTTTATTTTCCCATCACAAATAAGTTTTACAGAAGATATAAAAGTAGGCATGTTATGTTACAGTAGGTAGGAAGGAAGTTAACTTATTGATTACATTTAGTAAGCCTAAATAAAAACCTGTTTCGTGAGGGACTGGTGCCTGAGATAGGTTTAGAAAACCTGTATTACAGGTCACCAGTGCTCTCTCTCCACGGATTAACAAAGGAAATTGCTCGTATAATGAGCAATTTCGCACTAGTCGCAATAGCGTCACTAGTCACTTAATTAATACGTTTTGGTTACATAACTACCTTTAGAGTTTATTACAACAAAAAAGAAAAGACAATATAAATAATTTCCATATTTAGCTTACAATAGATAAAATAAAATAAAGAAATAGCCAATTTTTTTATGATTATTGTGTTTATATAATAAGAGTAGGGTGCGCGTATGCGTGTGTGAGAGTATGTGTATGTGTGTATGTGTGTGCGTGGGGGTGAGTGAGAGAATTCCGATGAGTATAAGAGTGCGTGTAAAAGTATTTGTATATAAGGGCCAAGAGTGAGCAACGACAAACAAATGAGCTATGTCATGATAGAAAGAATGTTTTCTGTATCATGGTACGACAGAGACTTTAGCCAGAAAGTGACTACGGACTTGCACTTGAATCTAGGCAAGGGGTAGATAGTAAGGGCCTTATTGGCCTTGTTGTAGACGTGTGGTCCAAGGAAACAGCTGAATTTGTAGGAGAAAGCTGTACGAAACGATTGGGTTTGGCAGACTGTTCCTTTCCTGCGTTTGTCTCTAACGAGATTTATGTCATAAGAGAGTTGGGAGTGTTTGAGGAGTATTATTTGTAGCAAATAATATTGCCTAATAGTTAATACGTCCCACTTTAGGTAAAGCTCTGAAGTTGGAAACCGGTAGGGGAGGCCCGCACCAACTTTCAAGATGGCTCTTTGGGTTCGCTCTAATTCTATGAGATAGGTCTTTGCAGCACCACCCCATGAAGTGATGCAGTAACCCGAAATAGATTGGCATAAGGCCAAAAACACCATCCTGACAGTCTGGTGATCCGCTACATGTTTTAAGGCTTTAAATATGTAAATTAGCTTTCGCAGCCTGCTTATCAACGTGTCAATATGAAGTTTGTAAGTGAGGGTTTGGTCGATATATACACCGAGGTATTTTGTGTTCTCTCTTCGTCGTAAGGTAGGGCATGTACAATTTACTGTTGTGGAGTTGCAGTTATGGGCAATGATAGATAAGTTTTCAGGGGGTAGGAGATTTGACCGTAGTGCAAACGCAATGAAGTTAGTCTTAGTTACGTTGAGGGTGAGCATATTTTTTCTTAGCCAGGAGCAAACCTTGTTGACCCCCATATGAGCTAGATTAAAGACTTCTCCCCAGTTGTGGCCACTAAAGAATAACGCCGTATCGTCGGCAAATGTGAGGATTCTGCCGTGAGTTAGTTTCATGTTACAAAGGCTGTTTATGTAAACAAGAAATAATGTAGGGCCGAGGATGCTCCCTTGCGGGACTCCAAAGTTCACAGGCTGTTCTTCACTGATAAGTTGATCAATTTTAACTCTCTGCGTTCTATTACTTAGGTAATCCTTAAATAGATTTAGTGGGTGCCCCCTTACGCCTATAGCCTCAAGCTTTGACAGTAGTATGGGGATTGACACTGTGTCAAAAGCCTTGGCTAGGTCAAGAAAGACGACTAGGCACTTCAACTTTGCATCAAGGTTGGAGACAATAGAATTGGTTAGTACGTGCACGGCATCGTTTGTAGATTTTTTACATCTAAATCCGTACTGTGAAGGCGATAGGAGGTCATTTGATTCAAGGAAGCTTATAAGCCTCTTGTTCATGAGCCTTTCCAATATCTTCGACATAACAGGCAACAGTGAAATGGGTCTAAAGTTTCCGACTTGGGACCTGTCTCCTCCTTTGTAAATAGGCTTTATAAGCGCTGTCTTAAACGCCTTCGGAAATACAGAACTGGAGAAAGAAAGGTTACAGATATGGGTTATTGGACCTGTAAGTATAGGAGCATATCTTTTTAATATCTTACTTGAGATTTGGTCCAAGCCTACAGCACATTTAGTTTTTAGGCCCATAATTAGTCCATGAACCTCGCCTTCATCTGTTGGAAGTAAGACCATCGATTTAAAAGCTGACGTGGGTTCGACATAGTTTGTATTGAAGGTATTGTTAGCTGTCGGTTAGTTGTAGGTATTGAAATTATACTAGTAATCAGATTTTTAAAATGGAAGAATAATTAACTTTATTGCCGAAATTGTTGTTGTAATAAGCAATGAAAACCACATTAACTTTTCACTTCACTTTATAAACAGTCGACGAAACAGTTCACGTGTAAGTTGTGTGCTGCCGCTGTCTTTCTTCTCCTCGGCCACATAGGCCAATCGAGTGGAAGAGAGATAGATGCGGCGCAAGCGTACAATGAGTGTAACGGGACAATGAGCGTAACGGGACAATGAGTCATCCTTTTTCGTGCATGTAGCCGGCTTTCATCGATTTATCAGACGCTGTCACGTCAAAAAAGTATATGCGTGCGCAATAGTGCGCTTTTACACCTGCATGAAGCAATCTCTGCAAGTTATTATCCATGTATTTTATGTGGATAGAACAGAATATGCCAAGAAGATAGTAGGCACTGGCAAGTCTTCTCCATCTACTACACATGTCCTAGATACTACAGCGGCTACGAGATCGTGGTGATATTAGCTACCATAGTCCAAAGTTTTTTTTGGAGTTGGGATAAGCCAGATGTAACCATGTAGTGGTAACTATCGCCTGTAACAAAGTATTGCTTCGTAAATCACGCACCTTAGAAACGTGCCCTACGATGCACTGCCCTGCGTCCATCAACTTGAAGCATACAGGTGTGTGGCCTCATGTGCCTGTAATTTCACCGGCAACCATACCCTTCAAACTGAAACACAGCAGTGCTGCTTGGCGGCATAAATTTACAGGGCCCTTTCAAAGGGAACTATACTACTCTTAAAATTGATAGACTTAAGACTTCATAGAGGTTCTATTGTGAGATCTTTACTACTCCTAGATTAGATCAATACAGGCCCTTGGGATATTTAATAAAACATCAAATTGGTAGTGTCTGCCTAACATGTCGTATTTACAAGATAATTTAGAACAAACATATCGTATCAGAGGTATTGCCTGAAGGTAGTTCGTTACTTTTTGAAAACATTATTTTTATCTTAAAAAATAAATTCATCTGTTATTTCTTATAACCCAATACTCGTATGAGCTAAAAGAAGATTTATTTCTGGGCTTTTTATTTTCGACTGTGAAGATAGGTAAAAAGGTCAAAGCTCACTACATCAACTAGGCACCCGACCCGCACCGCCTTGCCTCGAGCGGTTAGTATTCTTTATATGAAATTATATGGTCGTACGCTCACTACATCACCTCCAGTATGCCGTTCACGCGCGGACGATGAGATGACCACTCGGTGACCCCGCGCAGGCCACGCGTTGACCGCGCGCGACCCGCGAGTGATTCCTGCGAGCACAATGCGGCGGCGATCCCGCCTAATCGTAATTTCCAACCTTTCTTTCTAACGTCCACCCGTTGACCGCGCGAGGTCCACTGGTTGACCACGCGGCGTTCACTAATAATAACGAGGCGACCAGCCCACCCGCTGTCAATGAGTGAACGCCGAGCGGCGAGGCGGTGCGGGTTGGGTGCCGGGTTGATGTAGTGAGCTGTGCCTTAACACGCGCGAGTTAACTGTGCACCTCGCACTGTGACGTCACTGTCACATTCGCAGTTACTAAGCGCGTCAGGCAAAAGCGGGGCACCGCGCGGATAAGCGAGAGTGTGATCACATTCCAGGGAAGTGCACAGTTAACTCGCGCGTGTTATATCTAGTGTCACCGGGAGAAAACCCGTATCATATGTTTAAAGTCCACATCCCAACTGTCTTAGTTTTATAAAGCTGATAATATAAATTAATAAAAGCCGTTATGGTGGCTCCGTTACCGTTTATGCGGTGAAAATTTGGAATGCCTATTTTACTTCTCCATGAAATCCTCACTACTCCATCGTTTAACACTTTCAAATGGAAAGTTAAAGAGCACTATCTTTCTCTGTTATTTTATTATATTAATAATAATTATTATTTTTTATTTATTACAATCTTAAGATTATGAGTTTCTTTAGGTATATTTCGTTATATTTGTTTAAGATATATATATTTATCATTCTTGTACACTTACCTACCTTTAAAATCATCTCTCTCTAGCCTCAAAGGTTTGTTGAAAAAAAAACTCTTCTTAGGGTTAAGCTCGCCTTTGTACATGTCCTCTATTTCTGTATATTTTAATGTATTTTCTTGTGTTCATTAAAGAATAATAAAGAAATGGTAGGTACTACACTTTATACAGTAACAAAACTGTTTGAAATTGCAACTACATATAAGTCTTAACTAAGAAAAGGCTTTAATATCACAGCGTATTTTCCACGCCAGTAACTAGATCTTCATAATAATAAAAAATCTGTACTGCTTTGTTGGATCGCTTCGCCGGGCAAAGCTAGGATCCAAGGTAGGGAGTAATAAATAGCTGCGAAGCGTATTAAGATAGATCATTCTGTATTTTTCACCCAATTACAATTATTTAACCTAGACGAGGTGGTAAATGGTGTGTCCTTATCGCTAATGGCCTTATTACACAGGCGAGATGCGAGTGTGTTCCCAGAGATGCGGTTTGTGAACGTGTTCGCCGAGACATGCACGCCACTTTCGCACAAAAGATAAACACGTGCTGCCCCCCACACTTCAGCCAGCCATACTGTAAAAACTGTTGTAACTTATAACTTACGTATATTAACAATGTTAGGACATCCGTGGTGCAGTTGGCGAATAGCCGTCTATGATGCAGGAGGTTGCTGGTTCGATTCCCTCCGTGGAACAAATGTTTGTATGATCTACAGGTATTTGTTCCGGGTCTGGTTGTTTCTATATAGCGTATATATTATATATATATATATATATATATATATAAGCTAGTAAATATATATATATTTACTATATAGTATAATATAGTATAATTATTGTATGTGTTTAAGTTATCTGGCTAGATGGTGCTGTGTGAAATGTCTAGCCTTTTTTATTATTGATATGTAACATGTTTCCTCTCGGTTTGTGGGAGTGATTTTGGCAAAAGGGACGGAAATGGACAGGAAACCGGGGAAGCGCGCGCTATTTGATTTGATCAATGAGCGCGCACGGTGGTCAGATGTTACACATCAAATGCGACTACTGTAAGGCTCGTATTTTTTTTAGTGTGGCGTACACATCTTGAATTCCCGGCGATTACTCGACGCTTTTGTGGCGAACACGTCCACAAATCGTCTCGCTGGAAATACTGTCACAACTCGCCAGTGTGATAGCGCTCTAAAAGTTCTAAAAGTAAAAGCGCACTTGTTTTCTGCCACAACTGAAGTCTCCAATTAACTTTTACAATATAAACTTTCTAAATTTGAAAACCCTCAGTCTTAAAACGGACTGCACTGATTTTTACCAATCATGGAAACAGCATTTCGCAAGGAACTTTATAAAACCGCATCTAGATTGGACCCCGGTCGCGCGCTCGTATAAAATATCGGGATGACCTGTTTGGATGAACAGTCCCCATTAGCAAAAGTAATAAATATGAGATATCTATTTTATGATGTAGGCAGATCATTGATTAATTATATCTAAGGATTAGCAGTAATCACTACTTTCGCTTATGGTTATTCAAATAAATACGCTACTCGTGACTCATACTAAAACGTTTAGTCTAATTTATCGAATGTCGGATGCACCGACGCGTTTACTAGAGTTTGGAGAGTTTTAAGTAAGCCGCGGGCCAACCGCCCGGTACGAAATCTGTAGTTAAAATAAATCAATGGTACAGATCGATAAGTCTAACTGTCTACAACGATGATAATGACTTCTATTGGGAGTTATAATATGGAAACGCTTTCGTTAATGATTTATGCTAGAGTCAGTTGGGTATCGGGGATTGGATTCCAAAGTAATCTTGAAAAATATGATTCTTGAGTTACTGCTGTTTTATTAATTCATGTTTTGATGCTGATTTTCAAAAAAACTTCTCAAATCAAATAAAATTCAAACGAATAAAAATACACTTGAAATTAAGCTAGCAATATTTTATTATAAAATCTTCCTATGTAAACTATAAACGTCCTGTTCCGACTTCTCAGTCAACAATCTAATTTGTACAGGAAACGAAATAAGCATAGAAAAGATCAACAGAATATTCTTGTTTAAATTTTATTCCTTTGCCCTGGGCTTAAAAACCCTCTGTGATTTCCTAAGACGTAGCTTGCTCTCCTGGGTAGACTAAATTTCGTTTACCGAAGGTTTTTATTTGCAGGTAAAATAAGACTGTTCTCTGTTTATTTTATGATACATATAGAAAATTTGGTTTTATGAATAGAAAAGGTAGAAAAGTATTTTAGAAAACTTTTGTGATTTATTTTAATCATTAATATAAATATGGGATATCACGTACTGTTTTATCGGTGTTTCGAACGAAAATGTTTCGGTTCAATTCGTGAACCAGGGCCAGGGCAACCCACCACCCTGATAAACCAAAATCAGAGTGGTGGGGGGTCTCCCTACCACCTCACCCGTCACTCGCGTGCAGAGGGCTGCGGTGCGTAGTGCGAGGCGAGACGCACATCGGTGAAGGTTCACGAATTGAATTGAAACACCGATAAAACAGTACGTGATAAATCCAGTATTTATAATAATGATTAAAATAAATCACGAAGTTTTTCTAAGTAAAAGAATAATCTTATTTTACCTGCAAATAAAAACCTGCGATCTAACACACAATTTTAATAAAAATCTAAATTAAGTTAGTTAAGTTTTTAGTTCTACTTTTTTTAACTTCTAATTATTAAACTTACATAATATCGTTATGATAACCTCTTGCGTCGCGGGTTGACAAATGTGATCAAAAGTTAAAAAATCACTCAGGGACCAACTTTCGTTGGGTGACTTTCAAGATATAGAAAAGGGGGTAGAGGGGACTATGTATGTGTCTATGGGATGTTTATTTCTTTATTCTTTTGCAGGTTTCACTCGATGTTTAGAGATGTTAAACCTGTCTCCGTCGAGTTATCGGAACGTTGATGTCGGTGATCGGGTGGTGAACAGCAAGAAGGTATACTCGAGGAGACCGTGGTATGCACCACCTATAGATCCTGCTGAGATATTGAGAGAGCAAGAAAAATATAATATTGGTGAGTGGGAATTGGAAATTCTCTGAATAAATGGATCACTTTTCACTTATTCAACCGATATTTGTTAAAGCAATATTAATTAATATTTAATGTATATATGTAACGAAAAACCAATAGATACATAATTTTAATATAAAAACAAACACCCAGATCAGAGCACACGGAATATCGTTAGATTGTTCCGCACCAGTGTCAGACCCGCAACCTCCTGCAAAAAAATCATAAAAGCATTATGAGATGTCGGGATCGTAAATACCTCAAAATGACGTCATTCTCACCTAATAAGTAACCAAATTCGACGTCGCGACTGAGATTGATATTACAAACGAAATAGGTTCACCACTTCAATATGTGATGTTGAGTACTGCTTTTAAGGACGTAGCGATGCAGTCATCTCTGAAATTACTTCAAAGGTATCGTGTGAAATACGTTTCAATATCATTCGCGTGGGAGTATTTTCAATGCATACGGAATATAAGATTTCCAAAAGGATGCGAGTGGAATTTGATTGTTGAAAGTACATTCTTTTATTGAAAATATTCTCTAGTAAGTAACTTTATAACAAAAATAAAACCGACTCCAGATAATCATTGAAACAGAATATATAACATATTTCAAATCAATCACCGAAATACTTTGGCGCGGTAAAGCCATGTCGTGCAGATGCTTTTGTAAAATGAAGAATTTGATGATTTTCTTATGGACCCCTGAGGTACTTACCCCCGTTTTAACAAAAAAGAATCATTAACAGCGGTTAACGTGGTAAATAATTTTCGCTGAACATACATAAAAAACATATTTTGATGAATTGAGAACCTCTTCCTTTTTTGAAGTTGATTTACATTTTTTTAGAATCTTTTTTTCTTAGTATGTTAAGAAGTAGTCGGCGAAAGAAGGCTAACCAATCTTCGTTTTGCCGATGACATAGTACTCTTTTCTTCTTCCGCATCAGAACTTGGAACCATACTCAACGACCTGCTAGCCTCGAGGTTGGGCTCAGTATGAATATGTCAAAGACAAAACTTATGACGAACACCACAACACAGGTTGGAGGTAAGTGGTGGGGAGATTGCATACGTCAATGAGTATTTATACCTAGGCCAACTAGTATCCTTCCAGAGCAGGAAAGATGCTGTAGTTACAAGACGCACAGAAAACACCTCGAAGGGCCATGAAAAGCATGATGAAGGGTAACCTTCCACTCATACTCAAACGTATGGTCATGGACGCGTGCATTCTCCCCATCCTTACCTATGGCGCTCAAACCTGGTTTTTGACGGATCAACAAAAGTCCAAACGCGGGGTTTGTCAGCGAGTCATGGAGCGCAGTATCCTAGGAGTCAAATTAACAGATCGCATTAGAAACTGTGAACTGCGCTCCCAAACACAAATCACGGATGTAGGCCACCAAGTAGGCAAGTTAAAGTGGGATTGGGCGGGCCATGTCTGCCGCATGTCGCATGTCGTTGTGGGCAAAATCCACCACCGAGTGGATCCCAAAAGACAGAAAACGACCACGTGGCAGACCGCGACGCAGATGGAAAGCCGAACTCGACTCGTATAGGGAATACTGGAGCACACACGCGCATGATAGAGTGGAGTGGAAGGAAGGAAAGGAGGCCTTTGCCCTGAAGTGGGACAGTACAGGCTCCAAATAATAATAATGTTAGACAAAATTGTTAATTTCACGCACATATTTATGGGAGTGGACTCATGTGCCCATTGCGTTGATTTTAATTTACACACAAAAGTATGTATCTTTAAAGCTCACCTTTATTCATGCCCATTTTGTAAGCTTTTTTGTCTGTAATCTATTTGTGTGTAGGAGTTAGGAGTTTACGGAAAACCCTAGATTGATAACGAAAGGTTCCATGGCATTTTTTTTTAATATTTTCTCATTTCTCTAGATTACGATCCAGAATACGCCGGAGCAGAGGAAGCGCACAAGTCAGAAGACTATTATGAACGCCACGATTATGAGGAGCCTGTGACTTCAAGGCACGTGGAGCTGGGACAGCTGGACTCGTCTACTCGAGGGAGATTCGTGCAGGAGCCTACTACCAGCTCCGTATCAGAATTCTCTATTGCTAATGCGGTGAATTTGCGAGGTAAGACTCCTTTATCTCACATGCCTCCACGCCACCAAACTAAACATGCCACCAGTTATTCGAACTGTTATTTAAAATTTTTTTTTAAATACCACCTGAAGTTGGAACAAGCACATGGCCCACCTGATGTTAAGTGGTAACCATCGCCTATAGCAAAGTATTTCTTTGTATCCCGCACATTAGAAACGTGCCCAACGATGCACTGCCCTTCATCCTTCATCAACTTGAGGCATACAGGTGTAAAGGCTCATGTGCCTGTAATTTCACCGGAAACCATACCCTTCATACCAAAACACAGCAATGCTGCTCGGCGGCAGAAATAGGTATGGTGGTAGTACGTCTCCGGGCGAGCCCTTTCACAAGGAACTCCACTACTCTCTCTCTAGATGTGTTTTTTAGAGTTCCGTACCCAAAGGGTAAAATGGGACCCTATTATTAAGACTCCGCTGTCTGTCTGTCCGTCTGTCACCATGAACCGTGATAGTTACACAGTTGAAATTTTCACTGATGATGTATTTCTGTTGCCGCTATAACACCAGCTATAAAAACTAAAAACAGAATAAAATAAATATTCAAGTAGGGCTCCCATACAACAGACATGATTTTTTTGCCGTTTTTATAGATAATGGTACGGAACCCTTCGTGCGCGAGTCTTACTCGCACTTGGCCGGTTTTATTTTATTCTAATGCTATCGCGTTTATATTCTTAAAAGCTGGTACGGGCTTGCAACCTGTCGCGTGAAACTCTAAGCAAAAAGTGTGCTGCAATTCTCGCATTTTTCTATTCTATGGTCTTGCTTAGTAATCTTTCCATATTCATACTTATGCTTCCATAAAAAAAAGGCATAATAAGATTTTAGTTGTTATTTTTCAGAATATGTTTAAAATTAGTTTTAGTTAATGGTAAAATTTTGTTATGCCCGAGGTCACGAATCAAAAATGGTAATTCATCTGAATGGTCTTCACGATACAGGCTTGCCTAGTGTAAAGGCCGCTGCATTATTGTGATCGTAGGTTTTGCCTTCTGCCTCAAACTTTCTATTACCATGTATATTGCTATTAAACCAGATTTTATTTTAATGCTGCTTCAGGCTGCAACTAAACCGCCCATATATTTACTTTGTGTTTTCTATAGCGTTCTAGAGAGTGTTTCATTAATTAGTTAAATTGATACTTGTGACATCATGACCAGGGGACAAATCTCACTAATTTTGAACGATAATACCAAAATAAAACAAAAACGTACGTTATGCACATTTCATATCGCGCTGACACGCGTGACATCAGTCAAACCAATGCGAAACCCAAACCAAACACGTTACGTTCCAAATTACAAGTTCAAATTTGAATGCGATTGCCCCCCCCCCCCCCCCGAATAAGTATGAGTAAATTTTCTATGATCATAAAGTATAGAATAGAATAATCATTTATTTCAGACAGTGTCCGTCCATACAAAATATCAACAATCACAAATAAATAAAATTAAAACCATAAACATACAAATCATTAATAATACTAATACTCAATAATAATAATTTGACGACCTCCGTGGCGCAGTGGGCGTATAGCCGGCTGAGACGTAGGAGGTAGCGGGTTCGATTCCCGCCGCGGAACAAATGTTTGTATATAAGTATTCTATCAGTTATCTGGTTCTCATAGTACAAGCTCTGCTTAGTTTGGGGCTAGATAGCGCTGTGTGAAATGTCCACCAATATTTATTTATTGTTTATTTATTATTAATAATAGTATAGTAAATTAGATTAAAAGTAAAGTAAAATGTCACATTAAAATGAAATAAAATAGAATAGGAACATAAAATAAGAAATTAAATAAAAAATTCATATAAAATTAAAATTAAAAACATGTACCTATCAATTACCTGCGTGCTTTGAATTGCCCGTAATTATCCCCACCCAGTGCTTCTGAATGGAGCAATATAATAGTATAAACTGCCTTGAAGTATGATGAGGTATGCCACTTTTAATGGACCACATAAGCCGTAAATGTCACGTTTTCATATTATTTTCTACCGCCATTAATTTTTGTCGTTATCTCGAAACTGTTCTGTCACATAATTCTGTCAGATGATCTTGACACGTAGTTAAATATACCATAAAAAGATGATATTAATTCTAAGCTATCTACTTGAGCCACAAACCAAAATAAGTATCCACTATCGTTTTTATAACTTGGTACTTCGCAATATAATAACTATCACTGAGCGATAAGACCACTGATTGTATTTCTACGAGTATATTTATTATTTTATATATTGTTTGTTTATTTAATGTAGTAGAATAAAGATATCCGCCGGGCGGAGCACTTAGCAAGACGTGGTGAGGGCAGGAGAAGTAGGGCTTCGACGGATCAACTTTCAAATTCAATTTTGTACATTAGTTTCGTTTAACTTTCCATCAATACACGTTATAATCTCATTTCATTCAACCCATACTATTATCTGTTTACGTGAATACCATTTATAACTTGTCTACATAATTATCGAGACAAGATCGAAGATTGAATTTTACTAGATATGTCAGTGACTTTGGTTTGGCCAGGAATCTCCTCATTCTTCACTTCACTTAACTTCGATCACATATAATTTCAAAATATTATGTGCCGAAGCCAAACGGTGATAAGCTACCTTTGTAGGTAACGTATAAAGTGAAATTTACCGACGATATTGCCTTGTTGCCTTTTTGGAGTTAGATATTTGCTGAAACTTTTGCGATACGAAAATAAGATCTTTTTATTGGATTTTAGAAAATGTTGGAAAGCAATATTTTTACGTCGAACGAAATAGAGCTCGTACGGTAAGTGGTGACTACTCAGATAGAGAATTGGATAAAAATCATAACTCTATTGATTGTTTACTTTTTACTTTATTAGTGTTTGTGGGTATTTAAGTACCTCTTTCTAAGTAATTAAAAATTTGCGTAAAATAAATTGTGAAAACATTGTTTTTATACAAATTCTGATATTCCATGGTTTTTTGCAACATTGAAAAAAAACGTAACATAAAAATTTTCGTTTATAAAAAAACATAAATGCATTGCAATTCAAAGAGGCAACACAGGCAGTGACACTTCCACCCAGTAGCGATCTGCAGCAGTTGAGCTACAGTTTCTATATAATTCAGCAAGGCAATGCAGGCAGTGTCTAGGGGACACTTCCACCCAGTAGCGATCTGCAGCAGTTGAGCTACAGTTTCTATATAATTCAGCAAGGCAATGCAGGCAGTGTCTTGGGGACACTTCCACCCAGTAGCGATCTGCAGCAGTTGAGCTACAGTTTCTATATAATTCAGCAAGGCAATGCAGGCAGTGTCTAGGGGACACTTCCACCCAGTAGCGATCTGCAGCAGTTGAGCTACAGTTTCTATATAATTCAGCAAGGCAACGCAGGCAGTGTCTTGGGGACACTTCCACCCAGTAGCAATCTGCGGCAGTTGAGCTACAGTTTCTATATAATTCAGCAAGGCAATGCAGGCAGTGTCTTGGGGACACTTCCACCCAGTAGCGATCTGCAGCAGTTGAGCTACAGTTTCTATATAATTCAGCAAGGCAATGCAGGCAGTGTCTAGGGGACACTTCCACCCAGTAGCGATCTGCAGCAGTTGAGCTACAGTTTCTATATAATTCAGCAAGGCAATGCAGGCAGTGTCTTGGGGACACTTCCACCCAGTAGCGATCTGCAGCAGTTGAGCTACAGTTTCTATATAATTCAGCAAGGCAACGCAGGCAGTGTCTTGGGGACACTTCCACCCAGTAGCAATCTGCGGCAGTTGAGCTACAGTTTCTATATAATTCAGCAAGGCAATGCAGGCAGTGTCTTGGGGACACTTTCACCCAGTAGCGATCTGCAGCAGTTGAGCTACAGTTTCTATATAATTCAGCAAGGCAACGCAGGCAGTGTCTTGGGGACACTTCCACCCAGTAGCGATCTGCAGCAGTTGAGCTACAGTTTCTATATAATTCAGCAAGGCAATGCAGGCAGTGTCTTGGGGACAATTCCACCCAGTAGCGATCTGCAGCAGTTGAGCTATAGATCGTTTGCAACGGTCTCTAGATTTTTTTATGATTTACATTATAACTTTAATGTTACAAACTTCTATAGGCTACGGTAACCGCTTACTTGTTTGCTAAAAACACTTGTTGCTTGGTAAAAAAAAACTCTTGAATTTTTGTATTGACTTGTGAGTTTTGTATTACTAACTTTTAATATAGGATTTTTTCATTGTTGCTCTTTTTTTATTATTATTAATGACTTTTTTGTTATCTGTTCTTCTGCTTTTTAACTGTCCATATATTTTTAAATTAACTTAGTTTAGGTGTTATCTAGGTAACTCAAATTTTTATATTCAATAACTCAATTCAAAAATCTCCGACGGTGTATTTTGATTTCATTGGAAATAGTACTCCTTGATCTACTCGATTTATTATTTTTTATTATTTTTAACCTGTGTTCCCAGTGCAGGGCAAAGGCCTCCCTTCCCTCTTTCCAGTTTTTTCTGTCCCTTGCTGTAGTGGGCCAGTCTGGTAAATGCACATCTAAGTCGTCACGCCATCTCCGTGGTGGTCTGCCGCGTGGGCGTGTTGCGTTAGGGACCCAATCAGTTGTGATCTTTGCCCATCTTCGGGCATACGGCAGACGAGGCTGGCCTAATCCCACTTGAGCTGTGCTGATTTTTTTGTGACATCCATAATCTTTGTTTGCGAGTGTAGTACGGAGTTCCGTATCCGGTCTGATAACCGGACACCTAAAATACTGCGCTCCATAGCCCGCTGACATACCTCGAGTTTGGACCTTTGTTGAACAATCAAAGACCAAGTCTGTGCACCGTAAGTGAGGATGGGGAGAACGCAAATGTCCATGAGTTTGCGTTTAAGGCAGAGTGGTAGTTTGCCTTTCATTAATTGTTTCATCGACCAGTATCGTCTACAGGCATTTTCAATGCGTCGAGCAACTTCTTTTTCTTGTCGCGCCTGGAAGGAGACAATCCTATCGAGATCTACTCGATGAATATATTAAATAATTTCTTTTGTATTTTTGAAAGATATATATATAGGTATATACGGGTATATTGTGTCTGTTAATAGATTTATCATCAAACTATCTAGTTTCGTTGATACAGAAAGAACATATTTAAACATTATCTTTTAAGCAACAAGCTACGTAAAAAGAATCCACAGAATAAAATTACTGGTTCATAATTTACCTTTACCCCATCCCCTAAGGTAAATAGAATCTGCTACAGGTAAAGCAAACTTTAAGTAAAATAAGTAAATTTACCTGAAGGAAATTGTGAAAAAGTACGGAAAGCGACTTTGTAAAACTAGATCCATATTTATCTAGGTTTCTTTGTTCGGAATAAATTTCATTTACGTCGTATACAGGATAAATATTTGTGTCGGCTTTGCAACTAAACATTGTATCTTGGAGGTGTTCATTTTATGCAGTACAATTTGCATTCAGAACACGGAACTTTACAAATTGCAATGTATAAAGTGCGACAAAAGTAAGACTTAGATGTAAAAAGGGCTTTAAATGTGCCTGATTTAAAAAAAATCTTTAATTCGAGGAATCACACTAATAATATAAATGCGAAAGTTTGGATGTTTGTTTGTTTATTTATTTGATTTGTTTGTTACTCAATCACGTCGAAACGGCTAAACCGATTTCGATGAAATTTGATATGTATGTAGATTACCACATAAGCTACTTTTTATCCCATAAATCAGTTCCCATGGGATAAAAATGGAATGTTAATGTTTATATAGGCTGTTTGATAATATACGCACAAAAATGAAACGGGTTATTTTGAAGAGTTAAAGAGAAGAGAAGAGTTATAAATTAATTTTTGAAATGCTTACCATTGAAATGTGAAATTTATTTTGGCATGTAAAAACAAATACTTTATTAAACTTATGTTGTGCTATTGCATAATGCTTGCCATCTAACCACAGCGTTGGTAACATTGTGTTGGTGACGTCTCGAGATATCTCTTGTTCTAATTATAATTATATATTTTCAATGTACAACATTAAAAGCTTCCTTGGGTTCAAGCAACCATTAAGTGTGGCTGCTTGCATTAGATTTGGTTACTATGTTTCTTTATTTACCAACTAGCTGTTGCCAGCGGCTTTGGCCGCGTTTTTTTGGAGTGCAAAAATATTATAGAAACTTTGTCATCTCATTTTTATCCAATGGGAACTGATTTATGGCATAAAAAGTAGCTTATGTGGTAATCCAAGTTATAATATACGTTCATACAAAATTTAATTGAAATCGGTTTAGCCGTTTTGACGTGATTGAGTAACAAAGAAACTGTAACGGACGATCAAAGACGGGGAAGGATCGAATCTAGATTTGAAATGTATTAGGTAGTTATAAGATCGAATCAGATTCAAATGTTAACAGGTAGCTAAGATTGTAACAGTTTAAACTTGTAAAGGTCAAAAGAGTGAGATAGCTACATGTAAGTCCCCGTCTAACTTTGCTGGAAACTTCGATGTATTAAGAATTGTATAACATGATTTGTGAAAGCGTGAATTACGATCCCCGCACCATGGCTAGGGCGAGGAGTAGTTTTGTATAAAGATAGACCGTTTTCAAGCAGAAATTTGTGATCATTCAAGAACGCGATTTATACCTTGTAAACTAGCAACTAAGAAGAAAAATAAATACAGTCCACTTTTGCACCGAGTCTATCAATGAAGCCTGGGTAGGACCTCTAAAAGTTTTGGTCCTCCGACCCGGATAAGCCGTTCCTGCGACGACCGGACCAGTTGTTCCTGCGGAGCCGACAAGACCCGCTCCACTGGATTTCAAGAAACAGTTACATCGTATAACCACTGAAGAAACGGCGCGGGCTTGAAGATCACCCAACGGTGCGACGAGCATCGTTGTCAAGACCGGCGCAAGGGCACGGGGTGCCTGAAGATCACCCAACGGTGCGACGTGCGACGTTGTCAAGACCGGCGCAAGGGCACGGGGTGCCTGAAGATAAGCCCGCGTCCGTTGAAGACAACCGAACGAGGACGTCACCCGAAGAGTGAAGACCCCCCACCCCCTCACGTGGCTGGTCCACGGCCCGTTTATTCCGGCCACCTAACGGTGCCAAACGGTCGGAATAGCGGGTAAACGCCTTAGGGCGGTTTTAGTGTTAGTGTTAGGGACCGCTAGGTAGGTAGGGGCATCAAGTGCTGAAGAAGATGACCACCAGGAGCCCACCAGTGACGAGGGGGAAGAAGGCTGCACTTCGCGTCTACGAAGACTACCCCGCGTCCCCGTCCGAACCCGCGCTTCCGAATGCTCCCGTTGAGCCGCGACCCGCCGAAGCGGGACCCTCCTCCGCTCGCGTAGCGTCAGAGACGACCGCGCCCGCGCCCGCGACCGAGGTAGCACCGCGAGTGACCGCACACGCCGAGCCCGAACGCCGGCGTGCCCCGTCCGTCCGCTCGCAACGCTCCACCGCCAGCGCGATGGCAAGGATCCGGCAAATTGAATTTGAAGCTGAAGAACGACTGGCCGAGATTAAGAGGCAAGAGCTCCATATTCAAGCGGAACTTATAAGGAAGAGGTTGATTGCCGAAGTCGCTACAATACGGGAAGAAGATGAACAAGAAAGCATCCAGGGCACGGGTGCACGGAACGGAGCCCTAGACACAGAACACAGAATAGAGGACTGGCTCCAACGCCATCATAAACGGGGGGAGCCAGAACAACTGCGAGACAGATCACTCACGCCGGACCGAACGCGAGACAGAGGGATTGATCGATTAACGGAAGCCATAGAGAAGATGGCTCACCGTAGACCACCTCCGAGACAGACGTACGACCTACCTGTATTCGGAGGTGCTGCGGGGGATTGGCTACCGTTCAAGGCAGCCATGAAGGAATCGACGACTATCCACAAGATCTCATCGGCTGAGAATCTAGCGAGGCTTAGAACATGCCTGAAAGGCGAAGCCCGTCAAGCAGTGTCGGCTTTGTTATACACTGCAACCGAACCGGCAGTTATAATGAAGACTTTGGAGCAGTGTTACGGTCGCCCAGAGATGATTATAGACAACGCGTTAGAAGAGATTAAGAAGCTACCGCGACTGGGCGCGACCGCAGGCGAGTTAAACGCTTTCGCCATCAAACTACAGAACGTAGTAACCGCCATCTCTTGTATGGACCAACGCGGCTACCTGCAGAACCCGATGTTTGCGCGACAGGTAGCCGAGAAGTTGACACCGCACATTCGATCAAAATGGTGCGACTATGCAGAGGAATTTGGCAGCCGAAATGAACCAGAAATATTGACGCTGTCCCAGTTCCTGATGAGAGAGGCAGATCGCGCAATGCGATACGTGTATACAGCTACGCCTTCGCAGAGCACTTCAAAGGCCCGACCCATAGAGCAGCGACCCAGGGTGAACGAACGAAATCGTGGGTCGGTGTACGCTACACAGAACGCGGCATCGGAGGAGGAAGCCTCAACGAGACGGAACGCAGCAACGGACAAGAACGAGTGCCGTTGCTGCGGGGGCGACCATAGAACCGTCGAGTGTAGAAAGCTCACGGCGATGCCAGTAGACAAGAGATGGGAATGGGCCAAAGAGACAGGCATATGTTTTCGCTGTCTGAGCAGCAAACATAGACGCTTTATGTGCAAGAGCAAGCGATGCGGAGTAGGTGAATGCACACGTCCGCATCACGCACTGTTACATGCGCCGAAAATAAGGAACGAGGGTGCCAGTGAGCAGGGCCAGACCGAAGAATCAGCCATCACTGCATCTGCGCATGTAACAGCAAGGAATCAAGTCCTACTGAAGGTGTGTCCAGTCGTGATTAAGGGCAGTAACGGCATGGAAATAAATACGTATGCGTTACTGGACGAAGGATCAACGATAACTCTGATCGATGAAGAGATCGCCGCGATGATCGGAACGGAAGGCCCGACAAAAGCCTTGAACATCGTGGGGGCTACGACTAGTCAGAGGGAACCCGAGAGCCGGGTAGTGGATATCGTGATCCGAGGACACAAGTCGGACTCACATCGGATCACAGCGCGTACTGTGAAGAACCTGACCTTAGGAAATCAACTCGTCAGTACCGATGTGTTAAAATACGCGCACTTAAGGAAACTCCGTCCAGAAGCCGTGTGCTATGCGTCAGCGAAGCCACGCATACTCATCGGGGCCGACAACTGGCATCTTATTGTGACGAGGAAGCTTCTGACAGGGAAGAGAAACCAGCCAGCTGCATCACTAACGCAGCTGGGATGGGTTATCCATGGATCAATCCCCAGGAGCACAATAAGACAGCAGGAGACGGTACTACACGTCCATACGTGCCAAGGTGTCCAGAACGGACATACTTTGAACGACCAAGACGAGGAATTAAGCAAGCTCGTGAAAGCACACTTTAAGATAGATGCTTTGGGCGTTTCAATTAAAAGAAAGCCAAACGCAAAGGATGAGCGGGCTCAAAGCATTTTCGACAGAACAGCGAGACGAGTGAACGGTCGTTTTGAAGTGGGACTACCTTGGGCCAGCGATGAGGTGAAGATGCCGCCCAGCTACGACATGGCCATACGACGCTTACATGGGATCGAACGTAAGATGGACAGATCGCCGGAGTTTAGAAGTGCATACACCGCGCAAGTGGAGAAGCTGCTAGAAAAGGGATATGCAGAAAAAAGCGAGGAGGAACAGAGTCAGAACGAACGTCTCTGGTTTCTCCCTCACTTCGCGGTGACAAACCCCAACAAGCCGGGGAAGTTTAGAACGGTTTTCGATGCAGCCGCGCGCGCTAATGGAACATGTCTTAACGACACGCTGCTGGACGGACCAGATCTACTACAGACATTACATGGCGTCTTGTTTCGCTTCAGAACGAAGCCGATCGCGGTCACTGCGGACATTCGGGACATGTTCCTGAGGGTGACCATAAGACAAGAGGACCGTACAGCCCAACACTTTCTATGGCGCGGCGACAACCGAACAGATCCACCACAGAAGTATATGATGAAGTCCATGATATTCGGAGCGAGAAGTTCTCCATTTCTGGCTCATAGCGTCAGGAACAGGAACGCGAAAGATCACGAGCGGACACACCCGCTAGCGTTTGACGCTATAACTCGGAACCACTACATGGACGACTGGGTGGATAGCTTTGCAACGGAAGAGATAGCCGCCAGAGCTATAGCACAAGTGCAAGAGGTGCATCAACAAGCGGGTTTTGAACTTGCAAGCTGGAGCGCAAACCGTGAAGGCTTACTGGATAGTATTAACCCGGAGAACCGAGCGCATGCACCAAAAGAGCTAGCGGCCAATGCACATGTATATGGCAAGACATTGGGTATTCTTTGGATTACCGACACGGATGAACTCACCTTTAACACTGCCATGCCTCGCGTACCTGAAGATGTTAAGAATGTGGCACGAACGCCAACAAAGCGGGAGGCATTGGGAGCAGTTATGTCGTTGTTCACCCACTAGGCCTGCTGAGTCCATACACGATTACGGCAAAGATCATGTTACAAGAGTTGTGGAAAAAGAACGTGGATTGGGATGAACCTTTGCCAGCCGAGGAGGCGGCGACATTTTTTGAATGGCAAAATAATTTACGCTACGTCGCCGACCTAAGACTGCCGCGATGTTACGACGCAAGACCAGACATAATACAGCGACAACTTCATGTTTTCTGTGACGCCAGCGAGTAGGCGTTCGCTGCGGTCGCGTTTTGGCGAAATGTCAACCAAGACGGCGTGAGCATCGCTATAGTAGCAGGAAAGGCAAAGGTTGCGCCACTAAAGGCACAGAGCATACCACGAATGGAGCTGCAGGCTAGCTTAATCGCCGCTAGACTTGCCGCGGAGATTGTCAAAAGCCACGACTTAGAAACAAATGTAACATTTTGGAGCGACTCAAAGACGGTGCTACATTGGATTAGGAACGACGAAACGAGATTCACTCCGTACGTGGCGCACCGACTCGGGGAGATAGCAGAGTTAACTCGCCCAGAACAATGGCGGTGGGTGCCCACAGCGCTTAACGTAGCAGACGACGCAACGCGATCGAGGAACACTCAGCTACGGAGCGACGATAGATGGTTTACGGGACCGGCGTTTCTATTTGAAGACGAAGAACGTTGGCCTGTAGAGGTTTCATCGCCACCAGAACAAGACGAAGAGAGAACATGTGCAGCGCACGTGAGCCAGGGATCAACGCTCATCGACATGAGCAGGTTCTCATCCCACGAACGGTTAGTTCGCACGCTGGCCCACGCGCTCACATTTTTAAAGAAATGTCGACGACGCGGTGGGCAGCTTGGGATGGGAGAACTGCGGGAGGCAGAACGCCTGCTCATCAGAGACTCGCAGCGAGCATGTTTCCCTGACGAAGTCCAGCGCCTGAAGAAAGGGATGAGCGTCGATCGAACGAGCAGGCTGTACCAACTCGACCCTAAGTACGGTGACGATGAAATAATAAGGCTGAGCGGTAGGATCAACGCCGCTACAGTACCGGATCGCATGAAGGATCCACCTATTCTGGACGGAGCGCACCGCTTATCACGTCTACTGATCAGGCGGGAACATGAGAAGAATAAGCACGCGGGCAGAGAACAGATCGTGAACAATCTGCGCCAGCGATTTTGGATACTGCGGTTGCGTCCGGCGGTCAGAGCGGTTCTGAACGATTGTACGCTGTGTAAGATAAGGAGAGCGAACCCAAGGAAGCCAGTAAAGGGCGACTTGCCGAAGATTCGCCTAGAGATGAACACGAGGCCCTTCACTAACTGCGGCATCGATTGTTTCGGCCCTATGTGGGTGGCGATCGGACGGCGCCGTGAGAAGCGATGGGGTATGCTCTTTACGTGTCTAGTAACGAGAGCTATACACGTGGAGCTTATAGCGAGTCTCAGCACCGACTCGGCTATTATGGCTATCAGGCGAATGGCTGCCCGACGGGGGACTCCTAGTGCAATCGTATCAGACAATGGAACGAACTTCCACGGATCGGAAGTGGAACTAAGAAAGGCGTACGATGAATGGCTCCCAGGCCTAAAAGAGTACGCACTCAAACAGCGGATCGAGTGGCGGTACATCGACCCTGGTGCACCAAACCAGGGGGGAGCCTGGGAGCGAATGATAAAAACGGTGAAGAGAGCCCTAGCCATCACTTTAAATGAACGTGCCCCGCGAGAGGAGGTATTGAATACGCTAATGACAGAAATCGAGCACACCGTAAACTCGCGGCCTTTAACGCATGTACCCGTGGACCCAGAGGAAAAGGAAGCTTTAACGCCGAACCACTTTTTATTGGGGACGGCAGTAGGTTTGCCATATGTGGGAGACTGCGACGTAGCCGACAGAAGGACGTGGCGCGCCGCACAAGCTCTGGCAAACTCCTTTTGGAAGCGCTGGATCGACGAGTACTTGCCTACGTTGGCGCCGCGAGGCGACGTCAGAAGACAGCAAGAGAACGTCAAAGAAGGGGACGTCGTCATAATCGCGGACGGTTTGCTACCTCGGAACGTATGGCCGCGGGGCCAGATCGAGCGCGTGATTACGGGTCCGGACGGAGTAGTTCGGAGCGCTGAGGTGCGGACGCGGGGAGGCGTTTTCCGGAGGCCAGTGAGAAGGTTGATCGTCCTCCCGATTGAATAAGAAGGCTGCGAGGATCTGCGCCGGGGGGAGACTGTAACGGACGATCAAAGACGGGGAAGGATCGAATCTAGATTTGAAATGTATTAGGTAGTTATAAGATCGAATCAGATTCAAATGTTAACAGGTAGCTAAGATTGTAACAGTTTAAACTTGTAAAGGTCAAAAGAGTGAGATAGCTA
Organism: Philereme transversata; assembly: GCA_963924445.1. Taxonomy (NCBI): domain Eukaryota; kingdom Metazoa; phylum Arthropoda; class Insecta; order Lepidoptera; family Geometridae; genus Philereme; species Philereme transversata. The sequence continues at coordinate 9,102,736 of OZ004343.1, forward strand.
CATGTAAGTCCCCGTCTAACTTTGCTGGAAACTTCGATGTATTAAGAATTGTATAACATGATTTGTGAAAGCGTGAATTACGATCCCCGCACCATGGCTAGGGCGAGGAGTAGTTTTGTATAAAGATAGACCGTTTTCAAGCAGAAATTTGTGATCATTCAAGAACGCGATTTATACCTTGTAAACTAGCAACTAAGAAGAAAAATAAATACAGTCCACTTTTGCACCGAGTCTATCAATGAAGCCTGGGTAGGACCTCTACAGAAACAAACATCCAAACTTTTGCATTTATAATATTAGTGTGATGCATACGGTCTTACTATTTCAAAGATACTTGAGTTTATTAGAATCTCTGTTCTATGTAAATTAATAATATCGTTGTTTCTTTTCTTGCAGAGGTAGTGTTGGTAGCATTGGGTGGCGCAAGCGCAGCTCTAGTGCTCCTGATCGTGATGGCCGGCGTGTTCGTGGCTCGCCGACGCAAGAATAGCCCCTCCCCTGTGCCATCCCCGCCAATACTTGTCTACCCACCCCATGACATATCTGGACCATGCTATATGTAAGTTATTTATATTATTAGCTTCTGCATAAAACAGGTATTTAGTTTAATAACCTGTATGTGTTTTTTAGGTTTCGAACTAAATATATTATAGTATATATATATTATATTATAGTATAGTTAGTATATATAGTATTAGTATGTATGTACATGTAATATGTTAGGTACACTATTACACCCCAGGTAATGTCTACATAGTCCATTCCATCCAAAGGTTGTCTGGTAGAGATCGCTAATTAGCGATAAGACCGCCAATTGTATCCATAGATTTACGTAGTTATTTTTTTATATGTATTTGTTTCGTGGTGTGCAATAAAGTATTATCTATCTATCTATATTAGTTATATTCTGTACTTGGCACCAGATAAGACAAAACTCAGTCAATTTGTATTATTTTATTCAATAAAGCTAATTATCCCAGCGTTTATCTTCGCGCCTGTTTCAATAGTTTAAAATAAAAAGTAACTACGTATTCGGCGTTCTTCTTTTCTACGGATCCTGCTTACACGCTTCAAATAATCCGCTTTGGATTATTTTAATCCAAAGCGGCGCAGTCGTTACTGAATTTATCGGCCACACACATTAATACAAACTTTTTTAATTTAATTAGACATGGACAATCATTTATATATTAAATAGCATACATAATATATTTGCAACAGATGAGTGAGACACAAGAGATAAAGAAAGATAATTTTATAATAATGAACATAAAAATAAAAATTAAACAGTACATGCAAAAACAAAACCAAACACTTAAGTATATAATAATTAATTTTAAACATGAGGCAGGTATGTTGTGTGCTATAAAAGCAAAAGGGCCTCGACTCAGCATTATGTCAACTGGGTTAGCAGTAGACGCTGTTATTCTGCCGATACCGCTTAATCACCCACTAGACCCTGTGAGAACAAAATTATATTGCGTGATGTGTGATGTGTAACATTGTGTAATTAACACGGTGAGAACCAATTACATTATTAAATCATTTAGGTACATATTATTATACCAAGAATTCATACAAATACAGTTCAGATATTAACATGTCATGAGTGTAAAACAAAACAATATAACAAAAAGGGATATATTTCATAACAATTCAATTCATAACAAAAAGTCAAGAGATAAACAAAGAACCTCAGATACTCAGACAGTACTTTCGTTCATCCATCCACGAACAAGTCACACGGATTGGCTTCGAGGGGAGCGTTGAGTGCGGTGAGGACGTTGGGCAATTTTGTATTCTATCCTACTATATATATATATTAATCATTCACGTACTAGAATTATCATTATCATAATCATCATATTAATATTTATTACCGAACAAGGGCTCCCATAGAATAAGTTCCCAAAATAGCGACTGCTTATATAAAAATATTAAAATAGCAACCTACAGGCAGTTTTAATTATTATTAGCTATTCGAATGAATGCATGAAAGCACACAAAAATATGAAGCTAAATCTCTAACAGGGTGTCTTATCGCTTGGAAGCAACTACTTTATAGACAACTGAGGATTATAGTTCGTATTAAGACAATATGCAAAAAAAATTGAGCCGCTAAGTAACTGTCGTACCTATTCAATAACGAAAAATGGCAATGATTTCATATATAAGCATTATTTACTTGAGGGTTTAAACTACATAAATGAAAGTCAGAAATGCCATTGGTGAAACTTTTCTCGATACAATTATTTGTAAAAATCGGCTCTTCTAAAACACTAATATCGAGCATTCTCCGACTCTGTAAAAGATTTAAAGTATTTTTTTACATGGTTATGTAGGTAATTATGGTATCTAAATGAATGGAAAAGCATTTTTTTTTAATTTGTTAGTTCTCATGCAATTCGAGATTTTTTCTTTGGTCGCTTACGTCATTTACTCCTGCGATAATGCGGCGTGGCTATGATATATGTTTGTCTCGTTCTTCACCTAAGCAAGTAAATAGCACTGTCACTTTTTTGCGCGCGGGGCACACATCTCTAAGCTCCGCCCAATCATCACCGAAATTAAATTTGTAAATCGTCTTAATAACCAGTAATAGCCCCGAACTGAGATCTCGCGAGTCTCCCATAAAAACAAAAGAATATTATTTGTAACCTTTGACTATCAAAATAGTGCTACAAAATGCATAACCAACTAACTTAACCTACAGTTTCATTCAAATTACAGGGAACGGGAGTTCATGTTAATTGAGTAAACTTTTTTGGGGTAGAAATTGCAGTGGTTCTGGATTTCAGACTTTTCCCTATATTTGTGTCACAAAAGCCACACGCGTACTAAATTTCTGTCCAGTGGGGTCACTGGTGTACCCTGTGAATTTTGTCAAATTTCAGTTTTTATTTTGGCCAATAACTTAAAAACTACAGGGTTTAAACTGAAAATAAAAACAGAGATGAGATGTACTCACAAATACCTTTTATCAGACGTGCCATTTGACCGGATAGTCCCATTTTGTTTTTTTTATCCCTCTTGAACCCTAATATCTCAACAACCACCTCACATTTTTAGCTCATTTAGACACACCAAAATTGTGCCACCACTGTCTACCTATATACCAAATATATACAAATATATACCAAATTTCACGACAATCGAATAAACGCTTCGGAAGTTATCTTCGGACAAACAAACAAACATACATACATACAACGCCGATTTGCCTAAGTTGATTTGGAGATCTCGCTTCGCACGATCAACTATGTAAAGTTCACATTCGTTAATTTTATAGGTATTGTTTTTAGTGTATACTGTTTTTAAGAAGATAAATTATGAAGATAAATAAAGCTATTCTTAGAATTACATCATCTTGTAAAAGATTGGCACTACAAAAATGTTATTGTTGTACTTGTTTTCATAATATATTATTACATAGTAGTTATGAACACATTTTATAATATCTTATAAAATAAGGCTCCGCTCGGCATCTTGAAACCGTGGGAAACATGGAACTTGTTTAATTAATGAGAATTTCCTTTTATCTTGAAGGGAAGCAGGGTCGCAATTAGAAAAACAGCTCTGTAAATAGATTGTCTTAGAGAATACCCTATTCGTAAAACAATAATAAATGATTTAGTTTTTCATCAGGCTTAGCGATCTGTTTTATCTTCACGTAATTTGATTTTATAAAGCGGAAACGATTTGCCTTCGTCCTAATTCTAATTATAATTCTAGGGTGTGAGAAGAAGATCTGCACCGATGTCCTGCATAGGGATGTATTGAGCATTTATATGTATTTATTTTATTATATATTTTGACTGCCTCCGTGGCGCAGTGGGGGTGTAGCCGGCTGAGACGCAGGAGGTAGCGGGTTCGATTCCCGCCGCGGAACAAATGTTTGCATGATCTACAGATATTTGTTCCGTGTCTGGGTGTTTTTCTATATATTATAAGTATAACAATTGAAGGTGATTTATTAAGCAAGATGCAGTTTTAGCGGTCATTTTCCCTGTCAGATAACAATCATAGGATGAAAAAGGAGTCATTCTGGATTGACATCATTATAATATCGCGGATTGCATATCTGACGCCCCCAGCGGGAAGAACATTTTTCATTGCTATAGAGTCAAAAATATTTTCAATTTATATTTGAAATGACAGTTTTAAATAATTTTAATAAAGTAATCGGATATTCGGATAAATAAAAATTGGCCATTTGACATGCTAACCCGCTTCATCATCATTATCATCCACAGCCTCACTTCAGAGACAGATTTATTAGGTTTTAAAAATCATACTTTAAGACATAATTTTTTATCTTCAAATCGTGTAAAGATGAATAAAAATTATTTTTATCAAATTTATTGTGACTTAAATAACACAATTTGTTAACCAACATAGCCAATATAACATTGGTATTTTTACTTTATCCAAACGTATCGCTTCCATTCATATCACCAAGATTAATTTATGCATATTTTCTCGAAAAAAAAACAATTTATTTTAATTATCTAAAATACTGCTAAGATTAATTGCTTTGAAGGCCAGAAAAGTTTATTGTTGGTGAGACGAGACAACGAATATAATTAAATACGTGATGAAAGGCAAATAAAAATTAGTTTTATAAAGTTTCCATCTCCATTTTTAGATAATAAAAGTAGCGGATAAGCTTATTGAAAACTCAGATGCCTTATGGAATACAATGAGAAACTTATACGTTACTTGCTTAGGAAATTTCAAAATAATTAAATTTCACGCTATTCTGAATTCCAAAATTCAACGTTTCAAAATACAAAGCAAATATTCAGCCCTATTATCCTATTAACACGACGCCTATTTGAAATTCATACCTTTGTACCTCATCATCGCGCTACTATTAAAATGAAGCGTCTGGATAATAATAAAACATTTTTGGCGGTCATTTATCAAGTTAAACACTGTAATAAAGTTATCAGATAAGGCACATACTTTATTAATGTAATACAGCGTATTTAAGCTTAATATAAAACTACCAACTATAAACTTACCCAGCTAGCTGGTGCAAAAATGGGGATTTATATATTGTTCTTAGCGCTGGGCCAAGAAAGAACACAATTATGAAATAGTACATGCTAATAAAGAAATGGTACGTTTTAAATACGTATAAGCTTAATAACGCCAGAAGATGAGGTTTTAGATATAATTATGTATATAAAGCATTTTTCACACCACCTGTCTTACCACCATTGCTCGACAATGTCAAATTATATGTCATGTAAACCTCACCGAAAGCAGGTAATTAACTCCCAACGGCTAAGCCGGGAGTAAAGTTGTACTGAATTTAATAATGCCCTACCGGGCATAACGTGATTTGAATTTGGAATATCATCTGTACTAAAATTTGAACCAAAGAGACCCACACAATAAGAACTTATTCGTAAATCAAACTAACCTCTGCACAGAATGTACCAACCTTGGTTTGGTTTTTACTGTCTCGCAGAAAGTGTGAAAAGTAGAGTATTCTCCTCGTGGATAAAGCTGTCTGCATCTTGGGCGTGCTTATATCCCTCTCTGCACTCAGGATTCAAGTAACTCCCTCGCTCCGCTAGTGAGTTATCAGATTCAATATAGCGCCCGTGACGCAAGACACTGCTTTGTCCCCTCGTTTAATAATTTACTATTGTTACCTCAGTTTGTCGTTTGTATTTGACGTTTTTATTTAGTCTGGCTGAGTCTTGATGGGCTGGGCAGATTGAGTAGGTAGTTATTAGTAGAATACATTAGAGATATCTTATAGATTTTACTGAGCAGCGAAATAATACGATAAGTTTTTTATGTTACTAAGAAAGAAAAACAACTTACTGAACTTGAAATTATTTCATAATTTTACATTTAATAATATTAAATTAGAATGCGTACATTCATTCAAATCATTAGGATTAAGTATAGATTCAAATATAAACTAGAAAAATCATGTTCAAAAAATTAAAACAAAACTATCAAGCTTTTCGTACGCACTTAGAGAATTAAGGAAGGCTACAGATTTAAAAACGTCCTTGTCAGCATATTACACGTATGCCAATGCTTGGATTCGCTACGGCATTATACTTTGGGGAAACAGTGTCGAAGCGGAGGAACTGTTCCAGAAAAAATGTGTTCGCATCTTGGCCAATATAAAGGTAATAGAAAGCTGTAAGCCACACTGTTTTAAACTTAAAATACTGATTTTAACCTCAATATACGCACTAGAAATGTGTAAACTCGTCAGAAAATACCCACAATTTTTCAAAAAGAGACTGACCTACCACGTCGCTTCCAATGTAGGTACAAGTACAACCTGGAACTATCTACATCAACATTAAAAATGCACAGCTCGGGTCCGAATTTAATGGCAGTAAAAATATACAACAAAATACCAGAACAAATTAAAGCACAAGAAAATGACAACATCTTTGAACATATATTAAAACATATATCTACTAATGGAAAAGAGTTACTACACATTAGACAACTTTTTTAAAGACAAGACATGTAAATAATTTTCTACTATAATGATTTCACTAATCAATCAAATTCAAAACATAAAATCGGTCAACTTTGATTCTACTAGAGCTGCCTATTTAGCTTTAATATTACTACACCCTTACTTGCAGGGTACATATAAAGTGCTTGACTAGTCAATAAGATATGTAACATTATAATCCACTTTATATGAACGGCATAAAATACTGAATACTGAAATAATCAATTGTCTTACGATATCTTGTAAGACAATTGTCACACATAGTTTTACATTGTTCTAAGTTAATTGTATGTTTTATTGTGTGCAATAAAATATTTTCTATTCTATCATATGTACACAATTTCAAGGAACAACTGATTTATAATGAAAAATACTTGAGTTCTATTTTAGGTCGTAATTTTAGGAAACAACCTGTTGTCACAGTTACTTTATTTTGTAATATGAAAAAACTATTTAAACTGTAAAAAATGTGATTTTTTTTAACCTAATTTTGGATATTAATGATAAATTCTTGAACAAATTAACATAACTGCTTCTAAACAGAAAGCCTAGAAGCAGCTTGAAGTTTTAACGACTTTTCTTGAATTTAATCCACCTTCAGTTAAGACAAAATGTTTTTTATTTTACAGAATAATTATTTCGTTTTTTAAACGCAGTGTAGCATAAACAAAAGTTTTAATATTTGATGTTCTTTGAAGATTTTCTTTCTTCGAGTGGCATTACTTGTCCATTTTCCACTTTATTTTCTTTCAATTTTGCCGCCTGTTTAGCTTTACTGGTGCTCATTTTACGGTGTTGGTTCTTGTTATACTTTTCAGAAAAGCTTAAAAGTGTACAACAGCGCATTTTGTTTATAATTGGATTGAATTGTATTGTGTTTCGATATTAATATTGTATTGACAAGGTTACAACTATTAAAGTTGATTTAACTGATGGGTTAGTAAAAGTAACAAGTCTCCTCAATATAAAATATAAAAGGCAGTCCTACGTCAGTGACTGAGTCTTTCCTCATACAAACTTATTAGGCTGAGCGCCCTCTGTGCCCGGCAAAAGCGAATCAGCCTCCGAGATCAACAACGAGCTGCGATATACTTACTTCTAGGCGCAAAATAAATAATTTGCAATTGAGAGATGTAAAGGCCTGTTTTACTGATACCTACAAAAGAAACTTTAAATTGACACTTAATTTATGTTATTTCATCTTGTATCGTTCATGACAAATATAGCTTTATAAGTCGTTGGAGAATACTTTATTTAATAAGTATTAAATAAATAAAAGAGCTGGAATCGTAGGCGGACATTTGTAAAACCTATAAAAACGCGGGACAAGGTTTTCCAGACCCATTTTTCCTTGAATTTAATGAGGATTATTTTATCAAAAGTTTTCCTCCATCGTATTTTAGGAAAACGGTCTTGATAGGAGTTCCGTGCAATTTTAACATACACAAATGAGAGAGTTTGTTATGTAAACATTCTTGGTGAATTAAGCTGTAACGATGTCTAACGTATGAACTGATTGGATTGGAGTCATCTTCCTGACCTTACTATCATTACGAGGGTCCATTGTATAGTTAGTGTTTGTTCTATTGCTAATTTATGTTTTTGCTTGTAATAAAGTGAACAACGCCGCAAATCTCCAGCGTCTTAAAGAGCTTAACGACATATCACTGAAAGTCGGGCTACGTATGAAAATGACTAAAATCGTGGAAAACGTCTCCAGGAAAATACCTTATATCAGTACAACTTCTTCTCAATCGTAACGCTCTTGGCAGAGCGGTCGTGGTCAACATGTTGTATCATTATTTTTGGGGGCAGATGTTACACGCCTCACGATATCTCGCCATTTGTCTCTGTTGACAGACATTCTCGTGCATTCATGCAGATGACCGCCCACTGCAGCTTTTATTTGATCGGTTCACCGCATGGGCGACCTTCCGCGTGGTCTGATGCCATCCACTCGTCCTTGTACGACAAGACGCACAATAGAGTCAGTATCCCGCCTCGAGACGTGGCCGAAGAACTTCAGAATGCGAGTTTGTACTAAAGCCGACAGACGCTGTTTTATGTCGAGCTTCGAGAAAGAAATATCCAGCTAGGATGGGCTGCCTTTGGCAATCTTGATTCCGTCTTCTGGTCTAAAATTCTTGAAGGCAAAGGTTTTAAACCAATATGTCCTGCCTATCCTCACATACGGTGCTAAAACATGGCGACTCACGAATGAACTTATTCACAGAATTGAAGTTGCTCGGAGAACAACGGAGCGTGCCTTGTTAGGAATTTCGCTGTTCGAAAGTCGTAGATGTAGGTAAAAGGATCAACCAGCTGAAGTGGAGATGGGCGGGACTCTTGGCAAGGAGGAAAGACGAAAGATGGACGAGGGCAGCAACCGAGGGGTGGCCGCGTTAAGGGGTGCAGACCGATTGGCAGACCATGAGCCAGATGGTCGGACGACATCGTGAGTTGCGGGAACGTAATGGATGCGCTTAGCTTAGGACTGGGAGAGTGGCGTGATAATGAAGCCTGTACAGTGGATGGATGTGGGCTGAAAAAGATAGATAATTTTAATTCATTCATACCAGGGGCTGGCACATATTTTTAACCTTCGACGCAAAAAGTGGTGTGTCTGTCTGCCTGTGGCATCATGGCATCTCAAGCGGATAGAGCGATTGGGACGTGGTTTTTTTAAATAGAAAGGCTGTTTGACTGTGGTGGTTCTTAGTTATGTCAGTTCTAGGTAAGGGCTCGGTAAATTTTGTAAAAAAATATTTGTTTCTTCTTTAGCCGTATATGCGTCGATAGTACACCTATTCAAGGCAAAACAAACAAAAGCTACTATTTTAAAAATGCTTACGCTAAGCCAAAAGTTGACCTACTTACATTGTTTTGGCTTACCTTTCTTGGAATCCAATAGGACGTCCAGAGGCTACTGTAGAAACTGGGAACAAGGGTTTGTTTTTGTTTCCAATGTCGATAAATAACGGCCAATGTGAGTGGGTTCCTTTAATGGATTTGCGGCCACTACGAGTACAAATAACATGAACTAATGCCTGATCCCAACATTCTGCCTACTAATTGCAGTGTTTTGTGCGCTACAATGAACTAACAAATTAGCAATGCCTTTCTAGTAATTCGGACTGTTGTAGCGTTACAACTCTCTCGTTTAAAAAAAGAGAGCTGTAGTAAGCAAAGTTGAATTTAGACCTAGTACCTAACGGTTTAAAAAGAAAGGGATTTTAGAATGTGTTATGTTTAATACAATGATTGACATTAGTACGATACTTATCAAAAACACTTATGGTCCCACTATGGTGCGCACAGACGATGAATCCAGGAGTCTGTAGCTCCGGTAACCGCGCTGGCTGAGGGCTAGTGGAGCCTCTAGCCTACGTCGACGAGAGGCCGAGAAGACAAAGTAGCTCCACCGTGATCTCCAGGTCTAAAATGAGTAAAGGTCTCCAGCCTCGAGGGTCCAAGAGGGAGACGTAAAGATTCCAACCTCGAGGGGGGGTCAGGTTCCCAGGCTCAAGCCGGTAGGGCTTCGCCGTCAAGAACAAATTGTTTTCGGTCTGCGCTGACTGATTGATAACATGAGACTGTTTAAAGCGTTTCTCTCTGAGATCTTTCACCCTCTGTTCCCAAGTCCAGACTGTCTTTTTAAAGGATGATCTCGATGTCCTTCGGACCTGTTCCAAAATTAAATTACAAAATTATAGTTAGCGATCAGTAAAGCCTTACATCAAATTTAGAGGTTCTATGTTAATTCTTATTTAAGAATTAAAAGTAAAAATATGTCAGTACCCATGTCAGGTCTGTTTATTTTTGTGTTTCTAGTCCTAAAAAGTTCATCACGATCAAAATCTGGTTAATTAAGTGAGTGATGTGACTATGTTGATACAAAAGTAATCATAATTAATTAATCACTACAAAAGCATTGGAAATTTGTTCGTACATTGCGAATAACAACTTTTGTGTAAATCCGAGTTCCGTATTTTTTTATGAAAAATCGTTAAACTCGTTTAACGTTTTAGATATAGAATATACTGTAATAACCTAATAAAAAAACTTAAAAGAAAATACAACACGGAACAACTTAGTAAATCTTCGAAAAATAGTAAAATCTTATGGAAAACTATAAATAATATAAATAATTATAAATCTAATAAGACACCAGATATACAACTACTTAATACGAAGGCTTCACCTAAAGAAGCAGCTAATTTCGCAAATTTATTCTTCTCTATCATAGGAAAATCTCTGGCTGGAAGTATTTCTGTACGAAATATAACCGACCGCAAGGCTCATTTATCTTCTGCTCTCACCCTACCTTCCAGTCAAGTTTCATCTTTTGCACTCTTGGAAACAGATCCTAAAGAACTCCATAATCTCATAATGAATCTCAAATCTGAAAGTGCACCTGGGTGGGATAACATACCTACCAAATTTTTGAAACTCTCCAAGCATAGTTTAACTCCAATTTTATGTCATCTGGTAAACTTATGTTTTACTAAAGAAATATTCCCTAATCTCCTTAAGCAATCGATTGTAACACCGGTTTATAAGAGTGGAGAGAGGGATAACATTAATAATTACCTATACCCGTGTTGCCATCAATCTCAAAAATAATGGAAAAACTAATTAATAATCGACTCTTACTATATTATATTTAAAAAAATTTAACATTCTATCAAACTCACAATACGGTTTTAGACAAGGACTTTCTACTGAAGATGAATGAATGAATGAATGAAAATTCTTTATTATACCTTACAAGCTAAACACAACAGATATAAAAATAAAAAATAAAACAAATAAATGTAAGCATAATGGGCGGTCTTATCGCTTAACAAAGCGATCTCTTCCTGTCTGGAACCTGGAACCTGGAACTGGAACCTTTGGATGGAGAGGATCATTGCTTAATGGAAGATTGGCTGAGGTGTAAAAAGAATAAACTTAATAATAGAAAAAGAAAAATTACTTAACCTTAAATACAAAAATAATAGGTACATAAATAATTTTAAATAAGTAAATATCATATATAAAATAAATAAATATGTACTTACATACATACGTATATTAATATATACATAATATTAATATATACATATATTAATAATATCATGATCAGATGAATAATCACAACTCTTCATGGAGATAAAAGTTTTTGAGTCTAGCTTTAAATACGGAAGGTGAGGGGGATTTCCTAATGGAGACCGGCAAGTTATTCCATAATCGGACGGCTTGGACGGAAAAGGAGTTTGCATAGAAACTGGTTCTATGCATCGGTGTTTTGAGAAGGAGGTTTTCAGAGGATCGGAGTGTTCGGGAATTTGTACAATGAAGGAACTCGAAGCGCTCCTTCAGATAACAAGGTATGGACGGATTACGAAGGATGTTGAAAAGGAGGGATAGGATGTGAGTATTCCGGCGAAGTCGAATGGAGAGCCATTTGAGTTTATTACGAAATTCGGAGATGTGGTCGTATTTCCGGAGTCCGAAAATAAACCTTATGCAAAAATTTTGAAGACGCTCAAGCTTATTGAGCTGTTCCTCCGTGAGGTCAAGATAGCAGGAATCAGCGTAATCTAAAATTGGGAGAAGAAGAGATTGTGCAAGCGCAATTTTAGTAGCTATCGGAAGAAAGTTTCGCAATCTCTTGAGCGAACCAGCAGAGGCAAATAGCTTCCGACTCACAGATTCGAGCTGAGGACCCCACGACATACAGCTATCCATGAAGATGCCCAAATTTTTTACAACCTTTGAGTAGGGAACAGTTATATCATCAAACTTAATTTGAGGGAGTGTTGTGTAGTTGATTTTCGATAGGGTACGAGAACTTCCCAGTATGATGGTCTGTGTTTTAGTAGGATTAACTCTTAATCCATAAGCCTTACTCCATTCACCTATAAAAAAGCAGATTATTATTAGTAACAGTGATCGCATCAGGCAACTCATTAAGTGGAGCCTGTGTGTAAATTTGGAAGTCGTCTGCATAAAGGTGGTAGGAAGAAGTGATTTGACGAGAAATAGAATTTATAAAAAGTGCAAAAAGAAGAGGAGATAAGACGCCACCCTGCGGTACACCGGCTGATGTACAACACCAAGACGAAAAGGAATCGTCACAACGTATCCGTTGCCGGCGTCCATGCAAATAACTGCGAAACTAGTCAACCACCGATGGAGATATGTTAATTGAGCGAAGCAAACCCAGCAGTATGTCAAAGTCGACAGTATTGAAGGCATTGCTAAAGTCGAGCAGTGTCAGAATAGTAAGGTAGCCGTTCTCCATGCCCGATCTTATATCATCCGTGATTTTGACAAGTGCGGTTACAGTACTATGACCAGGACGGAAACCGGATTAAAGAGGATTGAGCAGGGTATTTGTGATAAGGAAGGAGCTAAGCTGGTTGTAGACGAGACGTTCAAGGACTTTTTTTCTGAAGATGCTGTTGCAACAATCAGTAACCTTATCGTGCAACAAGTTGATAGCGGAAAAAAGTTCCTGATGACTTTCCTTGACCCCAAGAAAGCTTTTGATACTGTGTCTGTAGAAATCCTTATCAAAAAGCTGGAAAATGTAGGGGTACGAGGAGTGCCACTAACCCTTCTGACAGACTACTTACGTGAACGTAAGCAAAGAGTTAAAATTGGTGAATTTATTAGTAATGACGACACTATTAGCTATGGTGTACGTCTACGACATCATCAGTGGTGACGAATCTTGGATCTATGCCTACCATCCTGATTCCAAACAACAATCTACAATCTGGGTCTTTCAAGACGAGCCAAAGCCGACTAAAGTTGTTCGTTCTCGAAGCACTTCAAAGAAGATGGTGGCCACGTTCGTTGGAAAAACCGGTCATGTTGCGACTATTGCTCTTGAAGATCGTAGAACGGTTAACGCAGAGTGGTATACCGCAGTTTGTTTACCACAAGTCATCGCCGAACTTCGAAAATCTAACTCAAAGCGACGCATCATCCTGCACCACGACAACGCAAGCTCACACAGCACTCGTCAAACGATTGAGTATTTGAAGCAGAAAAAAGTAAAAATTCTTGACCATCCTCCATACAGTTCTGACCTAAGCCCTAACGATTTCTTTACATTTCCTAAAATTAAGAAAAGTCTTCGTGGTCAAAGGTTCCAGTCCGGTGAAGAAGCAGTCGACGCTTTCAAGTCAGCCATTGTGAACACCCCCACTTTAGAGTGGAATAAATGTTATAATAACTGGTTTGAGCGAATAGAAAAGTGCATTAAGCTACGCGCTGAATACTTTGAAAAACAATAAAAAGTACTATAAGGTTCTAGTTGTGTTTTTTCTTCAAACGATAAAACTTAAAAGGCATGCCTCGTATGATGATGATGGTGAAGTGAAGATAGTACCTACATCTCTATTCCCTAATGCCATAAGTTCAAAAGTTTATTTCATAATATGCAAAAATTTGAGGTTTTGTCGCTTTACAGCCACGTAGTAATGAAAATGTGGTTTTACTTTAGTAAATAACTTTTTCTACTTAAACTCTGTATTGTCTTAGTAGTTATTTTAAACCTTCAATTTGGAAACTGATTGTACAATGCATGAATATTGGGTTCAGGTAAAATTTTAATTGAAATATTCTTGCAGAATTCGCAGATTTTATACTGAGAGAGGATTTTGTTAAAAATTCCATTTCAAAAATTTATTTTACAAAAATTATTTAGAAAACCTTTACATTCAGTTTTGCAACGATAAAATTGTATTATGGCTAAAATAGAAATCATGAAAATATCTCAAAAGTCTCTAGCATTTGTGAATAAACTGAGCAGTTTATGGCAATGAGTTTTTGATTAGAATTGATTGTAGTCTTCACTGGAATTAAATTTTCCATATGAAAAATTAAGCCGTACTTATGGGCCTATCACATCTTCTGTGAAAGAGTAGAAAAATAAAGCAAAACACATTATTTACCAAATGTATATAACGACCTCCGTAGTGCAGTGGGCGAATAGCCGGCTGAGACGCAGGAGGTAGCGGGTTCGATCCCCGCCACGGAACAAATGTTTGCATGATCTACAGATATTTGTTCCAGGTCTGGTTGTTTCTCTATATATTATAAGTATGTATTTACAAAAAAAAAGTATATAAGTATTCTATCAGTTATCTGGTTCCCATAGTACAAGCTCTGCTTAGTTTGGGGCTAGATAGCGCTGTGTGAAATGTCTAGCAATATTTATTAATATTTATTATTATTATTTGTTTATTATATTACTAGCTGCCCTGCCCGCGGCTTCATACCCTTGAAATTTCCCATTCCCGTATGAACTTCGGGATAAAAACTACATAAAACACTGGTCAAAGTGACCAGTGTTTTATGTAATATTAAAATAAATAAAAAAAAAAAATATTAAAAAATCATTAAAATCGGTCGATCCGTTTCGTAGTAGTGCGACCACAAACAGCGTGACACGAGATTTTTATATATTAGAAGAAGATATTAGATTGTTAATACAAAAATACTAAAATCGCGATTAAAAAATGGGGAGTGGGGGTAGGAGGGTGAAAAATAGTTTATGATCTATTCTAATATCTACCAAATATACAAAAAAAAAATCATTAAAATCGTTCTCTATCCGTTTCGTAGGAGTGCGACCACAGGCCAGCGTCTGAAGATGGACAAATCGACCGTTCTTAATCAACAATATTATCATCAATATATTAAATAATCGGTACGGGTTCTGACAGACTGACTGAAAATCAACGCACAGCGTAAACGGCTGATCTTAGAGACTTGAAATATGGAGTAATAGTAGTGTAACGCGTACGAAGTCGTGGGCAACAGCTAGTATAAAATAGTCCAATAAAATTACAATACTAATTTGTCACATCTCGTGGATGACAAGGCGATTTTTATAGAATTTTAAGCAATAAACATATTTCAGGACCAAAGAGGTAAACTTCTCTCTGCCGGCGCTGCGTTCTTCATCGCTGGGAGAGCTGCGTGATGCTGTTAGTGTGAGCAGTCTTGCCAGCGATGTGCTGAGTCCACCGATGCCTTCGCAACTTCGCTCCAATTCATTCAGTAAGTGTTATTATGATTATGAAGACACTTTTGATTTATACAGTGTGTATTTATTCTTTTCGATTTAAACGAATCCAATTTAATGATGTGTCCAAATTTGGACAAACTTAATTGCGTATATGCAGCTTTTATAGATAAGTGTTATAACTCATTCTCAAATCAGTTACCTATTGTGCTGACTTTTTCTAATTGTGAAATGTTGAGTGGAAATGAAACGTAAAATATCGAACACGCCGCTTTTCCGTATCAGATTTTCCGATATTTTATTCCTACAAAAAATCTGAACATTTTTAATTGGAAACTTACAATTTTATTTCTGTAACCGTACCTTTTAACTCGTTACAAACGACAATCAATCAAATAGTTTGACAGCAAAATGAAGGTCACTATTTAGTTACTAGATAGATTATGTTGAATAGTTTTAACGAGCTGTACCTACAACCAATAGTGATAGTGAACGAGGTGACCTTTTACTGATTAGCCTTTAGTATGCGTTGACAAATTACACAAACGTCAACAGTATTCGTAGCCTCGCTTACAAATAAGTTTTTAGTTTAAAAATTACTTTTTCGAAACAAGCTTTCATAAAATTCATAATCAGAAACGCAAGCAGATTCAAATGAGCCCAAACACTAGTAGCCTACTATAATCCATTCAGAAGTTCCGTTGTCTAGCATCCGTCTCCATCATGCGACCACCTCCATGGTACCATATTATTGCATTGTCACCGAAGTTACATATGCATTCCAAATTTCAGCTCAATCGGTTGAGAGGAACGGGTTTAAAATTCACTTGCAAGATTCCACCCGGACAAACATACATACATTGCAATTTAATAAAAAGCTTGTAAAATAAGGTCGGAGTTGACGTCTATCGCCATGAATGGCGTGATAACTTAATATGAACGCTTATAGAAGAAATCGAAAAATGAACCACTCATTCCCAAATAATGATTAAGTTATCCATTCAAAATAACAATGATTATAATTATGAATGATTCCGTTTACATGCCTCGCTTATTAAGCACGAATACACTTTATATTGAAAAATTAAACACTAGGACAAGGGCGGATAATGGGGGTCATGACCCCCCCCCCCCCCACCCCTGGCACCAAAGCTGGATCCGCCCTTGATCCTGGATCAATAATTTTGACAGGACGATATTCCAATATTGTATTATTTGGTTATATTGTCCGTTGGTAGTATTTTGACACCCGTCAAATACGATCTATTAGATTTCTATGGGTAAATGTATGGAAGGAAATGAAAACCCTGACGAAAACTATTGACGTGTGCGTAATTTGACAACTCGTACTAAAGGCCCTGTATTGTCGTCACAGATACGTGATGTCAGACAAGCGTGTTAAAGTACCGTATGCATACCCTTCTGAAGATAATGGACGAGCTTCCTACGTACTTGAAAACAATGTAGGACGTAGAACTACATACATTTCGTGTAATGTGATTACGTCATCTCGTAGTAGCTTGAAGCTCCAAATATAGAACGAAACTTATTATTTTGTGCATGTAAAATTTATGAGAAAAAGGTTATGAACAGCATTTAGATAATACTTAAATAATCACACTTATATTATAAATGCGAAAGTTTGGATGTCTGATTGTTTGTTTGTTACTCAATCATGTCGAACCGATTTCGATAAAATTTGGTATTTAGATAAAACATGACTATGTTTCAAACATAGGCTGGTTTTTATTGACAGACCACGCGTGCAAAGCCGCTGGCGGAAGCTAGTTAATTATAAATATTGTTCTGATAAGTAATTTTATTCTAACGTTGTAATTCAATACAATGACCCAATTAACTTTAACACTTAGCGGTTAACGGTTTTTTAACGGTTAGCGGATGCAAGGCTCCACAGCCTCGAGCATCGTCGAAAGGTTGCAAGCCTCTCGGTTTTTTATCGGATACATTTCGGAGAGTGTGCTGTGGAGCTTTTCAACCTGATCCCACCATCCCCATTCTATCATCGGAAAACCAGATGCTCCGCGATGCGCCACCGCTACATGGTAGACATATCTCCCATACGCACAAAGCTTCAAGCTTCGCGAGTGAATAGGTTTCTTCTAGGCAAGGGTGTACCATAGTAGACTGCATCATCGCTTACCATCAGGCGAGGTCGTCGCTTTCCGTCTTTAGGAGTCCATATGCTTGTCTTCTTGGATTGCATACGGGAGACATGACCCGCCCAGTCCCACTTCAGCTTTGCAGCCTTGATGCCCACGTCAGCGATGCCAGTCTTCGAGCGCAGCCAAGAGTTTGGGATCCGGTCGATCCGCTTTACACCCAATATGCTGCGCTCCATCGCTCTTTGGCAAACTCCTAGTTTGAACTAAAGCCTATAATAAAAAAAGGACTCTAATATCTTGTACGTGCCATTAAACGATTTCTGATACTCATACAATAATGGTGTAACTACTTGAAATGTTTTGGAATTTCACACCAACGCGTGAACTCTACAAATTTAGTTGTCCAATCCAAATCATCTATTTCCAATTCAAAAGATT
Source organism: Philereme transversata (assembly GCA_963924445.1). Taxonomy (NCBI): domain Eukaryota; kingdom Metazoa; phylum Arthropoda; class Insecta; order Lepidoptera; family Geometridae; genus Philereme; species Philereme transversata. The sequence continues at coordinate 9,120,818 of OZ004343.1, forward strand.
ATTACCCTTGACAGTAACTACTCCATTTGAGGGTCGTTCTATTTTTAGCTCATAGTTGAGCCATGACGTATTTAGGCATGCCCATTTACCAGACATGCGGACCGTACATAATCGCCTTTCATTTGTGCTCCAACTATTTGACCCGGCGAACTTTGTACCATCTTGATATGCATTGACGCGGGCTACCAGTGTACGTCACCGGCAGAATTGTCAATTGACCATCATTAACTGCATATATAGAATATAAGAAAATTAATTTTCTTCATAATGGTTTTTTTGCGTCAAACTTTTCCGATATTTTAATAGTTATTCTGCTATCCGGAGTGAAGACAAATCCAACAAATCAAAGATCAAAATCGGTCCCGCCTTTCTCGAGTTATAAATGTTGTAACTAACCCGACTGTTATATATCCAGAGACATACTCGTAATAATACAAATCATTAATGGTAAATATGGGTAAAAAAAAGAGATAGTCCTCTGTCTTCTGTTCATCTTCATCTGTCTTCATCCCCGAAACAATGCTGACACATAAAATTAAAAAAATAATATATTATATGTATATTTTGTAAAATAACAATCATGCGTTAGGATTGTTTGGGCTTAGGGCTAAACATACGTTTATAATGTCAATGGGTAAACAATGGGTCGTAATTGGCTATGTTACCGATATCATGGCTAATTTACGTCTTATTGCCTTGATTGAGAACTCGGTACGTACGTACATATAATACATAGCGCCAAAGGCAAACTTAAGTTTTCATATTTGTTAATCGACTTAAAAAAGGAGAAGGCTCTCAATTCGTCGAAATCTTAAGCATGTTCGCCGATTACTCGAAGACACCTGGACCGAATCGAAAAATTATTGTTTTGTTTAAAAGGGCATACTTTCCAGGAACCACCCATTGGCACTAAGTCAGGATCTGATGATGGGACCCTAAAAATTCGAGGGCAACCCTCAAATTTTTAGGGTCGCAATTCGGTTTTATGTTTTACCTCAGAACTCCGTCATTTATCAAACGAATTTAGAAAATTCTTTTTTTTATTTGGTAGGATATACTTTCATATTGGTCTCATAGAAATTTCATCAAAATTATTTCAGTAGTTTGGTTGGTTATATTTTTGTTAACAAGTTACCTGTAATTTTATGCATGTTCATATTTTATTTCATGACTTTGATAGTTTCCTAAACGTTTTTTTCGAAATAAAAAAATAAAATAACATACAACAGCCACGTAATATAAGAAAAGCATGTCTTAATGCTGTTGCGACATCTATTAAATATTGTGCTCTGTCAATTTACAAAGAAGCAAAAATACGCCCGATGACACGACACGACGAACGAACATTCGCTCGCTCGTACGCCAAAATATCTCGGGTGCACAATAAATCGCTCATAGCCCTTGTATAAGTTTTCGTATTGAACCAGTAGCTTTAGCTGTGGGCTATCAAAGATAGTAAAATATAACACATTCCAGCTTTAATGAATAAACCCTTATAAAAGCCAGCCTGGTTATTTTTAAAGTGCAACTCGTTAAATGTCAACCGAATCATTGTCCAATTTTCCGATGATACCTAGATTCGAACTTCGTTTTATCGTGGGATCGCTTTTTAAAAAAGCTTTGAAGAGAATTTGAATACAGATATTCAAATCGTTTGCTAGTTTGTTTCTTAGTTTGACCCGTTGTGGATTACCTACTATTATTGTGTAGGAGCGAAGCGAGATCTCCAAATCAACTTGGGCAAATCGGCATTGTATGTATGTATGTTTGATTATAAAAAAAAACAAAATGTGGCTATCCGATAGTTTTTAAGTTATTAGCCATAATAAAAACTGAACTTTGACAAAATTCACAGGGTACACCAGTGACCCCACGGTGCTGAAATTTGGTATGTGTTCATACCAAATTTGTACATGTAATACATATCTTCAGTGACACAAATAAAGGGAAAAGTCTGAAATCCAAGATAACTGCAATTTCTACCCCAAAAAATTAACCAATTAACATGAACTCCCGTTACCTGTAATTTGAACAAAACTATAGGTTTTGCAAATATTATTACAAATATATAAGATTACAAATATTTTTTTATGTAGTTTTAGTTTTTATGTAAGAATCGCGAGATCTCAATTCGGGGCGAACCACTAGTTTAGGTAACCAAGTAAGGTTTTGTGTATTTCTTTATGTAATTACTGGTGCAAACAGGTATTTATCGCGCATATTACTTTTTTATTTGTTATCGCGACAAGAAAATAATGTAAAAGGTACATATGTGATATACCCGTTTAAATCAGTAATTATGTATAGTGATTGCAAAAGTTGAAAAGAAATGAAAACAAAATAAGTTACATAGAGATTATCTATTAATCTTGAGAAATCTTAGGAGTTTGATATTTGTCCGCCGCGGCGCCGCTCCGCGAGAGCAATGCTTACTGAAAGTGCTGCGCAGTGGACTCTAACCGCACTGTGGAACTTTTTTTACTACTTCTAATACTGACGTCATAAAAATTAGTTCTTATTATTATTCCACACATTTATTACTTAACACAAGCTGTAGGCCTGGACCTTTACAAAGGCATTACCGGGGCCGAAGCCAACGAGCAAGAGGCCTGTTTGTTTTTATAAAAATCAGTATGACAAGATGGAGGTGAACAAATGGTAGTACTATTGCAACACATGGATTAGAGTTCGGGCTATTGTTAGAGTAATGCTTCTGAAATAGAGTACTGGTTATAAGAGAAATGAGATACGGCACCTGCCAATCCTGTAATATTATGAATGATTGAGGCAAGTGGTGACTAGCTGCCACTAAACGGGCCCCCATAAGTGCCGCCAATAGAAGACAGCGTAAGGGGCAACGTTGGTGTGAGCGGTTAAAGGATTTTGAGAGGTCTGCTGCAGTTTCACTAAGCGCTACTCTTGGCTTTATGATTTTAACACTTCAACCCTTGGAGCATAGGTTCCGCTCTTACGACTCCACCCTTGACCGGCCAACTAAGGCAAACCAAGGGTCAGGGGTTTCTGTCAACCCCAGGGAGTAATGGGGCTCCACGGTGTCACCACGCACCGAACGCTCGCCACAAGCGTGCCCCGCGGGATTATTATTATTATTTATTACATTGCCTTTGAACGTAAACTTAGTATATACTTAAGGCATTTTCCTCGAGTAGTCTGTTGTTACTTAGTTTGAACGTAACAACCCTGGAGCCCTGTTGATACACATCAACTCACAAAGGATACGTCATAAACAGCTTTGAAAATTTGAAACTGCGCTTCAACTTTATGTTTGTGAAGCAGTCTTAAAATTTTGTCTAGATGAGCATTATAGAATCAAACACAAACCCTCTTATCCTTCCCCGTCCAAGTAATATTATACCAATTCATATAATACGTAGATATAGAATAATCAATCATTTTTCGGAGCATCTCGGGACACAAAATATCTACGAGTACCAGTTTTGTAGACACATCGCACTGACGACTGAATTTGCGGGGTGCGTGGCTAACCCGCCCGCGGCTTCGCACGCGTGGTTTTTTAATAAAAACATTACCCTCCTTTTGCGCAGTAGGATGAAATGTAGCCTATGTCCGTAATTTTTATTATTAGGGTGTAATTTTATTACACGAACGGTACCGATTAATATTGAGCACTGAAAAATTCACTGGAGTTTATATTTAATATTCAGTTCAAATATTTTACTAATATTCCCACCAAGTGACCTATTTTTACGTTAAAACTGGATAAAGTAGTAACCACCTGCTTCATTTAAAACAAGATGTGCCCGCCGCGACTTCGGGTTCATATCGTCATCATAATATCGGTCATAGGATGACCACTGCTGAGCATAGGCCTCCCCATAAATTTCCAAAGCGACCGATCTTGTACGGCCTGAACCTAACGGCTCCCAGCAACCTTTATCAGGTCGTATTTCCGTCTAGTGGAAGGTTGTCCTACGCTACACTTACGAGTTCGTATTATTAGATAAATTATTATTAAATTATCATTGAAATTGATGAATTTCAATGATGTACACAGATAGATTATGACCAGGGTTATATACCCTAATAATTTATCCAATAATAGTCGAGCCGTTTAGTCGTTAAAGGTAACAAACAAACCAACAGAGTTAGTATGGATTTAACATGGGAAAGGTCTTCAGAATCTAAATTGGTTTTTGTCCCAAGCGGCGATACTGCAATCAAAACATCTTTTGATAAATTCTATATTCCTTGAAACAAGATGGCCTATAATTTGTTGTATGTCAAAGCCTGTAATTTGTTAGGTGGCTACCCACACAAAATATCAAATGGTGATTATACTCCCGGTGTTTGAGAAGGAATGCCAGTGTCGTGTAGCTAATAATACCTCCACTCAGCGCAACAAATCTTAGTTAATTTCTGGGTCTGGTTAAGTTAGAAACCTTATTTCTTAAAGGTCAAAGAAAGAAACTTTATTTTTATATTCATTATTACTTTGGTAACCATGTATGTCCTAAATGACTTCAAATACAAATGTTCTTAAGTTATGCGAACTTCGTACCGCCTTGACATGCATATGACGCGGGCTGCCGTACGTACATTACGTTGCTGGTAGAATTGTCAATTGGCCATCATTAGCTTTTTTTGCGTGTATTTTTCCGATATTTTAATTGTTATTCTGCTATTCGGGACGGAGACAAATCCAACAAATTAGATATCATCAAAATTCAGTCGTTCTTAACTAACCCGACTTTGTTCAACTGAAGTGGAACTAGGCTGGGTATGTCTGTCGCATGCCAAGTGAGATGTAGGCAAGGACAGCCACCGCATGGCGTCCTGACCCAGCGAGAAGGCGACGCGGCAGACCGAAACGTAGATGGCGGGACGAGCTGGATAATTTCCTAACGGATTGGCCACAATCAGCTCAGGACCGCGAAGTCTAGAAATAATGGGAGGAGGCCTATGCCCAGCAGTGGGACACGAATGGCTGATAATAATAATAAATCAAAAACAATCAAATAAAGTAAATTGGTGTGTGTGTATGTTGTTAGATCAGACCAAAATGACGTTTTCCAAAGCACGGAAGCGATATGGGGATACTCAGATATTCAAATGATTCATAAAGTAGCCAACACAGTCTTCAAAACTTTTGTTATAAATATTTGGTTGATTAAGACAAAAAAAACATGAAATTGTAAAATTTTCGACGTGTTGGATCTGTAAAAATTCGTGTATTGAATAAATAGGAGAATGAAACAGGAGCTCAAAACCGAACAATATTGGTTTTATTATGTTTTCAGTTAGGTACCTCAATAACGATTTTAAGGCTGTGAAAAGTTTAAACAAAATTCTGTTAAGTTTTTATACGTGCATAAACTTCCACCCTCGGTTTCGTACACGGGGTTGCTCAAAAGAAAATAAGCTATATCTCAATCTAGATCATAATCTATCTATATAACAAATTTTATCGAAATTGGTCAACCGTCAAAACGTAAAGAAGCGACAAAGGTTACGATTAACAATTTTTGAGTAAGCATTTTACATATTGCACAAGTATGAAGACCTAGCTTTCACCCGCGGCTTCGCACGCGTGGTATGTCAAAGAAAAGTATCAATCCAGGTCATCATTTATCGACACACCGAATTACATTGAAATTGGTTCTGCCGTTATGACGCGAAAAATAAACATCCAAACTTTCGCATTTATAATATTAATTTGGCCTTTGGAGTAAAAAGGAGTGGAGACCACGCACTGACACATAAAGCTGAAAGCAGCATAGGATAGCCCCCCACTGGATAGAAAAACCTAAATAAGATTGCTGGGAGCCGTTGGGTGCAAGCCGCAAAAGACCGGTCGGAAATTTTCTGGGGCAGGCTTATGTTCAGCAATTGAAGTTCTTTGAATGATATAATGATGAGGCATTTTAAAAGAGCATCAAAATGCTTATGGTTGTTCAAGGTCTATGAATAAACCTTTATGGGCCATTTACCATGTTATTACCTGCTCACCTTGCAAATGATTTAGACAAAAATATAAAGGTTCCTTGGGACTTCTTTATGAAGGTTGTTTCTGGTGAAAAATGGATGGAAGAACCATTTCATAACCTTTTCGGAAATTGTTAAAATGGTAAAAATTACGGAGGTATTTTGATTTCCATACATGGAAGAATCTGTACATTGAGTCAGAAACAGTCTTCCAGCATGTTTGGTTATTCGAATCATTTAGTGGAAGGAAAACAGCTAATTCTTGTAGACGGTGGTGATCGCTTCCCTGCCGGTCCCATAACCTAGAATAAGTGATCCATAAGATAAGAAATAGAAACGTACTTAGGTAGTTGAAATTAAAATTAAAAATGAAATATAGTTAATTGATATAACATCAGCCCCAGATCGGGAAACCAGGACACCTGCCCCGGGTGGCAATTTCAGGGGGCGTCAAATTCGTCAATTAAAATAATTGTATAAAAAAACTTGTTTCAAAAAGCGCTTGGTATTCAGTGCACGTTGTACAATCGATAATTCCACTCCCTGCCTCCTATCTACAAAGTTCACCGTGCTGTTGATTTGGAACACTTCAAATTTTAACACCCCCCCGCCCCTTTCCCCTCTCAAACGAGGAAAGGGGGCGCCACATCAAGTTTCATGACATACAAAATTAAATATAATATCAGATGGTGGAATACAGAGACCTTGACTTCTGGCTCAGATATCAGCAAAATGCCAAAAGTAGAAAAAAACTAATACATAATAGGAATAGGTAACAGGAACATCCCACGCAGCTTCGATCTACAGCACCATTTAAATTTTGCGACAAAACGGTGCAAATTCAGTATGTGTGGGTAGGCTAATTATGTACCTGAACGTTGACATTCTGCTGAGTTTATAAATGATCTGGTCGTAGCTTGATAAGTTTCTTTTTTATGAGAACTAATTTAGAAAGTTGCGTTCACCTCTCGGTCTATTGCTTTAGATAAATCACAGTTTAAGATACTTTTAGATCTAACTTTAAAGACGCTTTATACTGAGATAGATGTAAATGCATAAGTTAAACTTAAGGTACTCGAATAGTTAGATTGTGTTGTAAATAAATCATCATTGGCATCTACCACCTACTAGAGTAGACAATTATTAGTTAGGTAGACACACGTTCATGACTTACCGAAAGCGATAGCAACGAGCACCTTACTCTATTAATATTTCATAAATTTTCCTGTAGTTGACAAGTGTTTGCAAAACTGATCATGAAAGACTGGTTGGAATTATCAACGAGTATAAACTTTTAATGTGATATAATAAACTAGCTGAACGCCCGCGACTTCGTACGCGTTACACTACTAATTGTGTAGGTAGGTAACCTAGAAATATAGGTAAACTCGCTGTTGCAACTTGACTTGACACCCCATTTTTATCCAATGGGACCTGATTTATGGGATAAAAAGTTAGATATGTATTAATCTAAGTTATAATCTGTATACATACTACATTTAATCGGTGCAGCCGTTACGACGTGATTGAGTAACAAACAAACTAATAAACAAACATCCTTACCATTTCAAATTTCAAACTCTACGTCCCTATGAGGCCGTGTCTTAAGCTTAGAAACCTGTACGGTGACTTTCGAGACATTCCTATTTAATGAGTATTTGCTTATGTTTTTAAGTGAGTATCAACCTTTTTTGAATAAAATCCGATTGAGTTTTCAAACATGTGTCAAAATAAAGTGTAATTTAAATCAAAAGCACTAAGGAGTATCGATATCAAATTCGAAGCAAATCACCGCCAAAATACCTTTCTACCCCTTTTTTAACCCCGTTAGGGGATGAATTTCAATAAAACACGAAACACGTTTTTCATCAATTCTGTTAAAAAAGGTTTATGTAAAATTTGAAGTAGATTGGACCAAGGAATCATGTTATACAAACTTTGCCCCCTTTTTCACCCCCTTAGGGATAGAATTTCGGAAAATCCTTTCTTATCGGATGCTTACGTCATACAAAGAATACACCCTCCAAGTTTCAGGTCTCTACGATCAACGGTTTAGGCTGTGCGTTGATCCGTCAATCAGTCATTCAGGACAAAGCATTTTATATGTATAGATTTAACTGAATGCAATCGCTCAATCACTCATCAACTTACCTCAAATTTTAACAGTATTTGTTGTTATTTCATTACATATAACACTGGAATACAAGTAAATCGATCGCAGTTGGCCGTCTCAGTGGAATATTACGTCTACGTAAACACTTGGAATCGTAAATTGAGTAATAAAGATTAATCGATCAAATACTGAGGCGTCGTAGATTGTTGAATAAGCAAAGGTATGTCTATTTATTGAGACATGACGTGAGAAGGATGCCAACATGCCCGAAGTAATGGAATTTCTGCGTAGATTCTTTTTATCTATACTTCGTTTGTGTATACTCGTACATTAGGCGATGTCCTCGATATCCGACAATTTGAAGTGTTGATGTGTGAATTGATTTCACTCAGTTCTGATGAAATCGAAGTTACATATGAGATATTATGTATATAAGTAGTGTAATAGCAGTAATCTATCATTTTCTTGTAGGTACTGAGCTTTTTATAACACTTATTATTAAAATTATTAATATTAAGACGACCATTTTGCATCAACTAATATTGTCAAAATAACATTTTTTTTTAATATTTTAATTTATTTATAGAGAGAGTTGTTGGTATGTAAGGTAATAGCTATTCAAAATTAATATGGTTTTAAGTGTGGCGTTTAATTATTCCAAACTCTACAAATTATATAAAAATATTTATCGTTGAGATCAGGGATCTTGCGGATGCAGATTTTTCGACATCTACGGATGCGGATGCGAATTTTAAGATTTTTGTTAAGAAACTTTTATTATGGTCCAAAATTAAAACAAAAATATAAACTATTAACTGCAGAAAACTCGCATATCATACAATACTCACTGTATTGAATTAGCGTCTCTAGTTCTTCAATTCAAAACGCCCTTTAAACGTACTAGACACACAACCCTCTTTCATGTTCCTTTCAGTCACACCAACTATGCCCAGAACTCTGTCATCTATCGCACGCTAGATAGCTACAACAAGGTTTTTTCGGATATAGACATCTTCTCTAATAGCAAGGCATCTTTTAAGAAACAAGTTATATCTGTTCTTAATCATATATAGCACGTTCCATAAAATATTCTGAAACTCAAAGAATTACACTACACAAAACACTACACTCTCTCCCTCACTCCCTGAAATATACACATTTACACAGCATCCCTCCTCCCCTTTCATTCTTCAAATGCGTACCTACTAAATTACTAAATTCCTTGAAAATCAATTATTATATTGTATTGTGTTTTTAATCTTTTTCTCTAAGCGACTAATTTCTAATTTCTTAAAGGTCTATAAAATGTGAATCTGTTATTGGCATTAAGCATTAGCTATAAGAGTTTGTATACATTGATATCAAGTGCTGTTGATTCTGTGATGAATAAATAAAAAAAAAGTATACTCACAATAACACTCAAAAACTGCAATGTTCATACGATAAGTGCAAGTAAACACGTTATGATTGATTTACGAGATACAAATGATAAACAATAACAAACGCGTCGGATCTTGTCACCGAAATCTTAGCACCTATTTGTTAATCAGCACGTGCCCACAGCACGCGCTACTCGCAAGCCCCGCCCAACTTAATTCTTGTCACGATCTGCGCTGCATCTGCATCTGCATGCAGATGTTCATGTGGATGCAGATGTAGGCGTCCAAATCGATGCGGAGGCTCCGCATGTGGGGATGCGGATGCGAATATTCGCAACATCCCTGGTTGAGATCTAGGAGATGATTCTATAGGTGGCCGGCCATTTGAATACGCAGGACCCTTTGCGTTTCAAATGGCCGGCCACCTATATATCCTATACCTATACTCATGGAGCGACCTAGATAAGCGCCAGCTCTTGAATCACACGTCGCTTCACTCAGCACGTGCCCACATCACGCGCTACTCGCAAGCCCCACCCAACTTAATTCTTGTCACGATCTGCGCTGCATCTGCATCTGCATGCGGATGTTCATGTGGATGCAGATGTAGACGTCCAAATCGATGCGGAGGCTCCGCATTTGGGGATGTGGATGCGAATATTCGCAACATCCCTGGTTGAGATCTAGGAGATAATTCTATAGGTGGCCGGCCATTTGAATACGCAGGGCCCTTGCGTTTCAAATGGCCGACCACCTATAGAATCATCGACGTAGCGACGTGTGATTCAAGAGCTGGCGCTTATCTAGGTCACTCCATAAGCATTGTAATTTAACTAGGCATTGCAGTCAGAGTCCTGGGGGCACTTCCGCCTGGTGGTGAGCTGGAGCAGTTGAGCTATATATAGATCGTTAATAATGATTAACCCGTAACTTTTATATTTTTAAAGAGGTATGTAAATGTTTGTAAATTATTTATTTTTTAACTAGCTGTCTCGCCGAACTTCGTACCGCCTTGACATGACAATGTACGTCACCGGTAGAATTGTCAATCGGCCATCATTAGCTGCATCTATGTATGATTTTTCATAATTTCCTTTTGCGTAAATTTTTCTGATATTATAATAATTATTCTACTATTCGGAGCGGAGACAAATTCAACAAATCAAAGATCATCAAAAACGGTCCAACCGTTCTTGAGTTATAAATGATGTAACTAGCCGGACTTTCTTTTATATGTATAAATCGATGATAATACAAACAGGATTTGGTAAAATAAACCTTATTCTCACCTGGAATATAGACGTACAAAATCTTCCCCGTGTGTTTTGATAACACACATCATTTAACATACCGATAACCGTTATCCGATTTCGGGTAAATTCACTCATGTACGGATGTTACGCGTAAACTTGCCTTATTACTAAAAGTTTTAATGGCTTTGAATAATTAAGGGCGACCTGCGCTACGAGGCCTAAATTTATTTAGTGGCTAAATATGTCAAATCAAATCATACAATCACGTCAAACTTGAACATGTTTAGTAGCTAAATACTCGTTGTTAAAGCCTTAGTAAGTCTTTTAAGAAGTTACAAGTAGAATATTTACGAAAATAAATATTCGGGAACTTCTGTAAATTAATATTATAAATACGGGATTTATCACGTTATCATCGTTGTATTTTTTTAATGTTATAATTTGTGATCGGATATTCGGATGCATATTTACCTAAAGTTTATTTTTGGCTAACAAATTATGGAAGCGGTTTCAAGAATATTTTTATAAAAAATAAAATCCCGGGATCCCGGGCTTGGATGCATATTAATTTAACCTTAAATATTAAGCAGTTAGAATTTGCCATCTCACTTACAAAATGCTTATATTCCCTGAGGTCTACTAGGCCCGATCTAACACTTGTTACAAGGTTGTTTTCGCTATGTCAAAAATTACTGACAGTAAAAGTAGGGGGAAACAACCATATTACGTTTTCACAGGGCATTATGTACACCTACTATACCTATGTGCTAAAGTGTGGGTTTTTTCATAGAATGTGAATTTCTTTAGACTATATGAAGGATGAATGACATACCATAAAGAACATATGCAGCTTTAAGGGATCTCTAGATTAAGTAGATAAATAAATAAAAAAAATTAACACAAGATAAATTTGTTGATCCCGGAATTAAAGAATTTTTTCGATAAAAAAGTACTACCCATACTAGCCAACTTTCAACGTTAGGTACATATGCATCCGTTTATCTTATCTCTAGTTATAACTCATCTATACTAATTATTATGAATTCGAAAGGTCATAAGTTTTTTTTTCCCGACTACGCAGAAGGAGGGTCATGTTTTATTGACAAACCACGTGTGGAAACCGCGGGCAAATCAGCTTGTATTTTTATATTATAACGAGGTAACATTTGTTAGTTTGTTTGTTTGGATGTAATGGGCAATCTCCAGAACTACTTAACCGTTTTCGAAAATTATTTTACTTATTTTAGTGCTATAGGCTATATTTTGATAAAAATCCGTGCGAAGCCGGAGCACAGCTAGTTGTGATATAACTTGACTGTAAGTTGATAGCCAGGATCGTACCACAAAAAAAAAGTGCCACTCCGGGAGTGCCGACGGAAGTGAAAACTTTAACAATTACGTGTGTATTTTTGAATCGTCAGAAAATATTTTTCGAATCGTCAGGAACGGTGTCGGTAACGGTAACAGTGTCGCGAGTTCCATAGTTTTTTACCATCTCAAAAATGCCTAACGCGCCTAAAGAAGTTTTCATTAAAAAAAAATTTAGATGTTGCAAAATGATCATGATGGATGTCGCATTAACATGAAAATTTACTAAGAAAGTTGTCTTATTCCGCTCCACAAACTAAAAAATAACCTAATTATTTACATTTTTTCCCCATCTCAAATTATATACAGAGGTGTTGGTAACAGTGTCGCGAGTTCAATGGTTTTTCCCATCTCAAAAATGCCCAACGCGCCTAAAGAAGTTTTCACATCAAAAAGTTGTTTAACTTTTTTTGTGGTAACAAGGCCAGTGTATAAACAATTTTTGTAATCCACCCCAAAAAGGGTAGAAGCAATTATGGAACGACCATTAAAGTTCATTGACCACCACACCTTTTGTGACTGGCCTGATGTTTCAGCTGTTATTAGTAAAATTTTTAGCGTCTTCTACAAAATGCACAATTAATGGGTTTTTATTTTAACTTTTTTAATGAAAAAAATTATATTGCTATTTGTGAGAATTCCTGTAGGTACCTAACTGAAGATTTTTTTTTGTGAAGTAGATCGAATTTTATAGCTTGTGACTTAAGTTTATCTGTACATAATTTTATTCTAACATTTCTATCTAATCTAATCTATCTGAAGAGCCCGCTGGATCCCACTGCTGGGCAAAGGCCTCCCTTCCCTTCTTCCATTCATCCCGGTCTAGGGCTTCTGTCGACCAGTTCGCACTGTGCGCGTCAAGTTCGTTCCGCCATCTCCACCTGGGTCCGCCACGCGGTCTCGCGCCATGTGGGACCATTCGGGTGACACTTGCATTTCTAACATTTAAATCTGTAACAAAAATCTAAATCTGACATTTTCTCGAACATTTCGTCAAGCAGCATTTTATCGATTTTCTCGAGATTTTGATAATATAAAATGAACCTTCATTTATTTTTTATGTAGAAACTGTGCCTTCAATATAATTAGTTAAAATTGCAATACAATAAATAACATTTTAAAAGTTAAACTTCTGTATCCTTTGATCGAGCGAAGCGAGATCTCCAAATCAACTTGGGCAAATCGGCGTTGTATGTAAGTATGTTTGTTTGTCCGAAGATAACTTTCGAAGCGTTGATAGCGAGGTAGGTAGTGATGGCACAATTCTGGTGTGACTAAATGAGCTAAAAATGTTGAGGGGGGTTGTTGAGAAATTGGGGTTCAAGAGGGGTAAAAAAAATGAAAATAAGGTCAAGTGGGACGTCAAACTGCAATTTCTACCCCTAAAAATAGCAAATTAATTAACATGAACTCCCGTTACTTGTAATTTGAATGAAACTGTAAGTCAAATTGTCTGGTTTTGCATTTCGTAGCACTATTTTATTGGTGAAACATTATGAATATATTATTTTTGTTTTTATGGTAGGCTCGCGAGATCTCAGTTCGGAGCGAACCACTACTTATCCTCATGTTTGTCGTACCCTAGTTTATAGCTACCTTACGGTATGGGAGTAACGTATTGACCTAGTTGGGATAACAAATTCCATTACGGAATTTACGGATGACCATAAGTAGACGGCGGTCCGAGGATCTAAGAGCTTTCTGCGGCATTAGATGTACCTCAGCTATCTAATTAAATCGTTGACGTGATAATTTAAAGGGATACGAAAAAATATTAACCTTAATTGTTATAACTTGTATTAGGCAACTTTTTTATAATAACTGACTTCCAAAAACAGGAAAATCTAACAAATGTGCAGATGTCTTTGCACATTGAAATGGACACCAAGAAAGCAAATTTTCTTTTTAGTAACAAACTGTTATAAAAATACTTTTTTTAAATTCGTCGTATTCGTGATGAAAAGCTACGTATTTTACTCGGGTTTAAGCGATCAATAACACCCAGACTCGTTAGCGACCTCGCTCGCTCGTACGGAAAAATATTTCGGATGTGTGTAATAAATAGCTTAATTAGATAGCCCTTACTTGTATAACAGTATTCTTTTTACTCTCATGGTTATGAACACTATTTGTACTAAAAACGGTATATTTACCATGATTTTGACATTTCGCGTCCTGAAGGTAAGTGGTGTGTGTCGGGATCGAGTTATGATCGAGAATGAAACCGGTGATAGTAATAGTATTAGTGAATTAATTCCTAGCAAGAGACTAAGAAAGAGTGTAGATCGTTATATCTGCCAATAACTACCCACTTGCAAAGACTTCAGTTCATCCGTGATCATGGCGCATGCAACTTCGTCAAAATATCGGGATACTCAAAAACTCAAAAATCATGGTAAATATCCTGTTTTTAGTACAAATTGTATTCTTTTAACTTTCCTTATGATGTATGTGACCCGCCGAACTTCGTACCGCCTAGACATACATATGACACGAGCTGCCAATGCAAGTCGCCCCGGTAGAATTGTCAATCGGCCATAATTAGCTGTATCTGTGTATGAGAAAATGAATTTTCTTCATAAATTTTCCGATATTTTAATAGTTATTCTGCTATTCGGGATGGAGAAAATTCCAACAAATCAAAGATCATCAATATCGGTCCGCCGTTCTTGAGTTATAAATGGTGTAACTAATCAGACTTTGTTTTATATAGGGTGTCTCAATACAACTCTGAAATTTGACAGCTATCCCCTGTGATTGTTCCGGTCAATAATAATGGAGCGTTACACAAAAGAAAAACGTGTTATCATTGTGAAAACTCATTATTAAAATGGAGAAAGTTATGCTGAGACAATTTTGAAGAGTATAAAAATGTTAAGAAATTGGATTGGTTGTGGGCATTAAGTCTCCTCTGCGTCGACGTACCGGTAGATATCTTGAAAATATTGCTGCTGTAGCAGCAAAATATTGCTGAGTGTGGCCGAAAACCCGAAAATATCAATTCGGCATCGTGCTCAACAACTTTAAATTTCACGAAGCACTACGCAGCGAATTTTGACGAAAAATCTCCACCTTCACCCGTACAAGATTCCGCTTACTCAGAAGTTTAAACCAGTAAACTATGCAAAGCGTCGGCAATTCGTTCAATGGGCAATAGAGCAAACTGAAGCGAACGCCGATTTTTCGAATTGTGGACATAATATGTGGTGCAATTTCTCGACCAAAAATTCCGCGAAGTTTTCGAGCGGTAACTTGCTCCATTTTTGAAGTTATACTTCTTTTGGCGCGATGGAGAAAAATGATGAGAGTGAATTTTTACGATGCGCGCGCACACCGACACCTAAATTTAACAGCATGAAGTTAGTTCTAGGTGGTATGAAAATTGATAACTATGTTCAAGTTGTATATTCTAGTATTTTTATATGTAGAACACGTGTTTCGTAAGGGTACAATTAAACAGTGTGAATAAATAATTATTATTTTGGTGTTTTTATTTTATTTAAATAAAATCTTTTTGATTAATTTTGATATTTATCGTTAATCACTACTGCATTTTAGTTATTTTTTTTCCATACGCCAAAGAAGTATAACTTCTAACGCGTGTACATAAGTACACACACTCTTTTTTTTGTAATGAGTTTTCACAATGATAACAAGTTCTTCTTTTATGTAACGCTCCATTTTTATTAATCGGAATAATCATAGGTGACAGCTATCAAATTTGAGAGTTGCCACAAACACAAAAAAAAATTTACACTAAATTTAAGAGATAAAGATTCATTTATTTGCGATAGATGGGTTACATCAGTTGGTAATACAATAGTCTAAGTACAGCCATGACCAGCATACAAGCATTAAAAAGAGACTCTTATTGAGACTGAGACACCCTATATATATAGGTACTACTCAAAACAAAATAAGGGCCACCTGAGTATTTTTGTTTTGAGACCATTTTTTGCTGACCTTCGTTGCGAGAATTATTTTTTATGAATGCCACTCTGTTCTCAAGTGTCGAGTAAACGATAACAGTGAAGCACTAGGGATATTGGTGTTGCCGGTATGTTGATGTCTCAGATATTATGAAGTGGGTAGAGTTTTGTTTATTTTGTCATTTGATTTCAGATTAGTTTAACACAAGTCTACTGACCGCTACGGTTGTTTTCGGAAGTTTAACGTGTAATTTGATAATTTAACCGTGAAATGCCAAGAATTCGACGCCATATGGACAATGCTTCTGCTACCAGAGCCGTGACGATGATAGAGTCTGGTCAGTCGCAACGTTCCGTGGCTTTACAGCTAGAGTATTCGCGAAGGGCTATTCAAAACCTTTGGAACCGGTTTCAGGAGACCGGTTATGTATCCCGGCGTCGTGGCTCTGGAAGAAATCGTGCTATCACCGCCCAGGAAGACCGGTACGTGCGATTTACTGCGCGACGTGATCGTACTGTGACAGCGCGCGCATTACAAAACCGATTACGCCGGACTACTGGTACCCTTGTCAGCGACCAGACCATTAGGAATCGTTTGCACGAAGACCAGCAACGTTCACGAAGGCCTGTTACCCGCACTAAACTGACCGGGACTCATCGTGCAAATCGATTACGGTTTGTACGCCAACATCTTGAATGGGGCATGGAGGAATGGCGTAAGGTGCTTTCACAGATGAGTGTAAGGTGAAGTTTTCTAGTGACAATCGACGTATGCGAGTGTGGAGAAGAAGCGGAGAAAGATTTTCAGATTCTTGCATTCACGAACGTGACTGGTATGGTGGTCCCAATGTCATGGTCTGGGGCGGGATCAGCTTACAAGGTAAAACTAACCTTGTTTTTCTGAATGAGGGCACTGTGACATCTCAGAGTGACATTGAACGGGTGGTCAGGCCATATGTCATCCCATTTTCACAACGAGCGGTGGTCGGTTTTATCCTGATGCAGGATAATGCACGACCGCACACAGTCCGGGCGACAACCTCTGTCCTGGAGGAAGCCAATATTCAGGTTTTGGCATGGCCTGCGAACAGCCCTGACCTGAATCCAATTGAACACCTTTGGGACCAATTAAAACGCCGAGTCCGGGCAGCTGAAGAGGATGTGCACAACCAGCAACTGTTGATTGAATTGTTGAAAAGGTGCTGGGAGGAGATCCCAGAAGAAAACATCCGCCATCTTATTGAGAGCATGCCATCGAGGCTACAAGAATGTGTTTCAAAAAGGGGAGGACATACCCGTTATTAAACACCTCAAAATTAAACAACTCAGCTGTTCGTTTAGTCTACAATTTAATGTTATTGTCAGGTGTAAACAGCCATAAAAAGTGATAAAAATCAAAAACAACCTAAGATTAAGTATTTTTAGTCTAATTGCATTAAGATTCATTAAATTTAATAAGAAAAAACATTGTTTCATTAAATTTAAAACAATCACAGCAAACAATACTGTCAAAAAAAAAAATCGGAAAATAAGTGGTGGCCCTTATTTTGTTTTGAGCAGTATATATAGATCTTAACACATGTGTGATAAAATTTCACTCACATTTCATTCCTATATCTAATTGCATTGAAGTTCTCCCTATTGTCTCGCTCTCGAAACGGCACAATATTTTCATCGTCGCTCACATAAGCGTAAAATACCATTCAATTCCGATAATACCGTAATATCGAATAATAAGGAACCGGTACTCGAGGGAAACAAATAAATACAGAAATTGAATACCATTGTTTTAGTTGAATAACAAGACCGGTCAAGTACGAGGGAGCCTCGAGCACTGAACTTTCAGATGTTTATGTTAATTTCCTGTGCCATCTAGTTATGTAGTAGTTACGCTGAAAGCAATTATACTTTTAGGGAGATTAAAAAAACTGTTCCAGATAGAGACCTCATTTTATATACCTAGTCAGGTCATAAGTATTGTCACACAGTAAAAACTTTTCTTTTAGAATGCTGGCCACAAAAAAGTTTATAGAATTCGAATTTCGAATTGTTCATGAAAATAAAAATGTATACTTTTTAGAATTTTACTCATTTTTAAATATGGAGTGGACGCTTAAAGAAGACCGTGTTGCAGTTATTGCGTTGCATCGTTGCGGTTACGCGCCAATTCAAATTTTTGACATACTGAAAAATTTGAATATAACCAAAAGATTCGTTTATCGCACCATCAAACGATACAATGAAGACTCTAGTGTAGATGACAGGCCAAGAAGTGGTCGCCCTCGGTCCGTTAGGACTCCAGCAGTGATAAAAGCTGTGAAGGCGCAAATTCAAAGAAATCCCAAACGTAAGCAGAAACTGTTGGCCCTTCAGATGGGGTTAAGCAGAACCACGGTGAAAAGGGTGTTAAATGAAGACTTAGGGTTTCGGGCATATCGAAGAAAAACAGGACATCGTTTGAATGCTCGTCTAATGGACCTGAGACTGAAGAGATGCCGCGCTTTGTTGAAGCGGTACGCGGGAAAAAAATATCGGGAAATTCTTTTTTCGGATGAAAAAAATTTTACCGTAGAAGAGAGCTACAACAAACAAAATGATAAGGTGTACGCACACAGTAGTGAAGAAGCGAGCAACCGTATTCCGCGTGTCCAACGAGGTCATTTTCCATCCTCGCTCATGGTATGGTTGGGAGTTTCTTATTGGGGCTTAACACAGGTACATTTTTGTGAGAAATGTGTATAAACGAATGCACTTGTGTATCAAAATACAGTCCTGACGAACCTTGTGGAACCGGTTTCTCATACCATGTTCAATAACAGGCACTGGGTATTCCAACAAGATTCGGCGCCAGCTCATAGAGCGAAGAGCGCACAAGACTGGCTGGCGGCGCGTGAAATCGACTTCATCCGGCACGAAGACTGGCCCTCCTCCAGTCCAGATTTGAATCCGTTAGATTACAAGATATGGCAACACTTGGAGGAAAAGGCGTGCTCAAAGCCTCATCCCAATTTGGAGTCACTCAAGACATCCTTGATTAAGGCAGCCGCCGATATTGACATGGACCTCGTTCGTGCTGCGATAGACGACTGGCCGCGCAGATTGAAGGCCTGTATTCAAAATCACGGAGGTCATTTTGAATAAACTTTAGTGTCATAAGAATCTATGTTTTGTTAAGTTCATTTTGGTATATAAATGGTTACATATTGAATAAACTTGTTTCAATTATTTTATATTAAACATGTGACAGAATTTATGACCTGACTAGGTACTTTATTTTTTTCTGTAATCGTTTCATACATTTCTATAAATTTCATAGTGTTAACTTTACAGGCTTCGGAACCCTAAAAATTGACATGTCAAATTAATGTTGAGCTTTACGAGTACAGGGTAATTTATATGTTATTCCGAAAGGTTCATTGTCCTCACTCACACGAACAATGCTAGTTCTACGAGATTTGATAATTGTTGTTCTTCATTGAAGAAACAAGTAGTGACAATCGGCGATGAGTTAAACATTTTGTATAGTTAAGGTAAGTTCTAAGGCAAGCGGAAAACAGGTGAATTGAAGTCAACTACTTAAAGAACTGACAGCCGTTTAGGTAGAAAGGTTCTCCAATGGAGACTAATATGCACTAAAAATGAAGAATGAAAGCGCAGCGTAGGACGGCCTCCACTAGATGGAAAGACGTCCTGATAAGGGTTGTTGGGAGTCGTTTGGGGCAGACCTGCACCCATGAGCGGACATCTTATTGCTGACGTTATGATAACGATGAAGAATTCAACAAAAAAACTAAAATTAAAAAACATTTTGTATGAAATGTAGTTCATTTTTATATGAAGAATCACCCCCTTTCAGGTGCATATTTTGAGGCACTCCGTTATCTACAGTAAAAAACACATTTATTTGATGGTAAGACTAAGTCCAAGCTAACCCATTTCCAATTCTTGTGATGTTTCAAGTATTGTTGAACAATTCTCGTCTAACTAAAGAAATTAAAATAAATAGGGCAATACCAAAACAAAAACAAAAGCTTAGCGAATATTATCTTGGGATGAATACAAGGAATCGTACGGATACCGTTTTCAAAGTGTACCTACTGAATAATACGCCTTTGTTTTGTACCCAAGAAATCCCTGAAAATCAATTGGCTTTGACCAATTGTCGGCCAAAGCCTTATGGATTTAGCCTTTCTCAATATTTTGATGAAAATATTTACGTTATAAACACGGTAGTAGCAATAGCTGCCATAACGGCTCACGATCTTACGCTATTCATTTTAATTTGCCGAAAGCGATTGAAATATCAGAGGCCAGACACCATAATCGCCAGAGGTATAGAGGTATCCTGGGAGGCAATTGCGCTAATTTTGAACGTGTAATTTGGAACGTAACGTGTTTGGTTTGGGTTTCACGTTGGTTGGACTGATGTCACGCGTGTCAACGCAATACGAAATGTACATAACGTTTCGTTTTTGTTTTGATTTTACCATGGTATTATCGTTAAAAATTAGCGTGATTACCCCCTGGCCTCTGATATTTCATACAAACGAACTAATCTAATTACCTATCACTTTTAAAAGCGCAGCGACCTGTGTCGTTTCCTTACGCAATAAATAGTATTACATATTTGATATCAACAGGCTGTTACGACGGTTCAGTATCCTACGCTATGCATTTTAATTAGCTGAACGTGTCTTTTGTTGTACCTAATACAGGTTACCGCTGTACCTATAGGTTGATTTTACCTGAATTAGAGAAAATATCACTCGAAGAACTGACGGCCGTCGAGGAGACAGGTTCGCAGCGTAGACCACTTGTTGACTCCATTATGACAGTAAATTTTTTAAAGGCCAAGGTGTACGCTTTTATAACAAACTCGTAAGTGTAGTACAAAAATTTACAAATAAAAATAAAAATTAAATCTATATGAAATAGCCTACAATAGCATATCGAATTATTTAGATGTAAAAAAAGCTTGGGATTTAAGTGATCCAACCCGATCAAAAGTGTTAAAATTTAGACGTAACTTTGTACAATGTTGTTTTGTAAAAGGATCACTTGCCTTTCACCCCTGGCTTAGTCGCGGAGGAACAGGTTGATTTGAAGTTTCAAAGTGATCCTTGTGATATTAAGTAAAAAAATAATTTTGACATTGACTTAGTACGGCCCACTACTAAATGAAAAAACGGCCTGGTAAAGATTGCTGGGAGCTGTTGGGTGCAAGCTGTACAAGATCGGTTGGAAATCTATGGGGAAGGCCTATGTTTAGCAGTGGACCTCCTATGGCTGATATGATGAAAGAAAACTGTGTAATTAAAACGACTTATGTCTCATCCGAATCACCACCATATACGAGTATGTCTTGTGGATTTGAATAGTTTAGGATCTATGGGTATTTTAATGCAAAAATGTTGACTAAACTATCAGGTTAAAGATTATGTGTAGGTATTTCTTAAATAATTAAATTTGCATTCAAGAGAAACTAAATGGAGTATCGTGTTCCAGGGCCGCCGGTAGGATTTCCCGTCACGCTAGCCTTAATGATATCATACGCCAGCCTTTTGCAGCGTCAACGTTCCAGCCGCTCACGAACCGAACGGTCTGATACGTGACGATAGTATGCGGCCTGACGGTATGACTATTGTACCTTGGGAGAAGGGTAGGCTTTTGGTGTGGGACGCCACGTGCCCTTGCATTGCTTGTGGGATACCCTTGCGCCATCTCATCTGTCTAGTACAGCAGTTACGGCCGGTGCGGCGGCAAGTTTCGCCAGAGCTTACGTATTTGAGCCATTTGGGGTCGAGACCCAGGGTCTATGGGGTACCGGGGCCCATCGCGTTTTCAAAATTCGTTTTGGGCGTCTGGTCGAAGCGACGTGTGATCCGAGAGCTGGCGCTTATCTGGGTCAACGTAAAAGCATTGTAATTTAGCGGGGCAATGCAGCCAGTGTCTTGAGGACACTTCCGCATGGTATTGATCTGGATCAGTTGAGCTATCTATAGATCATTTGCAACGGTCTTAAGATTATTCAACTGTTTCTTCTGTATTTTATTGTAAATAATTGTATATTTTTTCTGTTATGAAAGGCATTTTGCCCTCCTTAAAAAAAGAGAAACTTAAAAATATTAGTATAAAAATTGTTGGCTAATCGTACAAATATTAATTCTACGTAGAACATTTATTGGGGTGATTAGGATGGTACATGAGGCTATAACATGAGCTATGATTCGATGATCTCATTTTGTTGATCCAGGTTTGATAAATCACCCCGTATTAACGACATTTCACGCAATTGTTTGGATTTTCAAGTACCTAATTAATATAGGATAACCAACGAATCCCATTAATCTTGCCTAAGGTATCGTTGTATTGTCAAATATTGTACAGACATTTCAGGTTTCTGATTAAGTTGCCGTAGTATAATTGAGTTTGTCAGGTAAATATTAATCAGGATAAACATAATTGTACATCTAAATTCAAATTATAATGGTCATATATTAAAATATAATAAATAAATTTAGTATATATTGGTGTTAAATGTGAATATCTACGTGAACATATTATATACTCACAAATATAATAAATGATCCAGCGAAGATTTGCGAGATATCTAAATCAACTTGGGCAAATGGGCGTTGTATGTATGTATGTATGTTTGTTTGTCCGAGGATAACTTTCGAAGCCTTGATCCGATCATCGTGAAATTTGATACATAGGTAGGTAGTGATAGAAAAATTTTGGTGTGACTAAATGAGTTAAAAATGTGGGGGGGTTGTTGAGATATTGGGGTTCAAGAGGAGTAAAAAAAATGAAAATGAGACTATTAGGACAAATGGGACACCAATTATTACATTTTACATAATTACATAGGGAAGTACATTTAGACCGCGTTTTTATTTTTAGTAAAGTTTTTATAGTTGTATAGTTTTTGAGTTATTAGCCATATTAAAAACTGAACTTTGACAACATTCACAGAGTACATTAGTGACACCACAGTGCTGTCATTTGGTATACGTGTAGCTTAAGTGACACAAATATAGGCAAAAGTCTGAAATCCAGAATAACTGCAGATTGTACCCCAAAAAAGGGAACCACATATATGAACTCCCGTTACCTGTAATTTGAATGAAACTGTAGGTCAAGTTAGTTGGTTTTATTTCGTGGCACTATTTTGATAGTCAAAGATTACGAATAATATTTTTTTTGTTTTTATGGTAGACTCGTGAGATCTCAGTTCGGGGCGCACCACTCGTATAATATAATCATTCTATTAACAAAAAGAAATCTCCGCTCGGCGCTAAAAGTAGAAATTATCAAATGTTTACTCATTGTAGTTCCGTTATTAGATATAATCTGGTAAGAGGTTAAAAAGAAGTCCAAAGCAAGTCCATTGTAACATTTTTCTCTTATCTCTTCTGTTCGAAATGACATCGTAACCAACCGATTTACTTAAATAAATAGGTTTTCAATGTACGAGTAGACCAATTCTCTATGTAGAACCTATTTGGATGCTGAGGTGGCGTCCGCATAGTGATTCATGATTAACAGAGACCCGTAAAACTTCATTACTGTTCGTACTATCCTCCCTATTTGCAGGTACGTGAGGTAGACGGACTATTGTATTGTCTTTCGCAGTTTAAAATTTTATTGACACGTGATTGAGCACCTCATCATATCAGCGGAAGGACGTCCACTGCTGGACATATGCCTTCCCCATGGATTTCTAGAGAGACGTTGTGCCGCCTGCGCCCAACGGCTCCCAGCTACCTTTATCGGGTCTTCTTTCCATCTAGTTGGGGACCAGTGCCTGGTCTCCACTCGAGAACCTTTCTGTCCCAACGGGCGTCAGTTCTTCGAGCTATGTGCCCCGCCCACTGTCACTTCAGCTTGCTTATACTTTTTCTATGTCGGTAAGTCACCGTGTTCATCACACAGTGGTTCATCTACGCATCGACTCATGTCTGATTCGATCTCGTAGAGAAACACTAAGCATAGCCCTCTCCATAGCACGCTGATTGGGTACCTATCAAACAAAGAGGAAAAAAGAAGAATAACAAAGAGTATACTTTATTAGTATAAAATACTAGTTGTATGCCCACAACTTCATCCGCAATTTTCTGGATCTCGATATCAACGCCACCTATCGGGTCCAATTGTGACTTTAAACCATCCAGGGACCCACTCAAACACACACAAAAACTTACATCAAAATCGGTTAAACCGTTTAGGAGGAGTTCAGTGACATATACAAGTACAGAAGAATTATATTATGTATATAAATATATTCAATTTAAAGAATATAGAACATAGATAGAATGACACTTATTACACGAAAATTATAATTGAGAAAGTTTAGTTATGTTAACGAAAACTGATTAGATTGATACTGATTACCTTTTTGATTGTGTTTTAGTTTGGTTATGTTAACTAAACTTTATTAATTATAATATTCGTGTAATTATTGTGATTCTAGCTATGTTCTATATTCTTTAAATTGAATATATATATATACGTAATATAGTTCTTCTGTACGAGTGTATGTCACTGAACTCCTCCTAAACGGTTTAACGGATTTTGATGTAAGTTTTTGTGTGTGTTTGAGTGGGTCCCTGCATGGTTTAAATTCACAATTGGACCAGATAGGTGGCGCTGATATCGAGATCCAGAAAATTGCGGACGAAGTCGCGGGCATACAACTAGTAATGTGTACTAGTAAGGATTTCCTTACTCTGTGTGGGTAAGAATTTGTGTAATAAAGTTAATAACGCAGATACTTTGCATACAAACTTTTGGGTAAAAGCCTCTTACAAAATTACCACTCCAGGGAATAGCTACACAAAAGGGTCACGCGAAAAACCTCGGAGACTTAACACGCAATTTATTTACAAAATAAATTACTTTTGAAACCTTAAACTTGTTTAATCATTCTCTTTATGTAGGAACATGAATTGAAATTTCATGTCTTTAGAAAAATCGCTTAGAAGCCCTTAGGAACTTTGCAAATACGTTATATTTTGCATAATCTTTAAACAGATTTAGTGCGATATTTCCGTTTGATTGAGTTTTCAATTATAATAAGCGGTTTTTAACTTTAAAACCTTAACAACAATTTCAATATTCTGGTTTTCTATTAGAAAAATACATATTTTTTTGAAGTAGGGACACGTTAACTAGACACTTTTGACAGGGCCTATTTTATTGAGAACTGAAAGCTGAAAACTTTTTTAACCACTTTTTTTGCCTTGGTCTCACAAAAATAGGCTGTAAAATTAATGATTTTACTCGTGATTTCATTTGACAACTAGCTTAGATTAGATTAGATAATTGAGTCTATTAGAATCAAAAACCGCAATGTCCATAAAAAAGTAAAAATATGTTGTCTATGGCGTAATAATGTATACATTTTATACATTATTACGCCATAGACAACACATTTTTACATTTTTTTTTTCTAATAGACTCAATTCTTTATTGCACACCAAATAACAATACAACTATAAAGAACACCGTAAAAACTATGTGATACAATTGGCCGTCTTATCACTGAATAGCGATCTCTACCAGAAAACCTTTGGATGGAATGGACTGTGTGGACATTACCTGGGGTGTAATGGTGTACCTAACATACTACATATACATACTTAATACTTATGATATAAAACATAAAAATAATATGAATGAACCTAACTAGTAACTACTTATATAAGAAACATATTAATTAATAATAAATACATAGATATTTAACGACAAATACTCAAATAGTGTTCTCTGTCCATACGTTTAAAAATGGCAAGCGACTTGGCACATCTGATAGCTATCGGCAGCGCGTTCCATAACCGGACAGCATGCACTGTAAAAGACTTATCAAAGTAGGAGGAGGAGTGTACAGGTGTCCTAAGTCGTAGTGTGTCATATGAACGCAAGGATCGAGGATTGCATTGATGAAGCTTACCGGGCGGGAAGGAAGTTTTATAATGGAAGCATTGGATTTGCAGATTAATCCGTTTTTTATAGATTCAGTGCAGTCATTAACTACTGAAAACTAGCAAAAAACCAACCTAATCTCTTTACTATATTCGTATACCCAAATATTGTATTTAGGTTTTGATTTTGAACCTCTAATACGAAAACTACATAGAAACGCACACGTCAGAAAGGAGTGAGAAACTTTCTACTGTAAATATGAAACGTCTGAGTAAACACAGCACATGGGTGATCCCACAGAGACGCAGCTCGTTTAATAATTTAGGTCAGCAAAAATCCAACGTCTCGTTAAAATCAGTGAACTGTGAACTTAGCTCACCATCGAAGAGCAAAAAACAATTTTATATTTCTTTTTTGATGAAATTTCCAAGCACAATCTAGAATAGTGATGTCATTAAATTATGTATAAATTGTTTATTATTTATAAACACATATCCTTAAGTATAATTTTAATTATAGGCGATAGTTAGTAGTTAGGCCATTAGTTAGTTACACCTCCAAGTTGAAGAAAAAAATGAGGTGGAATTAATTTAGTAGCTTTTGTATAAACTTATAAAAATGCTTTGTATTTCCACTCTTGAATACTATATAATTTTACGATCATGTTGATTTTAAGTGTTTTTCACGATTTGAACGCGGCTTTTTGGTTTTCCAGATAATAATATATTTTTTAATAATAATTTATAATTGCCGCCGCCTACTTACTAAGTTTGCGTACATACTTTTGGTAATATATTGTAGACGGCAGTTTGGGTGGGTAAGTTGGTTGTGTGTAATTGTGTCACTATACAATCATGTTTAGGTAAAGGTGGCGGGTTTTTAAGTATTTAAATAATGTGTAGTGGATCGAGTGTCTCTAAGCACTGAAACAAACCTTTCAAGGGTTTACAGTGCTTTATGTATTAGTAACTTTATGTCGAATAAATAAATTAATCAAGTTAAAAGTTCGTAATATATCACAGATCCTTGAATCATATTTTTGATAAAAAGGAAACCTATTCATCTTGCATTTTATTATGTGCAATCTCACCTATTGGTAAGCGGTGATGTTGTCTAAGTTGGCGTGCGAAGATCTAGAAGATGCCTATTTTCTTGTTCAAGATTAAACAAGCTTATGGCCCACCTGATGCTAAGTGGTAACCATCGCCTATAACAGAAAATGAACTCGTTAAAACGTCATAAATTAAATTAGGACACGCACGTTAGAAATGTGCCCTTCGATACACTTCCCTGCGTCCAATTTGAGGCTTACAGGTGTAAAGCCATATAGCATAATTTAACAGTCAATCATACCCTTCATACTGAAACACAGCAATGCTGTTTGGCAGTAGAAATATGTATGGTGGTAGTACTCCCCCAGGCGAGCCCTTTCACGAGGAATTCTACTACTCATTGGGTGATGTAGGTAAGGTGATGGCGATTTATTGTACGAGTACAATGTTTTAGCGGTAGGTAATCAAAAGTTTTTATTTATTTGGATCTCATTCTTATATTTTTTTGCAGCTAACACAGCCGATCTTGGAGTTCTGGACCCAGCTCTGTATAAATCTGATTGCCTGGATGAAGACCTCATGTGGCCAGAAGGACATGTTGTAAGTATTTTTTTATAGTATATCTTTCTTTTATTACTAGCTGATCTGTCTGGGGTTTGCATAGATTTTTATCAAAAGAAAATAAAGCCTAGCACTCAGATATAGTGTAGCTTTCTATCAGTGAAAGTATTTTCAAAATTGGTTCAGTAGCTCCGGAGATTACCCATTATATCCAAACTGTTTGTTTGAATGTACTGGGTAACTAAAAGTATAGATAATTCTATCATCTCTTTTAATATTTTATGTAAATATGATCCATCATATAAAAACAACGTCTAAAGGAAAATAAAATAACTTCTATGATTGATATTTTTTTAATCAAATATCTTATCATTGACAAATTTTTAAAATGACCCCAAAAATTACAAACTGGACGAAATTTATACCTAATCCTGAATATTGGAATTTGAGTGTACAAATGCCTAGTTCGTAATTTTTGGGATAACATTAAATCATTTCTCTCTCTAGCCTCAAAGGTAAAGGAAACATTTCAGACATAAATTTTGTACTTTCTTCAAACCACAAGTAAAATTATGTTTATCATCTTCATAAATCCTTTGCATGTTATACTTAAAACATACATTCTCGACCTTTGAATTCTGAAAAGTCATTACTCAGTACTGAGGAACAAAACCTTCATGTCAAGTGTTCCTGAAATTGGTTTGAATAAACTAAGCTCGTGTTGCGACAGCAAGTGTTACCTAATTAGGTCCCTTTCAAACCTAATTGAGTTACGTGGTTGAATCATATCACGTAAGATCCAGTACTTGAAAAGGCTCTCTTTGGTTTGAAGATTACAGCTAGCTCAGTCAACAAAGTATAACGGTACATAGTAGCGCTCACTCATCATCATCATCATCAGCCCACATTAGTCCACTGCTGGACATAGGCCTTTCCCAATACGCGCCACTGAGCCCGGTCTTCGACTCTTCTCATCCAGTTTCTGCCCGCCACCTTTCTTATGTCATCACTCCACCTAGCCGGGGGGCGCTCCACACTACGTTTTCCGAGACGCGGTCTCCACTCAAGAACTCGTTTACCTCAACGGTTGTCGGTTCTCCGGCATATATGGCCAGTCCACTGCCACTTCAGTTTGCTAATTCGCTGAGCTATGTCGGTGACCTTGGTTCTCTGTCGGATAACCTCGTTAAGGATTTTATCCTTCAGAGAAACTCCAAGCATAGCCCGTTCCATAGCTCGCTGCGCAACCTTAAATTGGTGGACTAGTCCTACCGTAAGCGTCCACGTCTCAGCACCGTAGGTCATTACGGGTAGGACGCACTGATTAAATACTTTAGATTTCAGGCATTGTGGTATAGGTGACGAGAAGATTCGACCTAATTTCCCAAATGCTACCCAACCCAACTGAATCCTCCTCTTGGCCTCCTTCTCGAAGTTGTGTCTACCCAATTGCACTATCTGGCCGAGGTAAACGTAGTCTTGAACTACTTCGAGTGGATGGCCTTGTACGACGACTGGTTCCGGATGTATATGAACATTAAACATAACCTTGGTTTTGTCCAAGTTCATCCGTAAACCAATTCGTTGAGAGGAGTCAGCTAGGCCGTCCACCATGCTCTGCAGCTCCTGCAGCGACTCCGCCATCAGGACTATGTCGTCTGCAAATCGCAAGTGTGAGATGTGCTCGTCATTTATGTTAATGCCCATGGTTTCAACGGAGTCAAAGGCCTTCTCGTAGTCCACAAATGCTAGGCACAAGGGCTGATAATACTCCTCAGACTTCTGTATAATATGCCGCACTGTGTGGATGTGGTCTACGGTACTGTAGCCGCTTCGAAACACGGCCTGTTCAGGGGGCTGAAATTCGTCGAATCTTCTAGCCAGACGATTTGTGATGACCCTTGAGAACAACTTATAGACGTGGCTCAGGAGTGAAATGGGCCTGTAGTTTTTCAATAGTATTTTGTCACCTTTTTTTAAAGAAAAGGACAACAATACTCCTGTTCCACGCCTCCGGAGTTCTCCCACGGTGAATAACAGAGTTAAAGAGCTTCTGTAGTTCCCTTAACACTGGAACTCCTCCTGCTCTCAGAAGCTCAGACGTGATTCCGTCATCACCGGGGGCTTTTCCATTTTTAAGTTGCCTTAGAGCCATTCCCACTTCTTCTACGCTGACATCCGGCAACTCATCTGTGAAGTGGCGCGTAAGCGTAGCTCTGGAGTCGTGAGTGTCGGGTTCGGGGAGCGCTCACTACTGAATTATTATTATTATTTGGAGCCTGTTCTGTCCCACTGCAGGGCAAAGGCCTCCCTTCCTTCCTTCCACTCCACTCTATCATACGCTTGTGTAGTCCAGTCTTCCATATACGAGTCGAGTTCGTCTTTCCATCGGCGTCGCGGTCTGCCACGTGGTCGTTTTCTATGTTTTGGGATCCACTCGGTGGTGGATTTTGCCCATAACTTCTCCGACATGCAGCAGACGTGTCCCGCCCAATCCCACTTTAACTTGCCTACTTGGTGCCCAAAGTCCGCGATTTGTGTTTGGGAGCTTAGTTCACTGTTTCTAATGCAGTCTGTTAGTTTGACTACTGAATTATGCTTACATTTATTTGTTTTATATTTCTTCTTTACTGTTCTGTCTAGCTTTTAAGGTATAATAAAGAATTTGGATTCATTCATAGGCCTCCACTATAGATTTCCTATAGATGCGAAAGTGCCCCCAAAACACTGGCACCATTCTCCCGCTGAATTGCAATGCTTGTGCGTTGACCCATGTTAAACGCCTATAAATATTAATATTGTTACGAGCTGAGGGTTCGAGATAAAATAATGAAAATTAATCTAACCAAAATAATACTTTTATTCAACACTAAACGAACTTACTACACGAACTTAATCACAAGTAATCACAACACACTAATTCACACCACTGTTGCACAATAAATCACTAAAAGTCACCGAAATCATTCGCACGTATCGCCAAAACCAGATTGACTCTTTTGGGCGTCTCTACGCACTATTTATACCGCGGCCAGGATATATCTCTCGAATGTTCTCGATGGTTCCACTGGCGTTCTCGATGGTATTTATTATTCTGTGCAACTGTAGGTAAAAAAGTAGTGTAGTATGTAGGTATATTACATTACATACCAAGTATTAACTATTCTGTGACAGAGTAGGTATAACTTCGAGAAGCCGACTATTACCTATTCTGTAACAGCCTGTAGTAGCGTAACAATATTCTTTCAGTAAATATTTACAGACAATTAAGTACTCACACTAATATTATAAATATGAAATTTGGATGTTTGTTAATTTATTTGTTTGTTTGTTACTCCACCATGCCGTAACGGCTGAACCGATTTTGATGAAATTTGGTATATACGTAGATTATAACCTGGATTACCACATAATCCACCTTTTATCTCTTAAATCAGTTCCTATGGGATAAAAATAAATAAAATTGAGCTTAACTTTATTTCTAGGTTACCTACAAATTTTGTAGTATGACG
The DNA here is from genome assembly GCA_963924445.1 of Philereme transversata. Taxonomy (NCBI): domain Eukaryota; kingdom Metazoa; phylum Arthropoda; class Insecta; order Lepidoptera; family Geometridae; genus Philereme; species Philereme transversata. The sequence continues at coordinate 9,151,873 of OZ004343.1, forward strand.
CGTACGAAGTCGCAGGCAACAGCTAGTATATAATATAAGTTTAATTTCTACCCACTTCGTTCGTTGGTTCAGACCGACAAACTCTTTAAACCAAGCTAAAGCTGCTTAATGAATATTTATGATAAAGCTTCTAACTTTTCGGTAGCCATGAAATTATTTTTACAAGTAAGATAATTTATAGCCATTTGCTGTGGCCTTACAATAGAAATGAAGATTAAGGGATAGAAGAAATTAATTTACATTATAAATACAACATAAATGCATCATACAAAAAATGGTAAACAAGTGTATTAATTGGACAGGCAAATAACTTTCCTAAAAATTAAATAGCCTTTATTTATTTACCTACTGCAAATTAAAGCAATTACTGTATATTACAACTGTATTTTTGGGTAGGTCGGATGCAAAACGACTATATCGTCGCAATTAGATTACATCTCAAATTAATAATTAAAGAAAATGCTTTTTTCTTATTTTTAATCTTCCTTTGTTTCTGTAATGTTTTTCACACCTGTAAGTTCACCAATCCCCCTGCGTAGGGGATTGTCTCAGGGGATTTGTGGAAAAAGCCCATCAATCCAAACTTTGGTCGTAATTCGTAAACAGTAGTAATAATTGGACTTGGGACAAGCAACAATAATATTGTTATCGCGCTCGCTCTCGCAGGCCTTACTGGAGCCATTAGTGATGCGCCGTACCTATCGATAGTGCTTTCGCCCGTGCACAACTCTAGAGCCTAATTGTTATGGCCCTGGCTGCTAGGAGCGTTTGCATATACTTTAGTTGCCAGTATATAGTAGTCAAAACTCGACCGGAATTAATTTTGCTTATTTATGGCATTCGCAGTGGGAGATTTGGAATAGTTAAAGTTTATATGGAGCAGGGAACTTTAAGTATACCAAATCTCACACTCCACAGTGCGCGCAGTAAAAAGGGGTACATAGTTTTCTTTTCACGTATACATAAATAGATTATTTGCAATTACCGAACAGAGGCAAAACTGATTAAGAAGGATTTCAATCACAGTAAATTAATCACATTTCTCCAGGACCTTCCCCTCAAACCACATTTAATTCAACTCTTATCCCACAAAAACTGATCCATCTGAATCGCAAGGGTAGCTGACGTCAAAAAGGGTCATCTCAGATTTAATTAGATGTTAAGCTGATAAGTATCCGCCTACGCGTTTTAATTTTGTGCCAAAATGATGTGTTTTACGACCTTTTTGAGGGACTGTGAGGCTCGGCTCATATTTTTATGACGTAAAGGGTTTAGTGCCACATGTTATAAGGCTTTGTATATCTCACTAATATTATAATTGCGAAAGTTTGGATGTTTGTCTATATGATTGTTGGTTACTAAATCACGTCGTAATAGCTGAACCAATTTCCATGAAATTTGGTGTGTTTAACTGGACCTAGACCTTACACAGACAACCTTATGTTGACATACAACGCGTGCAAAGCCGCTGGCAGAAGCTAGTATTATTATAGTAGTATATTTTAGTTAGAGTGAATGTTGTTTGTTTTGAACTAAAATAATTGAGGTATCAATATTATAAATACGAAAGTGCGTTTGTTTATTTATTTATTTGATTGATTTCACGCTTTCACGCCGTAACGGGTCAACCAATTTTGATGAATATTTGGTACAAAGATGGATTATGACCTGTATCGAGACAAAGACTACGCGTGCAAAGCCACCGGCGGAAGCTAGTTGTTCATAATTTGGTTTCAGTTATTTCTCATAACTAGGTTACTATTTTGAAATTTAATTTCACCTACCTTGATGGAAAATAAGGTGTCTTAATTAATTATACCATTATCATAAGTGACACCTACGAGCATTTTGGAATTTGTAATGAGTTAATAACGTATTTAATTAACTAAATTAATGTCTTTAGGCTTGAACTACCCACACACGAGATCCTAAATCATCCACTTGTTCACAATTAAAATTATATATAAATCATTAATTGTTGTTATAACAACCGTACTCGCTTAGTTAAATTTCCCTTGTGTCATCTATGGGTCATATGTGCCTAAATGACTCTTATTTCAAATGTACATAGAATGATTGATTGCATACGCAAAAAGCGTAATTTATAATAATTACTAGCTGGCCTGCCACCGGCTCCGAACGCGCAAATACCAAAATTATTTTTCTATAGAAACTTTGACATCCCATTTTATCCTATGGGACCTGTTTTATGGGATAAAAAGTAGCATATATTATAAACAAACAAGTAAGTATACATCCAAACTGTCGCATTTATAATATTAGTGTGTTTACTAATGTACATAATTAAAAGGCTTTGTGTATGCTTGTCGCAAAACAAACAACAGTTTCCCATATTACAGGTTATGGATATATAAGTATTTCGTAGTTATAGTATTTCATAGTATATCATGTTAGCATATAGGGTATTTGATAATATATGCACAAAAATGAAAGGGGTTATTTTGATGAGCTTAATAAATACATTTGTGAAATGTTTACCATAGAAATGTGAAATTTATTTTGGCATGTAAAAACAAACACTTTATTAAATTTATGTTGTGCTATTGTATAATGCTTGCCATCTAACTACAGGTACTGTATTGGTGACGTCTCGAGATATCTCTTGTTGTCCCTTTCTAACCCAAAACCCGCATCCATTTCCGAAAGAGATATCAAATCGGCCTTTATTTTTGGATGTCGATTGCAAGAGTAGGCAGTAAGTTTTATGTCGAATTAATCACCTAAACTAAGTCGATTTTCTTTAAAATTGGTAATATACCTAGTAGTTTTTTTTTTTCGAGAAGTCTTTTTTATGTTTTGAGAAACCGTCATTTGAATATCGTCATTATATTACCAAACACCCTGTATATGTAGTGTGTATCGACAGGTCATCATCATCATCATTCTCAGCCCATGTCGACCCACTGCTGCGCATAGGCCTCTCCTTGTTTCTGCCACTCTTCCCGATCCTGTGCCAGTCTGAACCACGTACAACCCACGGTCTTATGGATGTCGTCGACCCACCTCGCTGGTGGACGTCCCCTATTTCGATGGCCAGTTCTCGGCCTCCACTCTGTTAGTGCCTTAGTCCACCTGTCGTCACTACGTCTGGCCAAGTGTCCTGCCCAACTCCGACAGTGTCGACAGGTAGGGTTAATTAAATTCAACTACTGGCTGAGAACTGTATGTGTATGTCTTGCTCACGCACCGTCGTTCTTTCTTTTATTTTTCTTAATCCATGCAGTATTTAAGACTATAAAGGCAATAATGTTCCTGCAATTTATAATATGGGCCCCAGAGAATCATTACGCAATAAGTTTAAAGAAATAAATATTATGACATTCCCTTGTCAATACATCTATGAAAATCTAATGTATGTTCACAAAAATATTAATTTGTTTAAGAAAAATAGCGATAATCATAATTTTAATACTAGAAATAAAGATAAACTCACTGTTGCCACTTGTAGACTCCATAAAGTTAGTAAATCGTTTAAAGGGCAAGGTGTACGCTTTTATAACAAACTCCCAAGGGATGTACAAAAATTGACAATTAACAAATTTAAAAACATAGCTAATTAAATAAAATCTTTATAAAAAAGCCTACTATAAAATATCGGATTATTTAGATGATAGAGAAGCTTGGGATTGAAATTGCTCCAACTCGTTCAAAATGTTACAATTTAGACGTAATTTATTTTCTGTATTATGTATTGTAAAAGGATCATTAAAAAAAACAACCAGCCTTGTTTCTTGCCTTTCTTTCCTGGCTTGGTCGCGAAGGAACAGGCAGTAAAATTAACGTTTCAAAGTGATCCTTGTGATTTTAATGAATAAAAATATTTGACTTTGACTTGACTTTGACTTTGATAAATCAACCAAACTAAATACATAAAGACGCTATTGACCAAATGCAGTAACAGCTTGATAATATCTTATGCTAAGAGGCAGATACTGGCTTTGGATATGTTGACGTGACATGGAAATGTACGAACCTGTCATGTCACACGTCCTCCATGCCAAGACTTGCTGCGTGACTAATCAAAGCCTAGCCATTTCAGAAATTGGACCCCAGCCTTTGTATTTTGAGCCTATTTATTATGAGCTTTATGTCTTCCGCTGTAGGGTCGAATTATGTTTATCTTCAGTTTAACATTTTGAGCTTTATCTCTTTCTGTTTAGGGTCGAGTGTGGTTCACGCTGAAGTACGAAGCAGTAACAGAAAGGCTACAGGTGCATATTCTAAAGGCGAAACATCTGCCCTCACGCACTCCCGCTCTCGCCAACGCATGCGATCCATACATCAAGTAAGTGAATGATCATTAATTTTGTTCACTGTAGCTTTTTTCCATTGCGGGAAAAACTCTGTACTTTCCGTTGTTATTTTTCGTTCTACAAATAATTGACTCAGAGACACTGAAATATACCTAATACGCCCTATATACTATCGCCCAGGATCGGTGACGATCGAGCGTAATCGCCGCTATGTCGGTTTTTTGGACAAACATCAAAGGAGTTTGCGGCCATGATTGTAAGCGTGTCTATACGATCAATAAATAGCGGCACCTGCTACTGATTGGACGTACATAACTTTAACAAATGTAGGTGCGCCATTAATAGTGGCAATCATGGCGCACTCTGTGATTGTCCGTCATGGCCCATAGTGTAGACAGCTGTGCAATCATGGTGGCAATCATGCATTGCGCATTTTGTGATCGCCCATCACGGCCAATCGTGTAGAGGCGCTATCAAATACAACCACGATGCTTTAGATTAAACGTTACCTAACTAGTAAATTGCTATTATCGCGCTACACCACGGTAAACTCTATTAAAACTACAGTCTGGTTGTACATTTTAATTGTTCTCGTCACGGCATTTTAATGTTATTAATATCCTGTGTTCATAGTGTTTCCATGTACATACGTAGGCTTGTTTATGAACGAATTTAATTTGCGTTTGATTAACGTGAAATGTAAACAAAGCGGGAATTTTCAGGTAAGTAAGTACACATTACAAAATAAACAAGTTAACAGTTAACCCGGCAATAGTTTCATTGTTTTTCGTAAAATACACTTTTTGGAAATCCTGCAAACTGAGTGGGAATTTCAGGTACACATTACAAAACAAACAACGTATGAATTTTGAAAGTTTAAATCCAAAGTATTTTTTTTTATTAATTAGTTTATGGGGGGGGGGAGGCCTTTGCCCAGCAGTGGGACACGAATGGCTGATAATAATAATAATTCATGTACGATTTTGGGCGATCTTTTATAAACAAACGAATAATTAAATTACCTTTATCCTCTTACTCATACCATAGCCTTATACGAGTATTCAGGTGAAAGTATTTTTTAAATCAATTCATTTATTTCTTAAAAACAACAATGGCTCCTTGAAAAAATCTAATTAAATAATAACTTTATCAAAGTCAATAAAATAAAATAAGATCACTTAAATAACTATATAAATTAATTCACACATTAAAATTAAAATAATAATTTTGACCAATATTAAATAAATCGTAATAGTCAAAGATTTAAGGAGAGTATCCCTAAATCTGGCAGAATGAAGGTGGATCAGAGGTGGAGAAGAGTTCCTTGTTAATGGGATTGCCCAGGAAAGTATTACAACCATACCTATTTCTACCGCCAAGCAGTATTACTATGTTTCGGTTTGAAGGTATGGTTGCCGGTGAAATTACAGAAATATGAGGCTTTACACTTATAAGTATGCCTCAAGTTGATGGACGTAGGTCAGTGCATCGTAGGGCACATTTCTAACGTGCGTGATCTACGAAGCAAGGTCTCATAAGGTTGTTCCATCTCTATGTATTTTAATACTAGAAATAAAGATAAACTCACTGTTGCTACTTGTAGACTTCATAAAGTTAGTAAACCGTTTAAAGGGCAAGGTGTACGCTTTTATAACAAACTCCCAAGGGATGTATAAAAATTGACAATTAACAAATTTAAAAACGTAATTAAACAAAATCTTTATAAAAAAGCCTACTATAACATATCGGATTATTTAGATGATAGAGAAGCTTGGGATTGAAATTGCTCCAACTCGTTCAAAATGTTACAATTTAGACGTAATTTATTTTCTGTATTATGTATTTTAAAAGGATCATTAAAAAAAACAACCAGCCTTGTTTCTTGCCTTTCTTTCCTGGCTTGGTCGCGAAGGAACAGGCAGTAAAATTGACGTTTCAAAGTGATCCTTGTGATTTTAATGAATAAAAATATTTGACTTTGACTTTGTAGTTTAAAAAAAACCAACGAAAAGTAGCGACAGCTAGCATCGCCTCAGTGATCGTAGACGCGCTGCAGTAACGCGGAAGACGGTACAATTTATAACAGAATAATTTTGTTATTAGCACAATCTTGTCTTGAGCGGTAAAACTCCCTAGACGGTACTTAATTCTGTAAGCAGTATTACAAGTAAAGGCTGTTATAATTTGGAGGATATAATGAAGCCAAATAAAAAGCATAGAATAAGTAAAATCTACTTATATAAAACAAAGTCGGGTTAGTTACACCATTCATTATTATTTATTGACGACCTCCGTGATGCAGTGGGCGAATAGCCGGCTGAGACGCAGGAGGTAGCGGGTTCGATTCCCGCCACGGAACAAATGTTTGCATTATCTACAGATATTTGTTCCGTGTCTGGGTGTTTTTCTATACATATATTATAAGTATGTATTTACAAAAAAAAGTATATAAGTATTCTATCAGTTATGTGGTTCCCATAGTACAAGCTCTGCTTAGTTTGGGGCTAGATAGCGCTGTGTGAAATGTCCAGCAACATTTATTTATTTATAATTGCTATTTTGGAATACAGTGGTCGTTTATTTATGGGAGTTTTATATGTATAACTAGTGTGTTAAGAAATAATCATTCAATTATTTTTTTTTGACGTAAAGTGCATTAAGAGTTTTTTTCTCAACTAGCAACTTACGTTTAACTAAACCACCGTTTAACCGCCACCAACCATTATTATGTTTTAATGAAAAAGAATCGATAGTCTCAAAAAAACGAACAAGTGCGAGCCTGACTCGCACTAATATTAGTAATTATGTACGTTGTGTTTATGTAGTTAATTATGTTGTATTAAATGAATGAGTTTTGAACAATCTATTATTATTTATCTATGGTATAGTAGTGAAAAAAAAAACAATGGATACCGCAAACGCAAATCTTTTTAGAAACTGTTGCTAAAAATACCTACTTTTTTAATTTCCTCGCATTTATGATGAAATGTTATGTGTTATACTCGGATGTAAGCAATCAATAACACCCTCGACTAGCGTACGAGCGAGGGGTGAACAATAGATCACTTGCAGCCCTGGTTTAATAATATACTATTATTCAATAGCTCATACAAACTAACCTTTTTGCAGTCCCTGCAGAAGACAGCTTTCATGATCTATCTCAAATATATTTCACATTAATCTGTATTTCACAGGATTCAACTGATGCCAGATGAAAGAAGAGCGCTACAGACCAAGCAGAAGAAGAAAACTTGCAATCCGTTCTACGACGAAACCTTCGTTTACCAAGTGAGTAGAGGAAGTTACGCGGTCTATCAGCGAGGAAAAATCCACCAATAGGATTTATAATTAGAACCTATCAATAAATCTACGCTTAAGGCTGCGTTTCTACTAAAGATATGCGAGTTAGCTAAGCGTTGAGTGAGGACAAAAAATTACCAACAAGATTGCTTCATATGGCTAGCCGAGCATAACCCAGCTGGGTCACTGCTAACTCCCACACCTTTGTCCTTACTCACCGCTAACTCGTACATCTTTGGTAGAAACGCAGCTTTAAGCGTAAATTTATTGACAGGTTCCAATTTTAAAATTGACAAAAATCTAAGCACAGTTTTATTTTGAGTTTCGTTTTGGCTAACGGTGACTTTTTTAACCCCTGGTGCCCGAACCCTTAAACAAGGCTGTTATAAAGGAGGTGGGTAAAGATCGGCCATTTTTCGCCCATCGGCAAATTCATATTATATATATATATATTTTTAAATTTGACACTCAGTCAAATATAAAGGCGAGGTTTTTTCAAAACAATTACTTTATTAAGTAGAGAAAACTGGAAGAAATTAATTACATTAAAGTATTTATAACAAATGTCTTAAACTATATTTCTCCTTATCTTTCGCTGGCTAAATCATCACTAGACCATCCAGTAGCAGCGTCTTGAATTGTATCTGCATACGCAAGACTTGGTGTTTTTGTTTGAGTTTGATTATGGCGCCAGTACCCCAAATACCAAAGTACAGATGCAACATGGGCACAGCAACCAACACCTCTGGCACTCTGAATTTTTAGTCTCTAACTTACGACTTGCGTATCTTCGACATGTAGATCACACTTTAGCATTGTTTTGTAAATCGGAATTTTATGTCTTCTCAGAACAGATAGTATTTTTTTATTAAAAGTAACACGATAATCTCTTTTAGATTTTAACCACTTTTTACAAGAATCGCACTGAATTTTAGGCATTTTTCTTTGATAAAATACAGAAAACGCCTATAGTAGTTACTACGTAAAATGATGGCAAGGAAACAAAGGAAATATTTGTTTTACTATATAACTCGCGCGAGGCCAAGACACGTTCGAGCACGAATATGACGCATGAGTTGATTAGCGGACAAGCTATTTTTTTCCTACAACATAGATGCACTCGATGCACCAAAACAAATGAACGCTAGTTTAGAAGCTTATTCATTGTAGTATTTGAAAAACTAAAAAATACAGTGGTGCATGAAGTGCTTCACAGATTTTTTTAAAATGAAAGTTAGAAAGAACGCTTATAATTGCAAAAATTCGACAAATCTGCCAAGTTTGATGACTTTTTTTATAAGACCTGTTACTTTTTTTTCTTACTATTTTAGAATAAATGTAAAGATCAATACCTGAACTTCATATAAGTATGATAATATGACTTTAATAAAAACTTTGAATTTTCATCACTCTCATGGGCGAAAAATGGCCGATCTTTACCCACCTCCTTTGTCGCCTATGTTTGTTTATGTAAGTCTGTCTGGCTATCTGTAGCATTCTAGTTCTCAAACGGATGGACCGATTCAGACGTGTTTTTTTTTTAATAGAAAGTTTGTCTAACTGGCGTGATCCTTAGTTATGTCAGTTTTTAGCCCCGTGGCAAAAAGAAGTGATTTTATATTTTGCTCGTTTACCATTTACACAGGCTCCGAACTCAGACTCTTTTTTTCTTTACCATATAACTTACCAACTCTTATAGAGATAGGATACAAGCCAGCATACCGGGTAATTATTGGCAACAGGGGAAACTACTTCATCAATCATCTTCTTTATTCTTTATTGTACACAAATAGATTTGCAGATAGAAACAGCATACAAAATATACATGTACAAAGGCGAGCTTAACCCTAATAAGAGTTTTCTTCCAGCAAACCTTTGAAGATAGAGATAGTTGATTATAGTGGTGGGTACGTGCACAGAAAAGGACATTGGAGTAAAATACTAATAAAAACCTATAGTTATACATAATATATACCAGGATAAATAAAATACTTATACATGTTAAAAATAATACTATTACGAGCTGAGGGTTCGGGATAAAATAATGGAAATCAATCTAACCAAAATAACTGTACCTAAAAGTGGTTATGGAAAATGGTATATATATATATTACGTTACTTATTTACTAATAATTGACTAATAAAATGAACTTAAAAATTATACATAAAGTTCATAAAATGAAGCTGCAAAGCGAAACAAAGTCGAACAAAACCAAACAATATAGAACCTGTAAAGGTCAAAAAAACAAAACCACATGCTCGTGGTTTGATCAACCTGGCTACGTATTATACGAAACGTTTCTACGCGAAATGTATTGATTTAGGTCTATAGGATCGACGCATAAATTTTGATTAGTCTTTATTCCGCGTGGGCGGATATTACAGGGTTTGGTTTTTCGTGAATGATATATGTATAGCTTTGAGTGGGTCTTTATCCTTTCTTGGAATTTTGGTATTGTTTGTCGCTTTTTATGGAAGTTATTATTTGAAGATAGTTTGCTAGTGTTTGCTATTTGATCTATAACGAATGCTCGCTTGCATAAAAAGGTTCCACAACGTCCCACGCCGGCACTACTTGGATGGCTGATCATTTGTGGCATTTTCAATAAACTGCACGTTGAGAGTAAATAATGCAGCGGAGTAAATCCGGGCTAATTATTACGCCGTTATTAACGGATTGGTGCCAATCCAAAGTGAATCGTGGCCTCCGATATAGCAAAATCGGACGGAAATACGGTCAAAATTTATAAAGATATAGGTTTTCCCAACAAGAGCGCCGGAGTTAAATTTTGTTAATACGAGTTGTACGATGATTTTTTTTGACAGTTGTCACGTACAGACCACGCGATTTAAGAATATGGAGAATATTCAAACCAACAACGTTTAATTATTGTAAAAACACATTACAAAAATGGTGAAAGTTTTGCGTTTTGCAAAAACTTGACGTAATTGGTGAACTGTTTTCGCAAAATTTTTACCATTTTTGTAATGTTTTTTTACAATAATTAAACGTTGTTGTTTTGAATACTTCTCCATATTCTTAAATCGCGTGGTCTGTAAGTGACAACTGTAAAAAAAAACACTGTACAACTCGTAGTAACAAAATGGCTGTGTAAAATAATTATAGGCTGAAACTATTTGTAGTTAAGACATTATGAGTGGTTTTATTTACATTAAAAGCGACCGATCTTGTCCGGCCTGCTCCCATCGGCTTCCAGCAATCTTTATCAGGTCGTCTTTCCATCTAGAGCGGGGCCGTCTTACGCTGCGTTTTACAGTAGGTTAATCTGAAATGAGGAGATTCGTAGACGAACCGAATAAATAGCACAAAGGATTAACAGGCTGAAGTGGGCAGTGCACATAGCTCGAAGAACTGACGGCCATTGGGGCAGAAAGGTTCTCGAGTGGAGGTCTCCTCAGGAAAGTGAGGAAATAACGCCCTCCAAATAATATTTCAAACACACCGTTCCATATCTACTTTATTTAATGTACCTGAAACTTGTGCTTTCATGTTTTCTCAGTTTTGGCTTCCAATAATATTATCATTACGTACTCAATATTATATCTCAGAAACCTAACATTATTCAGATTCATGCACATAAAACGTCTGACGTGATCACGACGTCCCACAGCTCCATTTCAGCTTCATTTTAGCATATTTGCGAAACGAGCGTTTTAATTACAGTAATGGAAAACTGATCCGGCGGTGACGTGCCTGGGAGCTTGGGTGGTGCTCTGAGTTACTTCACGTGATTTTATGCCACAATGATTGACGTACAATATCCCAAAATTGGCTAGAGATGGTTCGTGCTTGCTGGGAAGTAGATATCGATCCCACTAATATTTGACCATCCTTCTACCCAGCGCTTATTTACTTGACGATCATACATGTTTTCAACTTGATTAATAAGTAACCTATACGCGCTATTCGACAAAGATCCCCTCTATTTTCTCCCATTTCTTGCATTGTTTTTATTCAGTCTAGGTGAATCCTTATGGCCAATATTTTCATGGTCTGTCTTGCTGCCATCATTCAGCCAGTCGGTGGAGATCTTTGTTTACTTCTTAAGGTAGTGTTTAGTAACAAGTGCGGTCCGATTTGAGCTTTGAAGCCTTGTATCCCATGTTTCTGGTTTTTAAGCGAGATACGTGTTACGAATCCGATTAGTTCGCTTAACGTCTAAAATACTCTCAATTGTTTACTGGCCCCGAGATTCAGCGTTTAGTCCGTAACAATATGACATAATAAGATCATGAAGTAACTCACGGAAAATTCCAGAATCGCTCTGTTGAAAGAGCTGCGAGCCTTCATCATCGGTTTATTGGCTTCCTATGATTAAGTGGTTCGGTGACACATATACATAGTATCATGTGAACGCGATGAATTATGAACGGGTGTTGTATACATTATTGAATCAGTTTTCGGAATATAAAATGAGACATCAATAAAAAATTAATACGGAATAGATAAAATGAGAGCTTCGAGTGGGGACAACGCAGCGTAGGGCGAGGAAGGATGACCTGATAAAGGTAACTGGGAACCGTTATGTATGTACAGTCCGCACAAGATCAGCCTTTCTGGAAACGTATGTGGCAGGCCTTTTTTCAGCATAAATATGAAAAACCATAAGTGAGCTTTTTGTTTTTAAATTGTATAGATCTTTGTTTGCCCACAATCTCATTACGCAATAAACAAAAACAGAATAACGTAACAAAAAAAGAGGCCCGGATTGTATTCTTTAGGAAAAACAGATAACGGCAAAATGTTTCATACCTTAGCTGTATGCATGAAGAACGTAGGACCAAAACGGTGTGTGCGAATGAGTGGTATATCAACTAGGTACGGATGATACTGAGCCGTGCGCCTGCTTGTCCTTTGGTGGAAAGGAGATGGCGGAATCAGATCGTAAAGTTCCTGGGTACATTCCCCAAAATATATTCAAATGCTTCTAACATAGTTTCTACAATGTCCTAGTTAGTCATTTTACAATAACTCAAAATGGACTTAAATATTGGATGTTAATTTCTTGATTAGGTAATTACAATCGATTTTTTCTGGTTATGCCAAAAAAAATAGCTCTGCTTAGTTTGGGGCTAGATAGCACTGTGTGAAATGTCCAGCAATATTTATATTTATTTAGGTAAAGATTTATGTAAGGATATTTAAAAAACTGGATGTCTTGTGGTGCGCAAGGGGCATTTTAGTTGGTGATAAGCGGCTTACGAACCTGCGATTTGCCGACGACATTGTCCTTTTCGCCCAAAGTGCACCCGAGCTACAAATGTTGCTACAAGACCTCAGCACGGCAAGCCAAGAGGTTGGTCTTCTGATGAATCAGTCAAAGACACAGCTCATGAGCAATAGCACGAGACCTAGGGTCGAGGTAAACGAACAGCAGATACACTATGTCGATGAGTACATTTACTTGGGCCAGTTAGCATCCTTCGAAAACAGACAAGATAAGGAAGTCGGCCGCCGTGTCGATAATGCCTGGAAGAGCTACTGGCCCATGAAAGCGCTGAGGAAGGGTGACCTTCCATTGTCTCTGAAGCGTAAACTCGTCGATATGTGTATCCTACCTGTCCTGACCTACGGTGCTCAAACGTGGTCGCTGACGGAATCACAGAAGACGTTTCGGGGTTTGCCAGAGAGCGATGGAGCGCAGCATTTTGGGTGTTAAGAGAACAGACCGTGTTAGAAATACCACGCTGCGCTCGAAAACTGGTATCGCTGATGTAGGTCGCAAAGCAGCCAAGCTGAAATGGGAGTGGGTGGGCCACGTGACCCGCATGGAACAAGATAGATGGGCAAAAGAAATCACAGGATGGATACCCGTAGACGGCAAAATACGACGCGGTCGTCCTAGAAAACGCTGGCGCGATGACCTAGATATCTTCAACAGTGATTGGGTAGAGTTGGCCAGGGATCGAGAGGGGTGGAAAGAATTGGGGGAGACCTTTGCCCAGCTGTGAGACAGTACAGGTTAGGAAAAAAAAGGAAGATCTTTATGTAAGCACCCAGACAAACCTCTAGGGGTTTACAGTGCTTTATGTATTACTGTTATGTATGTATGTAACTTTTTTTAAATAAAAAAATCCAAATACAAAATTATAAAGGCAGGATACTCGTATTAGAATAATCTTCGTTTGTTTAAATCTGGTACATTTTTATATTAGAAGAAAATTTTAATATTTAGACATATTTTTGCAGTAGGTAACTAAAATTTTTTTATATTTAAATTGAAATGTAGATAGAAATCGAATCCCTAGAATCTAATCCCAATGTAATATCCTCTACTCAGAAAGAGTTATTTTGCAAACGAAAATCTCTAGAATTCGTATAAGCTTTCAAGAAGGTTTTTAAATACGTACGTGAAACGTTACCTCTAAGACCCCACGTAGTTACTGCTTTCGATCATAGCCTTTACTACGTACAAAATAAAGTGCACTCTTCTGTTCAAATAAATCGGATTGCACTAAGAGTAAAGATCAATTCTGTGGGTGGGTAGACTTGACCACAGTCTGGCTCGGCTCAGAAATATCTCAAGGTTTATATGTATGTTGAGTTCGGTCACGGTAGTACCAATCGTATATCAAGGACGTTAAAGTTGATTTTTAATTGTTGCATGTCAAAGTGATTTAATTACACTTACCTATATTTGTGGTTAGAAATGAGCAAGCTTCACAATCCTGAATAGGGAACTTAAGTTTGTTGGTACTCTTTGTAAGAGGACTATGCAATTTATATTTGCTTAGATGTTTGCATGAAAACTACAAAAGACTGAACTTGGTGAAATCTTAGATTTTGTAGTTAGATTCAGCAACGGTTTTGTCTTCCGTTGTTAATAATTGGTGTTTTCGTTTTGATCCTTTGCTATATTTAGAAGGAAATGGAGACTATTTGTCACAGGGTGCCTGCGCCGACACAGAGGGTTCATCGTGTAGGTAGATAATGAATGTAAAAGTTCTGAGATAGTGTATTTGTTTAATCGATTTATTGCCATAGTTTTATATATATAGGATGTTTGATAATATATGCACAATAATGAAAGGGGTTATTTTGATGAGCATAATAAATAAATTTGTGAAATGTTTACCATAGAAATGTCATTTATTTATTTTGGCATGTAAAAACAAACACTTTATTAAACTTATGTTGTGCTATTGCATAATGCTTACCATCTAACCACTGATACTGTATTGGTGAAGTCTCGAGATATCTCTTGTTGTCCCTTTCTAACCCAAAACCCGTAGTCATTTCCGAAAGACATATCAATCGTCCTTTATTTTTGGATATCGATTGCAAGAGTAGGCAGTGAGTTTTATATCGAATTAATCACCTAAACCTAGTCGATTTTCTTTTAAATTTGATAATATAACTAGTAGTTTTTTTTTCGAAAAGTATTTTTTTATATTTTGAGAAATCGTCACTTGATTATTGTCGGTATATTACCAAACAACCTGTATGTGGTAGGTAACGAGAAAGTCTTATTAATAGATGTCCAAATATGTGCATTTAATAACGACGTTTAAGCCCGTCTTGCACAACGATCCCTAAACGTAATTAGCGACTTGCATGTTTAAATTTGACGTATTTGTATGGTTTGACAACTTTCTAAATCATATTTAGGCACCAAATACGACTTGGCATGAACAAATATAAATAAATAAATTAGGCATCGTTGCGCAAATCGCCCTTACATTGTTCATTAGTGTTCGAGTAGGTACGTGACACTGAGTTTAAAAATGTATTAAATATTCTATTTCTAACCTGATCTGTTCCACTGCTTCGAAAGTAGCTTCGCCATCCTTTCCAGATATCTTGATTCTATGCTTCATTCACCCAGTTTGCCAGGGCTTGGTCTATTCATCTTGCCCTCTTCGTCTTGGGGCATGGTGCCTCACTCACTGAATCCTCACCATTGCTCACAGCACACTTGGTATTTTTAAAATTATCTAATTTTTATTTACTATTTTTGTCTCTAGATCCCTCCAGAGAAGATAGAAGGGATAACACTGAAACTATCAGTCATAGATATCGGTCGAGTCGGGAAAGGGAAGCAGGTGATTGGTCACATCATTCTGCCACTGACTGAGCTGGAAGGCGTCGCTCCTGATGAAGAACCGCAACTCTACAAGATGGATATTGAAAAGGTAAGATATTTATGAGATTTGATCCATCCATTGACGACCGTCCTAGACGCAGGCGGTTGCGGGTTCGACTCCCGCTCAGATCCACAGACTACTCTACAGATATTTGTTCCAGGTTTGGATGTTTTTCTATACATAACATGTATGTATGAATTAGCAAAATAATATAAACAAATGTGTACATATCAGTATACTATTAGTTATCTGGGTCCCAGTTTCGCTTAGTTTAGGGCTGTGTGATATGTCCAGTATTATCCAGCATTTAGTTACATAAACCTAGGATGTCCGGGCGCGAGATAGCTGAACGACATAATTATCACACTAATAATATAAATGCGAAAGTTTGGATGTTTGACTTAATCACGGCGTAACAGCTAAACGGATTTCGATGAAATTTGGTATCTACGAAGATTATAACCAGGATTAACGCATAGGATACTTTTTGTTGACAAAGAACACGTGCGAAGCCGCTGGCGGAAGCTAGTATTATTATAAATTATTGCGTTGTATGCAATATAGAGGACAGGTTTTAATTTCAATATATAGAGTATTTTCCTTACAGGTCCCGTTCATTCTTTTCACCCTATATACTCTGAACGAACTATTTATTTGTGTCGAACTCGTAACTTCTATCTTGTGCAATTATTTGTCTAAACTTTGCTAATTTATATCATCGAGTTTCCCGTCGCCGTAAAACTTTACGACTTCTGTAGCATGGTAGGGTAGCATGGTGGGTAGTAGTTGGCACGCAAGAGGTTGCGGCTTCATTTTCGCTGTAGGACAAATATTTGCATGATTTGCATATATTTTCAGGTTCGGGTGTAGTCTGAAGCAGGGATGTTGCGGATATCCGCATCCGCATCCGCAAATGCGGAGCTTTCGCATCGATTTGGACATCTGCATCCGCATCTGCAATAATCAATGTGGATGTTCATGCGGATGCAGATGTTGCGCAGGTCACGACAAGAAAGGAGTTGGGTGGGGCATGCGAATGGCGCGTGCTGATTGACCAATAGGAGCGAAGATTCGAGTGACAAGATCTGACGCATTTGTTATTGTTTATCATTTCAATCAATCATAACGTCGTGTTTACTTCCGCTTATCATATAAACATTGCAGTTTTTGAGTATTATTGTGAGTCAGTGAGTATTGTATCTTAAACGAATTTTCTGCAGTTAATAGTTTATATTTTTATTTTATTTATTTTATTTCTGCACTAAAACGAAGTTTTTTAAACAAAATCTTAAGATCCGCATCCACGTCCGCGGATGTCAAAACATCTGCATCCGCAATATCTCTGGTCTAAAGTAGTATTTTGGTACTCGTAGTTGCTGTATCCCACCATACAGGGAGTTCTAGCGTAAGGTTAGGACTATGTTTAGGGTGTTACCTTTTGTGCAAGTGAGCTGAACTGTAGAAAACAATTATAATATTTTTATGTACAGGACTGTCAAGAACCTATCTCAGATCTGGGTGAGATACTAGTATCCTTGCTCTACAATGAAAACCTGCATCGCCTGACCGTGACCGTCATAGAAGCACGGAATCTCAAGGTAATTCACAATATTGTTTTACACATTTGGTTAATCGGATGGCAAGTGGGGCAATTTACACATGTCACCTATGATTATTCCAATTAATAAAAATGGAGCGTTACACAAAAGAAGAACTTGTTATCGTTGTGAAAACTCATTACAAAAATTTGAGAAAGTTACCGCTCGAAAACTTCGCGGAATTATTGGTCGAGAAATTGCACCTAATATATGTCCACAATTCGAAAAATCAGCGTTCGCTTCAGTTTGCTCTATTGCTCATTGAACGAATTACCTGCGCTTTGCATAGTTTACTGGTTTGAGCTCCTGAGTAAGCTGAATCCTGTACGGGTGAAGGTGGAGGGTTTTCTCAAAATTCGCTGCGTAGTGCTTCGTAAATTTAAAGTTGTTGAGCACGTTGCCGGATTGATGTTTTCGGGTTTTAGGCCACACTCAGCAATATTTTACTGCTACAGCAGCAATATTTTCAAGAGATCTACCGGTACATCGACGCAGAGGAGCCATAATTCAAATCTCACAACCAATATATTCCCACACTCACACATACATTCACTGATCATTCCATTATGGACCATAGTCCGGAGGGAGGTATAGGTATGCCATCATACAGGTCCATCCTAGTTTGGGTACCTATGTTTTCCATCCTGAATTGTATTATACCTAGTAAACCATTGTAATTTTTTGTTTGTGAAATTTTGAAGTTTGTTGTTGATTAAATTATTTATTTATTTATTTTATTATTATTATTTATTATAATGTCCATAACCAATCCAGTTACCAGTTTATTCAAATTTTTTGACTACTTTTAGAATTATCTTAGCGTAACTATTTCCATTTCAATAATGAGTTTTCACAATGATAACACGTTCTTCTTTTGTGTAACGCTCCATTTTTATTAATCGGAATAACCACAGGGGATAGCTGTCAAATTTCAGAGTTGCAACATACCCGAAAAAAAAAATTACACAATATTTAAAAAGTGCACTCTTATTGAGACACCCTATATATTGTTATATTGTATTGATTATTGACTATGTACCTGCCTAGTATTTAATGTTGTGTTAGTTCTAGTCTCAAATAAAGAATCGAATTGAATTAATATTAGCAATTATACACATACCGGTCGTTCGTCAGCTCGTTGCCACCAAACCAAAAACGACCAAGATCGTCGCTTATCAGCAACTTGATAAAAGACCGGGCACTACCAGGATTTGAGAAGTTAAGGATAGAGGGCAGAGGCATAGCAAAGAGAGCGAAAAGGGTTATTCTTCACTAGGTGGCCTGGGGCTGATAATCAACCATTTTATATCGTTGCCTTTTAAAGGTGCGCTACAAAAAATATTGAATAGAATTTTATATTCAGAAAAATGTGTTCTCTCTGTCTTAGGTGAACTGAACATCCTTGTTCCGAAGGATCTTTTTTATGTGAATGCCTCAGTTTAAAGCCGCCAGCCAAGAACCTTTATTAAAACCAGATGGGGTGGTAAAGTAGGAAAATTCTGTGATAAACTTATTTTAATTAATTAACTACGTAAACGGTACATTTCTAAAGCTGTATACAAATTGCAACTTTTATTCCAAATAAAATAATTTAACATTTAATTACTTCACAGTCTTACTTTAGTTATTTACAAGGCATAAATCGTATTTAAATGTTATCATTGAAAGGATCTTTTTAACTTAGGTTGAACTTAGGTAAGTAATGGTTTAGTGATTAGTTAGAACTTTGCCGGGAGCCAGGCTATATCAAACTTAGTTCAAGGCAGAAAGATTATACCTATTTCAACTTTAGCATAATCCAAGCCAGTCGTGAACAGATAGCGAAGTTGGACATAGAATACGCAATAGTTGACTGCGTAAAATAAAATAATTAATCTCAGGTTTTGAATTTCAATATTTGCAGAGTTCTGTGAGAGTAAAGTGTATTTTTACACAAGTACCTACTTTCATACTTTTTTTGCATGTTTAACTTCGACTATAAAAAATATCAATAACAAATAATGCTGAAAATGTTACCCAGTGCCCTCTCTTCGTTAAGTTAAACATTGCATTGACGTCAGGTTTTGATTTTTCTTATATTAGCTTTTGCCTTTCTTTTTATTGATTTATATCCAATACTTGCTGGGTAAAAGTAAATCCTAAGGGTAAAAGTCTCCTTCTTTTATAACAGCTATCACACGTGTTTTCAAATCTAATATTCAAGTTTTATCATAACATATTTTATTCCTAGCTGGACCCATCATCAAGTCGTCGCGAGATGGTAGTGAGAGTAACGCAAGAACGTGCTTGTCGAGGAGTGCGCGCCCGCCGCACTGCTGCTGTTGACGTGACTGAAGACGGCAGTGCACTAGTCTCCGAATGCTTCCACTTCAGACTGAGGGCCGACGAGCTCCACACCACAAGCGTCACTGTACAAGCATTGCAACCACACTCCGTTTATGCCAAAGGTAAGTTTTGTTATCTGGGCCTGGTTACAGGCCCAGATAATGTGTTCAATTAAAAGGTTGTGAGTTGACGTCGGCCGACCAGCAGCGAGATAAGCAGTAGTTAACAAGCATCGCGGCTCGAAACTGGATGAGGCTAGCACAGGACCGTGGAGAATGGCACATGCAAAGGGAGGCCTATACCCAGCAGTGGGTGAAGTTGAGCGGGCTGCGGATGATGATGATGGGTTGACGTCACTTAAAGCAAAAGTCTGTACTTTCCAGATGTTCTCACTTAAAAGTTAAAGTAAATTGCGCGCCCCACTACTTTAATAACTCAAAGCTAAACAATCTTTATTTGCGTAAACGTTAATTTTGAAAAATATTATTGCAATTAATTTTGAGTCGACGCATAAAGCATGCAATTACATCTTAAAATATATCTTGGATCGTAAGTTTTTGACAGCAGTAAACTTTGGTAAATAATTTCTTGACATTGAAAGTTCGCTGGTGTATTCAGTGCATAGATGTTAAGCTTTTTGACTGACAGGTGGTTTATAAACATTGCGATCACGTTTCTTGTGTGAACACAAACGCGACTAAAGTTCAAGCTTTCGCGAGATGCCAAATCCAGTAGGTAAGATTATGTTGAACAGAACATACTGTTTTGGATCAGCATAACAAAACACTAGCTTTTTATGGCGTAACAACAAAAACATGCGACTTTCATGCAAACTTTCAACCCAGCTTTCATTCCGCTAGAGAAGCATTTTGGGAAATGCCAGTGTATTTTCTGGAATTATTATGCATGAACATTTTTATAACTACATATATGGCTAAGTAGTTTATAAATGAAAACGTAACCAATAAAAAGGTCACTTACTCACATATTGGTTTAGAGTAGATTTTACTGCTTAAACCAAATTTTGCATAAAATCTGTGCTCTTGGATCAAAGGCCAAAGCGAAATAATAAAGCGTAGAATAGCAAACTCTCATCTAGATAATTCTGCAATTTGTGAAACCTTGGATGCAAGTCCTAGATTAAATTCTAAGATTAGATTCTCGAAGAAAATTCTACCATTGAAAAGTCTAGAGATTTTGCGTATCACTTTTTCATTATTAAAAATGTTTACCGCGAAAATACTGTTGTGGAAGATATTTTGTTTTATGGTAGTAATAAAAAACCTCGAAAATTATGTTTGCTACCCACGCTCTAATAAAAGGATAAGCGTAGATGTTTACGGTTCAAGGTATTTATTTCTCATAAGAATTAGTAATTCATTTACAGAGAAAACATAAAAATTACGTAAAACTAGTGTGCCTTACGGCGTTAATTTATATAATTATATTGTGTTTAAAAAGGTATAGTAAATTAACAGAATAACAATCACAACACAATAAATAAATAAAAATTGATAAAGTGGGTAGGTGCATAATTTGTGCATCTGAATAGCAGCAAGCGAACACTGTGCTTGCTTTTCCGCGATTGTTGTCTAAGTGGCCATAGTGAGTTAATATCAGTGAAATGTTGCATTTGATTATAATACATATAAAGCTTAGTTATAGTTAGGACGAACTTATAAGTTTTAATTAATAATAATTGCTTCAAAATGTTTTACTTAGAAAACCATAAAGACATTGAAATAGTCTTATTTTTGCAACCTAGACTTAATAGCTTAACGTTGGAATGATAGTTGCTCACAAGAAAACCAAGACGAATTTTCATTTTTAACTTGCTTACATTTTGTGTTTGAGAAGTCATTATTGTATATAATATATACTTTACGAGATGTAGGTACCTATTATCACAAAAATAATATTACAGAAACAATGTAAACGAAGAACAGCGATGGTACAGTTTACCACGTTTAAATTCTCACTATAACAAAATTAGGAATGTCAGCTTTATATTTCCATTTTCTCCGTAGCACGAACCATATTTTCTTGTTAGGAATATGCCAACGCTCTATTTTCCTAACAACGTAACACATCGACATCGACAACGAACCACACGTGAGATGGGACATTATTATAAATGCTGTATGACTATATGCTGTATGCTGCTTCTATTCTATTCTATTCTATGATGAAGAAATGACAAAGGTTTTTCTACCATCACCAAACTGAATCTGCCTACGTAGCACATTGAAAAGCGATATCCTAATCAATTTTAGCAATTATTTCAGATTTTAATATATATCTCCGGTAAATTTATATAAAATCAATCTAAGTTTCATTTCATTTTTTCATTTATTTATTCGCAAACAATACATATTGTGTTGGAACATTAGGTACAGTAAAAAAAATTTTACGTAGTAAATTCATTCTAAAAAAAATTATGGTAACAATAGAACGTTATTATTTATATGATAATTAATTATACAAAGTCTAATTAATAGATAAAACAAAATATACGATACAATAATCAATTGTATGGTGACTCCTTCACAGTACAAGCTGTGCGCCTGTGAAACGCGTTACCTTTGTCCATAAGGTCGTCCCAATCTCTTCCTATTTTCAAAGTCAAGGTATACAACCATTTTTTGCGTTGTATACCTTGACATTCTCGTAACTGCTAGCTAGTGTTTATGTTATTTATCCTCCATATTATGTAGTGTAGTTTATTTATATATTATTTGTATGTATTTAAGTTTATGTTTGTTATTATACGTAATCAATATGTAGGTATATATTATTTTATGGGTTCTGTTTACGCATGTTTATGCTTAAAGGTACTCTTACACTGCCGTCTTTTGATTTTTGTTTATCCTGCCCATCCAAAGGTTGTCTGGAAGAGATCGCTTTTAGCGATAAGACCGCCCATTGTACCGTTATTTATTGTTTATTTCCTTTGTTACTGTATTTTTGTTTGGTGTGCAATAAAGAGTATTTCATTCATTCAATAATCATGATAAGTTAGAAACATAAGCGATTCTAAGATGTTTTTAAAGTAAGTTAGTCCCGTGAGTGTTGAATAACGCTTAAAAAAATAATAAAGGGGGATCCAAAACAGATGAGAGATTTTATTATTCAAAGGTACAAAAGAAAAAAGTGAAAGTACAACTTATTAGTAGGTAACTGAGAAAAATACGTAGCAACTGCCTGAAAGTTCAACTCGAACGTTAACTAGAACACTTCGTTCGCAACAAAACACAAAAGTTAGCAAAATTCTTACAAAGCTTTGTCCTCTCAATGAAAGTCAGAGTGCCTTTAGATAGGTGGACTCACTGAATTTCCATGTCAACTCCCAAACACAAATGCAAAAGCTTTACATTTTACAAGTTCCATTTTTAGTCAGAATATTGTAGCATTTTCTTCACATTGAGTGAAGTGTTCAATATTATTTAAAGGTTAACATTGTTACACATCATTATTTAGACTGGTATTCATTAGTTTACTTAGTTTACACGGTAATATAACTAGCTCTTAGGTAAACTAAAAGACTTGAACTTTGCTCCTAAGATTTGTGGCTGATTCTAGAAATAGGGTTCCGAACGAAAATAGTAAAAACGGAACCCGTCGGTATGATTGGATGGTGTGATTTTGTCCGTCTGTTACAGCTGATTGTCTCAGCAACTTCTGAACTTCTGAAATTTGGAAAAGTTCTAAATAATATTGACCTCCCCCCTCCCATATCTCCGAAGTTTGCGAAGTGATCAATCTGAAAGTAATATTATTGATTGATTTATAAAAAAAATATTGATTGATATTTCACACAGCGCTATCTAAGCAGAGCTTGTACTATGGGAACCAGATAACTGATAGAATACTTATATACATTTTTGGAAATATATATTTATAATATATAGAGAAACAACCAGACCCGGAACAAGTATCTGTGGATCATGCAAACATTTGTTCCGCGGCGGGAATCGAACCCACTACCTCCTGCGTCTCAGCCAGCTATTCGCCCACTGCACCACGGAGGTCGTCATATATCTAAAGATCACAGTAAAAATTATAACGAAGTCTCTATCTAGAACAGTTTTTTAGATATCTGGTTAACCGGTCATATGTCACTAGATGGCGCTGCTTAATTAACAAAAATTAATCTACCTAGGTTCGGAACCCTTGGTGCGCGAGTCCTACTTCTACTTGACCTTTTTTTTTAAATCTATCTTTGCTTTTCAACCCGTTGTTTCAGACCGTCTCGTCGGTAAGTTCGTTCTCGGATCGTACATGTTCGCCCGTGGACGAGCTTTACAGCACTGGAACTCTTCTCTCGCCTCCCCCATGGAACAAGTACAGCAATGGCACCCACTCACACACTAAACGGTAATATGATATTATAGACTATTTAATCTAAGTTGACTCTATACTTAACTTTACAGCTCTGATTTTCGGTGACTAAGATATATCAATATACAACCTGTTTTATTATGTACGACATTAATCTAAATCACATATTTGGAATTGTAAACGGATTTTAGAAGTGGGTTTAATACCGGTATCTAGGATATTTATCCAGTAATCGACACATTTCCAATAAACAATTTACGACGTATATCGGCAGCGCCTTTGCGACGATGCCGCGCTTACATGATGAAGGAATATGATTTGTTTACCTATTTTATACAGACTATTTCATTGATATTGTAGGAATTGATATTAAGGTTGTCTGAAAATTGTCATTTTTCAATGGTAATAATTTGAAAAAAAAAACTATCTTACAACAATACCTTCTAGTCATTAGCCCTACCTGTGTTTTCGTTTATTGTTGTACATAATAAAATACGTTGTATATGCATAGCTATAGTTCTAATCTTACTATTTAAACCTTATTGAAATGTGTATAGAACTCGCAAAATACTTTATTTAATGTTTCCCCGTAGCTTTCCCGTCCAATTTCACACATTGAGAGACGTGATATTATTAATATCTGGAGTGATTTAAGCAAACATGTTGATTACAAAAATGAGGTTTTATTGTAGATAGTTTACATATAAAAATAATACAACACCCGTATTTGAAAATGCAGTTCAAACTTAATTAAATATTGATTACTGATTACCGGAAAACACCTGCAAAGTTTAAATGGCTATAAAATACATTGGAGCTTCCGTGCCAAGGTTTATTCAAATATAAGACGTAAATTGTGAGCTTTGCATAATTTTTATATATCAAGCTTTATGAGTCCGAGTTGATCGTTTGTAACGTTGAAAAGATTTAACAGTATACCCTTTCCCTCCAATACACATATCAACAACATTTAAGAATCCAATTTTTTATATATATATTTTGTTATTAATGTACATACGTAATTAATGCTTTGGGCAAAAGCTTCTTCCCGTCTTATTAATACTGTATAAATTATATTTTAGTAATAATGATATATTATATCAATTCAGAACATTCCAAAAAATCCAAAAATAATGTAATTTTAAATTTTTCTCTTGGAGTGGCAGCTTTTGGAAGATTGTTTATAGAAGTAAGTTATGACTTATAAATGTTTATATTATAACTCTGTATAATCCATACTATTATTATACATTTGAAAGTTACTCTGTCTATCTGTCTATAGTTATCTGTCTAACTGTCTGTCTGTTTGTTACGTTTTCGGCTAAACAGCTGGAGCGATTACGATGAAATTTGGTACATAAATAGATTATGACTAGGATTGGGACATATGCTACTTTTTACTCGACTGCGTAGAATGAGGGTAATGTTTTTATTGACAAAACACTCATGTGCAGCTGCGGGCGGGTCAGCTAGTGGATAATATTTTCCGTAATTTTATCTCGGGGTTATCACTAAAAATTTATATTGCTCAGCAAGAGATCTTACGAAATAAATGTATGAACAAAATATTTATTAACACATATTATAACGTATATTCTAGTTATATTATCTTATTAAATTTAATATAAATTAATGCCAATATACACTTATATTGTAGTAATATTTCCAAATTATGCAACTGAAATTGAAATAAATATGATGATATTTCATTTGGTGTTTTATTTATGTGAGATAAACGTATTTCCAACATCTCTTACAATTCGAGTTACTGTTTGTGTTCCATATTGAGAGGTAATTCTGTTATTGGAAAAGCAATTTAGATAAAATCGGGTTTGGCAGTCCATGACCTGCCAGGCAAAAATAAAAGTGTACTAAATGAAAACACAGGCTATATTGAAACATGCACCCTACCTTGGAAATTTAAAGTCTTCTTTTACGAATCAGTGGCCCATTACAAATAATATGTTTTTGTTTTATGGGAGACTCGCGAGATCTCAGTTCGGAGCAAACCACTAGTTTTATGAATACTACTTTAATCCCCATGATTTAGGAGATCAGATTATGTCCACTGGGATTTCTAACTCAGTCATAGACCCGTAAAGATATCCTAAAAGGTGGTAGTCTGAGAGAAGTCCAAACATTACCTTTGATACATATGCATACTTATTGTACTTATAGAAATTAAGTATTCACGTGGCAGGTTCCAGGTTCATCGCCACTAATTAGAATACTAAATTAATAATATTTAATCATATTTAATATTTTATATATGATTTTTTAATACTAAATTACTGTTACGAGCTGAGGGTTCGGGATAAAATAATGGGAATCAGTCCAACCGAAATAACACTTTTATTCAACACGATAACGATGAATACACGAACTTGGTCACACGTAATCACAACACACTAATTCACACCACTGTTGCACCACTTAAAGTCACCGAAATGATTGCACGTATAGCTTAATCCAGACTGACTCGCGAGCAACTACTGTTCACGCGAGACCCTTCTCCACGTCAGTCCTCCAGGGCCTCGCTGAGACTCACTCCTCACTGAGACTCACCCAGACTGACTCACTCACTGAGACTGACTGTCCGGCCATCTCTCCGGCCTATTTATATCGCACACATTTCGATTGTTTGAGAACGATGTCGATCTTTCCAGGAAAGGGTCGGTCCCTCGACACAATGGCCACTCCCCATTCTGCGAAACCACAAACAATAGCAACAATAACACAGCAAGACAAAAGCGTTCGAGAAGGTTTGATTATTACTCATTGTTTAACAGCCTCGGCGTAACACTGCCCCCTCCTAAAACATGCTCGTCCCGAGCATTCTTAGCCCCATATTGCGGCAGCCGATCAACACGAACAATTTTAGGCGCACCTCGCGCTGAAGATGTAGCAACTAGAGGAGCCACATTACCGTCTCCAGTACTTCAGGACACCCAGAGTCCCTTTCTCATCAGCGATCCCAATACCAGCCTCCAAAACACGGCTCTTATGATTTCTATCTGTTCTTTCACTTCCTGGAATTCCTTTCCAGATGAACCGAACGATTCCCTCATCAGTCGAGCACGCTCTTATGGCCAACGTCGCTGATCTTTCTGTTGACGACGCTGCTCTTCTTTATCCTGACGTCGCTGTTCCTCTTGCAACCGAGTCTGCTCCACCTGTTCATGTCGCTGTTCCTTCTGCAACCGAGCCTGCTCTTCCTGCTGATGACGCTTCTTAATGCTGACGGCGTTGTTCCTCCTGTAACCGAGCCGGCTCTTCCTGTTGACGACGCTTCTTTTCTTTATGCTGACGGCGTTCTTCCTCCTGCAACTGAGCCTGCTCTTCCTGTTGACGACGCTGCTTTTCTTTATCCTGACGACGCTGTTTTTCTTGACGACAAAGCATTGCCATAATAGCAGCAAGATCGCCTGTCACAGGAGCTTGCCCCACGGATGATGATGATGGTGCTCCAAATGATTCGGCGGCGGCTGATTCCATCTCCATCGGCTGACGACTCTGCCGAGCTTCTTGAACCGGAGACTCCCCAAACCGCCTTTCATCCATTTCCTGTTGTCGTTGACCTCTCGTCCTGACACCGTCCACGTTATCCTTTGGTAGAACCGGCATTATTTATCCCACTTCTGACACCAAATTGTTACGAGCTAAGGGTTCGGGATAAAATAATGGGAATCAGTCCAACCAAAATAATACTTTTATTCAACACGATGACGATGAATACACGAACTTGGTTACACGTAATCACAACACACTAATTCACACCACTGTTGCACCACTTAAAGTCACCGAAATGATCGCACGTATAGCTTAATCCAGACTGACTCGCGAGCAACTACTGTTCACGCGAGACCCTTCTCCACATCAGTCCTCCAGGGCCTCGCTGAGACTCACTCCTCACTGAGACTCACCCAGACTAACTCACTCACTGAGACTGACTGTGCGGCCATCTCTCCAGCCTATTTATATCGCACACATTTCGATTGTTCGAGAACGATGTCGATCTTTCCAGGAAAGGGTCGGTCCCTCGACACAATGGCCACTCCCCATTCTGCGAAACCACAAACAATAGCAACAATAACACAGCAAGACAAAAGCGTTCGAGAATGTTCGATTATTACTCATTGTTTAACAGCCTCGGCGTAACATTACTAACCCAATTGCACATATCTTTGAATTTGAATTGAAATCACACGCTTAAACAGTACAACGCGCTACGTATTCAATACAATAATGCATTTAGGGTGCTGATTGGGCTGCCTGGATTCTGCAGCGCTTCGGGGATGTTTGCCGCTGCGCGAGTTGACTGTTTCAACACATTCATGCGAAAGCGGTGTACATCTCTGTTGCGCAGGGTTCGGGCTAGCTCCAGCGGCATCCTATGTGTGTTTGCAAGTAGGTTTGATTGCCAGTATATGAATCATTGCTGCATGGTACATATACTGGCAAACAAAAATACCTAGATTAGTTGTAGTATTTAGATATACCATTAAATTATTATTATTTATTTATTATTATTATTTTTTGTAATTTGATTATGTACCTAAAAATTTGTGTTCATGTATTTTATTTTGTGTTAGTGTTAAGAAATTATGGATTTTTTAATCTGAAATAAATGAGTTAAATAAAAATTAAATAAAAAAATAAAGAATACCTGACTTGAAATGAGGAGATTCGTATACAAAGTCACCGATATAGCACAAAGGATTAGAAAGCTGAGGTGGCATTGGGTAGGGCACATAACTCGATGAACGGGGCAGAAAGGTTCTCGAGTGAAGACTACGCACTAGAAAGCACAGCGTAGATGCAAGAGCGTAGTGTTGTGGGAGTAACGTTAATTCAGACGTTTTAAATTCGTAAATTTTTATTTTTTGGCAAAGACCAATAACGTTTTTAGGGTTGCGGGTCAAAATGGTAAAAACGGAACCCTCGTGATGCAACTTTCTCTGTCCGTCCGTCAGTCTGTCACAGCTGATAATATCAGCAACTACTTAATCTATCAGCTTGAAGTCGGGTCATAAATAATCCTAACCTTTCTCTATTTCAACTAGTTGCAAGTAAAAAACTCATATATATTTTCATTCTCTTTTCTCTATTCGTCGCGTTAAAATTTCAAAATAGGGTTTCTAGGTAAAGGGGGGTATCATATTAAAGATATTAAATTACACTTTCTTAAACCATTTTTTATTTTATTTTGTTTTACTAAGTTTTGGATTACGATGAAAAATATCAAAAAAATACTTCCTTATCTCCGAAGTTTGGAAAGGGAAAAATGTTCTATCTTTAGATATGTCTTAAAAGTTTTCTTATTTTACCGGTCACATGACTAGATGGCGCTGCTTAATTATCATATGATAATAATCATCTTTTATTTCAGGAAACAGTACAATGTTACATAAAGTTAGCAAGCTATACTTTTAGCAAATATCTTAACGTAAGAATAATCCATTATAAAAGCTCACTAGCTCCCACCCTAGGTAAAATCTGTGTCATGGGAGATAGTCTCTTTCGTCTTGTTTGTGAGTGTGAGTGTGTGTCTGTGTATTTGTGTGTTTGTGGGTATGGTTTTGGGTGTGTGTATGTAAGTGCGCGTGTGTGCTTGATGTGTAGTGTGTACCTGTGGTAGTGAGAGAGAAGGAGAGCGATGTCTTGGAATATATTTTACTAGTGCTACATAATTCTATTGATATAGGGTTCTGAATAGTGTGTAGGGAGGGAGGGGGGAGGGAAGTTCGGTATATGGAATAATGTTTATTTATTTTGAAGAAATATATTATACCTGATTTCTCTTAAGTTCGTTTTCGTATATTCATGTGTGACTATCACGTTGGTATGATAAGAAGGGACTCCGTTTCATGGTAGTTTAATGTTAATAGCCAGGCTAATATTTTTTTCTTACACATATATAATTCTATCTAGGTTTGGAACCCGAGGGGTGCGCGAGTCCTACTCCTACTTGACCAAACTTGTTTTTTATTTGATGCTGTAAACCGGTAGTAGACCATGGTCTGAACAGCGTTTATTCTGGAAAAACAGTAATTTGTATTTCACCTATTTATTTATTAATTCTTATAGCTAAATCCAATTGCATCGTAAAGGTCGTGGGCAGTCAGTGGGTGAGACTAGCGCAGGATTGTGGTGGATGGCACAAACTTAGGGAGGCCAAAACTTAAAAAACCAAAACGGTGTGTGCATATATCATCATATTCATCATCATCCACAACCTTACTTCACCCATTGTTGGGTATACCAACAATGGTGATAATGATGATGATATATGCACACACCGTTTTGGTTCTACGTTCTTGATGCGCACAGCGAAGATATGGAACACTTTGCCGTCGTCTGTCTTTCATAAAGAATACAATCCGGGACTCTTTAAGGTAAGAGTGAATAGGTTTTTTCTAGATCTTCGTGCTTCATCTTAGACCACATCATCGCTTACCATCAGGTGAGATTGTAGTCAAACGAAGATCAATACAGTTAAAAAAAAAGAAAACAAATTGCAGCTTTTCACTACCCGGTATCATAGACACACCTTATGATATTCCGTCCGTTAAATGAGGTCAGCTCGCCACGTGAGGTATGCATATTAATAATCTAGCTCATATGCTTAATTGGAAACTAGGAAATTAATTTACTGGAACACACACACACACACTCTTACTCATAGGAATTCTCCTTACAGTTTTTTAGGAACGAATATAATTAGCAAATGGTTTTGAATCTTCTTCTTCTTAGCGTGTCAAGGGTTCCACATTTCTATTCATAGTATGTTGGACAGGTGTTTGGCCACAACAATGGCATCAGGCGAGGCGGCCATTAGGTCCTCCATCGTGCAGGTGTTCGGGCATAAAGGGCACATTAGCAAGTGCTGCATTGACTCCGTGGGATCACCGCAGTCGCACTGCGTTAAGTTAGGGTCCCTGAATCCCCATTTGCACATATTAATTCTTCAGCGGCCAACCTGGGTGCGGAGCCTGTTTAAGGACTTCCAGACTGGCCACGGCAGATCATGCCCGGGTGGTAACTGTTTCTGTGGGGTGGTAAAATCAGGCGGTGGGGAATTTCTTTTTATCCACAGAGTGCGTCTAGTAGCAGCCGGGTCATCGCTCGTGGCCCTTGTGAAGCGTTGAAAGCTCTTTCGACTGTTAAGGCGGCCTTGCGGGATGTTATGGTCATACTCGTATAAGGGGTGTCGATAATCATGCTCTTGTTTATGCTTTTCAATAGAGCAAGCCACATCTTGTCGCACTCCAGGGGGTGATATGCCTGCCAAAGGGTATATCAGGTTTAGAGGGGTTGGCTTCAGACATCCTGTTATTTTTCGGCATGTATCATTTAACGTTACATCAACGACCTTTGCATGTGCGGACCGGTTCCAGACTGGGCAAGCATATTCGCCGGCTGAAAAGCACAGTGCCAGGCCAGTAGTGCGGAGTACGTCTGGAGCTGCACCCCATTTGGTAGTTATAAGTCGACGGAGAAGATTGTTTGAAATGGTTTTGAATAATTTTAAATGACCTTAAATTAAAATAACTGTAGAATCTAAGTATGCTTTTAGTAGAAGAATGGTTATTCAATATAAAGTAGACAAACAAAGCACCTTAGCCACTCCAATCCACACGTTTCTAGACGTGGATTAGTTAAGCGTAGGTGTCGGTCTTAAGCAAGTATGACACAGTTTTGCTGAAAGCTATTTCTATGCTTACCTAAGAATACGGAAAATAAATATATAACTCCTATTTTTATGATGCGTACAGATTCCAGTCTTAAGCTGCGCGCTTTGGTTTACCGCGTAAATTCATGGTTACTATATAGACGTTACAAAATGATCCTTAAATTGCAATCAATAAAGATTGTTTGAATTTAACATAATAAAGCAGCAGTTTCAATTCAGACAACTTTGTGCAAACTCAGACTTTATTATCGCATATGTGCCATAATCTTAACACACCTTCTTCAATCGGCCAATTCGTGAACTAGTTAGCTGACGATAAAAAAAGAAAAACATTTATATCAGACAAACAAGGTTCATTATTTAACTGAATTACATGTTTTTTTATTTTTTTATTATGATTAGTACTAGGTGTCATAAAAATCTTTTCATGTTATGATGCCAAAGCTTCTTAAAGATCCTGCCGAGATTTATGAAGGTTTGGTTATCAAATACATAAAAAATGGTTATAAAAACACAGCTAGACGCAATGAGCTCATATTCTGCTATTACTATGCAGATACTGTACTTATTACTTACCTATCTGAGAAGTTACATATAAAATGTTTGTAATAATACTAAAACATTGCTTATTATTAGTAGATTATTAAACGAAGGTATAAAGCAGTGTCTTACATCAAGGCACTATATTGAATCCCAACGACGGATTCTAAAGTTAACTCACGAGCGGAGCGAGGGAGTTACTAGAATCCTGAGTGCAGAGAGGGATACAAGCATGACCAAGATGCAGCCAACTTTATTCACGAGAAGAATACTCTACTTTTCACACTTTCTGCGAGACTTCTCTCTTCTGGTGCATTCTGTGCAGAGGTTAGTTCGATTTACGAATAAGTTTTTATTGTGTGGGTCTTTTTAGTTCACATTGTAATACGGACGAGATTCCTAATTCAAATCACATACATCAACATTGTCGAGCAGGTGGTGTGAAAAAAACCTTTATAAATTAATTTCGCAATGGAGATAACTGAGCTCGGGGATGGAGAAGTTCTCATAAGAAGGTCAGCGTGCTATGGAGAGAGCTGGACTATGGACTTGGTGTTTTTAAGGAATGAGGAGATTCTTAGAAATACCGTCACTGACATAGCCCAGAGGATTAGCAAGCTGAAATGACAGTGGACGGGGCACACAGCTTGAAGATCGGCATTATGAGGCATCATGCCTAAGAGACACTTCCGCCAAGTGATCTTGAGCAGTTAAGCTATCTAAGATCGTTTGCAAATGTAATTAGATGATTCAACTGTTACTTTTAAATACGCTGACCTTCTTATGAGAACTTCTCCATCCCCGAGCTCAGTTATCTCCATTGCGAAATTAATTTATAAAGGTTTTTTAAATAAATAAATATTGCTGCACATTTCACACAGTGCTATCTAGACCCAAACTAAGTAGAGCTAACTATTGGAACGAAATAACTGATAGAATACTTATATACTTTTTTTTGTAAATATATTCTTATAGCATATAGAAAAACATCCAGACCCGGAACAAATATAAGTAGATCATGCATACATTTGTTCCGCGGTGGAAATCGAACCCGCAACTTCCTGCGTCTCAGCAGGCTATTCGCCTACTATTATTTTTATAAGTATTTTATAAGGTTACGTAATAAACGTAACACAAAACAACACAATTGCAAAATTTTATCCTATTTTGAACAAACACACAACTCAGATTAAGTCTTTAGGAGATAATGCAGAAGCATAAATTA
This sequence comes from Philereme transversata, assembly GCA_963924445.1. Lineage (NCBI taxonomy): Eukaryota > Metazoa > Arthropoda > Insecta > Lepidoptera > Geometridae > Philereme > Philereme transversata. The sequence goes on from OZ004343.1 coordinate 9,185,272, forward strand.
CGCCAACACTGACATTTTAGGACATGTATTGCAGAATCCTATTGTACTGAAAACCAGACTTTACACGAGTCGCTAGTTCTCTTTACAAATTTAAATACAGCCGTTGTTACCGAACACGGTGGTGTTACGTGGTAACTGCAACGCACCCAACTAACACACAAGCGAAAATTACAGCTTGTATTATAAATAATAGCTCTAAGGTATTTTGTGGTATCAGGATTAAGCTGGAGTTCTATAAAAGCTTATATTAGGGGTATTAGGGGCTTATATGAAATTGCCGTTTTAATAGCATAGTTTTCATAGTGGCCACTTTGAATTAAAGTTAAACCTGCATGGTGTGAGATTCCAGAGTGAAACTTTTTTCACATGATTACTATAATAATAATAATAATAAATATTTCTTGACATTTCACACAGCGCTATCTAGCCCCAAACTAAGCCGAGCTTGTACTATGGGAACCAGATAACTGATAGAATACTTATATACATTTTGTTTTTTTTTGTAAATACATACTTATAATATATAGAGAAACAACCAGACCTGGAACAAATATCTGTAGATCGTGCAAACATTTGTTCCGCGGCGGGAATCGAACCCGCCACCTCCTGCGTCTCAGCCGGCTATTCGCCCACTGCACCAAGGAGGTCGTCATTCACATTCTAAATTTGAATAAAAGTACAACATTTGATTGTTTGCTTTGAATTATTTTTCATTCTGCTTTTAAAGTAAAGATGGGTTCCGACGTGGAACTATCGCAGCAGAAACAGCATGCAATATCAAAGCTGTGTTTGGAGAGGATACGGCAAATGAACGCACTGTGCGTTTTTGGTTCAATCGCTTTTGTAGTGGAAACTTCGACTTGAAGAATGAACGGAGTGTAAGACGCTAAGGTAAACAACGATCGATTGAAAGTGATGGTGGAAGCTGATCCGTATCAAACTACCAATGAATTAACGGCGTGGTTTGATGTTTGCATACCCACAAGGGCGCCCCATGATTTAACTGATCTGCAGAAAGAAGCGCGAGTTGAAGCTTGCCTTACCTTTCGGTATGTCGGAGTCGTTGAGTATACTCGTAGATAGGGACTTAAAACAGTCGGTGCGGGAACGTTTCTTTAAAGTTATTAACAGTCTTTAATCAGGTCGCAAAAAGGTCCGTGCCTTCAACAGCTGGGGTATGCCCCTACTCATATACACCTTTGACATACTGAGATGGAATGAAATAGAATTAGAAGCCCTAGATTGGTGAGTTCGCAAACAACTCACGATCCATCGTATGCGGCACCCACGCTCTTCGGTAATGAGAATGTATATCCCGTGGAAATGTGGGAGTCGGGGCTTATTAAATACCAAACCCTTCATAACCACAAGGTATACAATCTCAGGGAGTATTTCCTTAATAATGTGTGTGGGATGCATCGGGATGTCGTTGCAGTTGACAAAAACTTTACCCCGCACTCCTTGGCAAACGAGAACTGGCATAAACCATCGGCACTCAGGATCACGATGCCGAATGGAAGAGCAAGGAGCTTCACGGGCGTTTCTACAAAGCCCTAACAGAACCTGAAGTAGACCCGCTCGACTCGGTAATCTGATTACGTTTCAGTGATCTCTTCGGAGAAACTTTTTTTTTATACTATATAGATCTTCGTTTGGCTACAATCTCACCATATTGTAAGCGATGATGTGGTCTTAGATGAAGCACGAAGATCTAGAAAAAACCTATTTACTCTTATCTTAAAGAGGACTGAGACTGAGGACAGAAAACTGAGGGTTTTGTCTGTGCAATTATGGATGAGGTTATCAAGACGAACAATTACCGAAAGTATATTATGGAGGATGGGACGGTCGACATCTGCAAAGCTTGTCGCCAGCCCGGAGAGTCCCTTAGAGATGTGCTTTTGGGTTGTTCGCATCTTGCTAACTCTGAGTACTTGCACACAATCAAGTGGTCAGAATTATCCATCAGCAGCTTGCTCTTCAATATGCCCTTGTTGGACCTGAGGTGCCATATTATAAATATGTGCCGGAACCAGTTCTTGAAAATGGCTGGGCTACGCTCTATTGGGTCCGGTCTATCATCACGGATACGATTATTGTCGCCATAAGCCAGATATCCTGCTTGTAGACTGGTTGGAGCGCCGGGCGATACTTGTTGATATTACTATCCACATGATGCTAATCACGTAAAGGTCGAGAAGGACAAGCTATGCAAGTACCTTGTTTTTACTCATGAGATTACCACCATGTGGGATGTGGAACCAACGATTATCATTCCGATAGTTGTGTCGGTCAACGGACTGATAGCGAAGAGCCTCGACCAATACCTTAAGAAGCTCTCGCTATGAAGTTGGATCAAGGGTCAGATACAGAAAGCGGTATTCCTCGACTCGGCATGCATAGTCAGGAGGTTCCTCCATTCTGCAGCCCTAACCACCGATTGCTTTGGCCTTGCTTTGCGGTCGGTTTACCGTTTTTATTAATATATTTTTTACTATAATGTTTGTTTTTTGTATCATAATTTGTAGTGAAATTTTTTTTTAACGAGTTTTAAAATAAATATGTGTGAATAATAATAATTTGTGATTGCAAGTGAGCAATTTTATTGATTTGCCGAGGGTAATAAGATGTAACTAATTCGATTCGCATATTTTTAGAAATAGCAACTGTTCAATTATCTAGAGAATGTGCACCAATTGTTTGTATAGGAATCGAACCCCCGCGTAGAATGTAGAAACATATCTATTTCTGCCACAAAGCAGCATTAAATAAATAAATATTACTGGACATTTCACACAGCGCTATCTAGCCCCAAACTAAGCAGAGCTTGTACTATGGGAACCAGATAACTGATAGAATACTTATATACTTTTTTTTGTAAATACATACTTATAATATATAGAAAAACAACCAGACCCGAAACAAATATATGTAGATCATGCAAACATTTGTTCCGCGGCGGGAATCGAACCCGCTACCTCCTGCGTCGCAGCTGACTATTCGCCCACTGCACCATGGAGGTCGTCTAAGTTATTATAACTCAAGAACGGCTGGAACGATTTTGATTATCTTTGATTTGTTTGATTTGCCTCCGCACCAAATAGCAGAACAACTATTAAAATATTGGAAAGATTTACGTTAAAAAAATACGACAAAAATTGTTTTTCTCATACATAGATGTAGCTAATGATGCCGGCGACGTATATTAGCAACCCGCGTTTGCCTGGTTAACTAGTAATTAATAAAAACATTGCTAAATAAGTTTTATGTTGAAAAATTACTTTTTCAAAACAAGCTTTTATAAAATTCATAATCGGAACCGCAAGCAGATTCAAATGAGCCCAACCACTAGTAGTCTACTATATTCCATTCAGAAGTTCCGTTGTCTAGCATCCGTCTCCATCATGAGACCACCTCCATGGTACCATATTATTGCATTGTCACCGAAGTTACATATGAATTCCAAATTTAAGCTCAATCGGTTGAGGGGAACGGGTTTAAAATTCAATTGCAATATTCCACCCGGACAAACATACATACATTGCAAGTTAATAAAAAGCTTGTAATATTTCGAGCAGAACTGACGGTTTGTAGTTTGTTTGTCAGCTTAAAATGTCAGTGTATTCCGTGCCTAGTTAGCAGTAAAATAGATTAACTGGAATTTCATTAAAATCATTACAAGTTTTAAGTACCTTGAGTTTGCCTATTCAACAGTTGCTGCAGTTCGCTCTAACCCCGTAATTAAATGCAACAGTGTTTCTGTGTAACAATATTAAATTGTTATTAAAAGCGCCATTTTGTTTTTTAATGAGTTTACATTTAATTAGATGTATTTACTAAGTCTTATTTATGTAGAATTTGTAGCTTAAAATGTTCGTATATTAAGGTAATGCAACGGACAGCATGGTCAACTTATAGATAGAATTCTATTGAGAGCTTACTAAAAGAAAAAAGGGGAAGACCATTTCGAAGATGGGAAGATGACTTATGAGCTACAGCAGGCACGATGTGGAGGAGGACAGCTCAAGATCGTGAATTATGGAAGACTCTGGGGGAAGCCTATGCTGAAAAGTAAAACAATCTTAAATACCAATGTCTGATTTAGATTATTTGAACGATTGTAAAACTAGTAGTAAGTTTGTTAATAAAGGCTATTTGAAATTGAAATTGAATTTAACGCCTCTATGCTTTGGAGGGCACTATAAGAAGAATATTGTACCAAGTTGAACCATGTTGTAAAATAGCATTTTTTGAACTTTCGGAATCACTGTACATAATTACTGATTAAACGCAATAATAGCCGTTTAAATTTGTGTACAAGTTTTTGGTCGGTGTTATAGTATGGTGTATAGCAGGGGTCGGCAACCGGCGGCCCGCGGGCCGCATGCGGCCCGTAGACTATCTCGGTGCGGCCCGCAACCCTGAGGTCCGTAAGAAAAAAATACCGAAGCAAAAGGCCATATAAATTCACTAGAATTTATACGGCCATGCTGCTGGGCCATGAGAGTATTCTTGAAAGCTCGCTCCCACGCGGGGTGATAAAAATGTACCTCTATTTCATTTCTTAAGAACTGTTTATCAAGACTGTGATGTTATGTATTGTTTCTACCGAAAATAAATATTTGCTGTACTTATTCAATTCTTGGCAATTTCTTTTGCGTTTATCCGCCGCACGTGCGGCGGCGGGCGGCTCCTTTGAGACAATAGGCGGGGCGGCAGTCTTTGATTAGACGCAGGTGTGCGGCGGCGAAAAAATTCAAAGCGACCGGTTTTAGTTAAAATCACAGCCGCGCGCAGCTCTCGCCACATTCGGTTGTGGAAATTCGCCGGAAACTAACGTCTCATCTGGTTGCTAGCTACGCGTTTCGTTTCACCTTTCTTCCCTTCGCTGATAGCTTCTCACGCACGACGTATGAGGTAAGTTGTATGCACTCGCGAGCATTTTGTTTTATTTTATTTACTGCTTGTTAATGTGAACCTTCAGATTGATGGGTAAATGTTATAAGGACGGGGATAGTAGTTACATGACATGAAGTTAGTTACGAGTGTGTCATGTTTTAATTATTATTTGAATGTGGAGTTGGATTTGTAGGTGCTAACTGGAACATATAATTTTACAACGAATTTAATTTTTTTCATTATTGTTACAGAATAATTATATAAACATGGCTTCAAGAAAAAGGAAGATAGAAGAAGAAAAAAGAGTTTTTAACGAATTATGGACAGAATTATACTTTTTTATCGAGTTTAAAGGAAAACCGTTATGCTTGATTTGTCAAAAGAGTATTTCTGTAGTAAAGGAATATAACCTGAAGCGACATTACGACACCGAGCACAAAGCTAAATTTGACTGTCTTGAAGGAGAAATACGGAAAAGGAAAATTTCCACTTTGAAATCGTCATTACAAAATCAACAAAACATATTTAAGGTTGTGGCAGACAACAGCGAATCGAATGTTCGGGCCAGTTACAGGGTAGCAGAGATTCTTGCAAAAAGTGGACGTCCGTTTACCGATAGTGAATTAGTAAAAGAGTGTGTCTTAGCTATCGCAGAAGAAATATGCCCAGAGCAGAAAAAAATGTTTGAAAGTCTTAGTCTCTCTGCAAGAACTTGCACCCGACGTACTGAAGACTTGGGTGCTAATTTGTGTGAACAACTCAGGGATAAGGCGCAGTCTTTCGACTGCTTCTCTTTAGCGATGGATGAAAGTACGGACGTGTCGGATACAGCACAGTTACTCATATTTGTACGCGGCATTGACGAAAACTTTACTGTTTACGAAGAGCTTGTGAAAATGTGCAGTTTGAAAGGTACAACTACGGGAGAAGATTTATTTCACCATGTGAAACAAGCTCTGGATTCATTGCAATTAAGCTGGGAAAAGTTAACAAGTGTCACTACCGATGGAGGCAAGAACATGAGCGGTCAAAACAAAGGTGTTGTTGGGAGAATCATCAGCAAAGTGAAAGATTCTGGATCTACTGTGCCATTGATTTTTCACTGTATTGTCCATCAAGAGGCATTGTGCTCCAAAGTTATATCCTGGAAAGAAATAATGGATACTGTAACATCCACTGTTAATTTTATAAGAAGAAATGGGCTCACACACCGTCAGTTCCAAAAGTTTTTGGAAGATCTGGAAGCTGAACATGGTGACGTGGTTTACTACTGTGAAGTGAGGTGGCTCAGTCGAGGTGCCGTTTTGGAACGGTTTTTTGATTTGAGGAAAGAAATTGGCAACTTCATGGAGATGAAAGGAAAGCCAGTAGAAGAGCTTACTAACAAACAGTGGATTATCGATCTTGGTTTTTTGACTGATTTGACTAAGGACCTGAATCAGCTCAACAAACGCTTGCAGGGAAAAAATAAATTGATTTGCGATATGTATACAGATGTAAAGTCATTTGAAATGAAACTCAAACTGTTTATCAAGCATATTGATGAAAAAAAGCTTGACCATTTTCCTAATTGCAAGAAAGCCGTGGAAGAAGCTGGAGATAATTTTGTGTGGCAAAATATTACAATGAGAAACGTGTTAACACAACTACAAACTGAGTTTGTAAATCGATTCACCGACTTTAAAAAGAGCTCCCTTAACATGGAAATATTCCAAAACCCTTTTGCAATTGATATTAGTGAGATACCAAGCAATTTGCAAATGAACATAGTAGATTTGCAAAGTAATAGCACACTTAAAACGGCATTTAAGGAAAGCACTGACTTGATACAGTTCTACGGAGGTTTGAGTTCTGAAAACTTCAAAGAATTGAAAAAGTTTGCTCAGCAGATAATAACTATGTTTGGTAGTACATATTTGTGTGAGCAGACTTTTTCAATTCTCAACTACCGCAAAAATAAGAATTGTTCGCGGTTAACGGATGAACATTTAGACGCGATACTGCGCGTGTCTACTACTAAAATGAAAGCAGACGTTAAAAAACTTGCAAGTCAAATGCAGCCTCAAAAATCTCACTAGTTCTTACTTTTATGTTAGTATAGTAGTTCAATTAAAAAAGAGATAATTGTATGAATATATATGCGTTTTATTTCAAATATTAAAAATACATGCCCGAACATATAAATATAAGTGCGGCCCGCACTGATACTCTGGCAACATATGTGGCCCGGCTATAGCATAAGGTTGCCGACCCCTGGTGTATAGTCATGTTACGGGGGAAAAAATATGCAACATTACTGTAATGTAATTTTCTCGCTTCTTTTCGTAATTAAGTAATATTCTAATTAAGTAAAGCTCTAAGTCTCCAAACGCCTGTCCACAGTTTTAAATTTTATGGTGAGTCTTTTACAGTTCAAGCTGTGCGGCTGTGAAACGCTTTACCTTTCTCTATTAGATCATCTAAATCTCTTCCTATCTTTAAATCTAAGGTATACAACCATTTTCTTTCTTTGTCTACGCACTGCTAGTTTATCGTTATGTTTATCTTCTTTATTGTAGTTTACATATAAGTATATATTATTATATTTATAAGTATACATATATATTTAGTTTATTAGTAAGTATAGGTAGTTTATGTAGGTTTATGAACATACTCGTAGATACACCGCCGTCTTTTTGATTTTGTTTTGTTCTGTCCATCCAAAGGTTGTCTGGAAGAGATCGCTTTTAGCGATAAGACCGCCCATTGTACTTACCTTCATTTTGTGTAATTTTATTGTATTTTTAATTTTGTTGGTGTGCAATAAAGAGTATTCTATTCTATTCTATATTTTTTTGAAACACCTCACTGTAATATAGCACAGAGAGATTAACAGTGGGTAATAAATGAATATTACAGTTTTTATTTTATCAGACTACCATTTCAGATGGTTCCTTAAAAATTATTTCATAGCATTTCCTCATTTCAAGAAAGTGCTACGAATTTCCTGAAAGACCTTGTAACTGTCGACCACATCTGCTACTGAAAGATGGAGGATGTAAGTAAACACGCTTTTATACAGCGAGGGTACTCGTTAGGCTTATAGGCGAGCAATATATATGGTCGAGACTAAGACCCAAAGTCTCGAACACCGCCGTAAAGTTGCAAGCCTATCGATCTTTTACAGAATACATTTCGGGGAGTGTGCCCAGGAACTATACGATCTGATCCCGCCATCTCCCTTCCATCAAAAGACAAGCAGGCGCACGGCTCAGTACCATCCGTACCTAGTTGATATACCACTCATTCGCACACACCGTTTTGGTTCTACGTTTTTGATGCGTACAGCTAAGGTATTTACTTTGCCATCGTCTGTTTTTCATAAAGAATACAAACCGGACGTCTCTAAGGTAAGAGTGAATAAGTTTCTTCTAGATCTTCGTGCTTCATCTTAGACCACATCATCGCTTACCATCAGGGTAAGATTGTCAATCGAAGATATATACAGTTAAAGGCACTTTATGCTATTACCAAGAAAGAAACGAAAATGAATGAAGTCCAAAGAAACATTACTGGATCTACACTGAGAAGGAACGCATTGCCCTTAAGGTATATTGCTTTTTGATCTACAGCCAAAGATGAGTTATGTTTTCCGTACGTATTTTTGTTGTATGTAATATTTTTTTCATCACTCATTCTCTGAAAGTTGGTCATTGTAAACTCAATATTGGCTCCGTAAATGCGATTTACAGCCTTTGGGTGGTAAGTAAATTTGATAAAAGCATGAGGCTTTTGCATTCATAATAAGCTACAGTGAAATACAATATCCATGACACATTTAATTTAATAGTTATATAATAGTTATTGGGTGTAAGCAATCAATAGTACCCTCGATTATAGCACCTACTTAAAGTAGCTCAGGTTTACTCGCTTGTATACCAAACTGGGGGTATAATAGATCGCTTACAGCCCAAGTATAACAATGCCCTATTGATCTTGACATAACTAACGAGCAGATTTCCACCAAGTTTTCAAATTTTGAAAAGTTGTAGAACAAACTTTGTCCTCATAAGTGAGGCAGATAGATACAAACCGCTTTATTGTATTTACATCACACTTATATTATACAACAAATAACAATACACGCAGAAATAAAAGTGGCGGTGTTATCGCTAAAAGCGAAAAGTAAAAAGATAGGTGGCAAGTTTCGAGTTAACATACATATCTTTGACATAACTAAATCCTCTCCATCCAAAGTTTGTCTGGAAGAAATCGCTTCCAAGTGATAAGACCGCCCATTGTGCTAATTGCTTTGTGTTTTCTATTTTGTCTGTAATTTTTATTTGTTTTAGGTGTGCATTAAAGTGTCATTCATTCATATTTCAAAGTACCCTGTATAAAGATAAAAATTAGGGAATAATTAATCAATAAACAGTGAGACAGAGAAACAGAGATAATCAGGTGAGGTTGTGGTGAAACGAAAGCCTATAAATGTACAAAAAAAAAACATATCCTGACTTTGGTATTTTGATGGTACAAGTCTGAAAACCTTTGTTAAAATCATAAGTTTTATATATTTCAAAAAAACAACGCATGTGTTAGTTTCTCATCAAAACAGATGCTTTTTTCACAGCCTCAAATGACTTAAATCCATTACGAACCACTAAAGAGTCAACAATGGTTTATTTCGATTACGTCGTAAAATCTTTTCGCTCTAACGACCGGTCCTCTTGTTTTAGGCTTCAGCTCATTTTATGGTCCGACAATTTCTCTTAGGCTATAATGTCATCTATTTAAGGAGAACGCTATATCACGCGTTTCATACGCTCTACAAAAATTTCGTTACGCCTAGCGCCGGACGTATCTTAAAAATATATCCCACTGCAGATTTTCGTTTAAAAACCATTTTATAAAACTATAGGTATTGTGTCGTACTCATATTGTATTTTAAATTTTTTGACATGTAATAGATAGATAGATAGATAATTCCTTTAATGCACACCATTAAATACAAACATTTATAAGAAAATACACTCTTAAAAAATAGGTACAATGGGCGGCCTTATCGCTAAAAGCGATCTCTTCCAGGCAACCTTTGGATGGACAGGATCTATGTGCACAAAATAAGGACGGCGCCGTAAATCCGAGATTATTGGTACACGTATATTAATAAAAAATATAGATAATATAAAATAAAATGCATAATTATAATAGATAGATAGATAATTCCTTTGTTGTACACCATTTAAATACAAACATTTATAAGAAAATACACTCTTAAATAATAGGTACAATGGGCGGCCTTATCGCTAAAAGCTATCTCTTCCAGGCAACCTTTGGATGGACAGGATCTATATGAACAAAATAAGGACGGCGGCATAAATCCGATATAGTACACGTATATTTGTAAAGAGTATCACTACGTTTGGTGTCGTACCTTTTCTTTATGGAATAATTATCTACAGGTCTTTGATTAATGTCAGTGTCACCGTCTGTCAGTATTGAGGTAATTTTTAACAAGATGCGGTTAGGCTGATAATTTAGTAAAACTTGGAACAGTAGATAGTTTCCTGTATTAATAAAAGGAAGTATATAAACTAAAATAGAAGTAAAGGCTTTAAATGTTGTTTTTTGTTATTTCAGGTAAGTTACTCTGTTTGGGGTAAATTGTGTTTAAACTTTGTATTTAATTGTGTTGTGAATAAAAGTAAATTTGTTATTTCAGAAAACTCAGTTACGTCTTTATTTCACGAACGCACTTTGTCATTATAAAACAACATTTTCTGCAAATATTTCAAGAAGTATGGAGAAGTTAAGATTTGACTTTTGTGTGAAAACAGCATCAGATGGAAAATCAAACATTATTTGTATAACCTCAATAGGAACACCTGACGGTCAAACCTTTGACATGCCAGCCGAATATCAACCTGCAAGTTTACATCAATTAATAACAAATACATCTAACTATGCCAAGATAAGAAAAACATTGAATAAAAGACATCAAACAAGGAAAATATGGATAACTTTAACTGATGAGATATCAAAGACATATTTAGATGGAGAACAAAATATACAGTTTAATGATTTTTACCTTGAAGAGATTATGGAAAACATAAATGATCAAAAATCCTTAACTAGAAGTTCAAATGAAACATTGGAGAAACTATTAGAGAAATTACTCGAAGAAAAACAAAAAAAATCAGAAACTCAAAATTTGGGGAAAATTTCAAAAGATTTTATGATTGAAAAATTCACTGGTAGAAAACTTTGTATTTAATTGTGTTGTGAATAAAAGTAAATTTGTTATTTCAGAAAATTCAGTTACGTCTTTATTTCACGAACGCACTTTGTCATTATATATTTATAAAAAATATAGATAATATAAAATAAAATGCATAATTATAATGTATAATATAATCATAAAATTACATAAATATTAATATTATAATACATAAAATATATATTGTCATACCTACATTATATACATTATAAAAATGTAAAAATTAATACGTGGCCTAGTGAGCGATGGATGACAGATAGTGTTGTCTGACCAAGTTTTTAAAGATAGGGAGAGATTTAGCGTGACGAATTGAGACAGGTAGGGCATTCCAGAGCTTGGTAGCCTGCAAAGTAAAAGAGGAACTATAAAATACTGAGGTATGATGGGGAGTTTTTAATCGAAGGGTTTCAGAGGAACGTAAGGGTCGAGAGTTGGAAAGGTGAAGAAAGTCAAAGCGTTCTTTGAGGTAGGACGAAGTAGAAGGGATGAAAAGGATGTTGTAAACGAGGGAAAGGATGTGCGCATTCCGGCAAAGGCGGATAGGTAACCACTTAAGCTTGTGGCGATACTCTGAAATGTGATCGTACTTGCGCAAGCCAAATATGAATCTAATAGAGAAATTCTGGAGACACTCAAGCTTGTTGAGTTGATCTTCAGTTAAATCAAGATAGCTGGCGTCAGCATATTCGAGAATCGGATGCAACAATGGTTGTGAAAGTGCAATTTTGGTGGAAGTCGGACGGAAGTTTCGTAGCCGTTTAAGAGAGGCAGCTGCAGCATAGGTTTTTCGGCTTACCGCTAGTTGAGGTCCCCAAGATAGGTGACTATCCATTAGTACCCCCAGATTTTTGACTACCTTCATCATTATCATCATCATCATTATCATTTTGTAATATGTATGTATGTACTTACCAAAACTGTTGTTCTTTCACAATAATTACATAAAAAATATTTTCTAATTGTACAAAAAGTTCCTACACAATATTTTATTGTTTGAGAATAAATGAAAGGAAATGCAATGTACAAAGGTGTAAAACCTTTTTTTTTTAATAATTTGTAAATAAAATATTGCTGGACATGTCACACAACGCTATCTAGCCCCAAACTAAGCAGAGCTTGTACTATGGTGTTAGCTTGCCTAAAAATTATCTCTTTGATTTATATAAATATTTAATGGTTTTATTTATTATTTGATTGCAATTTATTAATTTAGTCGTTCATGATCAATGCAATATTGACGGAAGTCAGTTATAATTAAATTTGACATTTATATACCTTGTTTAAAATAATTGTGATAGCGATTATTTGTAATTACGTACTAAATTGTAGTTTTATTATTTGAGCAATATTTACTAGTTTAATATTCATTTTTAAACAAAAGTCACGCCACCATCGCGTGACTATTTAAGCATTGACGCCTATTCGTAAGGGCTCATTCGTTTTCGAGCTACGAAGCGTAACGGTCACCTAAAAGTGTATAATGTGTGTGTAGTAATGATTGAAGTATTTGTCATAAAGGAATAAATGAATAAACGAAGACTTGTAAAGCATCGTGGTGTTTTTCTCTTAAGCTCGCTTTCAATTTCGGAAGTGGAACAACGCACGCCTTGGAAAATGAAGTTAAGTACTTATTATTTATTTATCATGGGTTTCAACTTATTTTGCAAACGTAATAATTTAACAAAGAACTTTCCTTGAATTATAACGTTACATAAGTGATTGTTACAAAAGTACTAAAATATATAGGTAGGCACTTACCTTGCCTAAACTAAGCAAATAGACAATCCGTGGCAGAATAATCTGAATCTGGATTGTTGTCTGACAATGATTTATGGAAGCATCATATCGAATGGTGTTTCTTTTACTGGATAATGCAATAATGGATAAATAGTCAATAAATAATGTAGGTTCGTATAAACTGCGAGTAGAAGTTAATCCTGATGTTGGGATCTTGCTTAGGTCACTATAGCTTGATTTATTTTAAGCACACTGTTTCAATAAACGGTGTTTCACTTTGTGTTTGCATAATTATTAATCTGAAATAAAAAAAATGGAAGTGCCATGAATTCAATGCAGTGGTATGGTCTATCTACCTAGTTGCCATTTTGGAATACTAAAAAAGTTTTTCAATACAATAGCGATGTAGAATTTTATATATACACTATATACACTATGTAGTATGACATCCTTTGATATAATGTAGTGTGATATAATGTATAATAAATCTGTGTTTTATGATGACCATTCATATAGGAAAACAGTTTTTCAGTTTGTTGATTTTTTATTTCAAGGAGCATGTAACACTAAAGAGATGCAACACGTATCGGCTCTCCTGAGTACGAGTAGCCACGGTGAAACCAGCAGTCCTGCAAACGTGGGCATACTACAAAGCGTGGCCGCAGGAGTCAAGGACGCGCTTGCCGTGGTGCAGGTCGCAGTCAAGATCACCTTGAAGGGCGCGGTCGGAGCCGTGGCTGCGGCCGTCACTGAAATCGCAGCCGGGGGGACTACACGGGATCGCAGCTGGAGGCCTGAACGAGGTCGCAGCCCTGGTTTCTCACAGCGTGGTCGTAAGATATTTAGGCCTAATAATGTGCCGTTTGCATGTTCTCATAGTAAAAACACGAGGTAGCGGTACGGATCTCATTGCGTGACCTAAAGTAATAGGGTAGTCAAGAAGACAGACACTCTTAAAACGAGTTCTGTTCATTCGAAGTCAAATGTCTAATTAAGTCCGTTCCGGCACTTTTATGTAGCTATGATATCACGAATGTCTGAATGTCGAGTGGCCCGTTCAAAATCAATAGGCTTTGTTTGTCAAGGGCAATTCTCCATTTATTCCGGAGCAACCGATCTTATGTGGCCTGTACCCGGTAGCTCCTAGTGATCTTTGTCTTTACGATACATAGTCTCCACTCTAGAACCTTTCTGTCTCAACGGCCGTCGGTTCTTCGAGCCGTGTGCCCTGCCCACTGCCACTTCAACTTGCTGATCCTTTTGGCTATGTCTGTGACCTTGATTTGTCTACGGATCTCCTCATTCTGATTTGATCTCGTGGGGAAGCACCGAGCATGGCCCTCTTCATGGCGCATTGAGCGATCTTGAGCCTTGCATGGGGCCCATAGCGAGGGACCGCGTTTCTGTTCGAGAAGACGTTACGTAGATTCCTGAACGCTGCCCGACCGAATTGGATTCGTCGACTGGCCTCTTTCTCGAGGTTATGCCTGCCTAACTGTGATAGATAGTACCTAAATCCACCATAGTGCCTGATTCGCTAGGCAGTGAGAATTATTGTGCTGGTTTTTCATTCAATAATGGAGTTTACGAATAATAATAATAATAATAAGAGTATGTTATAACTTTAGTATTTACAATTTGCAATTGCTGGCGCCTACTTACTATGTTTGCGTACATACTTTTGGCAACAAGTTATAGACGGTAATTTGGGTGGATACATCGGTTGGAATTGTTGTAACTTATGTAAAGGTAAAGGTAACGGGTCTTAGAGTAGGTAAGTATCTAAATAATGTGTAGCGGCTTAAGTGTCTCTAAGCACCGAGACAAATCTCTAAGGTTGTTCTGCAGTGCTTTATGTAAATACTGTTAGTATGTAACTTTTATCGAATAAATAATTACGATATAAAACGGAACTGGTTGTCCTCGTTGACGAAATTCCAGACTTGAGTTCCCAACTGACAGCTAGGGTGGGCACCGCATGGACGCCCTCTGGGTGTGCTGCAGATGTTGCTGGGTAGGCAGAGAATGTCTTTACTTCAAGTTCTTGGTAATATTGGCTCCATCTATTGTTGAAAACCTTCGTTGCATGGCAATAGCTGTCCATCTTTACTTCAGATGCATTTATCAAAATGCCAAAGGTTAATAAGCCAAAGGATATCTATTCATTAAAATCACAAGGATCACATTGAAATGTCCAAGCTGAAAAGTAAGGCAGGAAACAAGGCCGGTTGTTGTTTTTGATAATCCTTTTACAAAACCATAGGTACATATAAAAGATAAGTTACGTCTAAACTGTAACTTTGATCAACAACCGCGGGTTTATCCTTATTTCCAGTATTAAAGTTGTGGTTGTCGCTGTTTTTCTTAAACATATGAATATTTTGTGAACATAAATCGGCTTCTCATAGATGTACTGACAAACGAATGTCATTATAGATACATAGATATTTACTTAGTTGCACACCATAAACCACAAAACAATTAAAATTAACATTATTCAAATTAATGTATACAATTGGCAATCTTGTCGCTAAGTAGCGATCTTTACCAGACAACCTTTGGATGGAATAGATCATGTGAATTTTACCTAAGGTATCAATGGTGAACCACATACATAGGTACTTACATGCTTTAAATTATTTATGCTGTAATATACCTACGATAGGTAATGTTTACATTAAATACATATAAATACAAAAAAATAGTCATAATATGAAAAGAATAAGCAATAGCTAACGACAAGTAGTCAAGTAATGTTCCTTGACCATAAGTTTGAAAATAGTGGGTGGTTTAACACGTCTGATAGCCACTGGTAGCGCGTTCCCTAAACGGATAGCCTCCACCGTAAAGAAGTCATCGTAGTATTATATTTAATTCTTAAAACTATTGGCATAGTGATTCTCTGGGACATTTATTAGGTCTCTTCTACAGCTTATAAATGTGAGGGCCCCATTGAAGCATGATATCCGGGGTGATACCCAAGATAAATACATTATACTTATTAACAATAATACATGTTAAAATTTGTGTAACATTAGGTTGTATAAACCTTACATATTTGGTTTTCTTTTCATTTAGTAAAAATGATCTTTGGGAAATCAGACAAAATGTCTACATTCCTAAGTGTTATGTTTTCTTTAGTGAGAACATGTAATTTAATGCATATATTAGTAATCAAGTTTTTCTATAGATTATAGTAACGTCAACAATGTTTCTTTTATTTTGATACTGGGATACAATGCTGAAAAGTAAGTTCTTCCCATTGGATGACTTTGCAATTCTTGAAAATTTAAGAACGGATGAAATCAATCTAGATGCTAGTCGATGGCTTTTGTATAATTATATTATTGGATGTTCAGGTTTCTTCTTATAGCATGAATTTGCATTGGCAGAACCTTGTCTTGTAGAAAAGTATTGGTTGTACCCTCTTTGTACTACTATACTATGCCCATGTCACGGATGGATTAAGTATTTAGCCTACGAACTCCTTGATGGGCGATAGCTGTTTCTTCTATAGTTCCCCGCCATTATGTCTTAATTCATCTGCGAGTATGAAATGGTTATGTGAAAAAAATATCAAAGTTCAAAATCATAATAAACATTGGTCGGGTTAATATTTAAATTAATCCATGTATATTTAGAGTAAATTAAAGAGTGGTGTATCATGAAATAGTTAGAACGCTATATTATATCTACGGTCACTCGGTTTGGTCATTATTGATCTAGTATAACAGTCTACTGCTGGACGTAAGACTCTCCCAAGAGATAATACTCCTTCACGACTTCGAGAAGAGAAGAGTTGCAACTGCAGTCGGCTCTGTGGTAGTCGGATAAGGACTTTGGTTTTATCTATGTTCATTCCCAGGTCGTTGGTTGTCTAGAAGTAGCAGCTCGTTTTGGTAATCTCAATCAATTAAATCTTATTGCTAATGGATTATTTGAATGACGTTATTATGTTTATTCCTGTAGCAGTATTTAAGTGTCCAGGAGAGTGTCTTAAAGTATTTTAGTTGGCAACTATTAACGGCCAAAACTTGAGATTGTGTTATAGATTTAGAGTCTATTCTTTTTCGAAAATTCACGTAGATTATCGTATCACAGATATTTTGACGTATGAAATATTAAAGAAAAACCACAGGTTCACTATGGCATGTACTTTCAAATGATTGTGTACCTTTTAAGATGTTTTGACAATGTTACTTTGGCACTTTATTTTTATTTTGCATATACGATACCTCGTGGAAAA
The DNA here is from genome assembly GCA_963924445.1 of Philereme transversata. Taxonomy (NCBI): domain Eukaryota; kingdom Metazoa; phylum Arthropoda; class Insecta; order Lepidoptera; family Geometridae; genus Philereme; species Philereme transversata. The sequence continues at coordinate 9,202,413 of OZ004343.1, forward strand.
TCTACGAGACTTAATCAAGAGATCAAGAGAAGGCGTGCAGTGGCCACGTGGCCTGTGTGCACCAGCTATTCAGCCAGCGTGCAGTTACCATGTGGCCTGCGTGCATCATTCGTGAGATCTGCGCGCATCTGCCGTGCAGCCCGATTGCATCTCCGGCGCAACCTACGCAATCCTGTAGTGCAGCCTGCACGCGTCTGCTGCGCGTCTTCCACCGTGCAATTATCATAAAATTACCATGAGTAAAGTGAATGAAGTGAAATAATGAAGTGCAAAGTGAATTATACTGTTATGAGCATATATCCGCTATGATCAAAGTGAATGACGTGAAGTGATGAAGTGCAAAGTGAACCATACGGCTATGAGCGTATATCTGCTATGAGCGTACCGATACATGGCTATGATCGTATCAATTTGTGGCTATGAGCGTATACAATTTGTGGCTATGAGCGTATACAATTTGTGGCTATGAGCGTATACAATTTGTGGCTATGAGCGTATACAATTTGTGGCTATGAGCGTATACAATTTGTGGCTATGAGCGTATACAATTTGTGGCTATGAGCGTATACAATGTATGGCTATGAGCGTATACAATGTATGGCTATGAGCATGTACAATGTATGGCTATGAGCATGTACAATGTATGGCTATGAGCGTATACAATGGCTATGAGCGTATACAATGTATGGCTATGAGCGTATACAATTTAGAAATGCAACGTGCACAATCGCAAGCGGGGATTATAGTTGATATGATGATGCTTAAATTGCGGTGTTTTCAAAATTTATTACAATAGTCCCCGTCTGTTCAGAAATATATTTATAAATCTATAATGGTATAATGTTAGTTTTACACAATAAAATATTTTGTATTATTATAAAATATTTCACACGATTGAAAAGTAAAATGTGCACAATTGCAAGCGGGGACTTCAATTGATTTGATACTAAATGTGCGGTATTGTTAATGTTGATTACAATGGTCCCCGTCTGTTTAGAAATATATTTATACATTCCAATCCATATCGAGCCCGATGAGATGTTAGTTTTACAAAGTAAAATCTTTTGTATTTGCATTTTCTTGTTTATGTGAATGCTGTAACATACGTACACCTGTACTTATTATGTATGTGAAAAGTTTAATATTTTATTATTGTTGTTCAAATTATTTTTTTCGTTTCTCTTTGTTTATCTGTGATAGATATATCATTTTAAGTCCGCGAGGACGCGAACCATTGTCAGGATGGACGAATTGTTAGCTTGCCTAAAAATTATCTCTTTGATTTATATAAATATTTAATGGTTTTATTTATTATTTGATTGCAATTTATTAATTTAGTCGTTCATGATCAATGCAATATTGACGGAAGTCAGTTATAATTAAATTTGACATTTATATACCTTGTTTAAAATAATTGTGATAGCGATTATTTGTAATTACGTACTAAATTGTAGTTTTATTATTTGAGCAATATTTACTAGTTTAATATTCATTTTTAAACAAAAGTCACGCCACCATCGCGTGACTATTTAAGCATTGACGCCTATTCGTAAGGGCTCATTCGTTCTCGAGCTACGAAGCGTAACGGTCACCTAAAAGTGTATAATGTGTGTGTAGTAATGATTGAAGTATTTGTCATAAAGGAATAAATGAATAAACGAAGACTTGTAAAGCATCGTGGTGTTTTTCTCTTAAGCTCGCTTTCAATGGGGACCAGATAACTGATAGAATACTTATATACTTTTTTTTGTAAATACATACTTATCATATAGAGAAAAACATCCAAACCCGAAACAAATATCTGTAGATCATGCAAACATTTGTTCCGCGGCGGGAATCCTCCTGCGTCTCAGCCGGCTATACGCCCACTGCGCCACGGAGGTAGTTAAACCTTTATCTATTACTACAACGAATACACAAGTACTAAAAAAAGCAAAACAAAGGAAACAGTTTGGCTATCCAAAGACGGCTACAAGGAAACAACATATTAATAAAAAAAATAACATTTACTAAATCACACTAATCTCTTATTTTATTACTAAATAAATAGATACACTTGTGTGAATAGGAAACCATGTACAGGACCATACAGCTTTTCTTTTTCAAACGTATATTACGAAACCTTTTAACATAGTGGCTATAATAATTCCATACAAAATTCGGAATAAGTTCGTTCGTAAATAGAGAATAAGCTTGAATAAGGTATCTCTATCAAAATATTACTTAATATCAATAAATTCCTTGGTCCTGGATGGATAATAAAATTGGATTTACTGAAAGGGATTGTACTAGACTTCTGTCTTTGAAATGCTACTTGCTACATGAAATTTACAAAAGCTTTTGTACTGTGATATTATATACCCTTATATCTTGGTTTATATTGTTATTCCTTATTTTGTTATTGTCTTTCTATCAAAATGTGATGTTCAACGAAAGACGGACTATCGCAAACTGATTTATTGTAGGTACATAGTGTAGCAAATAATATTACCCTCAAAAACGCTAATACATTACATTTTCTCTCTCTTAAATACAAAGACATGTAATGTTAAAAGAATTACATAAATATAATCTTAAACTCACTTATTGATCGAGCGAAGCCAGATCTCCAAATCAACTTGGGCAAATTGGCATTTTGCGTTAGGTACGTAGGAATGTATGTATGTTTATTTGTCCGAGAATAACTTTTGAAGCGTTGATCCGATCATCGTGAAATTTGATACATAGGTAGGTAGTGATGGCACAATTTTGGTGTGACTAAATAAGCTTAAAATGTTGGGGGGTTGTTAAGATATTGGGGTTCAAGAGTGGGAAAAAAAAAAATGAAAATGAGACTATTAGCTCAAATGGGACTTCAAATGAAAGGTTTTTATTAGTACAACTCAACCCTGTTTTTGTTTTTAGTTTAATTTTAGTAGTTGTTGAGTTATTAGCCATAATAAAAAAAAACTTTGACAAAATTCACAGGGTACACCAGTGACCCCGCAATAATGAAATTTGGTATTTGTGTAGCTTTAGTGACACAAATATAGGCAAAAGTCTGAAATCCAGAATAACTATATTTTGTACCCCAAAAAAATATAACCACTTAATATGAACTCCCGTTACCTGTAATTTAAATAAAACTGTAGGTCAAGTAGTGGTGGTTGATTATTTCGTGGCACTATTTTGATAGTCAAAGATAACGAATAATATATTTTTGTTTTTATGGGAGACTCGCGAGATCTCTGTTCGGGGCGAACCACTAGTAACAATAATAGTTAGAAACCTACAAAAACAGGTTTCTCTGAAAGAACTTATACTAAGACTTATTACCTACTTATTTACGTACACGTGACCTCCACTTAATAGTGTGCCGAAAGTACCGGCGACTAAATTACCCGCGACGGACTGGGCCTCGCTTTGTTGTCGCCTCTGTCCTGCGCTGTTCTAACCCATATACTCGTACGACCTGCGATTTTTATAATGTCGTCGACCCATCTTGCTGGTGAATGACCTGCATTCCTGGTTCCATCTCGGGGCCACCACTCTGTCAGCACCCTGCTCCACCTGTCACACTGCGCCTGGCTACCTCCTGCCCAACTCCATTTGAGTCCCAATATACGCTTGCTAAAGTCTTGAACTTTAGTCCGCTTGCGAGTTTCGGTATTGGGGACTCGGTCTAGCAGTGTGATGCCGAGCATGGCGCGCTCCATGGCTCTTTGTGCGACTCTAATCCTGTGTACAGTCTCCTTCGTGAGCGTCCATGTCCCAGCACCGTAGGTTAATGTTGGCAGGACACATTGGTTGTAGAGGCGAGTCTTCAGACATTGTGGAATATTACTTAATATCAATAAATTCCTTGGCCGTGGATGTATAATAAAATTGGATGAACTGAAAGAGATTATAATACGTAAATTCTGCCTTTGTAATAATACATGAAATTTACAAAAGCTTTTGTACTGTGATATTTACCCTCATATTTTGTTTTATATTGTTATTTCTGAGTATTCTAATAAGATCTACACGATTTTGTGAGTAATCTATTAATAATATTAATAGATTACTCACACTGTCACTTTTCAATATATTATATTGAAAAGTGACAAAATAGTGCTGAAAAATTTGAAGAGAGTTTGATTAAGACTTTGGCTTTTATAGCTTAAGAGCTTATGGTAACTGAATACCAGCTCAATAAAAAGACGGAGTACAGATGCCATTTAACTAACTCTGTAGCTGATCGGTTCTGCGAGTTTTGTACCAAATTTTAAAAATGAACCCAATAATTTTTCGATAATTTATCTTAATTTAAAATAAATATGCATAGCTTGTGGAATGGTCTCCCTGCCGAGGTTTTCCCCAAGGACACAGAACGGGGCTCTTAAAAAAGGCGTTTTAAAAATGTCAAATAGTCGGCACAGCACGATACTTTAATCGCTTTTCATCAGGGCCCCAATTCTACTAAACCTATTGTTTCACTATGACAATGGTATCGTCGAAAAATCGCCACTATAGATACCTTTTGGTATTCTACTAACACAATCTTTTTTCAATGACCGCCGTTGCTATGACAACCCCATTGAACATTTGGTAGTTTATGACAGGAATAACAATCATAATCGTTTAACAATGGTATGGCTCCATAATAGTTTTTCTTAAAAATTAGCAGAATTCTGGTGTGATGTATTCTTGTTTGCATCTTTAGTGGTATAAAAAAGATGTAGAATTTAATCTGCTTTTTCTTTATTTAAATAAATTATTTGTTTTCTAAACAATTTGTAATCTTACCCTGATTTCCAAAGTTCTGAAGCTGGAACTTTTTGATGTGGGTATCTCCTTTCTAATTTGTTTCAGAAAGCACTGCGAATTGCCAATAAAACATGACCGCGTCGCATGAGAGATTTTAAGCTTAAAATAAGGTCCAAGTAGTATTCAAGGCTTAAGTGGATTTCCTTTGTTATGTGGGTCAAGGATCCGATACAGACACCACATTATCTTTATTAGGAACTTGTCACAATTAGGTATGTACATACATACATTGCAACGGTAAAATACTGAACTGTGAAATATTTTGTAAGAAGAGTGAAAATCTACGAAATAAATAGTACTTTCATAGTTTTATTACATACAAGATATTTATAATTTTGGGGAAGATGCCCAGGAACTGTGTTATTAGATTTATTTATATATAATAATTTATTTATCTGTTTATGTGTTATACTTGTGTATTTTATTATTTTTTATAATTATATTGTATACTCAATACTCAATCGTTTATGGTATACATTGTATTATTAGGTGGTAAATAATAGGTACATGTTCATTATGGACCCTGTTGGACACAACAATATTATGGAGAAAGGAGAACGTCATTGTTCCTGTTAGGTTATATTTATTTTAAAAAGAAAGGATTCAAATCTAATGTCAAAATATATAGTAGGTAAGCATCTAAAATTTGTCATTTGTCATTAAACTTGTCATTAAAATATTCGTCAATTGTATAGTAAGTTTAAGTAGTTAGTAAGTATTTTAATTTGACAACCTCCGTGGTGCAGTGGGCGAATAGCCGGCTGAGACGCAGGAGGTAGTGGGTTCGATCCCCGCCCCGGAACAAATGTTTGCATGATCTACAGATATTTGTTCCGGGTCTGGTTGTTTCTCATATGTATATATGTCTCAAATGTGACATATATATGTCACATTTGTCTGTGATCAAATATTTATAGTGCGTTCAGAAATTAAATAATTAAAATAACGTTTTGTGTAACAAATGAAATAAACGCATCCAGTTTGTATGAGAAAATAAAATAGTTACTTACTACTTTTTTTACTGCTTTCATTGCAATTTCTTTATTTTTCTAACCTTTTAAACCTTCCTTGGACTTCTACAAATATTTCAAAACCAAAATTAGGCAAATCAGTTCAGCCGTTTATGAGTTTTAGTGAGACTAACGAACAGCAATTGATTTTTACATATATATAGATTAGGGTGTCCCTTATATACGTGAAAAAAATTTTTTTTCGGATATCGAAATGCATACCCCGTAATTCTTTTTAAACTACCCAGATCTACTTAAATACAAAATTTTATCTTCCTATGTCAACATTAACCCGTGCCGACAAGGCCGTAAAGATTTTGAAAATAGCTGCCTTTGACCCTTTTCGATATTCAACTAAACAAAATGAAATATTTATATTTTATAAAAACAATAATAAAAATTTAGTAAGAAAATAGGTATTTATTTATTAAAAGAACATAAAATTATAGATTAGCAAGGATATTTTCTTTTAAGGGTCTCTTTGTTACAGTCTGGATAAAGATTTCTGTGCTCTTGTACACAGCGTAGTAAAAATTGTTTCTGTTCTTCCTTTTCAGTAATTAAACCATGAAAATCTTGCATAAGTTTTACAGCTCTTTCAGCTGTATCATTCACTGCCCTTAAAGAAAAAACCTTTCTTTTTGCCTGTAAATAGGCAACATTTTCTTCCCACGTAGAAACAGGTTTCTCCAAGAAGTTATCATCAATTTTTAAATGAGAAAATAATTTTCTGCTCTTGATAGACACAAAATCACTCAATGATTTTCCTGTAACAATAGACAAGACAGTATTATTATCAGTTTATTAAAACAATTTAAGACATAGTAAAGTAAGCTTAGCGTTAGATCCTTTTACATGTTTTTTTTTAAATTAATGATTAATAGCTAACTTTAACATAAAATTAAGTATTCCCACTTACCATGCAAATAATCAGACATATCTTCCTTCGATGGAATGTATCTCTTCCCAGAATCATACAAACTCTCTCTTTGTAAGTTCTCTACGATACTTTTCTTGGTTGCTTCATCAACTTCATCATCAAAGAGTGACAAAACAGTAATTTCTTCTGACAAGTACCAAAGATGTTGACTAAACTTTTTCAAAGCTGCTTGGGAGATCTCTTTGTTAATAGTTTCGTATTCCTTTAGCCTTTTTAAAAAGGACAAATCTTGATTTGGTGCCTTCACCGCCAGACTACATCCCAGTCATGATTTCACATATACAACTGCAATGAATAAACAAATGTCTTGGAGTGCTCGTTTATCTTTGGCGCTAATTTTGAATTGAGATTGCAGCAAACATATTTTCAAACAGTAAATAGCTCTTGCCATCCAGCTTGCTTGATGCATTGCTCCAGGAGGTCTTATTTTAATTTTTTTCTCACTATCGCCTCCTAAGAAAATAATAGACAGTTCAATCAGTTCTCGATAATCGTCACGTACAATAGATTTTTGCAGTTCTTCATTATAAAATGTCAACAGTTCTTTAATTTTTGTATTACAAAAATGTTGTGTGACGATGTGGCTGTGTGTTTCAATAGCAGCAGAATTAATAGTATTCCAGCTGTCTCTAAACTTTTTAAACATCGGGATATCAGGGCAATTTGTTATTTGGTGGATTTTTGTTTCAAATACACACTTTAAAACCAGTTCGTAAACGTGATGGCGGCAAGCAAAGAGTAATAATTCCCTGTCTAGCTTTTGTTCCAAAAGTACACAAGCTCCTTTCAATCGCCCTGTATTAGATGCAGTTGTATCACAGCACATTATTTGTACTTTGTCCTCGAGGTTCCAGTCATAAAGTGCGTTTAACACAGCTTTAGCTTGATCTTGACCAGAAGAGCTCTCCAGCTTAGGCACAGCCAAAAGTTGTTCCTTTTCTTCAAATGATATAAGGATTGGCAGGCGTTCTTCTTTAGAACTTCTTACGTCCAGTCCAGGTAATAATTTTCCATCCCAATGAACGGTCACACTTTCAGGTAAATTATTCTGAAAATCTGATTTTATAGATTCCGCTCTATCTTTTCTAGTCTTTGTACGAATGCGTTGAATAGACGACTCGTTTATCGGGAAATCATCACTACTAAGATCTAGGGCTTCCACTACAGCCTGAAGTATATATACGGAATCTCTTATGCTTAATTGACATCTATCCAAAGCTGCAACTAATTTAGGAGTTATGAAATCTTTCCTTCCCCTTTTTGTAATACTTCCAGAACTTACCGTTTGAGATGTCGACGGTAAGGGTTCGTCGATGATCATCAGAGCTGGTAGGTTGATCGGGATATCCTGGTGTCTCAATAAGATCTTGTGTAGTTAAAGATAAAGATAAACTCTCGGAACAGATTTGATCATGTCTTTTTTTCTCTTCTTTTAATTTTCTCTGTCTGGATCTTTCTTCTTTCTCAGCTAACTTTTTATCTACACCGGCTAAACATCCTGGACGCCCTGGTTCTCTTTGCTTTTGTAAAAAGATTTTATCTGCTTCTATTTTCATCCATTCCAAAGCATTAGCGTGTGCTATGTCGAATAAATTATCTAAATTGTTTTGAAAGTCCTTCTCACGGTGCTTGTAAATATCTTGTGTTTTTTTGGAATTTTTTTCCAACTCTCTCCAAGCATGGTGAAGATCCACAAGTTTCTTTACGCAGTTAGGAATAGCTCTGGTAGGGATTCTAGATTTTTCCCAGAATATAATACACTCTCGAACGACGAGATTTGCGCTTTCACTAACACTCAATTTAACTTCACGAATGTTAAAAAAGAGGACTGCAAGAACTTGACGGTTAGACGGTAACTTTGCCCCAGTTATTTGATAGTTCAAGTCACCTACTAAGAAAATACTTTTTTTATTGCTTCTTAATTCCACTGCCATTTTTTAACGTAAAACAATATGTGTTCATCACGAGATTAACTAATAACAAATGACAAATACGGCGAGTACGCGCCGCTATTTCCGCGTAACTTGTATGAACATGATTCGATGCAAGTCGGCACGGGTTTCCGTTCTCCAAATAAGGTAAAAATTAATTCCCGAGTGTTTTAGGTACTAATGAACAAAACTAAGGCCTATGCGTTAAAAAATATAAACTTTGAAAAATAAGGGACACCCTAATATAGATAAAACATCGCACAATATTGGCTTCAAAATGTTGAGATATTTTCATTCGCCAAAGGATTTTTCGGTTGACATGTTACGTGACATGCGGCAAACATGTAGGATAAACAAATAAAAGATTATATAGATAAGAATAAGATCACGACGTGATGAAGCTTTTACTAAGTTCAGTATCCTGGGTTCAAGGTTTTGAAACAAAAAGGTGACAACGAGATCCTGTTCGCAGGATATATTCCCTAAATTATCTCGAACTTTATCAAGGTTCTTAACACTAAATTAGACAAAAAAAAATTGTTTGTACATGGTTGGTAACCGTCAAATATTTGACGACCTCCGCGGCGCAATGGGTGAATAGCCGGCTGAGACGCAGGAGATAGCGGGTTCGATTCCCGCCGCTGAACAAATGTTTGCATGATCTACAGATATTTGTTCCAGGTCTGGTTATTTCCTATATATTATAAGAATTTATTTACAAAAAAATGTATATAAGTAGTCTATCGGTTATCTGTTTCCCACAGTACAAGCTCTGCTTAATTTGGGGCTAGATAGCGCTTTGTCAAATGTCCAGCTATATTTATTTATTGAGATGGCAAAGTTACCGCTAACGTGATAAAACGGTACCTAATAACTTCGGACTGAGTAAAACAATTTGTACTCGAAGCACTGACGGCCGTTAGCCAGAAATAAATCATGAGTGGTGACAATGCACTGGAAAGGAAAGCATAGGACGGTCCCCTAAGTAGATAGAAGAATGGCATAATAAAGGTTGCTGGGAGTAGATGGGTACAGGCCGCACAAGATCGGTTGCTATGGAAACCTATGAGGGACATTGCGGGAGGCCATTGTTCATCAGCATACGTCATATGGCTGTTAAGATGAAAATAAATTGAACAATAAATCCTTTCCATTAAACTAGGAACAAGAAAACTAGATGTGAAAGCAAGCTGAAATCCTTATTAATTCTGCACACACCATCGCGACACTTTGAGGTTACCAACGCGGCATAATCACTTGACACCGAGTTTGCTCAGTTTGTCATGATTACATTACCCAGTGAGCTATAGATATAATTAGACCACGAGCTGACATTCGAGTAATGTATGCAAAATAGATGTATAATCATGTTTAAATTATTTATGTAATTAATTACGACGGCAAGGCGTGATAATTATTACCAGGAGTATGTTGGACAAGGAGTGCTTAAAAGAAAGCAAGAAAAAAATTACGTTTAGACACACACAATAGCACACAAATCACTACTAAGGCGTTTGCCGTATACGTTGTAATTTCACCTTCAAACCGAAACACGGCAATGCTGCTTTGCGGCAGAAATAGGTAAGGTACATCCCAAGACAAGCCCTTTCACCTTTCTAAGGCCTAAGTTTTTGCCATCACGACAATACCTATCTATATATATATATATATATAGGTAGAAGACATAGCCAAACCCTTCGATGGATAAGACTATCGCAGGATGGATAAGTTTTTGCCATCACGACAATCCTACCAATCCTATCCAGACTATCGCAGGATTGTCGTGATGGCCAAAACTTAGGCCTTAGAAAGGTGAAAGGGCTCGTCTTGGGAAGTACCTTACCTATTTTTGCCGCCAAGCAGCATTGCCGTGTTTCGGTTTGAAGGTGCAATTACAGGCAAATGAGGCTTTACAACCGTATGCCTCAAGTTTATGGAGGCGAGGCAGTGCATCGCAGGGCACGTTTCTAAGGTGCATAACTCACTAGGCAATACTTTGTTATAGGCGATGGTTACCACTTAAGAGATGGCCATGTGCTCGTTCCATTTCCAGGTGTATCCAGCAGCGAATGTAATTGTACTGGATAATAGAGACGATGTCTCTACGGGAAAAAGAGGTTAAATTTGTAAGGTTTTATCAATCTGATTAAACTTTTACTACGTTAATTATCTATCCCTATTTAAACAACCCAGTCAACCTAAAATCGATAAAAGTGTTATTTTAGTATCTCGGCCTTGCAACTAGTGCCAAATATGTTTCCGATAAAAGAAAGTTGAACGCCATTTTTATGCCAAGCAAATGAGAAACTGGCAATCAAAATAGCGATTGCTTGTTCGATTTATAGGTAAGGTTTATGATAGTTTCTTTTCAAAAATAGAAATGTACTACCATTTATCTAATTTGAGATTAGTGTATTTTAGTGTCTTAATTATTTTTGTCGTTACATATATATACATATTGCCTGAATAATGATTCATCGCGTTTATCACACAAAATGATCTATGTATTCGTGTACTGAAAACTCACGGCTTAGAATAGAAAACGCTTTATTGTATACCAGACTTAAATTAGCATATTTAAAACATATAACTAGATACGTGATAGTACAATTGGCGGTTTTATTGATCTCTTCCAGACAACCTTTGGATGGACTGTTAGCTGTAACTATATATATAACTATAACTATATAACTGTAAATAGACGAGTTAACTGTAATAAGGCTTAGTAAGCCCAATTTCAAATACCTTTTAAGACTGACAGCTGCAAAGATGGCAACGACCAAGCCTACACCCACACACACATCAAATCCTGTTTCAACTTATATTCCTATGACGACTTCCGTAGCACAGTGGGCGACTAGCCGCCTGAGACGCAGAAAGTTGCGAGTTCGATTCCCACCGCGAAACAAATGTTTGCATGATCTACAGATATTTGTTCCGGGTCTGGTTATTTCTCTATAGTATTTTTCAAACTTTCGCGATCACTGTACATAATTGTGGTCACAGGTTGAGCCAACCCGTGACCTGTTGCAACACAGCCGAAATGTCGGGATAACAAATAAAAAAGCAATCTATCAGCAAAAAAAATAAGCATTCTATCAGTTATCTGGTTCCCATAGTTTACATGCATACAAGCTTTCCTTAGTTCGGGGCTAGATAGCACTGTGTGAAATATCCAGCGTTTATTATTTATTTAGTTACTGCCTGTGCTGCTAGGCGCTGTACAAAGGTTTGTAAAATATTCCTTCATGTGAGTATAAGCTTAGAGATTATCTTAGTTTACGCAAACAATCCTAGCTAGGTAATCCAGCTTTCAAAATCTTCATCATACCAACCAGACTAAAAACCCAGTCTTAGTAATAGATGATGCTGTTTCAAAAGGCTTACATTACATTCAAATTATCAGCAGCTTGTAATATTTAAGCAAAAATATCTAGAGAAATTTATGTACAAATCACTAAAGTGAAAATATAAACACGTAGATTTACGATTGAAGTTGAGAAGTTACTCAGAATAATAAAATAATGAACATAACGAAATACTACAACCAGCATGCAAAAGTTACATGAACTCTTTCTTTTCGAGTTAATAATAATTTTTTCGACGCTATGTTTTAGTATGACTAAAGTACAAGACGTCAGCAAGCGAATATTGGGGCTCAAGTGGAGTTGTGCAGGACACTTGGCCAGACGTAGTGACGACAGGTAGACTAAGACACTAACAGAGTGGAGGCCGAGAACTGGCCATCGAAACAGGGGACGTCCACCAGCGAGATGGGTTGACGACAACCATAAGACCGTGGGTCGTACGTGGTTAAGACTGGCTCAGGATCGGGAAGAATGGTAGAAACAAAGAGAGGCCTATGCCCAGCAGTGGGTCGACACGGGCTGAGAATGATGATGATGATGTTTTAGTCACAGAAAACTGTTAAAAATCAAAATCTTTGTATTAATTAAAATCAGGAGGGGCACTTTGAAACGTCAATTTTACTGCCTGTTCCTTCGCGACCAAGCCAGGAAAGAAAGGCAAGGAAAAAGACTGGTTGTTTTTTTTAATGATCCTTTTAGAATATATAAGAATAAGAATAACAATAACAATAAAGAAAATAAATTACGCCTAAACGTTGTAACATTTTTGAACGAGTTAGAGCAATTTCAATCCCAAGCTTCTCTATCATCTAACTAAATAATCCAATATTTTATAGTAGGCTTTTTATAAAGATTTTGGTTAATTACGTTTATAAATTTGTTACTTAAAATAAAAATGAGGTCGAAATATACACACAAAGACCTTTTATTCGACATGCCATTTGATCGGATAGTCCCATTTTGGTACAACCCCAGCCCTATTTTTAGTTCATTTAGTCACACCAAAACTATGCCATCACAACCTACCTATATACCAAATTTGATGACGATCGGATAAACGCTTCGAAAGTTTTCCTCGGACAAACAAACATACATACATACAACGCCGATTTGACCAAGTTGATTTAGAGATCTCGCTTTGTTTGATCAATTATTACCTGGATTCAAACATAGGCTACTTTTTGTTGATAAACAATGCGTACCAACCCACTGGCGGAAGCTAGTTATTGCATAATTAGATTAAACAAGATAATTGCTGTAATTATTGCTAGGGACTGACATAGCTGCTTATTTCTCGACGACCTCCGTGGTGCAATGGGCGAATAGCCGGCTGAGACGCAGGAGGTAGCGTTATTTATTTATATTTATTTGCAAAAATACTAATTAATAATGTAATATTTAATTTGTGTAGCCCGTTTACGAAAACTTTAAGTAATGTGTATATAAAATATACACACATTTCAAAGTTAACATATGTTGAGCAAAATTCTCAAAGTACCTATTACTGGGAATAAACTGTTATTATCTCTTAGTTGCCAAAGTCAGAAACGTAATAAAAAGGGACAAAGGAAAACTTCCTTTATTATCTCTCTCTATCACTTTGAAAAAGCTTTTATAGAAAGAGATGGCAGTTGGAAGGTTTTCCTCAAAGGCCTGCAGAGAGTTATACTGTTGCGGTTATTTAATTAAAAGTTTTGTTTTCTGAGTCCAAAAGACTTTATGTCATACAATATTTTATATTAAAGTAAGAAGACATTTGGATATTTTTCTCGTAAAGTTTGCGCCCATCATAAATCTGAAACATCCATCTATGTCAATTTAGAACTACAAGATCGATTACGATTCGAGTAACATCAAGAAAACGTACTTGAATTAATTTCAGAAAATATTGCCATACAGAGAGTTTTTAGTATCAGCGTTGTATGCGCAAAGTAATAACTCGTCATTTATCTGAAGAGATAATGAAATCCTTCACCAAATAGGTCTTAGTTTTACCTAGTATGGTGCTACGGTCGTAGCATTTTGTAGCACCCCGTAGCACCGTAGCAATTCTGTACGTAGAGGCTCTACAAGTAGTAGTATGTTTTCAATTAAGCTTATTATGACATGGTATAAGGCAGTTATACTTACAAAAAATGCTATATTTTAAACGACTGGACTGATTTCGATAAAATTTGGTATTGATGTCATCCAGGCCGATTTCGGCTACGGCGACATTGTTTTTTCTATGTTACGTTGGTGTGCTCTAAGATGACTTGAATAGCCAATTTTAGTTTTAAATGTGCGTGCACATAGAGTGCAAGTCAGTGGTCCGTTTACGTAATGGTATGGTATGTTTGCAGGTGGTTTACTTTCAAGTTGGTCACGTCTTTTATCCAGTTCTTTCTTATGTAGATTAAGAACTGAAATGTGGAATACATATGTTACTTCGATGACAATATAATAATATGGTACCAATAATATGGTCTCACGATGGAGACGGATGCTAGACAACGAAACTTCTGAACGGGTTACAGTAGGCTACTAGTTTTTGGGCTCATTTGAGTCAGCTTGCGGTTCCTATTATGAACTTTATAAAAACTTCTGATGAATAGTAATTATTCAACCAAATTTATTATTGTTAAACCACGTGCAAAACCGCGGACAGAAGCTAGTATTTTATAAATCAAACTATAAAACACCGAAAAACGTTTCCAATGTACTCAAGTCTCAAAGCCTTCATGAAAAAGGATTTATTTGGGAAGTTGTGATTTATTCACGGACACAATATGTGCCTCTGTGGGTTTATTACGAGTTATAGCTTACATGTCCCGAAAAACCATAGCGTAAGTTTTTTTATGAATTTGTGTCGTATTTTGTTTTGCAACCCCATCATAAAACTGGCCCTGGGCACTACATTACAACGGCTGTATTTTTTACCCAACTAGTTTGTTTGTTTTAATTCTTTATTGCACAAACAGAAAAATGTACAAATGGAGGACTTAATGCAAAAAACGTTTTCTACCAGTCAACCGTAACAGATAAAAAACTTAGGTTAGCGTGCTTAACTAGGTACTAACAAAAAATACAAATAGAAATAAAAAACTACTAACTACCTAATTGCCTTCATAAATATAATAATACTCAAAAATATAATTTAATCATAAAAATAATAAAATACACAAATATAACTCATAACCAGTGCTCCTAGGCTCAAGTTACTGACATAGCCATTAGGCTACGACATGGTACGCTTCAAGAAAAATGTAAAGAGGTTTCTACAGGGTAGGGAACGTATCTACAATACCCCGGGTGTTGCTGGTGTCAGTAAGCGACGGTGACCGCTTACCATCAGGTGGGCCGTAAGCCTGTTTCGCCACAAATAACATGACACAGCCAATAAGATAAGCAAACATAAGTGGCAGTGGGCGGGGTACAGTGCTCAAAGCACTGACAGCCATTGACGTTGAAGTGGACCGAATAAATGGGCTGCTGGGTGCAGGCACATCAATCGTTTTAGAAATATATACGGAGTAATGTATACATTTTGCTGATGGCGTATGAGTGGAACAAGCTGATCGGACTACTTTCTTGGGATTCGAGATAGACCAAGGTCTTATCTGAGTAGCTCACATTAAATGATTGTGTGGGCGACTTGGGAAAGCGTGCTTTGCACTAGGGCGGTTGTCTTGATTCAAATCATACTATGATTGCACCAATGGGGAATGTGATGCGATCATAGTACTTCGCGGGGGTGCGCTGCCGAATGGGAACGCGCTTTCCGTATGCAAAAACGCAATCGTACGTGTATCGAGAGAAATCTCAATTCACCCGCACTTTAAGAAACTAATAATATTTACAATAACATACTTGGTCATATTTCAGGTGGTCGTTTATCTTAGAACTCACATTAATGATTCCAAAACATTGATAACACGCGACGGCCAGGGTGGCTAACAGCGGTACCTCAAAAGGTTGGCTAAATCTGACAAACTGTCGCACCTCATGGGTCCAGCAATGTACAATAGGATACCAAAAAAGGTAACAGAAGCAAAACTTTTAAATATATTTAAATGTAGGTTAAAGCGTTCGCTCATCGAGCAGACATGACCTTCGATGAGTTACCAACCTGATGGCAATACATTTAAATGGTTTTAGTGCCTGCCCGATTATTACTATTTCAAACGTGTACAGTATGTACTTATTATGCTGACGAGTACCTTTTCTCTATGAAAAATAAATATATAACTATCGCGGGCAGCCTATGTTCAGCAGTGGACGTCATATGGCTAAAATGATGATGATGTTTAGTGCTGTAATTTACTATAAGGCACTGTGTAAATCATTTTCAATATATAGAAGTAATAGCCTCAGTTTTAAATTGGCATAAGAAAATATGTATTAGCCTGAGTTGGTTCAAAAAAATAACAGTAACCTCTTACTAGTAATTACTACTTAGAAATAATGGTACCCAGAGGCTTCACAGCATTGTTCTAATACCTACCAACTTGACCCAACATAAAGCCCGAAAACTACCTAAAGTTATGAATAACTTCGCACTCACAAACTTATCTATAAATTGATCTGCTTTTATAAAGTTAAGTACTTATATTTACTTAACAGCATAGTACTTTAATTTTGCTAAGGGTTTTACTACACATTGTGTATTATTTTTATTGAGTGTAATTGCTCGTCAGAGCGTCATTGTTTCCCATCTTTCTCTACGCAGCGGAGACATGGACCCTTTATGAAAGCGAGAAAGATGCTCTCAAAATGTGGTGCTGGAGAAGAATGCTTGGGGTATCATGGACAGAATTCCGTACCAACCAGTCCATACCCCAAGAACTCGGCATCCAGCAGCGTCTTTCTTCTACCGTGCAATCTCGCATCTTCACGTTCTTCGGGCACGTGTCGCGACGTGTCCATTAAGCGTCTTCTAGTGCAGGGGAAGTTTGAGGGTACGCAACCACGCGGTAGATCACCCATGAGATGGACGGTCCATATCAAAGCAGCATTTGACGGTCCCCTACACAAGTGCACCAGAAAAGCGGCAATACGAGAGGAGTGGCGAAGAGTTGTCAAGTGCGCCATTATCCCCGAAGTGACGACCACGATCTCTGCAAGGAGTGTAACGACTGAGAAAAAGTTGTTAAAAAAATAATATTTGTTTACTGAGACATAATTATTAGATAGACAATTATGTTATTTATTCTCATCACATTAATAATATTAGCAGCCTAAAGCCTTAACAAGAATGAGTCTGTTGTCAAATACACATTACACAACATTTATACAGGTTGTTTGGTAATATACTGACGATATTCAAGTGACGGTTTCTCAAACATAAAAAAGACCTCTCAAAAAAAACTACAAGTTATAGTATCAAATTTTAAAAACTCGACTAAGTTTAGGTAATTAATTTGATATAAAACTTACTGCCTACTCTTGCAATCAACATCCAAAAATAAAGGCCGATTTGATATCTCTTTCGGTAATGGCTACGGGTTTTAGGTTAGAAAGGGACAATAATAGATATCTCGAGACGTCACCAATTCGATATCTGTGGTTAGATAGCAAGCATTATGCAATAGCACAACATAAGTTTAATAAAGTGTTTGTTTTATACATACCAAAATAAAATCACATTTTTATGGTAAACATTATATACCGAAAACCTTTAAAAACATACATTAAAATAAAGCACTTCTAACCGAGCTCACGCAAATTCTCGACTCAAACTCGACTCAGAGCGGTGACATGACAGTTGTTTAACCATAGAGTATCTACACCATTGTTACAAAGCCTACAGATGAGCGCGGGACAAATTTTAATGTATAGAATATTTCGCGATTGGTAGAGGGCACAATAGTGTGGTTAGGTCTATGTGATGTTGAGTGTTATTATCAATTTTGAACCCCTGTCCCAAAAAAGAGGCGTTAAAAGTTTGACACCAGTCTGTGTGTCTGTAGCATCGTAGTTCTCAAAGGGATGGACCGATTTGAATGCGGTTTTTTTAAAATAGAATTTTAGTTTAACTGCGCTCGTTTTTAGTTATCTGTGAAGGAGATCAAGTCAGCCGGTCCAACGTTTACCAGCACTTTTCTTCTATGGTGAAGGGATCTCAGCTGTAAAATTTAGAATGAGTAATAATGAGAGATCATTTCGAAGCAGTTGTACTCTTGGACTAACCTCTTACATGTTACTGGATAGATAGATTTTATGTATACCTACAATATGGGAAAACATTTTACCTCATTGAGGGCAGCTACCTTTTCTTTTGTAGTTAGAAGGGTTTGTTCTTAGGAAACTATAGATATATTTTGAAGAAAAAAAACTGCATTTACAGAGTTTTTTAAACTCGTTTTTTTGACAAATGTTATATTCAGGCTGACTGTAAAGTTTTTCAAAAATTCGATCATGCGTTTTTTTTCTTCATAATAAACCTATAATTTGTTAGAAACAAAACCTTCCTACCACAAAAGAAAAGGTAGCCCTCAATTAAGTAAAACGTAGCCCCACCCTGTTAAAAAATAAATACAGTTTTATTTGTTATAAAGAAATACAATTAAATACATCGTAAAAAAATTGCTATCAGAAGTACAATGGGCAACCATATTGCCAAAAGTGAGGTCTTCCAGGCAACATTTGCCTTGAAACAAAACGTTAATACGTTTGTTACAACAAAATATATTTTACAACCAAAATTTTGCTTAATTTATATTCCTTTTCAGTAATTTCAAAAACTAATTTCGCTAAACCCGTTTTATAAATTTAAGCACCACAAAAGAACAGAAATAGAGTTAACCTTCCTTTACGTTTTCAAAGCATTTGCGTAAATACCAGACTAGGTCCACCGCCAACATCACAATGGTAGAAAATAACACGATTTAAACTGAAAATGTGGATTGAAAATAAGATTGCTCTGGGACTTGGGGATATGGAAACAACCAATCGAGATTTGCTATCTTTTGGGGCGTGATTTGAGGATTAAATGGCTGCATTATCGGTGAATAACTGACATCGTGTATCATAATAAATCTGTTATAATTATTAAAAGTCCCATCACTCTCTCTTTTAGGGAAAAGGTGTATTTTTCCAATAGGATGTAAGCGTTGCAAATATGGAAATCTCGACAGAGTTAAGCTACTTAAGCTATTTGGGGTCAAGATCCTGGTTCCATTGGCTACCAGGAAACTTCGTGTTTTCAAAATTCTTGGCATCTAGATAAAGCAATGTTTGTTCCGAGAGTTGGAGCTTATCTGGGCAGCAAGCATCAAGCATTGCAATAATTGAGTCAGTGTGTAAGGGACACTTTTGTACTTTTGAAGTCTGAGTGACCTGGAGGGGATTTAGATGCCTCAACTGTTTCTTTTTTTATGTGTAAACATCGTGGCATTGTAACTTCCAAACCGATAGTGCATAAATGTGACTATTTTATTTAAAATATTGTTTTTCTGATTTAAAAATCGTATTCTTAAAACAAAATTATTTCATGCTGAACTTAACAAAGCGTATTGAAATTAATTGTTCATTATAAATCCTTACCGCACATTATTACCTGCACTAACAACCTACAATTTAATTAAACATATAGTCCCCATCAAAATCTATTACGGACTCTCTTAAAACTCGTACTTTTCAGTGTAAAGCTATTACATTTTTAATGAATGAATAAGTAATTAAGTGCTTTTAGAATCAATTTATACCAAACCCTTTACGGAATAGCTTCAGAATTAAATTTCAGCTTTTAATGAATTCCTATGAAGTTTCAGTTCGATGTGAAAATATAATTAAGAACAGTGTGAAACAACATACCAAAAAACTTCCTTATTGATCGAGCGAAGCGAGATCTCCAAATCAACTTGGGTAAATCGGCGTTGTATGTATGTATGTATTGTTACGAGCTGAGGGTTCGGGATAAAATAATGGAAATCGATCCAACCAAAATAACACTTTTATTCAACACGATGACGATGAATACACGGACTTGGTCACACGTATCACAACACACTAATTCACACCACTGGTGCACCACTTAAAGTCACCGAAATGTTCGCACGTATAGCCAAATCCAGACTCACGCGAGACCCTTGTCCACGTCAGTCCTCCAGGGCCTCGCTGAGACTCACTCACTAACTTAGACTCGAGACTAACTGACTGAGACTGGCTGTCCGGCCATCTCTCCGGCCTATTTATATCGCACACATTTCGATTGTTCGAGAACGATGTCGATCCTTCCAGGAAAGGGTCGGTCTCTCGACACAATGGCCACTCCCCATTCTGCGAAACCACAAACAATAGCAACAATAACACAGCAAGACAAAAGCGTTCGAGAAGGTTCGATTATTACTCATTGTTTAACAGCCTCGGCGTAACACTGCCCCCTCCTAAAACATGCTCGTCCCGAGCATTCTTAGACCCATATCGCGGCAGCCGAACAACACGAACAATTTTAGGCGCACCTCGCGCTGAAGATGTAGCAACTAGAGGAGCCACATTGCCGTCTCCAGTACTTCAGAACACCTAGAGTCCCTTTCTCATCAGCGATCCCAATTCCAGCCTCCAAAACACGGCTCTCATGATTTCTATCTGTTCTTTCACTTCCTGGAATTCCTTTCCAGATGAACCGAACGATTCCCTCATCAGTCGAGCACACTCTTATGGCCAACGTCGCTGATCTTCCTGTTGACGACGCTGCTCTTCTTTATCCTGACGTCGCTGTTCCTCTTGCAACCGAGTCTGCTCTACCTGTTCATGTCGCTGTTCCTTCTGCAACCGAGCCTGCTCTTCCTGCTGACGACGCTTCTGTTCTTTATGTTGACGGCGTTCTTCCTCCTGCAACCAAGCCTGCTTTTCTTGCTGACGACGCTGCTCTTCCTTATCCTGACGTCACTGTTCTGCCTGCAACCGAGCCTGCTCTTCTTGCTGACGACGCTGCTCTTCCTTATCCTGACGTCGCTGTTCTTCCTGCAACCGAGCCTGCTCTTCTTCCTGACGTCACTGTTCTTACTGCCAACGTCGCTGCTCTTCTTGTTGACGACAAAGCATGGCCATAATAGCAGCAAGATCGCCTGTCACAGGAGCTTGCCCCATGGATGATGATGCTCCAAATGATTCGGCGGCGGCTAATTCCATCTCCATCGGCTGACGACTCTGCCGAGCTTCTTGAACCGGAGACTCTCCAAACCACCTTTCATCCATTTCCTGTTGTCGTTGACCTCTCGTCCTGAGACCGTCCACGTTATCCTTTGGTAGAACCGGCATTATTTTATCCCACTTCTGACACCAAATTGTTACGAGCTGAGGGTTCGGGATAAAATAATGGAAATCGATCCAAACAAAATAACACTTTTATTCAACACGATGACGATGAATACACGAACTTGGTCACACGTATCACAACACACTAATTCACACCACTGGTGCACCACTTAAAGTCACCGAAATGTTCGCACGTATAGCCAAATCCAGACTCACGCGAGACCCTTGTCCACGTCAGTCCTCCAGGGCCTCGCTGAGACTCACTCACTAACTTAGACTCGAGACTAACTGACTGAGACTGGCTGTCCGGCCATCTCTCCGGCCTATTTATATCGCACACATTTCGATTGTTCGAGAACGATGTCGATCCTTCCAGGAAAGGGTCGGTCTCTCGACACAATGGCCACTCCCCATTCTGCGAAACCACACACAATAGCAACAATAACACAGCAAGACAAAAGCGTTCGAGAAGGTTCGATTATTACTCATTGTTTAACAGCCTCGGCGTAACAGTATGTTTGTTTGTCCGAGGATAACTTTCGAAGCGTTGCTCCGATCATTATGAAATTTCATACATAGGTAGGTAGTGATGGCTCAATTTTGGTGTGACTAAATCAGTTAAAAATGTTGGGGGGTTGTTGAGATATTGGGGTTCAAGAGGTGTAAAAAAAATGAAAATGAGACTATTAGGTCAAATGAGACGGCAAATGAAAGGTCTTCAATGGTACATTTCGACCCGTTTTTATTTTTCGTAAAGTTTTTGTAGTTTTTGTGTTATTAACCATCATAAAAACGGAACTTTGACAAAATTCACAGGGTACACCAGTGATCCCACAGTGCTGTTACTTGGTATGCGTGAAGCTTAAGTATCACAAATATAGGAAAAAGTCTGAAATACAGAAAAACTGCAATTTATACCCCAAAAAAAGTAACCAATTTACATGAACTCCCGTTACCTGTAATTTGAATGAAACTGTAGGTCAAGTTATGTGGTTATTTATTTTGTGGCACTATTTTATTAGTCAAAGATTAAGGCCGGCTTGCACAACAATTCCTAAACGTATTTAACGACTACATATGTTTAAATTTTAAGTATTTGTATGATTTGACAACTCTTTAAATCATATTTAGTCACTAAATACGTTTAGGCATAGTTGTGAGTGTCGCCTTAAAAATATTCTTTTTTGTGTTTTGGGAGACTCGCGAGATCTCAGTTTGAGGTGAACCACTAGTAGATAGAAAACATTTCACATTCCTTAAGTTTTCCATACCAAAATTCGTAATAAATCGAATTGATAACGGTTTTTAGAAAATGGAAACCTAGTTTGGTTTCTTGTCATGTAAATAACATAACTACAAAACAATCACTAACGTAATATTTAGCGGCGGCCAAATATCATTTTATTTTCTTTTTGATCGGAAATACTTGTCTGATATTTTTTTTAAATCAAACGAGCGAGCGACTCGCACCCGATAACGAATCACGCGACCAGGTTATTTAAAGGGGTTTGAAAATTTTGGCATAGTTTTGTTGTACCATTTCATTTTTCAAAATCGCATTGAACAATGAAACTTGTATATGACGTTGTTTGAAATATGATAAATAATAAAATATCCTAAAGTGTCACGTTATGGAGATAAAGATTGCAAAGGGATGATTTTGCAATCTTTATGTCAAATTACGTGATACTTAAGAACATTACGTTCGTTAACATTTTACCAAGAATTAACACCAAGGATCCTGCAAACAGAACAATCATAGTTGACCTTGCTAGCGTTCTAACTAAAGAGAAAGTTATATCGATGTACCGTAAATTCAACAAAGTGTCCAAACTGTCCACAGAGCACCTCCATTTTAGCGGTCCTGCGGTCCCGATCTTTGGGTCAGAGAATCTGTCTACCAAAATGAAAAGGCTATTCTACTTGGCCAGAGAGGCTGCTAAGGCCGCCGACTTTAAATTTTGCTGGGTCTCTCATGGCAAGATCTTCGCGCGTCGCAGAGAAAATGGCCCACTCGTGCGTGTACTGAATGAGGATGACATGGATAAGCTTAAAGTAGCTTGCTGACTAAAAACTATGGATGTAAACCCGCTCCACAAATTTATTAACATAGTTTTCTGGAGTTATTCACCTGTTTTAGATGTCTCATCACATAATCTCATACCATTTTTGATTTGTTTATGTCTTGTTACTTTTTATAATTACATCATATACAATGCTTGTAACATACTACACTCTACACACACAATACACTACACTCTTACACTCACACTCACATACACGTACTCTCTACAACACAACGAATCTTTAATTCAACATTCAGTAAAAACTCATTGGCAACTCTTCCTAGGCACCTCTTTTCATTGCCTCTTTGCAGAATATCCCTCGCTAATCTCTCTTCCAAATTATGGATAGCTTTAATCAAATAAACAATGATATAGAGCAAATCACTGTATCAGAGTCTCACGCGTGCTCTCCAGACAATTTATGTGACTTTATCATACGCGATGGCAGTGATAACATTAAACAATTTCATGTCAATATTCGCAGCATAAATTGTAATTTTGACCACCTCCTTACCCTATTACTAAGAATCAAGTATCGAATTGACATCGTCATTTTATCAGAATGCTGGTTAAGCAAATGCCCTTTTATTCCAACTCTTCCTGGTTACGATTCCTTTCAAACAGATTTTAAAAATCAAAACGATGGGGTGGTTGCCTACATAAGAAGTGGACTCCAATGCAACGTTCATATACCTAACTTTAGTGACGCAAATTGTTTATCAATCAAGTTTGGCACAAATCTCGCAATAATAGCACTCTATCGCTCCCCTTCTTGTAAAAACCTAAACCCTTTCTTTAGTATCCTAGACCTAACACTAAAAAGCCTTAAGACGTTTAAAACTGCTATTAATATTGGAGATATTAATATAAATCTACTTCCTGAAAACCCTGACCCCCATACGGATGAATATTTGAATTTAGTCGCAGCACACGCTATGTTACCCGCACATGTCCTTCCTACTAGAGAGAAAAATTGTCTTGACCACGTTATACTTCGCACACCAAACTATGCTACTACTCTCATTCTTGATTCTTTGATTACTGATCATTCTCCTCTTCTTTTCTGCTGTAAGACTAAAGTCAGTGTAATTACCCCAAACCGTCTTGCTCATCGCCTTGATATTCACGCTATTGTTTGTGACTTAGAAAAAGCTGACTTCACTGACATCTTTGACTCTGGCGATCCCGAAGTGACTTTTGATACCTTGATTAACAGAGTTTCCTCTATCATTAAGAAAAAATCCCATAATGTGTCTATTTCTAGTCGTAAACGTATTATCAATCCTTGGGTTACCCCTGGAATTCTCAAATGTATCCGACACAGGGATAAATTATTTCATAAATTTAAAAGAAACCCTAATAATGAAACTCATAAACTTATATTTTACCGTTATCGAGCATTTTGTAATAATCTCTTAAAAAGCCTTAAACGAGAATTTAATCAAAAGGAAATCGAGAAAGCCAAGAGAAATCCAAAAGAGACATGGAATATCATAAAACAAATAGCCAACCTAAACAAAAAAGATTCTAGTTCATCTCACTTGCTAAAACTGTGTGACTCTCCTTCGCAATCCGTTGATTCGGTAAATTTATTTTTTGCATACGTAGGAAAAACTCTTGCCTCCGAAATTCAATCCCAAACTTACTCCTCTCTGCCCACAACTTACCAAAATGATTTTGTCCTTCCTCAACCATCCATTGAAACCAGTCAATCATCACCATCCTCTATGGCCTTTTACAGTGTCGACAACACCGAAATCGAAACGATCATTAACAGTCTTAAAGACAAATGCGCATTGGGCTGGGATGGCATATCTACCAAAGTTGTAAAATCTGCCAGACACGTACTTATTCCCATTTTAAACCATATCTTCAATCTGTCCATATCGTCGGGTACCTTTCCACACGCCTTCAAAAAAGCAGTTGTACATCCTATTTTTAAAAGCGGTGATAGGAATTGTGTCTCAAACTACAGACCCATTTCCGTTCTGACAGGTTTCTCAAAGATTTTTGAAAAAAATTTGAACAACAGGCTTGTGAATTATCTGCGCGACAAATCAGTCCTATCTCCAAACCAATTCGGTTTTAGGTGTGGATGGTCCACTGAGGACGCTGTTCTAGAGCTCACTGACACTGTTGTTCAAAATATTGACAAAAGCAAAAACACTTGGCATCTTTTTGGACCTATCAAAGGCCTTTGACACCGTCTCAATTCCCATCTTACCAAATAAACTGGAGTACATTGGTGTCAGAGGAATTGTCCTTGATATGTTTCGGAGCTATCTTAGTAACCGTTCACAGTACGTATCTATTGACAGTTTTCAGAGTAAGGAGGAACCCATTTGTTTTGGAGTCCCTCAAGGTAGCGTCCTTGGACCTACCTTATTCCTAATTTATATAAATGAACTCTGTAATTTGTCATTCCCGAACTCCAAAATTATTACATACGCTGATGACACTGCCGTTCTTATTCACGGACAGACTTGGCAAGACGCTCGTAAGAACGCTGAAAATGTTCTCACGTTTATTATGTACTGGCTACGGATAAACCTCCTCACACTTAACATTTCAAAAAGTAAATTTATTCCCTTCTCCACAAACATAGCTTCCCAACCTCCCCCTTCATTTAGTATCCGTGCACATGTTTGCTCCGGAGTTTCTCATCCTTCAGCCTATTGCAACTGCTTATCTATTGAACGTACTACAGCTCTCAAATATCTTGGGGTCATGGTAGATAGTACCCTTTCCTGGAAGCAACAAATTGAATCCACAGTTTCGCGAGTCAGAAGACTCATATTCGTTTTAAAAAATTTAAGGTCTGTTCTGGATTTCAATTTACTGAAATATATTTATTACGCATTAGCTCAATCCATTTTGTCATATTGCATTGTATCGTGGGGTGGCTGTGTTAAAACCTTGATACTTAGACTCGAGAGGGCTCAGAGAGCTGTCCTTAAGGTCCTTGCAAAAAAGTCTATCTGGTTTCCCACGTCCGAACTTTACTCACTCTGCCAAATTCCCACTGTCCGACAACTTTTTATATTACAAACAACCTCGCGCAAACACTCACAGCTTGTTTATGATCCTAATATAACTGACTCTAAGCGCAGATCGGGGGCCGTATTACCTAAGCAAAATTGCTGTCGCTTTGCTATCGCTACTCAGGCCATCCCTTTCACACGTGAGGTACGTAGTGTACATGTGAAAGGGATGGCCTGAGTAGCGACAGCGAAGCAACAGCAATTTGGCTTAGGTAATAAGGGGGCCGATCTAGTTTGCAAAACTGAAAAAACGGCGTACGGCATTTGCCAGTCGTCATTTTTATTTCACACCCCACACTATATAACAGAGTCAACAAACAAATCAATATATTTCCCTTACCCCGCTATAAATGTCAACAAAAATGTCTTCAGTGGCTTATAACACTGTCGTATGAAGAAACTGAAGACCTTTTAAAAGTTGCTGTATAGACTGTAGGTCATACACACACAAGCACACACAAGTTCACACACACATACACATACACACACACACACACACGCACACACCCTCTCATACATACACACAAACTCACACACACACAAACTCATATACACATACGCGCACATAATCACACATGCTTATCTTGTATAATTTAAAAATAATAGTAATAATGATAATTGGAAATAATAAACTCTGGAGGTGGGCGTTAGTGTTCGCGACGCAGTTTATATCTTCTGCGAATACTATCGTGTTCCAGTATTGTTGTGCCATGTTTTTGTTCCAAAATAAAGTTATTTTGATTTTTTTGTTTTTTTTTTATTCATTTATATGCCCCCAATATAAATATATAGGGTGTTTGATAACATCCGCACAAAAATGTAAGGGGTAATTATGATGAGCATAATAAATAAATTTATGAAATGTTTACCATAGAAATGTGAAATATATTTTGGCATGTAAAAACAAACACTTTATCAAACTTATGTTGTGCTATTGTATATAATGCTTGCCATCTAACCACATACGAGTACATTGAATTGGTAACGTCTTAAGATATCTGTTTTTGCCCCTTTCTAACCCAAAACCCGCAGCCATTTCCGAAAGACATATAAATCAGCCTTTATTTTTGGATGTCGATTGCAAGAGTAAGCAGTAAGTTTTATATCGAATTACCTAATTTTAGCCGATTTTCTTTAAATTTGATAATATAACTATTAGTTTTTTTCTAGGTTCTTTTTTATGTTTTGAGAAACCGTTACTTGAATATCGTCAGTATTACCAAACACCCTGTATAAGAAGTGTCATAGTACGACGCGATAAAGAAAAAAATTGGCCTACTATAGTGCTGACTATGCCAACCTCCATACAAATATGTACAAACTCCTTTGACAGCAATATAGGTACTAATGAGATTAACGCCTGTTGCAAACCTATCACAAAATACATAACCAGGGGACCGCTTAGACCAAGCAAGCGAGGTTAGATTCTCTAAATATAAAGTAAAAGCATACTCCAGAGACATCTAACAAGATTTTATGTTTTCAGCCGTTACTTAGCACTTTAAGTAATCACTTAAATCCCAATTTACGAGGCAGTCGTATAAGATACACCTATCAACTGGCAAAAGTACTCAGATTAATCAGTTTATCTAGACATGTATTGTATCATTTATCTAATTAACTTGGATTGAAGTTGTTAGCGGAAAAAGGCCTAATAGATAAATTGCTCGAAGAACCAACTTAATAAAATACGTGCTGATGGATTATGGTAGTACCTTTTCACATTAGTGTAAGGTGATGCAGTTTTTGACCGGTTAAAGAGGGTAATTTTATAATTTAACCCTATTATTGCGTGCATGGAGGAGCCTGAGATTTGACATAATTAAAGTTTATATGGAGAAGGAGGAGCAGATGCTTGAATTAAGGTAGAAAAAAAATGCTTTACCACTTAACCATTTGCACTGGAAACTAGTTCTCTATGACGCCCTAGTATAATCTATTCAAAGATTGTCTAGAAGAGACAAAGGTTTCAGACATCATCAGACACTTTCAGCGATATGAACACAACTTGTTTTTCACGTGTCTGGTGTTAGCTTTATTTATATTATAATGATTTTTGCATATAAATTCTTTGAAAATTCATATAAATAAATAAATGTAAAATGAATATATTTTGTACTCCTATTTTCGTAATTAGAATTTGGATCTATTTTTGGGTCGTCGTACTGACTTGTTATTTCCTGTAGTTGATATCTGTCAAAATGTGATGGCGCATCGTGCGGCATTATTGCATTTAAATTTATTGAAAGTTAATAAACGTAATTTATTAAATGTAAAAAGAATATATTTCGTATTCATATTTTTGTAATTAGAATTTGAATCTATTTTTGTGTTGTCGTTCTGACTTGTTATTTCCGGTGGTTTTGTAGTTGTCAAAAATGTAATGGTGGTTCGTACGTTTCCGTGGAAAGGAAGATGAACGAAGGACTTCCAAAACTCTTGGCATTTTGACTTCGATCCTCAGCTGCGAAAGGTTGTTCGTGGAACCGTAGACTCCACCTTATCCTGGTCTAAGATTCCTAGACTAATTCTCGCCTAGACTGAATTTACTGACTATTGCTGTATCGTGTAATCAAGAAGTAATAAATCAACTTATGGTGGAAATATTGACGTCTTTATTTCACTGGTTATTTGTTTGAATATTGTTTGATTTTTTTGAGTGCATAATAAAGAATAATTTATCTATATATCTACCTCCTAGAATACAAATAAGAAGGTATAGCTAAATCGGTGTAGTGGTAATCGTTCCTCAAGCGTCCTCCAAAGTGATATAACACAATATGATGAGGAGACCTACAAGTCTCATAATTTAAATAAATTACTACCGAATAGTCACCTACAGTGCGGACTCAATATTAGGATTGCCTTTGTCATTTTTAATTTTTTACCATTTAAAGAGTATTGTTTATTAATAAACTAGCTATTACCCGCGACTTCGTACGCGTTACAATACTAAATGTGTATGTAACCTAGAAATAAAGCTAAGCTCGCTGTTGCAACTTGACTTGACACCCCATTTTTATCCCATGGGAACTGATTTATGGAATAAAAGGTAGCCTATATGGTAATCCAGGTTATAATCTACGTATATACCAAATTACATCGAAATCGGTTCAGCCGTTACGACGTGATTAAGTAACAAACAAACAAATAAATAAACAAACATCCGAACTTTCACATTTATAATATTAGTATGATAATTGATAAATTAGTGAGCACAATTAATCTTTTAAATAAATAAACAATGCTGGACTTTTTAAACTGCTCCAAACTAAGAAAACGTATACTGTGGGAACCAGATATCTGAAAGAGTTCTTATAAAATACTCTACGTATTAATACATTACAATTACTGAAATACTCTCGTGAATTGCATAATGTAGATTTGACAGACATAATATGTAGTTGCAAATCATTAAAAGATTATTTTTTTCGAACTCTTTGCAACAATGTACCGCGAAGTGTCGCAAATCAGGTGACATGACTGATACTGCAATCTTAGTTCAAAGGCCAAAATTTTCTCACGATTTGGTGTTGTTCGTTCGCCGCGTAGATCATAGTTTGGACTCAGATCACAATTTGGACAATGAATCTAGGTAATGGAGTTTTGGGACTACTTGAAAAGCAAAGTCTCAGACGATTCCGGAACGCAATTAATGAGATAAAGGCAAAACTTGATGGAAAAATGATGGATAACGACCTCCGTGGTGCAGT
Source organism: Philereme transversata (assembly GCA_963924445.1). Classification (NCBI taxonomy): domain Eukaryota; kingdom Metazoa; phylum Arthropoda; class Insecta; order Lepidoptera; family Geometridae; genus Philereme; species Philereme transversata. The sequence continues at coordinate 9,232,510 of OZ004343.1, forward strand.
GGGCGAATAGCAGTCTGAGACGCAGGAGGTAGCGGGTTCGATTCCCGCCGCGGAACAAATGTTTGTATGATCTACAGATATTTGTTCCGGGTTTAGTTGTTTTTCTATATTTTATAAGTACATATTTACAAAAAAATGTATATCAGTATTCTATCAATTATCTGGTTCCCATAGTACAAGCTCTGCTTTTTGGGGGCTAGAGAGCGCTGTGTGAAATGTCCAGCAATATTTATTTTAAAAATCCAACAAAAAGATCATAACATGTCAATGAAGTCGAGGAGGACATTCATCCGATATTATTTTTTTCATTCGGCATGTAGTAATTGCATTATGCATCAATATAAATATAAAACAAAGTCGGGTTTGTTGAACACATATAACTCGAGAACAGCTGGACCGATTTTCATGGTTTTTGATTTGTTTTATTTGTCTCCGTCTCGAATAACAGAATAATTAAAATTATAAAAAAATTCACGTAAAAAGAATTTGACGAAAATTCATTTTCTCATACATAAAATGTAGCTAATGATGGCTGGTTGACAATTCTACCGGTGACGTTCAGTAAATTGGCAGATTTGACAGCCCGCGTCATATGCATGAATACGCGCAAGATGCAATGACTTTATTCATTCATCATCATAATCATCGTCAGCCTTTCTCATGCCACTGCTGGGCATAGGCCTCTCCTCGTTTTCGCCATTCACCTCTGTCCTGCGCTGTTCTAACCCACATACGACCTGCGATTTTTATAATGTCGTCGACCCATCTTGCCGGTGGACGACCTGCGTTCCTAGTTCCATCTCGGGGCCACCACTCAGTCAGCATCCTGCTCCACCTGTCATCACCGCGCCTGGCCACATGTCCTGCCCAACTCCATTTGAGTCCCAATATACGCTTGCTGACGTCTTGAACTTTAGTCCGCTTGCGAATTTCGGTATTGGGGACTCGGTCTAGCAGTGTGATGCCGAGCATGGCGCGCTCCATGGCTCTCTGTGCGAGTCTAATCCTGTGCACAGTCTAATCTGTGACTTTATTCATTATTCTACACAAATAGATTACAGACAAAAACAGCTTACAAAATGGGCATATACAAAGGCGAGCTTAACCCTAACAAGAGTTTTCTTCCAGCAAACCTTTGAAGATTATTAAGATTGTTTGAAGATTACAGTGGGTACGTGCACAGAAATTTACATTATAAATAAATAAATATTGCTGGACATTACACACAGCGCTATCTAGCCCCAAACTAAGCAGAGCTTGTACTATGGGAACCAGATAACTGATAGAATACTTATATACTTTTTTTTGTAAATACATACTTATAATATATAGAAAAACACACAGACACGAAACAAATATCTGTAGATCATGCAAACATTTGTTCCGCGGCGGGAATCGAACCCGGTAGCGGGTTCGATTCCTGGAGTAAAAAACAAAAAAAAAACTGAATTTAACTCAGCTAATAGATTAAATACACAAAAATTATAAATATCCCGGCGGTACGAAGTTCGCGGGGTCTGCTTGTTATAAAAATATTTGTTAATAATTCATAAGTTTTATTATGAAATCATAATCCACCTATCCTCTGTTCAGCTTAATGTATGGTTGTAAAATGTTATAATTTATAATATTTAACGAAAAATCACAGCCCTGTTAGTTGTTTGATACTAGATTATATTAGATAATTCTTTATTGCACACCATAAACCAAAACAAATAACCAAGAACAACGTAAGTCTATGGATACAACACTAGCTAGCAACAAAATAATATGACTTCACTGATTAAGTCACACAAACACAGGTCAAAACCGGCTGATAAAAAAAACAAATTGTTATTCAAACATTAAGTGCACAGTATCAATAAACTTACGATAAAGTCATTGATCTTTGTTTACATAAAGTGTTTTGGTGAATTCTCTACAATGTAACTTGTTGTTTTATTATTTATGTAAATATAATTGACTTATAATCTATTATATTTTATTAAGTAGATATATATTATCAAGTTTAAGTCACAGTAAGAGGTGCGCATAAGAAAGTGAAAGAAAGAAAAGTGCAGCGTAGGACGGACCCCACTAGATGGTTACGACTTAGCTAAGTTACTGTGAGCCGTTGGGTACAGCACATTATCAGTGGGTCTAGAAATGTGTGGCTGAGGCCTATGTTCAGCAAGTTAGACGTGGATGTCTTACGTAAAAATAGGGCTCTATTTAAAGATCCATTTGTCCGAATAGGTAAAATGTCAAAATAATTCAAATCACAAAATGTTAATCAACCTACTTTTATTTTGACCTGCATAATTAAAACTCAATAATTTTGACATTGTTATTAAGTACAATTATAATGAAACCTAATAATTAAGCTCGACATTGCATGCGTAAATCGCTGAATATGGCTGCACTTATACTATGTAACACTAAACACCTTGTACCTACCCATATTACGCAATAAACTGATTTGATTTGATTTAAAGTTATTTCTTTATTCCTTTGAGAGATTCAGTAAGTATGTCAACAAGTTTCCTATTCTTCTGAGAAAATACTCTACTAAGTTTATAAATTGTGATTGATGGCGAAAGCTATTGTTTACTACCGTCACGTCATAGAATTTCTTTAGGTAAGGAGTGAAGTAAAGGAGGTAATATATAAAATATCTCTATCTATACTCAATACCTACGAGTCGTAGGTATAGAGTATATAGAGTAAATAGGCTTCCTTTACGAGGAACGCATTATGGCCTTGGCCTTGATAAACCGTGAGTAAAATATAATAGCCGTTAAGTTATATACAGAATGTTTGGAATGTCGATGCAAAGCCTTAAGGGGTGTTAGGTCACCTTGTGGGCACATTTCTAAGCTATGTTACCCTAACCTAATATTTTAGAATTTCTAATTATTATCATTTTTTTTTTATTTGAGACAACAAACAATTATGCCTAAATATTACTAGACTTAATATATATTACAAGATGTATTACTACAGGCATAATCAACATCGTTGTCCACAGATTACATTAGACAAATGGTGAGCATAAGTGTATACAATATTAAATACATATACAAAAAATATAAGTACATAAATGAACCTACATTATGCAGGCAAGCAAGTGCCTAGGTACCTACCTACCTACACAATACAGGTTCATATTTAGTAATGAGTAACTTAGTCACTATTCATTGAAATTTAAATTAGACAATCAGACAGGATTGTCTGATTGATTGCTTTCTTAAACAAGAGTGAGTTTGCAAAAAATTCAATTTCCAAGAAATTATCGTTATACAACTTAGGAATTGTATTAAGTGGCGCTCGCTCACCCGCGTTCGTTTTACAAGTAGTAAGTGCGAATAGATAACGCTTGCGGGTCTCTGTTGGAATACAAAAGATATGGAATACGAATGTATATTTGGTTAACAAGTTGGTTACAGTCGAATTTATTATGGCAGATATTATACATATTATTATAACAGCAGTTGGTCAAGGAGCAGTCTTCTAGTCTTAAGTGTTGGTAAAGAAAATCTATTTAAAAGTATGTCGTAGGAGGATTTCGAACGATAACAGCGATAGTTCATTGAACGCAAGAATTTACGTTGGACGGATTCTATCTGGTAATGGTATTTAGCATAGAACGGGTTCCAAACAGATGTAGCGTACTCTAATTGAGATCGAATCAACATGTTATATAATAATAGGCCTGGGCCCCAATTCTACTAAACCAATCGCTTCACTATGACTATGGTATCGTCGAAAAATCGCCACTATAGATACCTTTTGGTATTCTACTAACAATCTTTTTTCAATGACCGCCGTTGCTATGACAACCCCATTGAACGTTTGGCAGCTTATGACAGGAATAACAATCATAATCGTTTAACAATGGTATGGCTCCATAATAGTTTTTCTTATAAATTAGCAGAATTGGGCCCCAGGTCTCCTGAACGGAACACTAGTTCGCATAACGAATCCATACATCGTATATCCTTTATAATTATGATAATATATTATGATAAGTATAATTTTTGGCAAATTTTTCATAATTATGTATTTACTCATTCATTATGGTCTTTCTTTTAGGGAAAATTGTTCCTTTTTATGAGTGGAATCGAAAAGTGGAATCGCTTAATTTGGGGTTAATTGACAATATATAACAGCTGTCATATAACGGTTGCCGCTACAATAAAAACCCGAGTTTACTTTTGTATTTAATTTAACAGGACGTCACTAACATTTGTGCTAGACTGACCACAACCCAAAATATTGGAAATTGCACCATTTAATTAACGTAAACTTAGGGCGTCTTGCGTTACTACACCTAAACTTATTTAGTGGCTAAGCATGATTTAAGGACTTATCAAAACATACAAATACGTTAAACTTAAACAGGTTTAGTTGCTAAATACGTTTAGGAATCGTTGTGTAAGCTGGGTTAAGTCCCGCAACGTCCTTGAATGATTTAGGTACAGGATTTGATTAATTAGTGTGGTTTTACCTTAACCTTAGAATCATGATGAATATATTTAAATAAATAATAAATCAATATTGCTGGACATTTCACATAGCGCTATCTAGCCCCGTACTAAGCAGAGCTTGTACTATGGGAACCAGATAACTGATAGAATACTTATATACTTTTATGTAAATACATACTTATAACATATAGAAAAACACCCAGACACGGAACAAATATCTGTAGATCATTTGTTCAGTGGCGGGAATCGAACCCACTACCTCCTGTGTCTTAGCCGGCTATATACGCCCACTGCGCCACGGAGGTCGTCGGACCGATTTGTCGGACAGTAATAGGTGTTTAGTAATTTAATTTGATATTACTCGAATAAAAAAGTAAAAGTTCAATATTGCCATTGCCACCGACGTCGACGGCTGCCGGCGTCCATGTCGCACGTCTTGCGGTCTGTTGCTACTCGGTCAGCACTCCGTATATATTCATGCAAAACAGTGGGTACCACAAAATAGAACCCATAGTGTCGTGCAGCTTGTGCAGTTTTGAGCCACTCAATAGTACGATCAATAGCGTCAAAGTTCCAGCCGTTCTCGAATCGAATGGTAAGCTACGACGATGACGACAGGACGATGGTAAGCGGCCTGACGGTATCACTCTTGTACCTTGGTACAATAGAAGACCTTTAGTGTGGGACGCCACGTGCATCGATTCCCTCTTCTCTTCCGTCTGCGATAGCAGTAAAGGCCGGTGTGGCGCAAACATTAAGTATCGACAGAACTTATTTCATTCTGTTAGTAAATACAAATATTCGAGCAAAGTGAGATCTCTAAACCAACTTAGGCAAATCGGCGTTGTATGTATGTTTGTTTGTCCGAGGATAACTTTCGAAGCGTTTATCCGATCATCGTGATAGTAGAATTTGGTATATAGGTACGTAATGATGGCACAATTTTGATGTGACTCAATGAGCTAAATATTTTGGGGGGTTGTTTAGATATTGGGGTTCAAGAAGGGTAAAAAATAAAACAAAATGGGACTATCCGGTCAAATGGCACGTCTAATAAAATATATTTGTGTTTATATTTTAACCCTGTTTTTATTTTTAGTAAACCTTGTAGTTTTTAAGTTATTAGCCATAATAAAAACGAAACTTTGACAAAATTCACAAGGTACACCAGTGACCCCACAATACTGTAATTTGGTATGCGTGTAGCTTAAGTATCACAAATATAGGCAGAAGTCTGAAATCTAGAATAACTGCAATTTGTACCACAAAAAAGAGTTACCAATAAACATGAACTCCCGTTACCTGTAATTTAAATGAAACTGTAGGTCAAGTTAGTCGGTTATTTATTTCGTAGCACTACTTTGATAGTCAAAGATCACGAATAATATTTTTTTTTTGTCTTTAGGGTTGACTAAAATGTAGTCTAAAATGTGAGGAAGCATTAAAAGCTTCTCGTATTGATTCGAACTAATTAGACACTGACTTAAATTGGTTAACAGCATATAAAAAAGATTGTCACAACACAATTTTGCATTTTTCCAATAAATTATAAGGCATATATAATCCTGTAGAACCGCAAAACGCCATCATAAATAATTCAGCCTACGAGATAATATGTTATCTCCAAATCGTTATGGGCGATAAATTCCAGAGGGTCCGAATTTCACACAACATTGCCTTGTGTTTTATCTTCGAGAACATTGTAGGTAGGGGCAAATTACTCTATTGTGAAGCTACACGCTGAAGCCATACAACTGTCTCTGCCAATTGTCTCAGAATACTGAGAATTAACAAAGATCAATTTCATACCTCATTTCAAACCTGACGCAAAATAAAGATTTTAAAAAAGGGCCGTTTCATCGTTGTGGCCATTTGTATTGTAGTTTCCAAACTAACGAACCGATTTTAATGCGTGTTTTATTTGTTTGAAAGCTAACGTTAACGACATATTTGTATATTAGTAATGTATAGTTAAACTAAAATCAATATACCATTATAGGCCTTAATACCATAATGTAGGTAGGTACTGATTGTCCAGGTAATGCTACGAAATAAAACAAGAGTAACCTCATCTCCATTTGCATGTCATAATTACTATACGAGAAAACTTAGCACCCCGTTTAAAGAGTTTTAAGAGGAAATCTGGGCTGCGTTTCGCCCATACAAACGTAGTCCCCTGTTTCCTCTCTGGATAGTGATACTAGAAGAAATATTGTTTTACCATACAATCTACAAGTACCACGGTCATGTCCCTACGTTTAGTTTTTCTCCATAAATTAATTATTATTAGAACTAGGAACCTTCTAAAGTCACAGAAATTGCTAATTTTTACTGCCCCTTTTCAGACACCCAGCAAACAAATTTGACGAATATAAATAAAAAAAAACGAAACGTACAAACATAGCCAAAGCCCTTTTTATTACATATTTGTAAAAAAAATTAAAATCGGTCCAGTTTTGGAGAAGGAAACAGGGTACTACGAAACAGTGATTTCGTCTATTTAAATAGGTATAATCAGTTCGACCTGCAGTTGTCTCTATCACACGCACATAGGGCATATAGGGCACAGCGCGACAGCAATAGATTTGTTAAATACCTATTTTCCAAATGTCTTGCTTCCCAGATTTCCTCTTAAGCTTATTGATCATTCCATTATAAACCATAGTCCGGAGGGAGGTATAGGTATGCCATCAATCATCATACAGGTCCATCCTAGTTTGGGTACCTATGTTTTCCATCCTGAATTGTATTATACCTAGTAAACCATTGTAATTTTAGTTTGTGAAATTTTGAAGTTTGTTGTTGAATAAATAATTTATTATTTATTTATTTTATTTATTGCACGCACGGGGGAGTTTAAGATGTGGCATAGTTAAAATTTATAAAGAGAAGGAGGAGAATCTAAAATTAAACTGTGTATAAATGAATTAATAACACAACAGCAAGCAAAAATAAATAAACAAAATTAATCCATTATTTTATCTGTACTAAACTATTTGGTTATTCGTGTAGAACTTGCTAGGTGGCTCCACCCAAGCCTGTTGAATGTGGGGGAATTTGTCACACGTTTGCGTTTTATTGAGGAAGTTTGTTATGAGAGGAGGTTCTAGTTTAAATATTTTTATTTTATTTTATTTTTATTTATTGAAAAGACCAACAGCTATAATTATTATACAAAGTGTCTTAACTAATTTAAAAGATTATACAGCCAATTACAGGTCTCTCTCGATATCATATTATTTGGGTAATCAAAAAATCCTACAACATTACAATTTCCGGAAACTCAAAAGTATAAAAATAAAATAACACTAATAGAAAAAATATAAAACCTGACAACACCAAACAGCACCATGTTCCGCAAGCAAAGAAAAAAAGTGTGGGTACTTTATTACTATTATGGGCATCATACCCAACCAGACACTAAACCTTGTCTCTCTTAGTATCGTTTATTTCAATATGCCGAGTTTTTCTGCTGGAATAATTGGCAATACAAGATAGGTATTTTTGACACCAGTCAAACCAGTAAACCTAAAACAAATACGTGACGTTCCTACACATAGTTTTAATACAAAAGCACTTAATTTATCGGGTCGTTTTGAGATGTAATATCATTCACAGCATTCTCTATTTGTCAACAATCATTGGCATCGACTTGTATATCCCTAACTTTACCTTATGAATATTCTATGAATTTATGTTTGATCTAGGTGAGGAATAAACCGAATAATTACTCCGGCGAACGCATAATAAGCTATTCGAATCGACCGGACTGCCCATCAGCTTCTACAAAGACATGACCTTTCGGTAAACATCTAACACAAACACTGAATTCATAATCCAATGCTGGCTTGACTTGAGCTGGCTGTAATGTATTGCACGCTTAGTCAGCAATGTAAGCCTAACGTCGCGATACATCGAATTGAAATGGGGCTAATTGGTAGTCCCTGCAGGTAATTTGCCGTCTTCTCGTTTACTTTTCAAATTGCGGAGGAAGCTCACGGCATTTTTTAACTGGTGGGGTTTGAGTTGCAAACTAAACTGTGTCATTAAGGTTCCGGACGAAATGGTAATAACTCTTACATCCTTATGATACTTGGTCTGTTTGTCTGACCGTCCGTCTGCCACAGAACATTATCTCAGGAGAATATCGATTTTATATTTAAACTGGTAAACGTGCCTACCTTTATTGCTTGTTGTATGTAAAACAATTTAAAATTATTTTGTTTTAATTGCCAAAGGGCCCAAACTAGTAAGAGTCAAACTTTCAAAGTGGGGTTACTAATCATAATTATAAATACGGGATTTATTACGTAAAATTTTATCGGCGGCTTCACACGCATATGGTTTATCAATAAAACATAGCCTATGTCGTAATTCAGTCGTAATCTGTCTATGTACTTATCAAATTTCATCGAAATTGGTCCAGCCGTTTAGTCGTGAAAACGTAACAAATAAACAGAGTTATTTTATAATGTTTAACATAAGTATGACATTGTTGCCAATTGAAAAACACAAAACAATTTGATCAGTCAATTCCATATTCCTTCATATAAATTATTTATTCAATTTATAGCTGTCATTTCCATGAAACAAACCCGCTGATAATGCCATAAAAATGTCCCGGCACACTATTATGTAAGGTTTATTGAGCATTCAGGGACTCCACCCATCGGAGTAGAGATACAATTTTATAGGAACCATAAACATACTCGTTCCTATAAAATTGTTAGTGCAAAGTTGAAACATAGTATGGAAATTTATTAGCGGCAAAGTTGCACTATACTGTTGATTTTGTTATATTATGGCGCCTCTTCACGTACGTACATGCTCGATAATCGAACAATCGGTATGACGTTTTGTGAGGTTCGGCTTCGAACATTCAGTCCGGCACAAAAATCCCAAAACGTAATTAACGACTACACATGCTTAAAATTGACGTAATTGTATGATTTGACCTCTCTTAAGGTATCGTTGCGCAAGACGCCCTCATCATCATCATTAGCCCACATTAGTCCACTGCTAGGCATATGCCCAATACGTTCCACTGAGCCCAGTCTTCGGCTCTTCTCATCCAATTTCTGTCCACTGTCGCTCCACCTAGCCGGGGGGTGACTCTACGTTTGCCAAGACGCGGTCTCCACTCAAGAACTCGTTTACCTCCACCGTTGTCAGTTCTCTGGCATATATGGCCAAACACCCTAAGCCATAAGTTTTATCTGCTTGATTGGACGCTAAAACGTCGAGCATGTACTCATCTTCGGGATTTACCATAAGTTATGTTAGTCTAATGAATATTATTTGTAAGTTTAAGCTACTAACAAAATAAAGATAAACAATAAAACATCCATCTAATCTATCTAACAACGTGAACGGAAGTGTTATAACATCAACATCTCTCCAGCTTTGATTGACTGGTGTCTCAACAATTCCAATAATGGAGTGACGTACGATTTAAGAAATACAGGGTTCTTTGAAATATGTATGCTCACCCGATATTGCACATCGGGTGATTCTGCTCATGACACTAAAAAGTTAAAAAATCCACCTTGAACTAATTCAGCACTGAACACGCACTGGTCAGCGCAGCGTGTGACGGCCTCTACGAAATGGAAAGACGACCTGATAACGGTTGCTGGGAGCCATTGGATGCAGGCCGAACAAGATTGGCAGCTCTAAAAATCTATGCGGACAGCCTCTGTTCAGCAGTGGACGTCCAGGGGCTGATATGATGATAATGATGAACTATAACTACAACTTTACTGCTATCTTGCAGTTCAAATGCAGATTGTCTTAATTTATCGTAAAAGCTTTATATTCGTAAAAGCTACAAAACCAAAGTACACTCGCGCGGAGTATGTTCTGCTCGAAAATAGCGACATGAGGAATAATTCCAATCACATGTTGAGTGACATTTTGCCGACATGACTAGACTGAAATTGAATGGAAGCTGATAGACATTTTACATAAATGAAACAGAGTAAAACTATTGTGATGAAGACAGATTATGTCTTAGCAACGATTTTACGGGTAAAGGCTAGGTAAAGGGCATTTTAGGTTTATATTATTAGAAGGTCCAAAATTAGGTTGAGTACGATTTTTATTTAATATTATTTGCGGTTTTAGTTTCACTGCGGCCATGAGTACGAGCATAACAATCTCTAGGAAAAAGCTGAAGATTTAAGCAGCAAGATTATTAAAAGAAACAGTTTACCTACGTTTTTAATTTTTGTCATTATATCTCTTCAAACTTTATCTACTCAGTATGAATTTGACTAAATAAATAACTTGAATAACCATTTAAAATTATTAGTTAAAGTAACACACCCAGTAGGTTCAAGAAAGTTTTGACCTCTTTTGAATAATTAAAGATAGCATATCGTCATGTTATTTTATTGCAAAATTGCCCTTTCTTTCTATCAGGTGTTGTTTGTTATCTTAGGATGCTGGTATAAAAAGACTGGGAATGAGTGGTAGTAGCACAGTTGAACTCACAACGGGTTGGCTGCACGATGAGGGCTATTCTATTGGTAGTACTAGGCCTGGCCTCTATGGCCGTGGCTCGACCGACTGTAGAAGATCTGCTTAACATGGGTAAGAAATAACAGTTTCTAATTTGCTTTGTGTTCTCAAGATTTGTTCTTTTAAAACTGCGGTAGAATCCTCGGAATAGTTAAAAGTTCTGTCTTTTGACTTGCAGTTTCATATTCAATTAAATGTATTGCAAGGGTTTTCCGTGCATAGACCACAAAATACTAATTCGATCTGTTTTTCATTTATTTTAGATTTGAAGCAAAGGCAAATCATCATTTTGAAATTGATGAATCATGTCATGGATCCGGTTATGGACAAGGACATCGAAGAGATGGGCAAAACCTTCAAACTTGAAGACAATGTCAAACTATTCACCGTAAGTAAAACATTGCTATCAAGGATTAATTTCATTCAAGTTTTGAGTAATATCTCACTATAATACTGTACTATTTCTGCCCAGAAAACTGATGTCGTCAAGGATGTGGTCAACTATATGAAGGTTGGAACTCTGCCCCGTGGAGAAATTTTCACCCTTCAGGTCGACCGCCAAATGAAAGAGGTTGTCAGTATGTTCCATCTCCTGTACTACGCAAAGGACTTCGCTTCGTTCATCCACACAGCCTGCTGGATGCGTGTGCACCTGAACGAGGGCATGTTCGTTTACGCTCTTACCGTCGCTTGCCGCCACCGTGAGGATTGCAAGGGAATCATCCTCCCTGCCCCCTATGAAGTGTACCCTTACTACTACGTTCGCGCCGATGTTATCCAGAAGGCGTACATGATTAAGATGAAGAAGGGTCTCCTTGATATGAAACTTTGCGACTTCTACGGAATCAAGAAAACCGACAAAGGTGTCTTCATCATCGATGAAAACGTTTATGACAAGCGTGTCTACTTGAACGATGAGGACAGGCTTAGGTACTTCACTGAAGATATTGATCTCAACACCTACTACTACTACTTCCACATCGATTACCCGTTCTGGATGAAGGACATGAACATGAACAAATTCAGCGTCAACAGGCGTTTTGAGCTGACTCTATACGTCTACCAGCAGATCCTTGCCAGGTACTACTTGGAACGTTTGTCTAACGGACTTGGAGAAATCACTGAGCTATCATGGAACAAGCCTATCAGGAAGGGATACTGGCCATGGATGCTGTTGCATAACGGTGTTCAGATTCCCATGAGGTTGAACAACCAGATGATCGTTCAAGACAAAGACATCAGCACCATCAACCTGGTAGAAACCTACGAACAAATCATCAGGGAGGCTATCATCAAGGGCTACATTGAGGTAAATTTACATCAATGAAGTTTAGATATTCTATAAAATGTATCGGACCAACGGATTTCATACTTTTAATTTTTATTTTAGATCAACGGTCTGAGACTGGAACTCACCAAGACTGAAGACATCGAAACCCTCGGAAAACTGATCTACGGAAAAATTGACAAGACTAACATGGACTGTGTCCACTGCTACTCTGCTTACCGTTACTTGCTCATCATCATGAAATCGGTTCTTGGTCTCAATACCTGGAAAAACGACAAGTAAGCATAATCGTTTTGCACGTTTTTTGTTGCTTGAATTAACTCAATAAAATCAATACCATACCATAATTGTGATACATTGCTAATTTCCACATTCATTTATTTATTAAAATTTTTCTATATCTAATCAAACTTTTTTCCAGGTACTTCGTCGTTCCCTCCATCCTGGACAGTTACCAGACCGCCTTGCGTGACCCCGTTTTCTACCAGCTTCAAAAGCGCCTTGTCAACTTTGTAATTCTGTTCAAGAAACGCCTGCCTTGCTACACCATGGAAGACCTCCACTTCCCCGGAGTTAAAATCGACAACGTTATGGTTGACAAACTTATCACATACTTTGACGACTACCTGATGGATATTACCAACTCTGTGGTTTTGACTGAAGATGAGATGAAGAAGACTGTTTCTGACATGACCATCTTAGCTCGCAAGCGCCGTTTGAACCACCAGCCCTTCAAGATTACTTTAGATGTCATGTCCGACAAGGCTGTCGACTGTGTTGTAAAAATCTTCATGGGACCTAAGAAGGACCATCTCAATCGCCTTATCGACATCAACATGAACCGTTTAAACTTTGTCGAGCTCGACTCCTTCATCTACAAACTTATGGACGGAAAGAACACGATCGTAAGGAACTCCTTTGACATGCACAACCTGGTTCGCGACCGCATGATGACTCGTGACTGGATGAAGAAGCTCGAAACCATCACCGATATAAAGGATATGCTCATGAAGGACATGAGGAACATGAACACTGGCTTCCCCACTAGGTTACTTCTGCCTAAGGGTTACGTTGGAGGTATGGATATGATGTTGTATGTCATTGTGTACCCCTTGAGGATGGTTGACAACGTCGACATGACTATTCTTGACCAGAACCGCAAGGACTTCTTCGTTGACTTTAGATCAACTGTCCTTCTCGATAAGATGCCCCTTGGCTTCCCGCTAGACAGACACATCAATGTTGCCAAATTCTTCACACCCAACATGAAGTTTGTTGATGTGACCATCTTCCACAAGCAGCAGATGTGTGACATGAAGACCAGGTGGAACAGATACGTCCTGAAGGACTTCAACATGGTCGACAGGATGATGACTGGCGGAACTTTCGTTGTTGACAGCAACGTCAACATGGATACTACCAACTTCAACACTGACCATGTTATGGATATGTAAACCAAGACGTCTCTTTATGTGATGTATTTCCAATGATTTCATAGACACTGCAATAAATATATGTACTTCTATTTATGTTATGTTTTCATTTTATTTGATTTTACACAAGTCAGGATTATAGGGTATTTCTTAAAAAATATCAAACTTAATAGCATTAAGGTTCATTAATCTAAATTACGCAAGGCTGTTCTAAGCATTAGGATAGATAAGGAACTACGGCACGATAACATAAACACCTTGAATTAGACCAAAGTAATTTTAGGAATAATTTTAATTATTAAATTGAGCATTCTGTTCAATCTTAGAAAAGCAATATAACCAAGTACTTATTAGTATTAAATAGATTATTTTTAATTCATAATAATGAAAAATTTACAAAATTAGATTCGTGTGCTAGATATAATTATATAGCTAGATAGCTGTCAAAGAATATATCTTTCCATAATCTGCTGGTCTGAATGTGTCGCTTATACAATGATCTGTCATAGCAATGTTTTAAATAAATATAAAAATAGATTTAATAAGCGCTCATGGAAAAGAGTGCTTAGCACTATTTATGAATTATCATATATTTATACTTATTTTCTGCTCAAAACTAATTATTATTGTGATGTATATACATATTTAAATTGAGATAATAGCTTCTCGAAATTATAAACGGCAAAAAACAGGTGAAATCAGGCCATCAGAAACGCCAAGCGTCACTACACATCCAACAGAATTGAGAATTGTATTCCAAACAACGTATGGAAAATACTTCATAGCCTCGGTTTCGGAAAAGGCAAACGTTCAGTTTATCCATCTGCTGACGTTAGCGACTTAAATCGTCACTTTTCATCGGTTCCCTTCAAACTAAACAAGCTTATACAGGAGGATACAATAACATCTTTATCACGATCTCCATTAGGTAAATATACTTCCTTCTGCTTCGAAGTCGTTAACGAAGTAGAGGTTCGGAAGATAGTTGCGAGTATCAGTACAAAGGCGGTTGGGCACGATAGCTTCGGCCGTAAACTCCTGATCCTGATCCTTGACATAATCATTAGCTTTATAACCCACATAATGAACTTCTCTCTTACAAAAAACTGCTTTCCCTCGGCATGGAAGAGAGCATAAATGTTATCCCTATTCCTAAGAAGAAGGTAACTACCGATCTTAAAGACTAGAGACCCATCTCTATTCTTCCATTATTCTCTATTCGCCCATTGTACCTATTATTTAAGAGTGTATTTTTTTTTATAAATGTTTGTATGTAATGGTGTGCAATAAAAGAATTATCTATCTATCTATCTATCTATTCTGCCATTTCTTTCAAAAATTATCGAGAAAGTAGCTCACAGCCAGCTCTTTTCCTTTCTTCGGAAAAATAATCTTCTCTCCCCTTTTCAGTCTGGTTTCCGGTATTCTCACAGTACTTCTACCGCACTTATACGATTACTGACGATATACGAGCAGCTATTGACGATCGAAAGCTAACTCTGCTAGCCCTGCTTGATTTCAGAAATGCGTTTAATTGTGTCAATCATGACATACTTCATGGCTGTCCTGCGATCATTAAATCTATCTCAAAGTACTATCACCTGGTTCACTTCATATCTCTGTGGGTGCCAGTAATGTGTCAGGATTGCTCCGATCTCCTCCGATTGGTGCTATATTGATGCGGGCGTACCATAAGGAGGTGTGCTCTCACCCCTTCTTTTCTCAATTTTCATAAATGCTCTCGTATCGTAGCATTAGCTTCTCATCATACCATCTTTACGCGGATGATGTCCAACTCTATCCGAGGTTTGAATCTGATCAAGTAGCGCACAGTATTGAAAATCTTACTAAAGATCTCAGTGCTGTGTACGAATGGACCCAGAAGTTTGGATTGCTTATAAACCTACCAGTTCCCTTCCCCCTGTCAAATATAATAGTTTTCCCTTACCATACTGCACCGTGGTTAAAAACCTGGGTCTATATATCAGTAACAATCTAACCATGGGACTATCATATTGCTCAGGTCAGTAAGAGAATGTATGGAAGCATGCAATCTCTTAAATTAATGAAAAACTTTCTGCCACAATTTGCAAGGATGACACTAGTAAACGCATTGCTTCTTCCCATACTAGACTATGCTGACGTCTCATATCCCAACGCTACAGAGGATCAGCTGAACAAGCTGGAGCGGTTGCAAAACCTCTACATACGTTTTATACATGGTCTGCGAATGTATGACCAGCCACGTATCAGTTTTCCGCGCTCAACTGCAATGGCTCGAGATCAGAAAGCGTCGAGATGTATTCATTTAAAAATAATATTGTAGGGGATGTATAGGGCACTGGTAATGTAGATTTATTAATTCGAAGGACCTTTAAAGTTAAATTATAGTATACAATAATATAGGAGTGGGTATGATCTCAGAGAAGAATTTTTGCTCAGTCATACAAAGTAGACGAAAAAGGCATGCCACCTACCTTAATTGCTTCAAACCGCACGTTTCTAGACGTGGACTTGTTCAGCATGGGTGTCCTGATGATGGAAATGTCTTCACACAAGAGGAGGCTCATTTGAGAATGCACAGCACTTCACGAGAACGTCTCGAGCACAGCAGTTGCAGATAGAATTAAAATTGTCTATTCACGGAATAGTTTCTTCAGAAGATAAGATCGCGATCAGCAATGTGCGGTCGTGCCAGTCAAACTGAACGGCGCCCGCGCTGCCAGGGAGCGGCGCGGAGGGCGCGCGGGGCGAGGCATGGCAGGTACCTGATCCGGCTATCCAACGTTTTCAAAACAATGGTAGACGCAGAAAAGGCGGATGGCAAACAGAATTCATCTACCTTATATTTTTAATGAGCAAAAATCCAACATACCCCCCACCGAAATTATTATAATAATTTCATGAAAAAAAATGATATATTAAGAGGTAGAAGTGTTGCCTATAGGGCAGACAAATATATAATATAAATATAAGTAAGTTAAGTCATAATTATTTGAGTATTAAGTTTTAGAAGTGCTAATTTAAAAAGGAGTAGGGTTATTTAATTGTTATAGGGAAGAGGGCTCAGTTTATTTACTGGCCTCTTTAGAATTCCTCTTTGTGTCCTTAAAGTAACAACTCGAACGATTTGGTCTGGACCTTCATGGAGACGTTCCACTTTAGCTAGGACCCAGTTAAGCGGGCGAGTTATCTCAGATTTGATGAGAACTAGGTCACCAATTTTGAGATTTGGAGGCGATGTGAACCACTTTGCTCTTTGCTGCAAAGTATGCAGGTAGTCATCAGACCACTTCTTCCAAAACGTTTGGGAGATTTTTTGCACGCACTGCCAACGTGACAGTCGGTTCATAGTTAAATCTTCTAAATTATATTCAGGCACGGCAAGTAAGCTTTGGCCTATCAAAAAATGGCCGGGAGTCAACGTCTCAAATTCATCAGGATTATTAGGTAACGGGCATAACGGACGCGAGTTTAAGACAGCTTCGATTTTACAGAAGACTGTGGTAAGCTCCTCAAATGTGAGTGCCCTTTCACCCACCGCCCGAATAAGATGGCGCTTGGCAGATTTGATACCAGCTTCCCACAGTCCGCCCATCGAAGGCGCTGAAGCTGGGGTATTTTTCCAATCGATAGAGCGTGATGCACAGCCGTCAGCGATCGAAACGCTATTTTCATAAAAAAACCTGCAGACTTCCTTTAAATGTTTCGCAGCGGCGACAAAGTTCGTTCCGTTGTCGGAGTGTAGGCACGAGCATAGGCCGCGTCGCGCTACAAACCGGTCAAGTGTAGCTAAGAAACAATCGGCTGATAAGTCACTAAGAACTTCAATGTGCACAGCCTTTGTAGAAAAGCACACAAAGAGGCACATGTAGCATTTTTCTATTCTTGCGTTACGATTCAGACTTGCCTTTATGAAAAATGGACCACCTAAATCGCAACCGACATGATCGAAAACTTTATTAGGTTTTAATCTTTCAGAAGGCAACGCACCCATGTATGGTTGAATCGATGTAGGGTTACACTTAAAACAGACGATGCATTTTGATAAGACACTTCGAATCATGCTGCGAGCGGATACGATCCAATATCGTTTACACAATATTCCTTGTAAAGCGCGAGGTCCCACGTGTAGGTACACTCTATGAAAGTGTTCAATTAATAAGGTTGTTATATGACATTTTTTGGGTAATAACAACGGATGCTTGCTATTGTAGGGTAAATTTGCCTGCGAGATTCTACCCCCCACCCTGAGGAAACCATGGGCATCCACGAAGGGTGACAATTTCCGTAAGGACGGAACAAATTTATTTTTTCTAATCGAATCAATTTCGCTACAAAAGTAGTAATCTTGTGTAGCTTTGACTATAACGTCACGGGACGCATTCAACTCGTGAGTTGATATCGGACCGACCGAACGTTTGTGTTTCGGAAGCCGACAGTTTTTTGCAAATCGCAAACACCATGCAACAATACGTTGCAATTTCCTAAACGTCGAATATTTTTCGAAAAACGTTTTCGAACAATTATCCTTTTCTGTGTAAGACGGTAAGGAAAATGTATCTACGTTTGTTTTTAATTCTAAAATTTCTGTTTTTTCACTAACGTAAAACGTACTTATTGGCCACTGATGAACGTCATCAGATAACCAGGCGGGACCGTGAAGCCAGGATTCATACTCGGCTACGAGCTGAGTAGGCATGGCGCCACGTGAACATACGTCAGCGCCATTATTTTCGCTTCTCACGTGGTACCAGCTGTTTGATGGAATTACCTCCACTACTTGGGCTACGCGACTCGATACAAAGGTTTTAAGTTTGTAGGGAGGGGTTTGCAACCAAGCGAGTGCAACACTGGAATCCGTCAGGGCAGTAACTTGAAAATTTAGGTTTTTAATATTTTGTTGTATGAATAACATCAGTTTAGATAACAACACGGCGCCCATTAGTTCAAGTCTCGGTATCGAAAGAGGCTTGATGGGAGCTACCTTGCTTTTACTGACAAGAAGTCTAGTCTTCACGTGATTATTATGATCGACGCTGCGAGCATAAATGCATGCCGCATACCCACGAGTCGAGGCGTCGCAAAATGCAATTAAATGAACTCCGCAGAATTTAGGTATGAGTAAATGCCGGTCAATCTTAAGTGAAGATAAACTTGACAATGACGTGATAAACATCGACCACTTGTCACGTAAATCATCAGGAAGAGGTTCGTCCCATCCGAGACTAAGCTTCCACAGATCCTGCATTATACATTTTGCAAGAAATGTGCACGGAGATAAGAACCCAACCGGATCAAAAATGCTAGCAAGCAATTTTAGCACTGACCGTTTTGTGTAGGTATTGTCGGTCATGTTGTAATCAAATGAGAAACAATCATCAGTGGGCAACCACTTTAACCCTAATACCTTTAGTGATGAACACACGGTGTCGTCACTAAATTTTATAGCGGCAACTTGGTCAGCGCCGATCCTGGAGAGTAACTGAGGATAGTTACTAGCCCACTTACGAAGATCAAACCCGCCAAGTTTTAATAAAGCGATGAGCTCGTCCTGTAACGTACAGGCTTCTGCAAGGTCTTGTGTGGACCATAACAGGTCATCAACATAGAATTGATTAAGTATGTCAGCAGCACGAGGGAACTGCTTTCCTTCGTCACTAGCTAACTGTAACAACGTGCGAATTGCTACAAATCCTGACGAACGCAACCCGTAGGTATTTGTGAGAAGTTCGTAGGTTTTTATTTCGTCCGAAGGCGATTCCCTCCAAAGGATGTGCTGATAACAGCGATCCTCAGGAATTATGAGTACCATCCTGTAAAATTTGGCAATGTCAGCTGTAAAACAGATGTCATACAGGCGAAAGTTGAAGATTATTTTTAGAATGTCATGGTGGAGCTTCCTACCTGTAAGTAATGTGTCATTAAGTGACACACCGTTTGAAGTAACAGCTGAGCCATCAAATACTACTCGCATGGGCGTAGTGGCACTGGAGGCTTTTACCACACAGTGATGTGGGATAACATACCTACTCGGTACTGTGCCGACATAAGGTCGCATATGCCCTAGCTGTTCGTACTCGCGCATAAAATCAACGTAGGGCGCATGTAACTCGGGAGAACGAGCGAAACGTCGCTCCAGGTGATGTAACCTACGCACGGCGTGGTTATAAGACTCGCCGAGGGTAGCGCGATCAGGGTCCAATAGGATGGGTGATACATACCTACCGGTATCGTCCCTATAGTAACGCTCGGAATATATTTCTTCGGCAAGCTTATCAACTGGGCTGATAGGGTTGTCGCACGGCGACTCCTCTATTTCCCAGAACGATTTGAGTTGAGCATTGATGGTTTCACTGTCATTAGTGTACGACACTAAATTGCAAGAAGTTGCAACATTAGTGAAATCATCGGAAGTACACGGTACTTCAATCTTCCCACACAATACGAACCCAAATACACTACTAAGTGCAGCGGGTAGTGTAGGGCTCACAATAATTTTATTCCCGTCGTAGATGTCAGGGAATATGTCACCTGCAAGGATAATATCTACGGGGGATTTTTTGTAGAAACAAGGATCCGCTAACAAAAGGTTTTTATACTGATTGGAGACCTCTTCCGGTATTTCCATCGTTGGCAAATCGGAAGTAATTTTTTGCAATATAATAGCATCTATTTTAAATGTTGGATTATCACGATGCCTGGGACTAATCGTGCATGATGTCATGCCAAAGGTTTTTACGCTATTTCCGGCTAAACCAAAAATATTAAATGGGCATTTTTGACGTGACAACCCTAGACGCTCCAAGCAATTTAAAGTTATGAAGTTCGATTGAGCGCCTGAGTCGATAAGAACACGGCAAGCTTGCGGATTACCAAACGAGTCAATAACATTAACTATAGCCGTACCTATAAGAACGATATAGTTTTTCATGTTGTTCACGCTAGACGAGTGCGATATTTTCGCGTGTGCAGTGTGACTATCTATAGTCGTGGTGTCTGCGCTGCTATTGTGCGCGGGCATGGCTCGCCTAGCAGGTTTAATTCCCGAGTCTAGGTGCAATAAGGCATGGTGACGCTGATTACACGTAAAACATTTAAATTCACTTAAGCAATCTGTAGATGAATGATTTTGTTTAAGACAGTTGTGGCACAATTTCAAATGGTCAGCACGGCTGACTCGTTGAGCGGGAGCCAATTCACGGAATTGCACGCAACGAAATATCATATGATTTTGACCACAATGTGCACAAGTAATATTACTGAAGTTATTATTATTACTCTTCGTTTGTGTCTGTGAAGAAAATGCTTTTCTATTGTAATTATCGCTCGATTTTTTGGTCGTCTTGTTAGGTGTAGGATTCCTAATTTGCGTTACAACAGAACTGGAATTAACTTGGGAATGTTCTAAAATCTTTATTTGATTATGTACATGAGACATTAACTGATCATAGGTAGGTATGGTCTTTTGATCAATACTTTGTTCGAACGTCTTCCTTGTGTTATGGTCTAATCCTCTCAATGCTATATGACACAGCACATAGCTAGATAAGTGCTCGATATTTAAAGCATTTATTGCACGATACGAATGATCGAAAGTCTCAATAAAGTTATTTAAATTAGCGGGAGACTCAGATTTTAGCGCGGGAAAGTTAAGCATCTTATCTAGATAATTACCTACAAGCATTCTATTGTCTTGATATTTATCAAGCAATGACTGCCACACTACTTCGTAATTAGTTGAAGTTATAGGCACACTTTTAACAATACTAAGTGCGGAACCTTTTGTGCATGATAACAAATAATGAAATTTGTCTATATTTGAGATACCCGTTTGACTGTGTACCAAAGAGCAAAATGTTTCGTAAAACGTAGTGAAATTTTCAATGTTCCCATCAAATGTAATCAACTCGAGTTTAGGCAAACGCGGTCGACTTTCGACGTTAGGATTCTTATCTTTCGCACACGGTGGAACGTCCGCCGTAGAGGAAGCATGCTTTGAAGCACACAGCTTCACGTGAAAGAATAAATCGTCGAAGCTGTTCAAATCGCTATCTGAGAATTGCGTACTGGGTTCTAATTGTAATTGCAATTCATATATTTCCATGCAAATACTTTCAAATGATTCACGTAGTGAGGTTATTTCTGAGGCACGTAAAAGAAACATATCTAGCATTGAGGGATGCGTATCTATTTTCTTTGATAAATCAAATACTTGCTGCAACCGCGAATAAATGCGTTGCTTTTTTGCAAGGTTTTTGTTAATATTTCTGACGGTTTCCAACTCCTTTTTGGAGGGAACTTTGTCTTCAGAAGTGGTAGACATCTTATATTTTTAATATAGATATGATATAATGCCTATGTATGATGAAGAATATGATTAAACTTACGAAATTCTATAGAAAACAAGCACGGCTTGTAAGCACAAAATGAATAAACGAGTTGCACGGCAACGTATTTTATTCAAAATGGCGTTCTATCCTAACCGCTAACCAACGTGGAAAGATTGGTTTAGGATAGTAAATGATTTTAAGGGAGTAAAATGAGAAACTTATATCCGGCTCGGAGGCCAAAATGTAGGGGATGTATAGGGCACTGGTAATGTAGATTTATTAATTCGAAGGACCTTTAAAGTTAAATTATAGTATACAATAATATAGGAGTGGGTATGATCTCAGAGAAGAATTTTTGCTCAGTCATACAAAGTAGACGAAAAAGGCATGCCACCTACCTTAATTGCTTCAAACCGCACGTTTCTAGACGTGGACTTGTTCAGCATGGGTGTCCTGATGATGGAAATGTCTTCACACAAGAGGAGGCTCATTTGAGAATGCACAGCACTTCACGAGAACGTCTCGAGCACAGCAGTTGCAGATAGAATTAAAATTGTCTATTCACGGAATAGTTTCTTCAGAAGATAAGATCGCGATCAGCAATGTGCGGTCGTGCCAGTCAAACTGAACGGCGCCCGCGCTGCCAGGGAGCGGCGCGGAGGGCGCGCGGGGCGAGGCATGGCAGGTACCTGATCCGGCTATCCAACGTTTTCAAAACAATGGTAGACGCAGAAAAGGCGGATGGCAAACAGAATTCATCTACCTTATATTTTTAATGAGCAAAAATCCAACAAATATATTCATTTATTTTCTCTAACAAGTTGTTTCTTATGTCTAATTTACAAAGGCAAGTTTGTATGGTGTCAAACAAACGTTGTGAGAGACTGGTGCCTGAAGTAGGTTCGTAGAAACCTGTATTACAGGTCACCAGGCCCCCACTCTGCGAGTGTGAACAACAAAGGGTTGTCTATGAAGCGGACATTGTGTTGCAATAATGGTATGAATACCATTGAAGTAAGCAACAAAATGGTGGAAATATGATTATATATACACTGTGTTTATAACTATTTAACTTACTTAGTACTTTACTACAATATATTACGATTTTGAATCTAAGTGATTAATTATCTATTTTATTAGCTTGCTTGTGTGTATGTGTTTGTGTTCGGGTATATGTGTGTGTGGGCGCGCGTGTTTGAGAGTGGGTTGTGTGTGTTGTGTGTGCGCATTATGTACCTATATGATTATGCGTAAAATTTGAGAGCGTTGATCTTAAAGATGATGATTTGAATATATGACGGCGGATTCAGGAATACAAGTTCTTATGTGTGGCTGTGGAAACGAGGGAGAATGGGAGTCGGTCACGAGGTGAAGGTAACACCTTCACCTCCAGTGGTATTGTCAAAGATGTGACAGATGGTGATGTTAGTATTAATGGTGGAGGTAGTGGTGACGGTAGTGTTAGTGGTGGAGGTAATGGTGATGGTAATGTTAGTGGTGCCGGTATTGGTGGATTTATTGTGCTAAGGAGATAGGAGGACAAGACATGTAAGGTATGGACAGGAACAAAGATGAGAAGAAGAGGGGAAGGAAGAGTGAGACGTATTACGTTGGAGATTTTTAATAGGTCCTCTGTCCCTTAGTAGTCTAGAATTTTAAGGTACTCGGAGACAGCTTTTTTGCAACTCGCTCTACACAGGGGGTAAATATTCAGGGTAGTGTTTAGCTTGTTGTAGAGGTAGTCCCCTAAGTAGCAAAAGAAGTGGTGAGAGTGACTGGCGTGGAAAGAGGTGATACTACACACTTTCCGCCTCCTGGTCGCCATATGTAGGGGGACGTACTTCAGTTCAGCGTGTTTATTGAGAATAGTGTGAAGTATAAAAGTTTGACGGACTGACAGTACGTCCCACTCCAAGAATAGGTCTAATGTGGGATATCTGAAGGGGAGACCAGCGCCTACTTTAAGTATGGCACGCTGAGCCCTCTTCACTTCGATCAAGTGAGTCTTGGCTGCACCTCCCCAGGAGGTAATGCAGTAGTCCAACAGTGATTGGCACAGTGTATAGTAAACCCTCCTAATGACTTGGCGATCGGCTACATGTCTTAAGGTCTTAAATATGTACAAAAGTTTGCGCAGTCTAGGAACCAAAACCTCTACGTGTGGCTTGAAGCTTAAACACTGGTCAATTATAACACCTAAGTAAACGTAGTAGTTACTTGATGCTGTCAAATCTTTCAAGTGGAGGATAGGGACACAAGGTGGACGATGCGGAGCAGTTATGGGCAGTGATGGTGTAGGATGGTGACGGAAGATGATGTGGTTAAATGGCTATTCGCCAAATAAATTAATAAATAAATAGGTAGAATATTATATAATAAGGGCGAAGGCTAAATATTTGGTTTTTGTAACATTCAACGTGACAATATTTTTATGTAGCCAATCGCTAACCTTGTTAAAGCCAGTCTGAACTATGTCAAAGACATTATCCTAGTTACTACCACTGAAAAAGATCGCAGTGTCGTCGGCGAAGGTAAATATTTTGCCACCATTGATCTTTAGGTCGCACAGGCCCTGTGGGACTCCGAAGGTAACAGTTTCTTCATTGCTTAACCAGTGATCTATCTTGACTTGTGGTTTCCTACCGATGAGATAGTTGGGGAACAAACCTAAAGGTAGGCCTCTGATTCCTATTTTTACCAGTTTCAATAATAAGAGTGGGACTGAGACTGTATCAAATGCCTTTGCTAGGTCAAGGAACACGGTTAAGCACGTCTTCTTTTCATCTAAGTTAGTAATGATGGAGTTAACTAGTAGATGCACTGCGTCATTTGTTGATTTGTCACGCTGGAAGCCAAATTAAACAGGTGAGAGTAGATTATTGGATTCCAAGAATTTGACTAGGCGTATGTTCATGAGGCGCTCCATGACTTTAGATATTGAAGGCAATATAGATATAGGTATGTAATTATTGAAACAGTCTCTGTTGCCACCCTTGTGAGTTGGCTTGATAAGTGCCGATGGAGGACCCAATGGCTGCCTCGCCTGATGTCATTGCTGTGGCAATGGAAACGTAGAACTCTTGACACGCTAAGAAGAAAAAGAAGAAGAAGTGAAGAAGGAGTAACAGTAGTTTCGATAACGCCTGTAGGTCAATTTAAGGGTTTCATTGTCTAGGTCTTTTTAAAGTTTTTTACAAGTTGTCCCTATTTCTCATACATCGAAGCAGTCCCGAACTTAGTCCATATACTATGTCTCCTTTATAATATCTTACATGACCCTCAATCACCCAACTACCTTAAAAAACGATTCACTCCCTTATATGCTGAGGACCGTCTTGTGCGTTCCTCTCAACACCTTCAACTTATGACTCCCCAGAACAATACAACTTGTTACACTAAGTCATTCACCATCACTGCTATCAGACTATGCAATAGTATATTCTGCAAAAGTTCCGGTATGTTTCCTCCGCTGAGGTCTTCAGATCCAAAATGTAGAAGCACTACCTCACTCTCATGAACGAAACCTACAAAATGAGCAGAATCCTGTAATACTTTACTACTACTGGTTTCAATGTTTTAGTCTATGTAGTATATATAACGATATTTATTACCTTATGAATTGTATTACTAGGGTTTATTGATATTTAAGTTATCGAAAGTAGGTTTATTGAAATACCATGTAATTGTCTAGGATTAGTTATACTTATTTGATTATATCTATGTGTCTTGTAATTTAAATTAAGCCTCTCCCTCTGACAAACTTGCACTACCTATAATAACGGTTTGTCCGCATTACACAAAATTTAACTCAAAGAAAATGCTATCTAGCATTAAGTTCGCCTATGCACAAATTATTTTTATTTTGTGCAATAAATAATTTTTTATTCATTCATTCATATTTTGGAATATTTCCTAGTTCAAATTTTGTCAAAATGTATTTATTTCTTATTTGCTGGAGTTTGGATTTCATTTTTGTTTGCCATTAATAATAAACAAAATAAAAAAACTACGCAAAAAAATAATAGTACTAACAAAAAAATACGTCCTCAAAACAAACTGAAAAATGTAAACAAGCTTTCAGATTTTGATAATTGCAAACGGGGACTATTTTAATCAACTAGTTCCCACTGCAGGGCAAAGCCCTCCCTTTCCTTCTTCCATTCATCCCGGTCTAGGGCTTCCGTCGACCAGTTCGCACTGTGCGCGTCAAGTTCGTCCCGCCATCTCCGCCTGGGCCCGCCACGCGGTCTCGCGCCATGTGGGACTCACTCGGTGGTCATCGCAAGTTATCGCGCAGTCGACAAACGTGTCCAGCCCAGTCCCACTTCAATTTAGCTGTCTTTTGCGTGACATCGGCAATTTTTGTCTTAGAGCGTAGTATGGTATTTTTATGCGGTCTGTGAGTCCAACTCCCAATCACTCTCCTCTTTCACGCTCCATCGCCCTCTGGCAGACCCCAAGTTTGGACTTTTGAAGTGTCATCAAAGTCTGGTCAGTGCACTATAGGTAAGGATAGGAAGAATGCATATGTCCATGAGCTGTTTTTTGACGCAGAGGGAAAGGTTGGCCATCACTAAGTCCTTCCTGTTTAAAAAAACAAGACCTTTGCCGTGCATGTACATCAGAGAAATCTGTATTTTTGTAAAACATTTCCTAGCTATTTTGCCAGACATGAAGCAGTGTTAGCCAGACACACTAGACATAAAAATAGAATTTATCTACCAAAGCACAACTCGCCATTTTTTAACAGTAACGCTCATTGCATGGCAGTAAAAATATTTAATAAATCACCAGACGAATTACCAGAGATTTACCTATGACTTTATTTAAACGCCGAATTAATAAATGGTTAACATCCAAATGGTTTTACACCATTGCGGAATATTTTAATTATAAGTGTTAGACATGACATTATTTTATTTTATTGACATTTTTTATATTGTGGAAATCCCTTTAGGCGCGTTGGGCATTTTTAGAGATGAGAAAAACCATTGAACTCTCGACACTGATACCGTTACCGTTACCGACACCTCTGTATAAAAGTATCTGTAGTGTAGTTTGCTTTTATTCAAGTTTTCACTTCTGTCGGCACTCCCGGAGTGCCACTTTTTTTTTCATTATGTCTCTACAATCCTTCATCCACTCAGTTTGAAATTGACTCATTATATGACATGAAAACCCCTTTAAAATTATAATCTCTTAATTGTAGTAACACACCCAGTAAGTTCAAGAAAGTATTGACCTCTTCTGAATAATTAAAGATAGCTTATCGGTGTGTTATTTTATTGCAAAGTTGCCCTTTCTTTCTATCAGGTGTTGTTTGTTATCTTAGGATGCTGGTATAAAAAGACTGGGAATGAGTGGTAGTAGCACAGTTGAACTCACAACGGGTTGGCTGCACGATGAGGGCTATTCTATTGGTAGTACTAGGCCTGGCCTCTATGGCCATGGCTCGACCGACTGTAGAAGATCTGCTTAACATGGGTAAGAAATAACAGTTTCTAATTTGCTTTGTGTTCTCAACATTAGTTCTTTTAGAACTGCGGTAGAATCCTCGGAATAGTTAAAAGTTCTGTCTTTTGACTTGCAGTTTCATATTCAATTAAATGTATGAAAAGGTTTTCCGTGCATAGACCACGAACTACTAATTCGATCAGTTTTTCATTTATTTCAGATCTGAAGCAAAGGCAAATCATCGTTTTGAAACTGATGAACCATGTCATGGATCCGGTCATGGACAAGGACATCGAAGAGATGGGCAAAACCTTCAAACTTGAAGACAATGTCAAACTATTCACCGTAAGTAAAACATTGCTGTGAAGGATTATTTTCATTTAACTTGTAAACAATATCTCACTATAATACTTTACTATTTTTGCCCAGAAAATGGATGTCGTCAAGGATATGGTCAACTTTATGAAGGTTGGAACTCTGCCCCGTGGAGAAATTTTCACCCTTCACGTCGACCGCCAAATGAAAGAGGTTGTCAGTATGTTCCATCTCCTGTACTACGCAAAGGACTTCGCTTCGTTCATCCACACAGCCTGCTGGATGCGTGTGCACCTGAACGAGGGCATGTTCGTTTACGCTCTTACCGTCGCTTGCCGCCACCGTGAGGATTGCAAGGGAATCATCCTCCCTGCCCCCTATGAAGTGTACCCTTACTACTACGTTCGCGCCGATGTTATCCAGAAGGCGTACATGATTAAGATGAAGAAGGGTCTCCTTGATATGAAACTTTGCGACTTCTACGGAATCAAGAAAACCGACAAAGGTGTCTTCATCATCGATGAAAACGTTTATGACAAGCGTGTCTACTTGAACGATGAGGACAGGCTTAGGTACTTCACTGAAGATATTGATCTCAACACATACTACTACTACTTCCACATCGATTACCCGTTCTGGATGAAGGACATGAACATGAACAAATTCAGCGTCAACAGGCGTTTTGAGCTGACTCTATACGTCTACCAGCAGATCCTTGCCAGGTACTACTTGGAACGTTTGTCTAACGGACTTGGAGAAATCACTGAGCTATCATGGAACAAGCCTATCAGGAAGGGATACTGGCCATGGATGCTGTTGCATAACGGTGTTCAGATTCCCATGAGGTTGAACAACCAGATGATCGTTCAAGACAAAGACATCAGCACCATCAACCTGGTAGAAACCTACGAACAAATCATCAGGGAGGCTATCATCAAGGGCTACATTGAGGTAAATTTACATCAATGAAGTTTAGATATTCTATAAAATGTATCGGACCAACGGATTTCATACTTTTAATTTTTATTTTAGATCAACGGTCTGAGACTGGAACTCACCAAGACTGAAGACATCGAAACCCTCGGAAAACTGATCTACGGCAAAATTGACAAGACTAACATGGACTGTGTCCACTGCTACTCTGCTTACCGTTACTTGCTCATCATCATGAAATCGGTGCTCGGCCTCAATACCTGGAAAAACGACAAGTAAGCATAATCGTTTTTCGCGTTTTTTGTTGCTTGAATTAACCCAATAAAATCAATACCATACCATAATTGTGATACATTGATAATTTCCACATTAATTTACTTATTAAAATTTTTCTATATCTAATCAAACTTTTTTCCAGGTACTTCGTCGTTCCCTCCATCCTGGACAGTTACCAGACCGCCTTGCGTGACCCCGTTTTCTACCAGCTTCAAAAGCGCCTTGTCAACTTTGTAATTCTGTTCAAGAAACGCCTGCCTTGCTACACCACGGAAGATCTCCACTTCCCCGGAGTTAAAATCGACAACGTTATGGTTGACAAACTTATCACATACTTTGACGACTACCTGATGGATATTACCAACTCTGTGGTTTTGACTGAAGATGAGATGAAGAAGACTGTTTCTGACATGACCATCTTAGCTCGCAAGCGCCGTTTGAACCACCAGCCCTTCAAGATTACTTTAGATGTCATGTCCGACAAGGCTGTTGACTGTGTCGTAAAAATCTTCATGGGACCTAAGAAGGACCATCTCAATCGCCTTATCGACATCAACATGAACCGTTTAAACTTTGTCGAGCTCGACTCCTTCATCTACAAACTTATGGACGGAAAGAACACGATCGTAAGGAACTCCTTTGACATGCACAACCTGGTTCGCGACCGCATGATGACTCGTGACTGGATGAAGAAGCTCGAAACCATCACCGATATCAAGGATATGCTCATGAAGGACATGAGGAACATGAACACTGGCTTCCCCACTAGGTTACTTCTGCCTAAGGGTTACGTTGGAGGTATGGATATGATGTTGTATGTCATTGTGTACCCATTGAGGATGGTTGACAACGTTGACATGACTATTCTTGACCAGAACCGCAAGGACTTCTTCGTTGACTTCAGATCAACTGTCCTTCTCGATAAGATGCCCCTTGGCTTCCCTCTGGACAGACACATCAATGTTGCCAAATTCTTCACACCCAACATGAAGTTTGTGGATGTGACCATCTTCCATAAGCAGCAGATGTGTGACATGAAGACCAGGTGGAACAGATACGTCCTGAAGGACTTCAACATGGTCGACAGGACGATGACTGGTGGAACTTTCTTTGTTGACAGCAACGTCAACATGGATACTACCAACTTCAACACTGACCATGTTATGGATATGTAAACCAAGACGTCTCTTTATGTGATGTATTTCCAATGATTTCATAGACACTGCAATAAATATACTTCTATTTATGTTATGTTTTCATTTTATTTGATTTTACACAAGTCAGGATTATAGGGTATTTCTTAAAAAATATCAAACTTAATATCATTAAGGTTCATTAATCTAAATTACGCAAGGCTGTTCTAAGCATTAGGATAGATAAGGAACTACGGCACGATAACATAAACACCTTGAATTAGACCAAAGTAATTTTAGGAATAATTTTAGTTATTAAATTGAGCATTCTGTTCAATCTTAGAAAAGCAATATAACCAAGTACTTATTAGTATTAAATAGATTATTTTTAATTCATAATAATGAAAAATTTACAAAATTAGATTCGTGTGCTAGATATAATTATATAGCTAGATAGCTGTCAAAGAATATATCTTTCCATAATCTGCTGGTCTGAATGTGTCGCTTATACAATGATCTGTCATAGCAATGTTTTTATTATTGTGAGGTTAGGTTAGTTAGTAGGAAAAACATTTTTTAATATTGTTTATTTACATTTAACTAAAGTATGTAGGTACCATTTTGTTCGATAACTTTTTGCCATCTTGTAGGTAGGGACATGATCCCATTGCTATAGAAATTTTGGGGCTTCTGATCAAAATACCGCGACAAGTGGTTTTGGCAGTCTTCTCGTGATGTTAACCTGACACTGCCTAAATAATTCTGAAGAGACCAAAACAGGTGGAAATCTAAAGGTGCAAGGACAGGACTATACGGCGGATGCATTAACACCTCCCAGCCAAACTCTCTTAATTTTTTCTGAGTGGCTAAAAATGTGTGAGGTCTAGCGTTATCATGATGAAAAACCACACCCCCTTCTGTTGATTAATTCTGGCCGCTTTCTCTCAACTTCTTGCTTTATCTCATCAGTTGTTCGCAGTAGAGTTCAGAATCGATGGTCATGCCTGGTGGTAACAGCTCATAATGAATAATGCCCTTCCAATCCCACCACACACAGCATCACCTTGTTGCGAGTCAACCCGGTTTTCCCCACAGTCTGTGAAGCCTGACCGGCCTTTGACCACGACCTTTTTCGCTCATTCTTGTCGTACGTGATCCACTTTTAATCGCCAGTTATCAGCTTCTTCAAAAATGGTTCGGTTTCATTACGTCGTAATAAAGAATAACAAATGAGTACACGGTTGATTAGGTTTCTTTCAGTGAGCTTGTGGGGTACCCAAATATCGAGCTTTTTTGTGTACCCAGTTTTTTCAAATGCGCCAAAACTGTTTTGTGGTCAATTCCCAGTTCTTCAGCTACGTCGTAACTACTGATATGCTGATCTTGCTCCACTTTTTCCAAAATGGCATAAATTTTATCCGTAATAGGGCGACCAGAGCGACTTGCATCTTTGACATCAAAATTTCCGGGTGGAGAACGCTTAAACCAAATTTGTGCTACTCTCACAGACACTGCACTAGGTTCATAAACATCGCAAATTTTTTCGCGGCTTTCGTTGCATTTTTACCTTATTTGTAGTAAACTTTTAAAATGTATCGAATTTTTTCATTAGATTCGCTCGTCTTTACAGTACGAAAAAAAAAATAAAAATCACACATTTTACTAATTTGAATTTGAAATTATCTTCTTTAAAATTTAACTTTGAAAGATACCAAAACCAGCCAGATACAAATAGAAAATATATATATAGCCAAAGATATTTTATTACAAGTTCATACATACTATAATGCGAAAAGACTTTTTCCCCGACCTATTATTTAGATTTATATTATAAACGGCAAAAAACAGGTGCGATCAGGCCATCAGAAACGCCAAGCGTCACTACACATCCAACGGGATTGAGAATTGTATTCCAAACAACGTATGGAAAATACTTACTTCATAGCCTCGGTTTCGGAAAAGGCAAACGTTCAGCTGATCCATCTGCTGACGTTAGCGACTTAAATCGTCACTTTTCATCGGTTCCCTTTAAACTAAACAAGCGTATACAGGAGGATACAATAGCATCTTTATCACCATCTCCGTTAGGTAAATATACTTCCTTCTGCTTCGAAGTCGTTAACGAAGTAGAGGTCCGGAAGATAGTTGCGAGTATCAGTACAAAGGCGGTTGGGCACGATAGCTTCGGCCGTAAACTCCTGATCCTGATCCTTGTCATAATCATTAGCTTTATAACCCACATAATGAACTTCTCTCTTACAAAAAACTGCTTTCCCTCGGCATGGAAGAGAGCATATGTTATCCCTATTCCTAAGAAGAAGGTAACTACCGATCTTAAAGACCAGAGACCCATCTCTATTCTTCCATTATTCTCTATTCGCCCATTGTACCTATTATTTAAGAGTGTATTTTTTTTATAAATGTTTGTATTTAATGATGTGCAATAAAGGAATTATCTATCTATCTATTCTGCCATTTCTTACAAAAATTATCGAGAAAGTAGCTCACAGCCAGCTCTTTTCCTTTCTTCAGAAAAATAATCTTCTCTCCCCTTTTCAGTCTGGTTTCCGGTATTCTCACAGTACTTCTATCGCACTTATAAAGATTACTGACGATATACGAGCAGCTATTGACGATCGAAAGCTCACTCTGCTAGCCCTGCTTGATTTTAGAAATGCGTTTAATTGTGTCAATCATGACATACTTCATGGCTGTCCTGCGATCATTAAATATATCTCAAGGTACTATCACCTGGTTCAGTTCATATCTCTGTGGGTGCCAGCAATGTGTCAGGATTGACAAGATCTCCTCCGATTGATGATATATTGATGCGGACGTACCACAAGGAGGTGTGCTCTCACCCCTTCTTTTCTCAATTTTTATAAATACTCTCGTATCGTAGCATTAGCTTCTCATCATAACATCTGTAGGCGGATGATGTCCAACTCTATCTGAGTTTTGAACCTGATCGAGTAGTGCACAGTATTGAAAATCTTACCAAAGATCTCAGTGATGTATACAAATGGACCCAGAAGTTTGGATTGCTTATAAATCCTGCTAAGACGCAGGCGATGATTGTCAGTGGTCAGTATCACATTTCTAGACTAGATACCAGTTCCCTTCCTCCTGTCAAATATAATAGATACTGCACTGTGTTTGAAAACCTGGATCTATATATCAGTAACAATCTAACCATGGGACTATCATATTGCTCAGGTCAGTAAGAGAATGTATGGAAACATGCAATCTCTGAAATTATTGAAAAACTTTCTGCCACAATTTGCAAGGATGACACTAGTAAACGCATTGCTTCTTCCTGACGCTATAGAGGATCAACTGAAAAAGCTGGAGCGGTTGCAAAATCTTTGAATACATTTTATACATGATCTGCGAATGTATGGCCAGCCACGTATCAGTTTTCCGTGCTCAACTGCAATGGCTCGAGATCAAAAAGCGTCGAGATGTCCATATACTATGTCTCTTTTATAATATCTTACATGACCCTCAATCACCCAACTACCTTAAAAAACGATTCACTCCCTTATATGCTGAGGTCCGTCTTGTACATTCCTCGCAACACCTTCAACTTATGACTCCCCAGCACAATACAACTTGCTACACCAAGTCATTCACCATCACTGCTATCAGACTATGGAATTGTATTCCGCAAGAGTTCTGGTATGTTTACTCCGCTGAGGTCTTCAGATCCAAAGTGTACAAGCACTACCTCATTCTCATGAACAAAACCTACAAAATGAGCGGTATCCTGTAATACTACCGTCCCATAGCGATATTATCAGCGTTCCCCAAACTCTTTGAAAGCATTTTGCACATTAATATTTACAAGCAAATAACGCCATATCTCAGTTATCCACAGCATGCTTACAGAAAAGGTCGATCAGTTAACACAAATTTTCTCACTTTGGTTAATTACATCTCAAAAGGACTGGATAACAATACCCAGGTAGATGTAATTTATTTGGATTTTAAGAAGGCTTTTGATCAAGTGGATAACGACATTTTACTTAAAAAGCTGAGCTCTTACGGGCTGACTCCGAAACTTTTACGGCTGTTTGCCAGCTATCTGGGTGACCGAAAACAGTTTGTGCGACCCGGATGTTATGACTCCCCTTCTTACCACACCCGTTCAGGCGTGGGTCAAGGTTCGTCGCTAGGTCCATTACTGTTCACTATTATGATTGTTGACCTGACTAAGTGTATAAGTAAATTTGCCTAATTTACGCAGTCAAGGTCAAGGTGTTCACTTGTGTGAAGTGGTTTATATGTATCTGGGTTTTTGCAAGGTCAATGAAACTGCAAGAATCGTGACACAAAGCAGACTGATTTATTTTACAATGCGGTACTTACATAACATCTTATAACTAACTACCCACATTTGGTGAAGTAGGAAACACCACAATCCTCCACCGTTAATTTTAACTATATGTGT
This sequence comes from Philereme transversata, assembly GCA_963924445.1. Lineage (NCBI taxonomy): Eukaryota > Metazoa > Arthropoda > Insecta > Lepidoptera > Geometridae > Philereme > Philereme transversata. Next base: position 9,267,110 of record OZ004343.1, read on the forward strand.
ATATATATGTGTGTAATATTATTTTACAAACAACTATTTTTCTAACCCGAACCTAACTACAGGCTTACGTTTTCGTTTTACCGTGTTAACTTCGATAATGGAAGGTATGGGTGGCGTCTGTTTCGCACAATCCCTTTCTCCTGGTTCAGGCGTACCAAGCTGTGGACAGGAGTCGTGTTCCATAGCCTCTACTGAAACTGGCGGCGGCTCGAGTGACGTAGACGGCACAGGCTCAGTTCCGTCACCAGCATTGGTTCCTGAGTCGCTAGGAAACACACATGAGCTCCTCCGTTTCAGCTGATCAACATGCCTATGCGCTGCCGAACCGTCGCGCGATTTGATGGAGTAATTATTTGTTCCTAATCTCTCGATGACTTGCCCATCTAACCACTTATTGTTATTAGCACTAAAATTTCTATACCATACTGATTCACCTGGGCTCAATTGGCGGAACTTTTTTGCACTTTCGATCGCTTTAATTTCTTTATTCTGTAATTTACGTCCGTGATCAGGTTTAATAACATCTAAGCGAGTCCTCAACCGCCTGCCCTGCAAAAGTCGAGCGGGACTCTCGCCCGTCGAACAATGCGGAGTGTTATGATATACCAACAAGTACCTCTGGATCGCTAGCTAAGGGTCGATTCCCTCACGGCGGGCTGTTTTAATAACCTTTTTAACAATCTTTACGGGTTCTCTGCTGCCCCGTTTGAAGCAGGGTGATAGGGTGCCGAGAACATTTGGTATATTCCATTGTTCTTCAAAAAATCTCTAAACTGTTTACTTGTAAACGGAGGTCCATTATCTGAAACTACCTGTTTCTGTATACCCCAATGACACCAGGATTCACGTAGCTTAGCGATCGTTACGTCGGCGGTAGTTCGACTCATCTTGAACGCTTCAATCCATTTTGATCTCGCATCGATCGATACAGGGTAAGTTTGACCGTCAATTGGTCCGAGAAAATCTAGATGAACCCTCTCATACGGCGAGTGGGGCCATCGCCAGGGCGCGGGGGGCGCAGCCCGCGGCGCCGGCGCCTCTGCCGCGCACGTCGACTCCACCGCCTCATCCAGCCCGGGCCACCACACGTAGCTACGGGCGTATGCCTTTGTCTTCACGATGCCCATGTGGGGCTCGTGCAGCTCACGCAGGATCGGCTGCCTACACGTGTCGGGGACAACAAGCCTGTGCCCCCACATTATACACCCGATTTCTAGGTATAACTCGTCCTTTCTAGCTAAATATGGCTCGAGCGGCTTAATATCTACTTTATTAGGCCATCCGTTTTCTACGAGACGACTTAACATCGGGTCTCGCATTGTTTCACGCCTTATCAATTCGCTGTCGAGAAGCATCGCGTTGGTAGCGAAATGTAAGTACGTCTGTTTCGGCGGCTCCTCCGCGCACTTCTCGACAACCGGCAAGCGAGACAGAATGTCTGCACCGTTACTATATGTACCTACGTACTCTATGTATATCAAACGTGTAAGCAGATAGTATTAGCGCCCAACGCTGCATACGACTCGCGGCCATAGTAGGTATGCCTTTGTTAGGTCCGAAAATGCTAACAAGCGGCTTATGATCCGTTTTCAATCTGAATTGTCTACCTAATAGATACTGATGGAATTTCTTAACGCAGTACACGATAGCCAGCGCTTCACGATGTATCTGCGCGTAGCCTTGTTCCGCCTTAGTTAGTTTCCTAGAAACGTACGCGACCGCGCGCTCCTCTCGTCCCCCGCGGTTGCGCTGTGACAGCACGCCGCCGATGCATACCGCGCTGGCGTCGCACGTCAGCACCAGCTCGCATGCTGGATCATAGTGCGCCAGCACGCGACTGCTCATCAGCAGCTGCTTCACTCGCTCGAAAACCCGCTGGTGCTGACTTCCCCACTGCCACTTCGAGCCTTTACGTAGTAACTCGTGCAGAGGGTGCAATATGCCGCTTAGATTTTCGACGAATCTCGCGTAAAAATTTATGTACGATCCCAGGATAGCACCGTACATAAAGTATTAGTTGATAATGTTCTGGAGTGCCACAAGAAAACAGTAATCATTAACGTAAACTGTTTATTTAATCAAACACGCTTAGCGCCAGCGTCTTAGTCGCGCGGCGGATTACTCGTCACTCACTGCAGTAATAAAAATAATTAAAACGCTGATCTTAGGAATTCGTACCGATATGGATGTACATAACCGTACAATTTACCATCCCTAAAAATGATCTAAGCTCATAAATTCCTTCCGGGCTCGGCATATCCGGCCTAATAGATCGGAGTTTCTCCGGGTCGGGTCTAATTCCGTTCTTATCTACTAGGACTAGGAGGATAGATGGCGCTGCTATCATGTAAACATCAGCTCCGTACAAAATAATATCTAAAAAACCTTAAAGTGACAAAATTCTTGACTAAATTACTACTAAAACAATAATAACACTCGAACTCTTAAGTACAAGTGTAAAAAATAAAGACAAATAAGTATAACAAGTGAAAAGTTGACAAAGTGTGGTGAACAGTGATAACCAGCAAAATCATTTTTTCTGGGATACAATACAAGTTGACAATATGAAACAAGTTCTCTTTACTTTTTACTACGTGTTATCTATACACAAAAAGTGCTAAACATTGGATAAGGATCAAATAGTGGAATATTTATCAACTTCTTACAAATTATAATGACGGTAGCAGTGAATACAGTTTGGTATTGAACCATGTGACTCACTAATTACCCAACCTAACTCTGAATGAACCATCAGTGAAATCGCAAACCGAACAACATTTTCGCCGACACTGTTAACGAACCAACCGGCCTAGCGTCCGGAAGCATCGCCTCTCTAAACGTAATCGTTCAATTCTCAGGAAAAGTAACTTTTTGCACTTTTTATTTTGTTTTATTTTTTTGTGGAAAATTTGTATACACAACTAGCCAAGAAATATTACACCAGAAGAAGGGCTCCACGACCAGCACAAAATGTTGAATAAAGCAAAGCAAAAGTTATGCAATAAATGTAAAGCCGCTCTACCTCGACGAGAATTTCTAATATGTTCTACGTGCAAACAGCATCTGGATCTACCGTGTGCTAATGTCACACCAAAACAGTTCAGCACTACAGACATAGAAAAACGGAATACCTGGAAATGTAGGCAATGCATTGACGAAACTGCGGGTCGAATTCGAACAAAGCCTAAATTAACTAGGCAATATGCAACATCACCCACAACCGCAACAACATCAAAACATCCAGGCTCGATGTCAAGTCCCATAGCAAAAAAAGTGACTCAAAATAATCCCCCCAACCGATTGCACAGACACAAGTCTGAGACTGATCTATTGTCTGAGGAATCGCAGTCTACGGTTGTGGACTTGAGTTCAATCAGTCTCCCTAACGACACAAGTGTTGACAGTGGAAATAAAAGTCTCATTGAACACTTTAAGAATGAGATTGAAGATCTTAAACTGCAACTCACTATGGCAACAGGAGAAATCGATAAGCTATGTCTTGAAAATCACCAGTTGAAAAAGGATTTACAAACCCAAGAATCTCAGATTAAACTGCTAAAATCGTTTAGTATGAGTGTCCCCAGAAAATCTTCTAACCCGCGGAGAAACAATTCTTTGTCTGCAGCTATTGACAGACCAATTACTCCTAAAGCGCCGATAAGGGATTTAGAGAAGAGTGAAGTGACTGGTCCATCAAAAATAGAATCCACAATTGCAATCACCCCAAAAGTACAAATAAATAGCAGAAAAAACGGAGAATGTAAAGAAACAAATGACAGACAATATAGAAAACTACTAATTTTAGGTGATCAACAAGCGAAAGGATTAACGAAACAATTGACTAAATCAAGAGAATCCATTTTAAACGATATTTACCACGTTACCTCTTTCATTAAACCAGGTTCGCAATGCTTAGAATCAATAAGCTACTGTAAGTCTCTCAAAGATGAACTAAGAGAGAATGATGTGGTAGTGTTGTGCATCGGTGCTAATGACAAAAACCCCTTTAAACTTTTAAATGACTTATGCATCGTATTAAATGAATTACATAACGTTAATGTGTATGTGTTGCAAGTTCAAAACAATCCCTACTTGCGTGAGAGCACTTTGAACAACCATATTGCTTCTCTTATCAACACACATGCAAACTGTAAATTCGTTGGAGTCAACAATAAATCTTACTACAATCGCATTGAATATTTGAAACACGTAAGCTACTTGATAAATCACGAAATAAATAATTATAACACTAGCAAATTTGTAGCCAAAGATATTGCAAGACCAAGTGCCGTAGTAGAAACAATACCATACTACTTCAGACCGCTACAGGCAAATCAAAACAACAATCATTTATTTCGTGCCTAACAAACTAAATAAACCAAATAAAGTTGATAGCAAATTTACATTGTTCCATCAGAATATAGCAGGAGCCCTTAAAAAAGCGGATCTGTTATTTATAGCCCTTCAGGAACTCTCTCAAAAGGAACAACTGGAGGTTGATGCAATATATCTTAATGAAACTTTTATTAAGTTAGGTAATGAATCATTACTAAAAATACCAAACTTTCAACTAGCATCACATTTTTCAAGAAAGACTAAAAGCAGAGGTGGATCTTGAATATTACTAAAAAACGAACTAGAATACAAAACCCTCACATTAACAAATAACTATGCATGTAATAATACATTCGGATGCTGTGGTGTTGATATCTCATCGTGTAACCTAATAATCATCTGCATTTACAGAGTACCAGGGCCAAATGCACAATTTTTTCTAAGCAAGCTAGCGGAGTTGCTACTTACCCTGTCAAGAAAATTTAAGAAAAAGAAAATAATGCTTTGCGGAGACTGGAATATAGACATCCTAAAAAGCAATAGTGTTTCTCAAGAACTTAAATCCATTCTAAAAAATTACAACTATACTCTACATATCAACACCCCCACTAGACAATTATCATGTATTGATCACATTGTAAGCAATTTAAAAAATGTTGAATCTAAGCTATATTATCTAGCGCTATCGGATCATGAAACAGCGCAGACAATTTCAGTTAAATTGACTAAAAAGGTCTCGCCTATGACATGGTTTGAAACGAAAAGAGACTATTCCCAAGAAAATATTTTAAAATTTTCTCAATCTATGGCATTGCTGTCTTTCAGTGAAGTTTATGAAAAAAAATTATTTAAATGAGGCATTCAACGCATTTCATGGCCTAGTTATGCTGTTTTATGATTTATGTTTCCCATATATTCGCGTAAAAGTTAAATGTAATAACAAAAACTTTATACGGCTGTCTAGAGGAATAAAAAAATCGTGTATACGGAAGAGAATATACTATTTAAAATACAAACAGTGTAAACATAATAAAAAACACAATTTGAAATTATACAATAATTACAACAATATTCTTAAAAAATGCATTCAATTTTCACAAAAAATCCATAACAAAAAATATATAGAAAATAATCAAAACAAGTGTAAAGCAACTTGGAATATAATAAGTGACACAATTAATAATAACCCTAAGTTGACAGATATAGATACAATTAAATGTAATAATGAAATAACAAACGATCCCAATATTATATGCAATTTATTTAATGATTTTTTTATTAATATGACTAAATCTGAAAATGTGACGTCTAATTCCAATGATATTTATTCATCAATTCCTAACAATAATAAATCTATGTTCATGTTACCCGTTGACGACAGTGAAATACATAAAATTATCAAATCTTTAAATAAAACGAACGCTGTAGGTTATGATGGAATAAATACAAAAATTTTGCAAAAGTGTGCTCCGTTATTTGCAGAGCACTTAAGTTATTTGGTAAATCTCTCTTTTGAACAAGGAGTATTTCCTAATCGTCTGAAAACGTCTATAGTAAAACCACTCTTTAAGAAAGGGGAAAAAAACGATATGAACAATTATAGACCCATCACTCTCATACCCGTAATCTCAAAAATTTTCGAGAAAGCCATGTTGAAACGACTTACATACTAGTTTTGTGTCAGTGAACAAATTGCTGAAGAACGAGCAATATGGGTTCCGCAAAAACTGTTCGACATCTCTCGCTTGCTTCAACTTAATTGAGATAATCACCAGAGGTCTCAATGAGAAATCTAAAATGGCGGCCTTATTTCTTGACTTGACAAAAGCGTTTGATTTTGTCAATCATGAAATAGCATTAAACAAGTTATACAAGTACGGAATACGTGGCCTCGCGTTTGCTTTTTTGCACAGCATCTTTTATTGGGTTTATAACCTTTGTATTAGGGTCGAGCTGACTCTGCAATGCTGAGCATTTCAATAACGTATAACTAGGTTTTTCAAGAATAATAAATTGAAGTGTGTACATGAATAAGGTAATGTTCGTACTTATGTATGAACATTCATGTTCAATGATTGAACAACTCTCATACCCGTAATCTCAAAAATTTTCGAGAAAGCCATGTTGAAACGACTTACTAGTTTTGTGTCAGTGAACAAATTGCTGAAGAACGAGCAATATGGGTTCCGCAAAAACTGTTCGACATCTCTCGCTTGCTTCAACTTAATTGAGATAATCACCAGAGGTCTCAATGAGAAATCTAAAATGGCGGCCTTATTTCTTGACTTGACAAAAGCGTTTGATTTTGTCAATCATGAAATAGCATTAAACAAGTTATACAAGTACGGAATACGTGGCCTCGCGTTTGCTTGGCTAAAAAGTTATTTAGAAAATCGCAGTCAATGCATAGAAATCACTAAAATTTCAAGCAATGTAAAAAAAATTTATACTTCAAAGCTGAGATTGAGTAAATGTGGGCTACCCCAAGGAAGTATATTAGGTCCATTTATTTTTCTAACGTACATTAATGACCTTCCTAACATAACTAAACATGAGTGCACTTTATATGCTGATGATATTACAATTGCAATAAAAGCACAAAACAACCATGATTTAATAAATCAAATTACTATAACAATGAATAAAATTGACAATTGGCTAAACAACAATAATCTTAAAATAAATCTTAAAAAAACTCAATTAATACAATTTTAAACATATTATTATAATTCAAAGCACTTGACATTAAATAATAATTTAAAAAATTAAATAATAGAAGAAGTAAGTACAACAAAATTCTTAGGATTAATAGTTGACAAGAATTGCAACTGGAAGGCTCACATTGACTCTGTATGTAATAAATTGGATCGGTTTGTATTTGCACTCAGAAAACTACGATTGAATATATCAAAACAAGCTGCGCTAAGTGCCTATCATGGCTATGTTTCCTCCATTCTCTCTTATGGTCTTATTCTTTGGGGAAACTCGACAGACATTAATAAAGCTTTTATAGCACAAAAAAAAATGTGTTCGCGCATTATGTGGAGCCTGGTTTACTGAAAGCTGTCGTCCTATTTTTAAGGAACATAAAATCATGCCTTTTGCCTGTATGTACCTATATATAAATGGTATATGTAACTTAGTTAAAGAAAATCCAGAACGATTTCTAAAACACTCTGACAAAATGCAAAGGCATACAAGGCATCATAATAGACTTTATCTACCACATTGTAAACTTGATATTTATAAAAAGAATGTATATGTAAAAATATTTAATAATTTACCAAAGAACATTCAAGAGCTGCCACTTTTTAAATTTCGGCAAAAATTAAAATTATGGCTTTTAGATAAGACCTTTTATACATTAGAGGAATACTTTAATAAATAATGACATGATTATTTTGAATAATCATAATTGAATACTAAATGTGTGACATAAATAGTGTAATGTTACTAACAATATATTCGACAGACATTAATAAAGCTTTTATAGCACAAAAAAAAATGTGTTCGCGCATTATGTGGAGCCTGGTTTACTGAAAGCTGTCGTCCTATTTTTAAGGAACATAAAATCATGCCTTTTGCCTGTATGTACCTATATATAAATGGTATATGTAACTTAGTTAAAGAAAATCCAGAACGATTTCTAAAACACTCTGACAAAATGCAAAGGCATACAAGGCATCATAATAGACTTTATCTACCACATTGTAAACTTGATATTTATAAAAAGAATGTATATGTAAAAATATTTAATAATTTACCAAAGAACATTCAAGAGCTGCCACTTTTTAAATTTCGGCAAAAATTAAAATTATGGCTTTTAGATAAGACCTTTTATACATTAGAGGAATACTTTAATAAATAATGACATGATTATTTTGAATAATCATAATTGAATACTAAATGTTTGACATAAATAGTGTAATGTTACTAACAATATATTTATAACAATACAAATATGAGAGCTTTACAAGCTTATTGCACGCCCCTGAGAGGGGTAGAGTATAGTGAAACTATTTTATATTCAATTTTACATCTTTCTGTATAACCTATATTCTGGCAATAAATGATTTTGATTTGATTTGATTTTGATTTGATACTATGTAACCTAAATACTTTACTTCCTTAGCCAAAAACGAGCATTTTTCAAGCTTAATCTTGAGACCTACTGAGCTTAATTTATTTAAAGGCGTTTCTAGTGATTTCAAGTGCAAAGACCTATTAGGTGCTGTTATGATCATGTCATCTGCAAAGCACTGAACATTAGGGATGCTATCTACAATATTACTAACAATCCGTTGGAATATTCCACTGCTAGACGATAACCCGTATACAAGCCGATTGTATTTAAATAAACCTCTATGAGTATTTAGTACGCAGTACCTTTTAGAGTCATCTGAGAGTGCAATTTGGTTGTAGGCTTGAGACAAATCAATTTTCGTAAATTCCTCCCCCCCAGCTAAATTAGCGAGCAAGTCATCTATTTTCGGCAGCGGATATCTATCGACCATAAGAACGGGATTGAGCGTTACCTTGAAATTGGCACATATGCGAAGCCCACCGTCACTCTTGTTAACCAATACTAGTGGCGTTGCCCAGTCCGAGCAGTCCACGGGCTCGATGACCTCATTCCGCAGCATCGCGTCTAACTCTGCGTCGACGCGCTCGCGCAGTGCGTAGGGCACCGGCCGCGCGCGATAGAACACCGGCGCCGCGCCCTCGCGCACCCTCAAAGTCGCGCACCCTCCGGTGTACCGCCCCAGACCGCCGCTCCATACCTCTTTATATCTGTCAAGCATTTTATCAAGAGATTGTTTATCAGGCTCTATTTTAAAATTACTGGCTACGTTTGGGTACTGCAAAATAGGTATCTGAATTCCTAACTCAGCAAGCCATTGCCTACCTATCAAAGAGGTGACACCTGTATCGATTACAAACAAATCAAGCACCTTTTTACGCCCGTTATACTCAATACAGGCAGACATACATCCTAGGGGCCGCACTTTGGATTTGCCATCATAAAAAAGGAATACATATTTAGATTTTTCTAGCTTTACATCACTAAATAATGTTTCATACGTCTGTTTGTTAATACATGAACCCGGGGTGCCAGTGTCTACTTCCATGTCTAAATTCAGCCCGTTCACTAAGAGCTTAAGACTCACCGGTGAATAGTGTTCTAGTGACATTTGAAACATCGGTTCGTCAATCTCCAACTCCGAGGCTGACCCATCGCTGCGGTTGTCCACCGGCCGCACGTAGTTTGCCTCCTGTCTCCGGCCACCGCCCCCGCGCTTGGCCTCCGCCCTCATATCGACGCTCTGCCTGGCAGGTCCTTTGTAGGGGCACACCCTCCTCAGGTGGCCTTTATTTCCGCAACTGCTGCACACGAAGTTCTTGAACCTGCATCCTTCCATCTGATGTTGCCCACCGCACGCCTTACAGCCATCGTTAGCTCGTCCCGCCGATGATGGGCCCGCTCCAGTGAAAGAGAACCTCGAACTATTGAAGCGCGAACCGGCAGCACCGCCGCCGCGCGCTGACGTCACCCGGAGCACATGTACCGCACTCGTGACGGCGTCCACCCCGTTGCTTGATGAGTCTACGGCTGCCGCATCTCTCTCCGCAGCTTCCAAGGCCGTTGCTACAGACAACGTATTTGCATAGGTTAGATCTGGTTCCGAAAACAACCGTTGCCGTCACTGCTAACTCCGCACACAAACTGGTCGCGAAGATTATCCGTCAATGTGACTTTGAAATCACAGTCTTTAGCAAGTTTCTTCAAAGCAGCCAAAAACTGGACTATATTCTGCCTGCCGTCTTTGTCGAAATCTGTACCGCTCCGCCATAATGGATGGCTTTGGTTGTAAATGTTCTCGCACGAGTGTAACCAACTCGTCGTACGTGAAGTCTGTTGGCTTCTTTGGATTCGCCAAATTCACCATCAACTCGAAGACATCCTCACCAACCAATGAAATCAATGTCGGCAGCTTGAGATCTTCCTTTATAGCGTTTGCACGAAAATACATGTCGACACGTCCACAGTACAAAGTCCAGTTCCCCGTATTCACATAAAATTCTTTTATGTCCCTTCTTCAATGCCCATTATCACCACTCACTTTACGGTCTTTGTTAAGTATTTGCACGCACAGTTCTAGGTTTACCGAAGTCGCCAATGGTTTATATCTGGGTTTTTACAAGGTCAATGAAACTGCAAGAATCGTGACACAAAGCAGACTGATTTATTTTACAATGCGGTACTTACATAACATCTTATAACTAACTACCCACATTGGTGAAGTAAGAAACACCACATGAAGTTTCACGTGAAGTGAAATAAATGCAATTAAAGCATAGAGACGCAAATCGACTCCACTTTAACATGCCCAAATGCGAAGTAGTAACCTTTACTCGGTCATCACATTATACGGTTGCACAGTACGAGCTTAGTGGTGAGACGATCAAACGGTGCTATTCGGTTAAGGATCTTGGCGTAGTATTCGACACTGAACTAAATTTTCACGACCATATCCGTACACTTACTGTCTTTTGTTTTAAAAAACTAGGTTTCGTATCGCGTAATTCTAAAAACTTTACGAATGTTAATGCTATTAACTTCTCTATACTTCTTTAATCCGGTCCAAAGTTGAATCTAGTGCATGCGTTTGGAACCCGTATGAAATCACATACTCACTTATGTTAGAAAAGGTTCAAAAAAGATTTTACGTTTTTTATATAAAAAGCTTTACGGATACTATCCGTTTATGTACCCTACAAAGTTTTTGCAAGGTACCTTAGGTTATAACTCCCTAGAAACAAGGCGGCTCTATGTCCAAATCATAACTCTGTGCAGTTTGTTGAAAGGTATAACTGATTGTCCCACTCTTCTCACTGAAGCCAGCCGGCTTTGCGTGCCCAAACAACATCCCAGATTTTGATCAGGCCGAGTGCGCTTGTTGGAACCACTGCGAGCACGTACTTTGCACTGCCAACAGTCACTCATCTCCCGTGCGCAGTGCAGCTGTAACGAACTTTTATTTGAGGCCTGATTTAATACGCTGTAAATTATTGGCTTGCTAATATTTTAAAGTAACATCTGATAACGATTCTTGAGAGAGGACTTGTGAACTTAATTCTTTAGTTTAGAATTATTAAAAAAATACAGTGTTGAGAATATAGTTCTTCTGTACTCACTGAAAGGTTGAGATTTACGTTTTCTTATTTTAAAACGAAAACACTTGAAGATAGAAATTAGAGAATGCTTTTAAAATTCTCAACGCAATAAATTAGTATTTTTTTAATGATGTCAGTCAATAAATTTTAGCTAAAATGGGTTTGAAACAAGTGGGCGCCTCTCTTCTAGAAATTCTAACACTTAACTTTTTTGTACGTCTGTGCTAACGTGGGAAAGACACACCTTTTAACGAATTTCAAAATATTGAATATTTATTGGTTGTTTGTAGAAATAGAGGCGTGACCACCCTAAATAGGAAAAAGGGATTTTTCGTAGGAGATGGGAAATGGGGAATCACGCTGGAGAGTGGTCGTGGGTCGAGTCAGGGGAAGGTGTTCAAGGGGAGCGGATATCGTGAGATTTGATAATCCTAGTAGAATCAGTGTTGAATTAGAGTTTATTGTATCAAGTTAGACTTACTGTCATTATTTACATTAAATTCAGTGTGTATATTGGTAACGTATCTAGTTATAGAGGTATAGGATTACAATATTTTAGGTGCTTAGGTATTTACGATTTTGAAATTCGTGAAATAAGCAGAGAATAGATATTTATATGCGAGGCGTATTTATGCAGAAGTGCTGTTGATGAACACGTTAGATATATTTAATTCATTCTCTATTAAACTAGGAGATGTAGTTTTAACCTTATTTTTCAGCATTCACAGGTTCATACAGACTTATTATAATGATAAAAATGTTATCTATGTTTAGTACTAAGTATTGCGATAATTATCGAATTCTCCCAAATAGATTGTACGAGGGAAGCGGTTTGAACGTGAAACTTGTCTAAACAATTTATGCATGGTATTTTTTATAGTCATTCACAGTTTAGCCGAGAAAGAGTCGCTTTTGCCGTCATAACCAATCAAACTTCCTTTCAATGTTCCTATAATTATTTCGAGATAGTTCTATTATTTTATTCAACAAAGGACTATACTACGAACACATTTTCAATTCATCTACTTTATATTCTGAAATCAATCGATCTAATAAAATTCAGTAGCTTCTCCTGTGTCAGTGGTTGCCGTCCGCGGAAGGGCGAAGCCCCGCCATAAATTGTCTAGGTTCTGTAAGACGAGGCCTGTGTCTGACCCCTTCCAACCCGTACGCTCGACCTCTGTCCTGGATGTTTGATACTGCTTTTTATTAAATCACGTAGCTTAGCTAGTTTAGTTATCATGGGGTAGCTTAGCTAGAGATCTATTTAATTCATTGTAATATTCTAGATTTATCTTGAGTATTCCTTTGAATTTAATAAATCTATGTTAGAAATATGTCTGAAATCAATAGGATTTCAACATATTGGGGTTTGAGGGTAAATAGGCGCCTTTCCCATTTCCTTACCTGATCCCTCCTGCTTCGCAAGACTAGAAATTTTCCCCATCCCTAAGTTCTCTCCTAGAACAAGACATTTCTAGCCATACATCGCATGCAGGGTGTATGTGGGTAGGGGCCCTTCACAAAAGAAATCAAAATATTATAATTACTACTTACACAAAACTAACATAAACCTTTTCTTTTCTTTTCAGCTATTTCGAGACCTTATTCCCGGGGCTTAGCTTTAAAATAATATTAAGAACAGTACTAATTTAGATTTATTAACCCATTAAGTCGTGTCATAATTAAATTCATTTTATTCTAAATGATTATATGCACTCTTGTGATATTCAAAATTCAATTGATTAATAACATTTAATTCTTGTTATTTGTATAGTTTATTAAAGCCAAATTATATTAGTATTACTATTTCATTTATTTCTCCAAATCATTTACACAACGTAGAATAAATTCAATTCTAGACGATCACACTTAGGATGGCTAAAATCACAGATAGGTTTATTTTCGATTCAAGATAGCTTTAAGCTCTAGACCATAGGCTCAGGTAGACTTGTATTTTATATAGGGAGGTCAGGTTATGTTACACAGCCTTAATGAGCTTATTTCCATCCATCCTCAGTTTGATGTGTTTGCGGATGACTGGAAGACGATAGAGCGAGTGTGTCTCAGTTATTGTGAGAGTATTTAATTATGTATACCTATGTTATGTTAGTTATTTTAAGTGCCTATTGTATTTGTATATTTGTTTCATAAAAACAAGACCTTTGCCGTGCATGTACATCAGAGAAATCTGTATTTTTGTAAAACAATTTCCTAGCTATTTTGCCAGACATAAAGAAGTGTTAGCCAGACACACTAGACATAAAAATAGAATTTATCTACCAAAGCACAACTTGACATTTTTAACATTATATTTGTTTCATAATGAATGTAGGTAAGTATATTATAATTTGTTTTTTTTTCTTGTAGTAGTTTTAGATATAGCGTATTAGATTAATTCTGTAAAGTTATATTTAAGTGTAAATAAACGAATTTGAATTTGAATACTTTACTACTACTGGTTTTAATGTTTATGTCTATGTAGTATATATAAAGATATTTATTACCTTATGAATTGTATTACTAGGGTTTATTGATGTTTAAGTTATCGAAAGTAGGTTTATTGAAATACCAGGTAATTGTCTAGGATTAGTTATATTTATTTGTTTATATCTATGTGTCTTGTAATTTAAATTAGGTCTCTCCCTCTACCAAATATGCACTACCTATAATAACTGTTTGTTCGCATTACACAAAGGTTAACTGGAAGAAAATACTATCTAGCATTAAGTTCGTCCGTGTACAGATTATTTTTATTTTGTGCAATAAATAATTTTTCATTCGTTTATTCACATTTTGGAATATTTCCTAGTTCAAATTTTGTCAAAATGTATTTATTTCTTATTCGCTGGATTTTGGATTTCTTTTTTGTATGCCATTAATAATAAACAAAATGAAAAAAACTACGCAAAAAATAATAGTACTAACAAAAAATACGACCTCAAAACAAACTGAAAAAAAGTAAACAAGCTTTCAGATTTTGATAATTGCAAACGGGGACTATTTTAATCAACTAGTTCCCACTGCAGAGCAAAGCCCTCCCGTTCCTTCTTCCATTCATCCCGGTATAGGGCTTCCGTCGACCAGTTCTCACTGTGCGCGTCAAGTTCGTCCTGCCATCTCCGCCTGGGCCCGCCACGCGGTCTCGCGCCATGTGGGACTCACTCGGTGGTCATCGCAAGTCATCGCGCAGTCGACAAACGTGTCCAGCCCAGTCCCACTTCAATTTAGCTGTCTTTTGCGTGACATCGGCAATTTTTGTCTTAGAGCGTAGTATGGTATTTTTATGCGGTATCTGGCAGATCCCAAGTTTGGACTTTTGAAGTGCCATCAAAGTCTGGTCAGTGCACTATAGGTAAGGATAGGAAGAATGCATATGTCCATGAGCTGTTTTTTGAGGCAGAGGGAAAGGTTGGACATCACTAATTCCTTCCTGTTTAAAAAAAACACCTTTGCCGTGCATATCAGATAAATCTGTATTTTTGTAAAACAATTTCCTAGCTATTTTGCCAGACATGAAGCAGTATTACCCAGACACACTAGACATAAAAATATAATTTATCTACCAAAGCACAACTCGACATTTTTTAACAGTAACGTTCATTGCATAGCAGTAAAAATATTTAATAAATCACCAGACGACTTAAAAGATTTACCTATGACTTTATTTAAACGCCGAATTAATAAATGGTTAACATCCAAATGTTTTTACACCATTGCGGAATATTTTAATCATAAGTGTTAGACATGACATTATTTTATTTTATTGACATTTTTTATATTGTGTAAACTTCTTTAGGCGCGTTGGGAATTTTTAGAGATGGGAAAAACCATTGAACTCTCGACACTGATACCGTTACCGTTACCGACACCTCTGTATAAAAGTATCTGTAGTGTAGTTTGCTTTTATTCAAGTTTTCACTTCTGTCGGCACTCCCGGAGTGCCACTTTTTTGTCATTATGTCTCTACAATCCTTCATCTACTCAGTTTGAAATTGACACATTATATGACATGAAAACCCCTTTAAAATTATAATCTCTTAATTATAGTAACACACCCAGTAAGTTCAAGAAAGTATTGACCTCTTCTGAATAATTAAAGATAGCTTATCGGTGTGTTATTTTATTGCAAAGTTGCCCTTTCTTTCTATCAGGTGTTGTTTGTTATCTTAGGATGCTGGTATAAAAAGACTGGGAATGAGTGGTAGTAGCACAGTTGAACTCACAACGGGTTGGCTGCACGATGAGGGCTATTCTATTGGTAGTACTAGGCCTGGCCTCTATGGCCATGGCTCGACCGACTGTAGAAGATCTGCTTAACATGGGTAAGAAATAACAGTTTCTAATTTGCTTTGTGTTCTCAACATTAGTTCTTTTAGAACTGCGGTAGAATCCTCGGAATAGTTAAAAGTTCTGTCTTTTGACTTGCAGTTTCATATTCAATTAAATGTATGAAAAGGTTTTCCGTGCATAGACCACGAACTACTAATTCGATCAGTTTTTCATTTATTTCAGATCTGAAGCAAAGGCAAATCATCGTTTTGAAACTGATGAACCATGTCATGGATCCGGTCATGGACAAGGACATCGAAGAGATGGGCAAAACCTTCAAACTTGAAGACAATGTCAAACTATTCACCGTAAGTAAAACATTGCTGTGAAGGATTATTTTCATTTAACTTGTAAACAATATCTCACTATAATACTTTACTATTTTTGCCCAGAAAATGGATGTCGTCAAGGATATGGTCAACTTTATGAAGGTTGGAACTCTGCCCCGTGGAGAAATTTTCACCCTTCACGTCGACCGCCAAATGAAAGAGGTTGTCAGTATGTTCCATCTCCTGTACTACGCAAAGGACTTCGCTTCGTTCATCCACACAGCCTGCTGGATGCGTGTGCACCTGAACGAGGGCATGTTCGTTTACGCTCTTACCGTCGCTTGCCGCCACCGTGAGGATTGCAAGGGAATCATCCTCCCTGCCCCCTATGAAGTGTACCCTTACTACTACGTTCGCGCCGATGTTATCCAGAAGGCGTACATGATTAAGATGAAGAAGGGTCTCCTTGATATGAAACTTTGCGACTTCTACGGAATCAAGAAAACCGACAAAGGTGTCTTCATCATCGATGAAAACGTTTATGACAAGCGTGTCTACTTGAACGATGAGGACAGGCTTAGGTACTTCACTGAAGATATTGATCTCAACACCTACTACTACTACTTCCACATCGATTACCCGTTCTGGATGAAGGACATGAACATGAACAAATTCAGCGTCAACAGGCGTTTTGAGCTGACTCTATACGTCTACCAGCAGATCCTTGCCAGGTACTACTTGGAACGTTTGTCTAACGGACTTGGAGAAATCACTGAGCTATCATGGAACAAGCCTATCAGGAAGGGATACTGGCCATGGATGCTGTTGCATAACGGTGTTCAGATTCCCATGAGGTTGAACAACCAGATGATCGTTCAAGACAAAGACATCAGCACCATCAACCTGGTAGAAACCTACGAACAAATCATCAGGGAGGCTATCATCAAGGGCTACATTGAGGTAAATTTACATCAATGAAGTTTAGATATTCTATAAAATGTATCGGAACAACGGATTTCATACTTTTAATTTTTATTTTAGATCAACGGTCTGAGACTGGAACTCACCAAGACTGAAGACATCGAAACCCTCGGAAAACTGATCTACGGAAAAATTGACAAGACTAACATGGACTGTGTCCACTGCTACTCTGCTTACCGTTACTTGCTCATCATCATGAAATCGGTGCTCGGCCTCAATACCTGGAAAAACGACAAGTAAGCATAATGGTTTTTCGCGTTTTTTGTTGCTTGAATTAACCCAATAAAATCAATACCATACAATAATTGTGATACATTGCTAATTTCCACATTAATTTACTTATTAAAATTTTTCTATATCTAATCAAACTTTTTTCCAGGTACTTCGTCGTTCCCTCCATCCTGGACAGTTACCAGACCGCCTTGCGTGACCCCGTTTTCTACCAGCTTCAAAAGCGCCTTGTCAACTTTGTAATTCTGTTCAAGAAACGCCTGCCTTGCTACACCACGGAAGATCTCCACTTCCCCGGAGTTAAAATCGACAACGTTATGGTTGACAAACTTATCACATACTTTGACGACTACCTGATGGATATTACCAACTCTGTGGTTTTGACTGAAGATGAGATGAAGAAGACTGTTTCTGACATGACCATCTTAGCTCGCAAGCGCCGTTTGAACCACCAGCCCTTCAAGATTACTTTAGATGTCATGTCCGACAAGGCTGTTGACTGTGTCGTAAAAATCTTCATGGGACCTAAGAAGGACCATCTCAATCGCCTT
The DNA here is from genome assembly GCA_963924445.1 of Philereme transversata. Lineage (NCBI taxonomy): Eukaryota > Metazoa > Arthropoda > Insecta > Lepidoptera > Geometridae > Philereme > Philereme transversata. The sequence continues at coordinate 9,284,985 of OZ004343.1, forward strand.
ATCGACATCAACATGAACCGTTTAAACTTTGTCGAGCTCGACTCCTTCATCTACAAACTTATGGACGGAAAGAACACGATCGTAAGGAACTCCTTTGACATGCACAACCTGGTTCGCGACCGCATGATGACTCGTGACTGGATGAAGAAGCTCGAAACCATCACCGATATCAAGGATATGCTCATGAAGGACATGAGGAACATGAACACTGGCTTCCCCACTAGGTTACTTCTGCCTAAGGGTTACGTTGGAGGTATGGATATGATGTTGTATGTCATTGTGTACCCATTGAGGATGGTTGACAACGTTGACATGACTATTCTTGACCAGAACCGCAAGGACTTCTTCGTTGACTTCAGATCAACTGTCCTTCTCGATAAGATGCCCCTTGGCTTCCCTCTGGACAGACACATCAATGTTGCCAAATTCTTCACACCCAACATGAAGTTTGTGGATGTGACCATCTTCCATAAGCAGCAGATGTGTGACATGAAGACCAGGTGGAACAGATACGTCCTGAAGGACTTCAACATGGTCGACAGGACGATGACTGGTGGAACTTTCTTTGTTGACAGCAACGTCAACATGGATACTACCAACTTCAACACTGACCATGTTATGGATATGTAAACCAAGACGTCTCTTTATGTGATGTATTTCCAATGATTTCATAGACACTGCAATAAATATACTTCTATTTATGTTATGTTTTCATTTTATTTGATTTTACACAAGTCAGGATTATAGGGTATTTCTTAAAAAATATCAAACTTAATATCATTAAGGTTCATTAATCTAAATTACGCAAGGCTGTTCTAAGCATTAGGATAGATAAGGAACTACGGCACGATAACATAAACACCTTGAATTAGACCAAAGTAATTTTAGGAATAATTTTAGTTATTAAATTGAGCATTCTGTTCAATCTTAGAAAAGCAATATAACCAAGTACTTATTAGTATTAAATAGATTATTTTTGATTCATAATAATGAAAAATTTACAAAATTAGATTCGTGTGCTAGATATAATTATATAGCTAGATAGCTGTCAAAGAATATATCTTTCCATAATCTGCTGGTCTGAATGTGTCGCTTATACAATGATCTGTCATAGCAATGTTTTTATTATTGTGAGGTTAGATTAGTTAGTAGGAAAAACATTTTTTAATATTGTTTATTTACATTTAACTAAAGTATGTAGGTATCATTTTGTTCGATAACTTTTTGCCATCTTGTAGGTAGGGACATGATCCCATTGCTATAGAAATTTTGGGGCTTCTGATCAAAATACCGCGACAAGTGGTTTTGGCAGTCTTCTCGTGATGTTAACCTGACACTGCCTAAATAATTCTGAAGAGACCAAAACAGGTGGAAATCTAAAGGTGCAAGGACAGGACTATACGGCGGATGCATTAACACCTCCCAGCCAAACTCTCTTAATTTTTTCTGAGTGGCTAAAAATGTGTGAGGTCTAGCGTTATCATGATGAAAAACCACACCCCCTTCTGTTGATTAATTCTGGCCGCTTTCTCTCAACTTCTTGCTTTATCTCATCAGTTGTTCGCAGTAGAGTTCAGAATCGATGGTCATGCCTGGTGGTAACAGCTCATAATGAATAATGCCCTTCCAATCCCACCACACACAGCATCACCTTGTTGCGAGTCAACCCGGTTTTCCCCACAGTCTGTGAAGCCTGACCGGCCTTTGACCACGACCTTTTTCGCTCATTCTTGTCGTACGTGATCCACTTTTAATCGCCAGTTATCAGCTTCTTCAAAAATGGTTCGGTTTCATTACGTCGTAATAAAGAATAACAAATGAGTACACGGTTGATTAGGTTTCTTTCAGTGAGCTTGTGGGGTACCCAAATATCGAGCTTTTTTGTGTACCCAGTTTTTTCAAATGCGCCAAAACTGGCTGAAGACATCGAAACCCTCGGAAAACTGATCTACGGAAAAATTGACAAGACTAACATGGACTGTGTCCACTGCTACTCTGCTTACCGTTACTTGCTCATCATCATGAAATCGGTTCTCGGCCTCAATACCTGGAAAAACGACAAGTAAGCATAATCGTTTTTCACGTTTTTTGTTGCTTGTATTAACCCAATAATATCAATACCATACCATAATTGTGATACGTTGCTAATTTTTATATTCATTTATTTATTAAAAAAATTCTTTATCTAATCAAACTTTTTTCCAGGTACTTCGTCGTTCCCTCCACCCTGGACAGTTACCAGACCGCCTTGCGTGACCCCGTTTTCTACCAGCTTCAAAAGCGCCTTGTCAACTTTGTAATTCTGTTCAAGAAACGCCTGCCTTGCTACACCACGGAAGATCTCCACTTCCCCGGAGTTAAAATCGACAACGTTATGGTTGACAAACTTATCACATACTTTGACGACTACCTGATGGATATTACCAACTCTGTGGTTTTGACTGAAGATGAGATGAAGAAGACTGTTTCTGATATGACCATCTTAGCTCGCAAGCGCCGTTTGAACCACCAGCCCTTCAAGATTACTTTAGATGTCATGTCCGATAAGGCTGTCGACTGTGTCGTAAAAATCTTCATGGGACCTAAGAAGGTCAAAGTCAAAGTCAAAGTCAAATATTTTTATTCATTAAAATCACAAGGATCACTTTGAAACGTCAATTTTACTGCCTGTTCCTTCGCGACCAAGCCAGGAAAGAAAGGCAAGAAAACCAGGCTGGTTGTTTTTTTTTTTAATGATCCTTTTACAATAGGTACATAATACAGAAAAGAAATTACGTCTAAATTGTAACATTTTGAACGAGTTGGGGCAGTTTCAATCCCAAGCTTCTCTATCATCTAAATAATCCGATATTTTATAGTAGGCTCTTTTATAAAGATTTTGTTTAATTACGTTTTTAAATTTGTTAATTGTCAATTTTTGTACATCCCTTGGGAGTTTGTTATAAAAGCGCACACCTTGCCCTTTAAACGATTTACTAACTTTATGGAGTCTACATGTGGCAACAGCGAGTTTATCTTTATTTCTAGTATTAAAATTATGATTATCGCTATTTTTCTTAAACAAATTAATATTTTTGTGAACATACATTAGATTTTCATAGATGTATTGACAAGGGAATGTCATAATATCTATTTCTTTAAACTTATTGCGTAATGATTCTCTGGGGCCCATATTATAAATTGCACGAACAGCCCTCTTCTGCAGCACAAAAACGGTGTTTATATCTGCAGCACTCCCCCACAGCAGTATACCGTATGACATAATGCTGTGGAAGTAGCTGAAGTAAACTAGTCTAGCTGTGTCTACGTCTGTAAAAAGACGGATCTTTTTGACTGCGTATGCCGCAGAACTAAGTCTCTTCGACAACCCATCAATGTGAGGGCCCCATTGAAGCTTATTATCTAGGGTTATACCTAAGAATACGGTGGTGTCCACAAGAGCCAACTCCTCGTCTTTGATTTTTATGTCTGCTTTAACTTGTGTAACATTAGGTAGTATAAATCTAATACATTTTGTTTTCTTTTCATTTAGAAGTAGATTGTTTACATTGAACCATTTTACCACCTTAGAGATTGCATTGTTTACATCGTCAAAATCGGTTTGTCGTCGCTTTAATTTAAATAAAAGTGACGTCTCATCTCATCAAGGACCATCTCAATCGCCTTATCGACATCAACATGAACCGTTTCAACTTTGTTGAGCTCGACTCCTTCATCTACAAACTTATGGACGGAAAGAACACGATCGTAAGGAACTCCTTTGATATGCACAACCTGGTTCGCGACCGCATGATGACCCGTGATTGGATGAAGAAGCTCGAAACCATCACCGATATCAAGGATATGCTCATGAAGGACATGAGGAACATGAACACTGGCTTCCCCACTAGGTTACTTCTGCCTAAGGGTTACGTTGGAGGTATGGATATGATGTTCTATGTCATTGTGTACCCCTTGAGGATGGTTGACAACGTCGACATGACTATTCTTGACCAGAACCGCAAGGACTTCTTCGTTGACTTCAGATCAACTGTCCTTCTCGATAAGATGCCCCTTGGCTTCCTTCTGGACAGACACATCAATGTTGCCAAATTCTTCACACCCAACATGAAGTTTGTGGATGTGACCATCTTCCATAAGCAGCAGATGTGTGACATGAAGACCAGGGGGAACAGATACGTCCTGAAGGACTTCAACATGGTCGACAGGACGATGACTGGTGGAACTTTCTTTGTTGACAGCAACGTCAACATGGATACTACCAACTTCAACACTGACCATGTTATGGATATGTAAACCAAGACGTCTCTTTATGTGATGTATTTCCAATGATATCATAGACACTGCAATAAATGTACTTCTATTTATGTTATGTTTTTATTTTAATTGAGCTTACTTAAGGATTAAAGGGTATTTAATAAAAAAATATTAAACTTAATATCAAATAGGTTATCTAAATATTGTGTAATTTAGATAACCTTTATGATATAAATTCTACGAATTTGTATAGAATAGATAAGAAACTGGGCATAATAACATAAAAACCTTGAATTAGAACAAAGTAACTTTCGGAATAATTTTAGTTAATTTAGAAGATATAACCTTCAACTGAGCATCCTGTTCAATCTTAGCAAAGCAATTTAATCAACTACTATTAAGTACTGCATGAAACAGATTAATGTTGAAACATGAAAATGAAATTTTTTCAAAATTAATCGTTTCATTTCATTTCATTTCATTTATTCATATCGTTTGACCAATTACATGTGCTTGGACAAGTTAGATCAAAAAATATAAATATTTCACTTAATTACATACCTAAACAACAGATACATACTTATATGTGGTTATTACAATTTATAAAAAGATAGAGTGAAACAGTTTCAAATAATAAGTTAAGGTCTGCAAAAGCATCGTCAAATTGTAAATAATAATTAAATAATCATAAGAAAAAATATTAATAATATATTTATATATGTCAGGTGATCACTACAATGCATGAAATTTAAATATTGTTTTATCAGCAAAAGCTTCGTCCAACTTATAATAACTTTTGCAAATAAGATGTCTTTTTATAAATGATTTAAATCTATTATCTGACATACTTTATTACACTGTTCGGTATTTTATTGTATAATTTAATTGCTGTGCAGTAGTAACTCTTGTTACTACTGCGTTTTTGTGTGTTTGTGTGTTAATTTATGTGTTAGATATACCTAGTATCTATAGCTAGATAGCTGTCGAACTTCTGTAGGCATCTTTCCATAATCCGCTGGTCTGAATGTGTCCGTCTATACAATGATCTGTCATAGCAATGTTTTAATAAATATAAAAAATATTTAATAATCGCTCATGTAAAAGAGTGATTCACTGAATATCTATAAATTATAATATTTTTATACATATATTCTGCTTAAAACTAATTATTATTGTAATGTTTACTCATATTTTGGGATATTTTCTAGTTCAAAATTTTGTCAGTATGTATTTATTTCTTATTTGCTGGATCTATTCTATTTTGCGTGCCAAAGTAACAAACAAAATAAAGTAGAACATGAATTTGTGAAGAAAATAAATAAATAAATAAATATAAATAAATATTGTTGGACATTTCACACAGCGCTATCTAGCCCCAAACTAAGCAAAGCTTGTACTATGAGAACCAGATAACTGATAGAATACTTATATACTTTTTTTTTTGTAAATACATACTTATAATATATAGAAAAACACCCAGACACGGAACAAATATCTGTAGATCATGCAAACATTTGTTCCGCGGCGGGAATCGAACCCGCAACCTTCTTCTAAAATAATAGTACTAACAAAAAATCCGACCGCAAAACAAACTGAAAAGAAATAAACATGCTTCCACGTCTTGATAATTGCAAACGGAGACTACTTTAATCAACGATAATGCTACATCTATATTTTCATCAAATCACAGGTTTTTTTTATTCAACTTGATGACGGAATAAGCATATGTTAAGTTGTAACCATCGCCTATACTATATGTAAAATGTGACCTCGTAGGTCACGCACCCTAGAAACGACGTGTCCTAATATGCACGTTTCTAGGGTTTTGTTCAGTTTTCTGTTTAAATGGTAATGCAATTATGGTGGCTTGTAGGGGCTTGAAACTTTATATAGCATTAACCACTGGTGGTTAAAAAAAACCAATGACACCTCATGTGTCGAAATCCATCAAGCTGTTTAGCCTTCAAGATCTGCTTTATGAATATACATACATATTTACACATCCTAAAAACATTAGCCGCCTTTTGTGCAGACGGGTAAAAAGTGGAAATCTGTCATATGGACTTACCTCTGAATATAATGAGATTCTAGGATGTCTACCATGATGGACATTTGAGATGGATCCATCCCCCATATACTCACGACTGAGTATATGGGGGATGGAATTTAATTTAAAAATCCTGAGACCAAATTGACCACTAGCTTAAACGAGATTAATTTTAGGTAATTTTTAGGGCCACCAAAACCTTATGAACACAGACTCTAAAAACTCTCACTAAAAACAAGTTATGTGTGATATCTTGCTTCTGCTTTCTGTAGACAGAAAGGTAGCCCAAACGAATAATTGGCACGAACAAACGAACTAGCTATGGATATAACAACTATTTTATGTTCGTATATGTATCATCATGAAACAATTATAGGGTGACACAGGAAATAAGAATAATTCATATAAACCCAAGGTACAGCAGACTAGGTTTTAAACAGAGTTAGCTCTTGAGGACACCACCGTATTCTTAGGTATAACCCTAGATAATAAGCTTCAATAGGGCCCTCACATTGATGGACTGTCGAAGAGACTTAGTTCTGCGGCATACGCAGTCAAAAAGATCCGTCTTTTTACAGACGTAGACACAGCTAAACTAGTTTACTTCAGCTACTTCCACAGCATTATGTCATACGGTATACTGCTGTGGGGGAGTGCTGCAGATATAAACACCATTTTTGTGCTGCAGAAGAGGGCTGTTCGTGCAATTTATAATATGGGCCCCAGAGAATCATTACGCAATAAGTTTAAAGAAATAAATATTATGACATTCCCTTGTCAATAAATCTATTAAAATCTAATGTATGTTCACAAAAATATTAATTTGTTTAAGAAAAATAGCGATAATCATAATTTTAATACTAGAAATAAAGATAAACTCGCTGTTGCCACTTGTAGACTCCATAAAGTTAGTAAATCATTTAAAGGGCAAGGTGTACGCTTTTATAACAAACTCCCAAGGGATGTACAAAAATTGACAATTAACAAATTTAAAAACGTAATTAAACAAAATCTTTATAGAAGAGCCTACTATAAAATATCGGATTATTTAGATGATAGAGAAGCTTGAGATTGAAATTGTTCCAACTCGTTCAAAATGTTACAATTTAGACGTAATTTGTTTTCTGTATTATGTATTGTAAAAGGATCATTAAAAAAACAACTAGCCTTGTTTCTTGCCTTTCTTTCCTGGCTTGGTTGCGAAGGCACAGGCAGTAAAATTGACGTTTCAAAGTGATCCGTGTGATTTTAATGAATAAAAATATTTGACTTTGACTTTGACTTTGAGTGAAGAAGTAAATCCATTTGATAAAATCTTTCCGTTCGGTTCCGTACCTCAAAAGGAAAAAAAAAGAATCCTTATAGGATCACTTCGTCTGTCTGTCTGTTTGTTCATCTGTCTAGACCCTATTCCTCAGGAACGCGTGGAGGTATCAAGTTGAAGTTAATATCAAATACTTAGGGCTACTTCCCTTTGAGCTGTAAAAAATCTAACTTAAAGTAAAAATAAACCAAAAAATACGACCATATTTGGCGCATATTTTTTTTATACTAAAATTTAAATCACCTGTAGAACGTTGAATTAGGAATCATAAAATTACGCAAAAATCAAGTAAAAATCTCGCTTCGCTCGATCAATAATTTTGTGTGTTATGAGTATGACGTGTCTTTTTATGTGTTACTAGCTGACCCACCGAACTTCGTACCGCCTTGACTGACATGCATATGAGGCGGGCTGCCAATGTACGTTGCCCCGATAGAATTGTCAATCGGCCATCATTAGCTACATCTATGTATGAGAAAATGAATTTTCTTCGTAATTTCTTTGTGCGTAAATTATTCCGATATTTTAATAGTTATTCTGCTATTCGTGGCGGAGACAAATCTAAAAAATTAAAGAACATCAAAATCGGTCGCGCCGTTCTTGAGTTATAAATGGTGTGACTAACCCGAATTTGTTTTATATATTATGTATGGCTGTGTCACATATAAATATATCTATTTTTATTTCAACTAAACAGTGTTTAGTTTACTACCTTCATCTGCTTAAATTACTGAGAGTTTTTCATCGTTACATCGAACAAAGAAGATGAGAACTTAGTACATACTGAAACTTAGTAAATGTTCATACGCATTGTACCTACATGCTCGGTAAAAATGTTAACATGTCTGCCGTAATTACTGCCTATCACGGGTATGCCGAATCCATTTTAAGGTACGGGATTGTATTTTGGGGTAATTCTACGTTAATAGATAGGATATTTATTGCTCAAAAAAAAGCATCAGAGCGATATGTAAAATTCGTAAAACTGATAGCTATAGACCATTTTTTGCTTATGAGCTGAAAATACTGACGATGGCCAGTTTCTATATTTATGAGCTGGCGACCTTTGTAGTAACAAATATGGACCTTTTTATGAAACGTAACAGCAAACGCCACAATAATAAAATTTGTTTTCCTCGTAATAGGACTGCTCTTTATAACAAAAGTGTTATCTGTATGGCTGCCAGGATATATAACAAACTTCCAAAGTCTGTATTAGATGCTTCAAGTCTGAATGTATTCAAGACAAATCTGAAAAAAAATGCTTGTAGGAAAAGCTTATTATAGTTGTAAGGAATATTTAGATGACAAGGATCTTGTTTAATAATTATTAAGTATAACTAACTCAATAATTTTGACATTCATATTAAGTACAATTATAATGGAACCTAATAATTAAACGCGACATTGCATGTGTTAGATTAGACTTACCTACCCGCTCAATTTAGTATGAAATAAAACATAAAACTTCAACAATTAATTTTATTTAATCAAATGCTTAGCAGAAAGGTATTAAATAGGGAAGTATCCCCAAATTTCAGTTACAACATACACACTACATCATCATCGATTCACATAGTTGAATAAAATATAATCAATGAGTAAAATAGCCTGAAACAGTACGTGAATAACTCTTAGGGAAGTATCCCCAAATTTCAGTTACAACAAACACACTACATTATCATCGATTCACATAGTTGAATAAAATATAATCAATGAGTAAATTAGCCTGAAACACTACGTGAATAACTCTTAGTAGATATATCTATTTTTACAACAACATACCTTAGGATATCCTTCTAGTTCGCAGGTTCCCCAAAAAGTCGTCTGGCCAGCCGACAGATCTCACTTTTTAGACGTCGGTTCCCCGCGCACCCCAAACGGTCCCGGGCCAATCAGAGAGCTTGGTTTATCTATTGTCTCGCTTGCCGGTGCCAGTTTATATTATTTCGAGAATGAGTTTCAAGAAATATTTCTATTGTTTTCGCTTACCGGCTCCCGTTATGCGCTTCGGAGAAGTTCTACTTATCTTTATCCTGTAAAGCTCTGTGATCAGCCGTGGGTGGAAATTTAAACAATCTAATCTTTTACAATGTCTTTGTACCATTTCTAGCTAAAAATACAATTCTCGTTTATTGTTCTAGGCTTACATAGTTTCTATCTTAACTATTTATTTCATACCTGTTGTACTTAAATATTCTATTGTAATGTCTTCTTAAAAACTTGAGTTGCTAACGATTCACCTTAATATTATAATCTAACACATGCGTAAATCGCTGAATATGGCTGCACTTATACTATGTAACACTAAACACCTTGTACCTACCCATATTACGCAATAAACTGATTTGATTTGAGAGTTTATTCTTTTTACTTTATTGTTATAATAATGTTGCAATTAACACGTTGAACACTGTAGCAGTCACCGATGACCGGTACAGGACTATTCATTAGGGCCGAGGTTTAAATCGTGTTTTCTTACAATTTTTACTTTGGTGTTTTATTGTTTTAAACGATAGAAAATACAGTGTACAATATTTCGAAGTTAATCAAAGATTGATCAACAATGTCCATCATAGGCCTGGTGAAATTAAATCCCATTTGTCGTCCGCCTAAGACAAATAAAGGGTGTCCAGTGGAAAATTTTTAACTTTAAATGAACGTTGCTTTTTAGTTAGTGGGGTTAGGGACGCGGGGGAAGTAGTGTTAGTTACAACGTCTCTGCGGATTAGTCAGTCGCCATGAGTCATTGGACAGGAGCGCACCGCTCGTATGCGGTGGAACAATATCTGTTGTGTGGTGAATCGCCGATTCAAGCGCGTCGTGCTTTTTGCTTGCGATTTCATATTCGGCGATTAACCGATGGTCCGAGTACGCAACTTATTAGAACGTGGGTGCAAAGATTCCGAGAGGAAGGTACAACGGTAAATAGGCATCCACCGGGACCGTCTACGTCAGTAGCAACGCCAGAACGTGTGATGCAGGTGCGTCAAGAAATCCTTAGAAATCCTAGGAAATCAATAAGGAAGATTGCCGCTTCTACGGGTATTAAAAAATCAACGGTGCATATGATTTTGAAGATAAAACTTAAGCTGCATCCCTATAAAATGCAAATTGTCCAAAAACTAAATGAAATTGATTATGCTTTGAGAGAAACGTACGCCAGAACAGCTTTAGAACGTTTCATAACTCCCAGAACTCTTGGAAGCATATTGTTTAGCGATGAAGCGCATTTTCACATCGGAGGGTACGTAAACAAGCAGAATATGCGTTACTGAAATCCCAACAACCCAAGAGAACGCCACCAGAAAAGTTTGCACTGCCCTAAAACCACAGTTTGGTGCGCTATTTCTGCTCAAAGAATAATCAGCCCATATTTTTTTAATCCAGGGGAAACTGTGACTTCTTTCGTGTACTGCCGTATGATTGATGAGTTTTTGGTACCGCAATTGCAAGAGTTTCCGGGACGCAACAATAGAATACACTTCCAACAAGATGGGACAACTCCGCACACTGCTAGGACCTCTATGTCGAAGTTAAGGGAAATTTTCCCAAGAAAACTGATAAGTAAATATGGAGACATACCCTGGCCACCAAGGTCTCCTGATTTGACACCTTGCGATTTTTTCTTGTGGGGATACCTGAAGCCTAAAGTATATTGTAACAACCCCCGCACCATATCGGCCCTACAAGAAAATATCCGACGTGAAATAGAGGCAATCCCCCAAGCAATGTGTGCGCGCGTATTTTCGAACATGAGGGTTCGATTACAAGAATGTGTAGCGCGAAATGGACGACACTTGGAGGATTTTATTTTTAAAAAGTGAAATCCGCGGAACCCATGTATCTTTTAAAAATATAATAAATACCATAAGTATGATAATTTGTTTTTTATTTAAATTCAAAATCGAAAATTTTCCACTGGACACCCTTTAAAACGAATAAATCGATTTTCAGATTTGCACTCCATGTTACACCCGTAAATTAATAGAAAAACGGATATTTTACAATTATTGAGAACCAAGCTGAATATACTGACTGGTCACGCGGGTCATTTCCTTAACGCCTTGCCTAGAATTAGTGTCCTCATAATTCGTTTTTAGGGTTCCCTACCTAAAGAGTAAAACGGGACCCTATTACTAAGACTCCTATTACTAAGACGGACAGACGTCTGTCTGTCCGTCTGTCTATCTGTCCTCTGTCCGTCTGTCCGTCTGTCCGTCTGTCACCAGGCTGTATCTCATGAACCGTGATAGTTAGACAGTTGAAATTTTCACAAATGATGTATTTCTGTTGCCACTGTAACAACAAATACTAAAAACAGAATAAAATAAATATTTAAGTGGGGCTCCCATACAACAGACATGATTTTTTGCCGTTTTGATAGATAATGGTACCGAATCCTTCGTGCGCGAGACCTACTCGCACTTGGCCGGTTTTTTCATAATATGCACAATTTTTTCACAATGTTCGTTATTCATAATTTGTGTCCTGCGGCTTGTAGTAGACTTTTGCATAGAACCTCTCCCTTGGGTCACAGGTGTCCCCAATGGCCTGTTCGGTTCATCACCTATTGGTTCACAGGTGTCCTACGTGGCTTGAATGGAGCATCTCGCTTTTTGTGTAGCGTTTAACGTGTTAAACAGTAATTGATGTTCTTTATCGCAAGAGGCATTTGCTACAATGTAGGTTTATGATTGCTTTATATAAATAAGAGTTTAAACATAGTAAATTAGGTTCTGTATGGCAAAGATGCATGTTGAGGGCAAGGCATATAACATGGATAACATAGAAAAAGATAGAGGCCGTTAGGGTAGAAAGGTTTTCAATAATACAATAGTCCATATAGTAAAAAATGTTAATATAAAGGTTAAATTTGGTAGATAGGAAGTAGCCCATTATGTATTTACCTATATATATATAATTATTGTGTCTGTTACTAGGATACAATCGCGCTAATTTTGAACGATAATACCAAAATAAAACCAAAACAATTTACGATTCTGATTACGTATCGCGCTGACGCGCGTGACATCAGTCAAACCAACGTGAGTTCCAACGTTAGACACGTTCAGAATTAGCGCGATTGCCCCCCAGGATGTCATAATCGCATGAGTGACAAACCCCTTTTTATAATTGATTAATAAAAATAGGTGAAATTATAAAGCCATAGCACGGCATAATGCCCTAATTTTAGCTTATGTGACTAACGATTAAACTAAATTTAAGCTTATGTTACAACTATATATTACAACTGAATAAACCGTTTTAGAATTTATAGTTTTGAACTCTTAAAATATAATCGTTGTTAAAGTCCCGATGTTTTATCTCACTACAATGTTGCAAATTGCACTTTCTTGACCCTTCCTAGTGTCAAAACTTTTTTAATATCGCAAAGTCACCCTTAAAGATATTATATAAAAAGGGTGAAATAGTAAACAGAAGCACAGTTCAACTCCCACTGGGTTTGCTGCACGATGAGAGCTGTTATTCTTGTAGTATTAGGCCTGGCCTCAATGGTCATGGCTAAAACTACTCTTGTGGATAACCTTGTCCACCTTGGTAAGTGTATTTTTCGTTTAATGTATTTGCCATAATTTGTGTGTTCTTGTAATAATTCAATTATCATTTTACTTATGGCAGAAACTGAAATAATAAAGTGTAACTTTCAGACCTAAAAGGTAGACAGATGGTCATACTGAAACTGATGAACCATATCTTGGACCCAGTCATCGACAAGGATATCGAAGAAATTGCCAGGAACTTCAACATTGACGAGAAAGTACACTGCTTCACCGTGAGTATACTTATTTAGTTGATCTACAAAGAACTGTTGTATAACAAAGGGTAAAAAATGAATCGTGCGGTTTAATTTCAGAAAAGCGACATCGTCAAGGATATGGTTAATATACTGAAAGTTGGCCATCTCCCACGTGGTGAGATCTTTACTCTTAACGTTGACCGTCAACTGAAGGAAGTAGTTACCATGTTCCATCTGCTGTACTATGCCAAGGACTTTGCTTCGTTCATTGAAACCGCCTGCTGGATGCGTGTGCATATGAATGAAGGCATGTTTATCTATGCTCTCACCGTTGCATGCCGCCACCGTGAGGACTGCAAGGGAATCATCCTCCCTGCTCCCTATGAAGTCTACCCTTACTACTACGTTCGTGCAGATGTCATCCAAAAGGCATATTTGATCAAGATGAAGAAGGGTCTGCTTGATCTTAAACTGTGTGACTTCTACGGAATCAAGAAAACCGATAAAGGATATTTCATTATTGACGAAAACATTTTCGACAAACGTGTTAACTTGAATGACGAGGACAGGCTCAGATACTTCACTGAAGATATTGATCTTAACACCTACTACTATTACTTCCACATCGACTACCCATTCTGGATGAAAGACCAAACTTTGAACAAGTTCAACGTAAACAGACGTTTTGAGCTCACTACGTACGTCTACCAACAGATCCTTGCCAGGCACTATTTGGAGCGTCTATCCAACGGTCTCGGAAATGTCGTTGAGTTGGCATGGCGCAAACCCATCAGGAAGGGATACTGGCCTTGGATGCTACTGCACAACGGAGTTCAGTTCCCTGTTAGATTCAACAACCACTTGGCTGTTGTAGACAAGGACGTTAACGTTATCAACTTGGTTGAAACCTACGAGCATATCATCAGGGAGGCTATCATCAAGGGTTACGTTGTGGTATGTAAAAATATGACTCGTCAAAACGTCATTCTTTATTTGTTTATTTCGTTCCTAAGAAGTAAAAGTTAAATCTTTTATATTAAACTACGTAGTTTTTTTAGATCAATGGTCTCAGGCTGGAACTTACCAAAGCAGAAGATATTGAGACCCTTGGAAAACTGATCTTTAGCAAAATTGAAAAGACTGAGTTGGACGTCAACTGCGTCACTGCCTACCGTTACCTGCTTATCATCATGAAGTCAGTTTTGGGTCTGAATACTTTGACCTCAGACAAGTAAGATTTTTTTAAAGCTCTTGAAACATTATAACGTTACAGTTTATACTTAAGTAGATACAATATGATTAATTGTTTGCTTTTTTACAGATATTTTGTCGTTCCTTCTGTTTTGGACAACTACCAGACTGCACTTCGAGATCCTGTGTTCTACCAGCTGCAAAAGCGCCTGGTCAACTTAGTTCTCCTGTTCAAGAAACGTCTTCCTTGCTACACTAGGGAGGAGCTCCACTTCCCCGGAGTCAACATCGAAAATATTGTAGTAGACAAACTGGTCACTTACTTTGATGACTACCTAATGGACATCAGCAACGCCGTAATTCTGACTGAAGATGAAATCAAAAAGTCTGTTACTGACATGCCTATCTTTGCTCGCAAGCGCCGCCTAAACCATGAGCCCTTCACGGTCACCCTTGATGTTCTTTCTGACAAGTCCACTGACTGCGTCGTCAAGATCTTTTTAGGGCCTAAATATGACCACCTTAAGCGTCTCATTGACATCAACATCAACCGTCTTAACTTTGTCGAGATAGACTCTTTCATCTACAAACTCGTTAATGGAAAGAACACCATTGTAAGGAAATCCATGGATATGCATAACCTTGTCCGTGACCGCATGATGACTCGTGACATGATCAAGAAGCTCGAGACGATAACAGACATCAAGGATCTGCTCACTAAGGACATGAGGAATATGAACACTGGTTTCCCGACTAGGCTGCTGCTTCCTAAAGGCCGTGTTGGTGGGTTCGACTTTATGCTTTACGTTATCGTGTGCCCCTTAAGGCTGGTTGACAACGTTGACTTGAACATCCTCGACACAAACCGTAAGGACTTCGTTGTTGACTTCAGGTCAACGGTACTTCTCGATAAGATGCCTCTTGGATTCCCACTGGACAGGCACATCAACATTGGCAAATTTTTCACCCCCAACATGAAGTTCGTTGATGTGACTATCTTCCACAAGCAACAAGTTTGCGACATGAAGACCAGGTGGAACAAGTATGTGTTGAAAGACTACAACTTATTCTATGACAAAACCATGCTCACCACTAATACTTACCTCATTGATAGCAATGTCAACAATCTGAACCTTAGTGTCAACTAAAGGGCAACATCGATAACGATAACAACGGATTATGTTTTCTCAAACTGAATAAAAATATTTCAGCATCAATTTTGTGTTTAAATTTGCTTTGAAATCGAAACTGTTATAGAAACAGAAATATTACGCTAACAGCAAGAACCAGGTTACAGTAAAAGTGCTTTATAAAATAATTTAGGCAGGAGTTTCTAGACAGAACTGTGTAATTGTGTTTGTTATTATGAAT
The DNA here is from genome assembly GCA_963924445.1 of Philereme transversata. Lineage (NCBI taxonomy): Eukaryota > Metazoa > Arthropoda > Insecta > Lepidoptera > Geometridae > Philereme > Philereme transversata. The sequence goes on from OZ004343.1 coordinate 9,300,936, forward strand.
TAGTGTTCATTTCTAAAAGTATAGTTTCATATTTGAACTAAGGAGCAAAGATCACTAAATTACCAATTAATTAACCCTTTTCTTTGTTGCCTTTAGTCAAGACTAAGATTAATGAAGCTTACTTTTTAGTGAACCTGGCCATGCCATTATTAGGAAGGGTCATGAAAAATTTATGACCAAGAATTGACAGCCGCTTAGAATAGAAATGTTCTTGAGTAGAGATCACTTACTGGGTCGGCCCCCCACTAGATGGTAAGACGGCCTAATAATTAGTTGCCGTTGGATGCAGGCTGCATAAAATCTGTTGCAGTTGCATGTTCAGCGGTGGACATTCTATTACTGACATTCTTCTTTTTCTTCTTCTTCGATCGTGTCAATGGTTTATGCATAATTATTTAAAGGTTCGTAACTAAATTGACATTGAGTAGAACCTGGCCACGTCTATTCCAGTGTTGGTAGCCTTGTTAAGGTCGCCCTTTGTGCAGTTCGTATGGCACAGATGACAGTTAAACAGGTGAGGATTTTTCTGGAGGGGGTGCCCACAATCACAGCTGGTTAGTGAAGGATCTCGCATTACTGATATGATGATGACGAAATAAAACTCTGTGTCGCGGTGCGCGAACAAACTTCGAAAGAGGAAAGAAAATAAATACTTTTACTTCGAGGGTTCGATTCCCACTGCAAATGAAAGCGCAGTTTTTTTATCATGATCAAAAAAACTGTATTCCCTATGAGGACTGAGCATCTAAAAAACACTGTATTATAAATTAACTTCAACGCGTGGTTTGTCAATAACAAGTAGCCTGTCTCAATCCAGGTCTACCTCAATTCTAAATTTCATTTAAATCGGTTCAACCATTACGACGTGAAAGCGTAACAAACAAACTCACTTTCGCTTTTATAATATTAGTATTAGTTGTATGTAGCATATTATTTATCTGTGGTATTATTATGATAATGAGTGTCAAAAGTAAAACAACAGACATTTTTTGTTTGATAAGTAAAAATATTATGATACTGATAGCGTCCTCTAGCAGAATTTCACTGAAACAGTTGATATTAAGCCTCATGAATACCACTTGCCAGGAAAATAAACTATGTTTAAGAAGCTAGTTCACACCTTTTGTACAAGATGGCGGGATAAATACGGTTAAAAGTTTTTTAATAGGCACTCAGGGAAATACTGTTGCAATTGTATGTACAGGTTAAAAATTAACCTTGTTGCAACAAAAAAGTTAAACAACTGTTTGGCGCGTGTTAAAAAAAATCCTATACAAAAGTTGGTAGGGGTTTTTTAAACGCGCACTAAACAGTGTTTAATTTTTTGTCGTAAGACCCTAAACTTTTAATTTAATGTCATGTAAGTCAAGTTTCAGAGTGATCCAGGGCTCATGCAATGACCTCATTTTATAAAAAAACTAGCTGACTCGCCCCAGCTTCACTCGGATATTTATTAAAATAAAGTAGCTTCCTGTTAGTGAAAATTTTTTTAAAATCGAATCAGGAGTTCCAGAGACAAACTCACAAATGTTACCTATTTATTATAATTATAAAAGAATTTTATCAGAATAGGTAAATTTAAAAAAAGCATAAGCGTAGGTAAATAACTTTACGTGCCATATTATTCATTGACTCTTTTTAAAGGGTACTGTACATCACTGTACTCCGCGAGTCTGTGGTTTCAGTGTACGCAAAGGGCTTACAATGCTCTGCGAGTCCAATTTAATACTGCGTTCAAGGCGCTGTTGTGGCTTCCGCGTTTCTGTAGTGCCTCAGACATGTTCGCCAAAGCACGCGCAGACAACTTTGATGCCATCTGGCGTAAACAAACAGCCTCACTACTGCGCACGGTGCGCGAGACCAGCAACACCATCCTGAACGTCATTGCCAATAAGTTCAACTATCCTCTGGTGTGGAAGCTCACGCAGAAGACTAAATCGCAATTAATAATTAAGTACTAACTCCCCTATATTTCAGCTTTTTACTAACAAAATAGAACAATTATAAATAGATGAAGGCTTATTCAATATTTGAGCTTGCTGTTGACTACCCCTTATTTAGATAACGGGTAGTCAACATCAAGCATACATGCTGTAGCCATTTTACATAATTCTAAGTAAAAGTCGTTGAAACTTTTTTTGTCGTCTTGGAGGTAGCTTATGACCCATCTGATGTTAAGTGGTAACCATCGTCTATAATAAACTATTGCCTCATAGGTCACACACATTAGATACGTGCCCTACGATGCACTGCTATGCATCCATCAACTTGAGGCATACTGGTGTAAGGCCTGATGTGCCTGTAATTTCACTGGCAACCATACCCTTCAAACCAAAACACAGCAATGCTGCATGGTGGCAGAAATAGGTTCTTCCCCGGGCGAACTCTTTCACAAGGAACTCTCTATACCTATTCGGGAGTGGCAGACATGTAAATAAGATCTTGTGGATTACCTACAGTGTAAATAATCCAGTGGGGCAATCGCGCTAATTTTGAACGATAATACCAAAGTAAAACCAAAACAAAATATTACGTTATGCACATGTCGTATCGCGCTGACACGCGTGACATCAGTCAAACCAACGTCAGTTCCAACGTTAGACAGGTTCAAAATTAGCACGTACCCCCCCCCCCCCTCCCCGCCCCCAGGGGAGTTAAAATAAACTGTAATTAGACCTTTATGTTTTTTTAGCCATGCCGATTGTTGAATATACGTAACAATAAAGAACGGATGACTGGTAGAAAATGTTGTATAGCATTAAGTTCTAATTTTGTACATGTTTTTCTGTGCAGATAAGATAGATAGCTCTTTATTGTAATTACCACAGAGAAACAATTTAACACTAACATAGACTAAAAAGTCAAATACAATAGGTGACCTATATTATTGATCGAGCGAAGCGAGATCTCCAAATCAACTTGGGCAAATCGGCGTTGTATGTATACATATATGTATGTATGTTTGTTTGTCCAAGGATAACTTTCGAATCGTTTATCCGATCATCGTGAAATTTGGTATATAGGTAGGTTGATGGCACAATTTAGGTGTGACTAAATGAGATAAAAATGTGGGGGGGTTGTAGACATATTGAGGTTCAAAAGGGGTAAAAAAACCAAATGGGACTGTCTGATCAAATGGCACGTCTTATAAAAGATCTTTGTAAGTACATTTCGACCCCGTTTTTATTTTTAGCTTAAACCTAGTAGTTTTTGAGTTATTAGCCATAATAAAAACTTAACTTTGACAAAATTCACAGGGTACACCAGTGACCCCACAGTGCTGAAATTTGGTATACGTGTAGCTTTCATGACACAAATATAGGGAAAAGTCTAAAATCTAGAATTACTGCAATTTCTACCCCAAAAAAGGATAACCAATAATATTAACTCCCGTTACCTGTAATTTGAATGAAACTGTAGGTCAAGTTATGTGGTGTTTCATTTCGTGGCACTATTTTTATAGTCAAATATTACAAATAATATTTTTTTTGTTTTTATGGGAGACTCGCGAGATCTCAGTTCGGGGCGAACCACTAGTTTAATAATAAAGCACTCTGTTGCTAATTACCTCCCACTGAGTGGCAAACTCGCCAGGCAGGTGTACATAATAATGATTGTTTGGGCATTAGAGGCGTGTGTGCGTGCGCTCGGGCGATTGCTTACTCTTATCAGTTTGTGAAATAAAAATCTGTATTGTATTATTATACTAGTAACTTATCTAATTTATATAACATTATTTTATATATCGAACTTATAGTTCACAGAACACAAATATCCTTAGTCTAGTTAAACCTTACATAGCCCTCAATACATTAAAGGTCAACCCAGCACACTACATCACTCGTTGACAGCGGGTGGGCCACGGGTGGACGCCTCGTTATTACCAGTGAACGCCGCGTCAACGAGTGGACACCGACACGATAGAAAGGAAGGTTGGAAATGACTGGTAGGCGCGGAGCGAAGCATCGCCGCCGCATTCGGCTCGCGTGAATCACTCGCCAGCCGCGCGCGATCAACGCGCGGGCCGCGCGGGGTCACCGAGTGGTCAACTAGACGTCCGCGCGTGAACAGCATACGTCCGAGGCGATCCGGAGGTAATGCAGTGAGCGCACGTCCATACAATTTCATATAAAGAATACTAATCGCTCGAGGCGGGGCGATGCGGGTCGGGTGGCGGGTTGATTTTAGAAATGGGTTTAGTACCAGTAGCTAGGGTATTTATCCAGTAATCGATACATTTCCAATAAACAATTTTTAACGTAAATCGGCGGCGCCTTTACGACGATGCCGCTTAGTCAGTTTAACAGGTACCTACTTAACTGATGCATGAATATAATTTGTTTACCTATTTTATACAGGCTGTTTCATTGATATTTTAAGGACTTGATATTAAGTTTGTTCAAAAATTTTATATTTTAAAAAAAAGTATCTAAACAACAATAATAGCAATTTGACACGTTGTTATACAGCACTTTTCCCGTCGACTTGAGTCTGAGAATAGTAATGTAGAAAATTAACGTTAAGCAAAACAATAAGGGAACAATATATACAAAAAAAAATTAAGTTAAAATGTTTTCAGCGTAAGTACTTTTTTTTCGTTATTTTATTTGATGTAATTTTTTTAGATTATTTGGTTGCGTTTTTAATGTAGGTATCCTTTTTACAAAGATAATATTTTTCCAATCATGGCCTGTCTGCAATTCTGTAATAATCCAAGTTCAATGAACTCTGTAAGATGTTTTGCCACATTAACTGTAATCGAATTACGAATTGTTATGTCTTGTGTCATTAAGATAACATAATTGCCTTACATTTGATAGGTTAATACCGGCCGTGAGACTGATTCAACCTTGACTTTGTATTTTTAACCCTCAACGCAAAAAGGGGGGTGTTATAAGTTTGGATCTTATGTCTGTCTGCCTGTCTGTGTGTCTGTATGTGCCATCGTAGTTCCCAAACTGACAGATTCTGAATCAGATGCGGTGCGATGACGGGTTTTTGTTATAATTTGGTTAAAATTAGTTGTTCGACATGGATGAAAAAAGTAAACACGTTATGCTGACCTTTAATTAAGACTTAGCTCTATGTGAAGTCGGCATAGCATCAGTAGAAGACAATCTCTCATTAAAACAATAGTTACTTACCGAAGTCTGTAGAAACATGATCTAGTCATGTCTACCATAAGTAGTCCTAGCACGGGCTTTAGGTATCTTCCTAATTTACCTTCATCTGTAAACGCACAGCTGACCCGACAACTTCGTCAGCGCTATATACATCATTTATAAATTTAAAAAAATACAGCACTTAAGGATAGTATAGCTTTCTGCCCGTAAATTAATCTACAAAATCAGTTCTGTAGTTTCTGGAACAACCCCCTACAAACAGATAAACTTTATCTCTATAGAATATTATTATAGATTTCCAAGAATCAAGTTCGACTTTACCCGAAGTTTAACCCTTCGTGTCGTATGACTTAGTTTCTTTGTCCAAGTTAGGGCATTGACTCTATTTCACAGTGACCACTATCAATTACAAAAGTTACTTTCATTCGTAACTTTAGTGCATTGAACTAATTTATCAGTATTTTGAACATTAAAATATTTGCTATAAATTGATGCATTTTATTTAGCGAGCTACAGTCAAACGAACAAGATGAAGACGTTAATAGCTCTTGTTGCTACAATTGTGTCAGTTACCGGGTACCTTATAAATGTTCCAGTGTTACCGATTTTGGAACCAACTTTGGGTAAGTGAAATACGAACGTTCTTATTTCGTTCATACTAATGACCAAATTAGCATGACAATAAAGTTAAATTTCTAAAATTAAGTTATTTTAATTAAATCGGTGTGTATTAAGGTAGGAATTTTGCGCTCTGTACCTTCTTCTAGTTATATCTGTATTAGCCTGTCTTCAGGCGGGCGCGAGTCGTGCAGTGCGACGTGCTTGGCATGGGTGATGCTGGGATGCCGGCTTGCAGCCGACGCAGAGCAGACTCCAGTCAACACCATTTTTATTTTATTTATCTATATTTTTATATATTTTAATATATATTTTATGAATGTGATATATATCGCATCCATGAAAGAACTACGTGAAAGAAATACTTGCAAATCAAGCTAACCTATAGGAAGAGCATTAATATGACCCTCAGAAGGCTGCATCTAACGGCAATTGAAAGAACTATCCTAGATAGCACAAACACAATAATCTGAGCATCTGAACTAAGTAATACTTCTTAGCAAGTCCTACGACCCCGAGCCAAAAGTCACTCGGTGGGAGATCAATCTCACTTTTTCCTAGGAGAACACCGCCAAAAACATCGTTATTTCATCATGTATTCCAGATTTTCCTGAGTATTATTAACAAATAATTTAAATCCTTACAGCCCCGGCAGGATGGGTCCACATGCAAAAGTTGATGCTTCCTCTCTTCGAGAACATTTGCGAAGAAAGTAGTAACCCTACGATCGTGAGACTATCTCAAGAATTCATGACGACAACAACCGCCGCAGAATTTTGGGTACACGTAAATTTTATGTTCTAACTCACTAAGTAAATTCCCAGATTAGTCCCAGTGTATAACGTTTGTTAGCTACTCGTTAATACGAGTACTATAATTACTAGCAATGTACTTCACTGAAAATAATACTATCTGGTTTTTATATATAATTAGGTATCTAAACATGCATTATACTTATTGATTTAAATCAATGTTCTTTTTTAGGATGCTGATTACTTCACAAAATTACAACAACTTAAATCAACGAACAACTTGTTAGCTAGAGGGGAAATATTTACAGAATATAATCCCGAACATATTAGAGAACTGAAAATCGTGTTTGAAGTTCTGAAAAACGCCAAAACTTTCGATTTATTCTACAAAGCCGCTTCATGGGCAAGGCAAAATTTAAACTGTGGGCTCTACGTTGACGCTATTTACCTAGCACTAGAAAACCGAAGGGACACGGACAAACTTACTCTCCCTGCACCATACGAACTGCTACCAAACTATTTCATCCGTAAAGACATAATCATCCAAGGTTCGTCGCTACTCGCTGGTCAAGGAATAACACCCTCTGAAGGTGTGCGAGATGAGGGAAACACATACACATTGGATGCCAATTATACTGCCAACATTTACGATAATGATGATGAATCGAAACTTGCTTATTACCGTGAAGACGTTGGGCTCAACTCCTACTATTTCGTGAACATGCTTAAGTGTGCCCCGTGGCGTAATGTAGACGTCGACATCAACAGCCGATATGGTGAGGACATGTACCACTTTATGAAACAGTGGATGTCAAGGTATAACATGGAGAGGTACTCAAACGACTTAACCGAGATAGACGGTATAGGCTGGGATTTGATAGCCGACATACCTTATGATCCCATGTTAGTGTATTCGAACGGAAATGAGTTCATACACAGGACCTCGCTAATAAATGTTGACGAAAGTGAAGACAAGACTCTACTACAAACCATTGAAACTAACTTGGCAACAGTAGTTGGTCACATGGTAGGTTATTTAAAACTTATGCAATTTATAGTATTTTGATATGCTGAATGAGTAATTTTACAAGTATCGATATTTTCAGAGGGATAGCGGTTATAATAAGACTCAAATATTGAATCACTTGATGGAGATCCTAGTAACTGGCGAGAGAAGCTATGATACTTTGGCACGCCGACTCCTTGGCAAAGCTCTCAGCAACAATGGGTAATTTGAACATTTCATTGTATTATTTAGTTTACTATTCATAAATAATCGTAAATTTTAATTAATATACATTACGTTCCCATTTTGTTTCAGAAACCCTTCTGTGCTAGAACATTACATGACGTCACTGAGGGATCCAATGTTCTGGAAACTGAACAAGAAAATTGTTGACTTAGTTGATAGTGCCCTAAAAGTACTGCCTCCGTACACCAAGAATGAGCTTTATTTCCCGGGAGTAGAAGTTGTCAGTATCGATGTCAAGAAAATGATGACCAGCTTCGATTACTTTGAATTCGATATCACTGACGCCCTTAAAATAGGGAATGGCGATACAACTTTCCAAGTAAAAATAGGCCAACCCAGATTGGGCCACAAGCCTTTTACGATGAAAATCAACATTTCATCTCTTGTTACCCAAAAAGGTATGGTAAAAGTGTACCTAGGACCAAAAGTGATGCCTGGAGAGTTTTCTAAGAACAAAAACTTGTTTAGCTTATTAGATTGTTTTGATATCAACCTAAAGAGAGGATCTAATGTCGTTACAAGGACCTCAGAGGATATGACTCGTTTCTCACCAGATTTTGAGTCACTTAGAACATTGCGTAAGAAGGTAGAAGATGCTCAATTTGGATTAGACTCGTTACCTCTGAATAGTATAAGTTCACAGCTCTATTATCCTTCAAGAATGGTTTTACCCAAAGGCAAACCCGAAGGATTACCGCTTCAGCTACTTGTTTTTGTAGCACCTTACATGAAAACGTCTCTAACTGGTATGTACTCTAGCACAAATATGGAGTTTAACGAAGCCATAATGTCAAAACTATACCCATTTGACTTGCCGATTGACGATAACATGATATTAAGCCTCCCGAATCTATTGTTGAAGGATACAACTGTGACCCATAAAGGTGCTGATAGTAAAGCCTCTAATGCAAACAACGGCTACGTCAGACCAACCCAACCCAATGCTTGGGGTCAGTTTGGCCAAGATAATACATATGACATACATCAAATGGCACAAAATGATGCTCCAGTAGCAGGAAACAAGCAATTTTTGAAGTACGATTACGCTTCTAAGAAAAATGGCGATTTCATATCAAAGCGACCCTATGAAAAATCAGAGTACTCCTCTTATAAAAAATTTGATTATAAAAATATCAACAAAGATGTAGTCGAACCTACTGATGTACCTACAGTAGTACCTATAGAAGTACCAACTGAAATACCAGAGGATATTGAAATTATTAACATGCCTGAAACGGAAGATATGAACAATGGTGATGATGACATGCGCTTTGTATCGTTTGGTATGCAAAATGATGGCCCAGTAGAGATATTAAAGAGACCATACAAAAAATCAGACTATTCATACAAAATATTTGATTACAAAAATACTAACAAAGATATTAAAATCAAACCAAAAGAAACACCCACAAAGACACCTATGGAAGTACATGTACAAGAACCTATGGGAGTGTCTGCTGTAAAACATGTAGATATTGAAATCGTCAACCAACGTGATTTCACAAAAGAACCTGTAATGAAAGTTGACGTAATAAAAAGTGTCACTGAAGAAACATTTGCAAAAGATGTTGATAGCATGGAATTGTTCAAAGTTTTGCCGGTGGATAAAGATAATCAAGAAATAAGAGTCATTCCAATGCTAAGATTAACACTGCCGAAGCAACAAACTTTCACAATTTTCGACTATATCCTTTCACACGAGGACAATAAAATTCAAGAAGAAGTCGTAAGTCAAGAAGTAGAAAAGACTAAGGAAACAAAAAAGAAAGCCAGCGGTGAAAATATGTTTGCCCACATTCGCTAAGGCACGTAGAAATAGTCCTGGTTTTGGGTACTAGGTACTAGATAAATAGGTAGCCTTTAATTGTTAATGTCATTAGTAGCCAGTAGTTATTTGTTATTAAATTTATGTTTAGAATTGTTAACACTCATCTTGAGATGATCTTAAATTATTTACACGTACAACCCGGTCACATTATCTCGAGACCTCGCTGGAATGCGAACCTCCCGCCCCGTTCTCCTTTTACCTCCCCGCGCTCGCCACGGCGCGTCAGTACAGTTAGCACTTTCGTTGCCGATACACGTCGACTTGTTTTCGTGGTATATTTTTAAACATTTCATTGTTACGTTTGGACTTTTATTGTTTTTTTAGTTATTGCTGTTACGTTAAAAAATTGTTTTTGTTGCAACGTAGGACATTTTTGTTAAGTTTGTACATTTTGGTTTAGTTTGGACATTTTTGTTACTATTTCGTTGCTTTGAAGTGGGACAGTGAAAGTTTTTTCAAATATGGGAAAACCTATTCACAGTGAAGCAAGAAATTTAATACTGAAAGTTCTCGCTTTCTTTGAATCAGAGAAAGCTAACAAGCAATTCGTAATACCTGTAGATCAAGTTGTTAAACGAACCTGTGCTGCAACAGGAATATCAAAATGTACTTTGATGAGAATAAAAAAGGAGGCCAAAGAATTGCGGCATGCGTCACTGCAACATGCTACACCGAGTACGAGTACTAGTCAAGGTTCTAGCAACGATACACGTGAAGAAAAATTGTCAACACCAGGTAAAAAGCGCAAGAAGTACAAAAAAAAATCGAAATTGATGATTTTGACATCTGTGCCATACGTAATATTATTAACAGTTTTTATACTGTAAGAAAAGAAATCCCAACATTAAAGAAAATCTTGGCAGTCGCTAAAAGGGATATAAATTTTAAAGGTGAAAGAAGTTACCTTAGAAAAAATTTAATTGACCATTTGGGATATAAATTCAAAAAATGTAAAAATGCCCGTACAATCTTAATACAAAAGCCAGATATTGCCGCGTGGAGGGCTCGCTACCTGCGCCGGATGAAAGAAAATAATGACCTTGGCGCAGATAAAAAACCGGTTACGTTCCTAGACGAAACATGGATTCACTCACACTACACTGTTAATAAATGTCGGAAAAATAGTACCGACAGCAGCGTGAAAAAAAATATTAACCTCGGCCAGAGATGGATTCTTGTGCATGCTGGGGGAGAAAACGGTTTCATACCAGGCGCAGAATTACTATATAAATGCAAACAGACAACAGGTGACTATCATCATGAGATGAATACGGATAATTTCTTGAAATGGCTCAAAGAAAAGTTGCTACCTAACTTACCGCCGAACGGTATAGTCGTCATTGACAATGCACCTTACCATTCAACTCAATCAATAAAGGCACCCACGAGTGCATCTCTCAAAGCTGATATGCAAAACTGATTGCGTGACAATAGCGTTCCGTTTGACGAGAATATGACGAAAAAGGAATTGTACCCGATAATTTTAAGGACAAAGCCTCCAAAAAAATACGTCGTCGACGATTTAATGAAAGAGCATGGTCAGGAAATAGTACGTCTGCCACCCTATCACTGTGACTTAAATCCGATTGAATATATCTGGAATCTAGTGAAGCAAAGGGTGGCAGACAAAAATGTTAGCCAGTCAGAAAAAGAAATAGAAAAATTAACAAGAGATGCGATTAATTCCATCACACCTTCCGACTGGAAAAAAGAAGTAAATCACGTTGAAAGATTACAACAGGAGTATTGGGAGAAAGACCACCTTGAAGAAGAAAATGTTCGTGAAATGATTATATCCCTAGGCGAGCAGAGTTCGGATAGTGAGATCAGCGATAGCGATAATGAGACAATGACTGGCATCGAGCCAATCATATATTCTGAAGAAGATTTTTAGTGCCTAGCTTATATGTAGTTTTGTGTAATAAACACTTCTTGTACCCACTTAACCAAGATTGTTTCATTTATTTTCATCATTTTAATCATATCATTATAATAATATTACCTACATTAAATTAAATAACAAAATATTTGTTTTGTTGGAAATCTTATTGTTTATAATAATATCCTACTAGAGGATGCTTGGTTTGCGCACCATATCAGAGCGCCAACGCGACGTGACGTCATCGACGCCAGGTCTCGAGATAATGTGACCGGGTTATATACTCGTATGTGTAAAAAATAAATTTTATTATAATGTGAAACATTTTTTTATTTCCAATTATCTACACTTAATACAATTATTATTATAATTACGGGATTTATCTCGTACCGTTTTATCGGTGTTTCGACCGACAATGTTTCGGTTCAATTCGTGAACCTTTATCAGGGTGAGTGCGATTCGCTCCGAATACTGTCTCGCCTCGCACAATACAATTATTTAGGTACATATAAGTTTAATTAGTCTTTTATTAGATATTAGTGCTATAGTAGAATGTTTTACATTCATATAATAGGTTGGGGAAAAAGTCTTTTCGCATTATAGTATGTATGAACTTGTAATGAAATCTCTTTGGCTATACTATTTGTATCTGGCTGGTTTTGGTATCATTCAAAGTTTAAATTTTAAAAAAGATAATTCCAAATCCAAATTCGATACATTTTAAAATTTTACTACAAAAAAGGTAAAAATGCAACGCAAGCCGCGAAAAAAATTTGCGGTATTTATGGACCTAGTGCAGTGTCTGTGAGAGTAGCACAAATTTGGTTTAAGCGTTTTCATTCCGGAAATTTTGATGTCAAAGATGCACGTCGCTCTGGTCGCCCTATTACGGATAAAATTGATGCCATTTTTGAAAAAGTGGAGCAAGATCGGCATATCAATAGTTACGACGTAGCTGAAGAACTGGGAATTGACTACAAAACAGTTTTGGCGCATTTGAAAAAAACTGGGTACACAAAAAAGCTCGATATTTGGGTACCCCACGAGCTCACTGAAAGAAACCTAATGAACCGTGTACTCATTTGTGATTCTTTATTACGACGTAATGAAACAGAACCATTTTTGAAGAAGCTGATAACTGGTGATGAAAAGTGGATCACGTACGACAAGAACGTGCGAAAAAGGTCGTGGTCAAAGGCCGGTCAGGCTTCACAGACTGTGGCGAAACCCGGGTTAACTCGCAGCAAGGTGATGCTGTGTGTGTGGTGGGATTGGAAGGGCATTATTCATTATGAGCTGTTACTACCAGGCAGGACCATCGATTCTGAACTCTACTGCGAACAACTGATGAGACCTCCGTGGTGCAGTGGGCGAATAGCCGGCTGAGATGCAGGAGGTAGCGGGTTCGTTCCCCGCCGCGGAACAAATGTTTGCATGATCTATAGATATTTGTTCCGGGTCTGGTTGTTTCTTTATATATTATAAGTATGTATTTACAAAAAAAATTATATAAGTATTCTATCAGTTATCTGGTTCCCATAGTACAAGCTCTGCTTAGTTTGGGGCTAGATAGCGTTGTGTGAAATGTCCAGCAATATATTTATTATTATTTATTTATTTAGATTAAAGCAAGAAGTTGAGAGAAAGCGGCCGGAATTAATCAAAAGAAGGGGTGTGGTTTTTCATCATGATAACGCTAGACCTCACACAACTTTAGCCACTCCGCAAAAGTTAAGAGAGTTTGGCTGGGAGGTGTTAATGCATCCGCCGTATAGTCCTGACCTTGCACTTTCAGATTTCCACCTGTTTCGGTCTCTTCAGAATTCTTTAGGCAGTGTCAGGTTAACATCACGAGAGGACTGCCAAAACCACTTGTCGCGGTACTTTGATCAGAAGCCCCAAACTTTCTATAGCAATGGGATCATGTCCCTACCTACAAGTTGGCAAAAAGTTATCGAACAAAATGGTACTTACATACTTTAGTTAAGTGTAAATAAACTATATTAAAAAATGTTTTGAAATTTCTTAAAAAATGCGAAGAACGTTTTTCCCCAACCTATATATTAACTTCTTCTTGACTAGATTTGTATAAAGCATTGTGTTGTCAAGTGATTATAAAGATAACAAGAAAAAAATAAAACCAATGAGGCTATGCACATTATTGTTATTTCACACGGTTTCCTATCATTATTTTTGGCCAAGATCCAAATCTTTTACAACGACTTCACGCTTTCCCTATTTCCATCGCGTAAAATTTAAAAACCATCGGTCACCACTGTGACAACAGCTAGAACACAAATAGAAAATATTTTTACAGTCGATTACAAGGTTTCGAACAAATTTCTTATCGTCCTTATTTATTGTCTACAGTTGTTATAAATTGACAGAGCTTTGTTAGTAATGATTTCTATTATTTCTCGTGTCTTTGTTAGTTGAAAAGTATTCATCCTATTATCATTATTAAGAGAATTGTATATAATCATATTAAATATTAGCCTGATTTGTTTGATTTGATCCACGTAGTATTTGAATAAATTTAACTTTACGATACATCGTTAAAGCCGAATGGTATAAATGCGTTTTACAAACACGCAGTAAATTGTAAATCATGATCTGGTTACATTAAAATTATTTTTTTGGCCATATAATATAAAAGTAGACGCCTATTTTTATAATTAATCTTGCTTCTAAGCAGTTTAGTCACTGTAGCCAGACTAGGCAGGGAACACAGGAATGCTGAACTCATTCTACGATCAAACTGGCTTTTACCACAGGCCATTTTTATGACAATATTTTCCAAAACCTGATCACTATCTGGACAGATGTTTGCTTGATCTGCAAAAATTTATTCCGAGTCTGAGTGATAGGATACCAGGATACGCGTTGTTACTGATACCTACGATTCATGAAGCTATCGTGTGAAGTGGACTATGTATATGACTATTGAGTGCATAGGTTAAATATTTTTCAGTATTTGTTACCATTTGATAGTACAAGCAATGCTTAGTTCGGGGCATAGATAGCGCTGTGTGAAATGTCCAGCATTCACTATTTTTTTTTTATTTATGGGTAGTTTAGCTAGTCACACGGAAAGCGTATGATGATAAACCTAAATAACATACCTGGCGCACTTCATACTTTAAATGCAAAACCACAAGAACAACGGCAAGCTTCATTCAGTGAGATGCTGCGCGTACGAAGAGATACGCGATGGAAAGAGAGGTGTCTTGTAGGTAAATATAATTCTAGGCATACAGCGATACTGTACAGCGCCATGCGAACTAAATTGCACTTTATTACGTCAAAGTCACTGTTTATTCAAATGTGGAGTGATCCTTCTTTATATACCTGATAATACTATATAGGTGATGGTAGGCAGAAGGGCACGAAACTTCAAAAACAGTTTTGAGTGCTTGCCAAGGTTTTAAGATTTATCAACTTTGTTAAGGTAATCAACACTATCCAGATACTGAAATTCCAGTTCCAAATCATAAGGATTTGTGAGCTTTAACATTCACTGGAACAGATAAAGAAGATTATGGGTTACTAGCATCTGCTCACTGCTTCGTTTGCGCACCAGAATTATAGCAACTAGTGTATTTTAGATAACGAAGCATGAACCACTTCTTTCATTCATATTGGTTAGTTATCTACTATGGTTACTGTTTAAAATATACTTTGGGTATTACCACACCAATCGATCGATGCAAAATGAGATCAGTCAATGTCGATCGACAGTTCTTACTAGACGCATCATCAACTAATCTCATTTTACTATCGATCGATGGCATCGATAGTTGCTCGATCGATTGGTGTGGTAACACCCTAACATCTACTCTCTCCGCATTTAGTATCATAACAGGAAGAACTTCCAATGAGGTAATTGCATTAGACTCAGAGGCATCACCTGTTACAACAGCAACCAAAATTATGGATTCTGTGCCAAAACGAGCATACATTCCACACCATTGACACCAATGATTCACATGATTCAGTAACTGTGAAAACATTGCGCTTGGCTGTGAAACCCAATTATTTTCATAATGGAATGTTAGGTTATAAATTTTCCGTATGTCGGTTACGGATCGCCTAATAAATTTAACTAGATCCCGGCGATTCGGCTCAAAACTTCTGGATATCATAAGATTATTAGCCTTATGATTTACGAGTGTTTACGTCGTAATAATTTACCTGCTAGTTGTGTTTTTATAATTTTATTTCTTTATGGTTTCCGGACCTTGCTGAGGCGCCGTCTTTAAATCATTTTTAGAGATTAGCTTTTTTTTCTCTATTTCTTTCATGCGATTTACTAAATCATTTCGTTAAAGTCACGCTATTGTTGCTTGACACTCGCATTTTTAAATGCGCTTCTTAAATCGAGCTATCCTTAGCATGGGAATTCTGCTAAAGATGTTTTCTTTTTCGAGAACAGACTCTCTACCACTAGACATCTCAAACAAAAGTCACGTTGCTTAGTCTATACCCAGCTGTACTATTTTGTCTTCTCTACCGTTGAAAGACTTTGACTCACTGACTCATAATCATGCTATGCAGGTACAAAGGAGCTATAATCTTAAGTACTTATTAATCAGTGTTTAGATGCTTAAATGCTTAAATAAATAAAATGGTTGTCTGTTTTTAGCACTTCCAAAATTATGAAGCAATGGGCTACTAGGTAGATAAGCCTATGTAATTATTTGGGTATTATTATTGAAGTAACCAAGTATTCTATCGTGTTCCTACTGTTTGAAAAAATGAGTATGAGTAGCATGAGTATGAGAAACCTCCTGATCTTCTTTATATGAAACTGATAGCGTAGCTGTGTTTTTATCTAATAAATTTTCAAATTGTCTGTGGAATTTTTAATTGGCCCTAAGCATACATGTCTTTTTTGCATGTATTTTAATATATTTGATGTATTATAATCATACTGGTCAACAACTTGGTCTTTTCCATCTTCCTTTACGGAGATACTTGAACACTCAAAACTGCTATCGGAAAAGAATTGATGCGTTCGAGATGTAGAACTTTAAAAAGATGCTTCGTATACCTTGGACTGCTAAATGAACAAATATGTCCATTTTTAAGGAACCAAACATTTCGAGGATCCTTAGAATATTTTGGACACATAATACGACGCAATCCTGACAACCTCGAAAAACTCACAATCGTGATTTCCCCGTGAGGAAAATTGAGGGACGCAGCCCCATCCGCTGGACCGATCACATCCGCGCCGTTCTCGATACACCACTACACAACGCTATTTGTCACGCCAAATATCGCAACAAATAGAAAAATATCGTTGAAGAAAAAGATTGAGGAAACGATGCACAGAGAGTAAGAGATAAAATATGTACTTTGTCTTTGTACCAATCTGTTAGTTTCCCGAAAATAATAAATATAAAATAAATAAATGTCACCAAAATAAAAAAATAAAACCATCATAAAATATTGTATGATACTACGAAGTATTTTGCTCCCAAGCGATACTTTACGATATCAACACTGGAATGTACATAAAGTAATCTGTACTATAATCTTAAGATCAACGTCATTACGCCTTCACTTGATAGCGATCTGTTCTCGACACTATAAGGATGTTCTCCTGTGCAGTGACTATTTATAGAAAACGGCATAGACGTTAAGTATACGAGATTAATTTCTTCTTCGGCAAAACTAAGATAAATCTAAGATTAATCAGGAGAGTATATTGATGTATTAACCTTTTTTTTTGCTTTAACTGATGCCAAAGAAAAGTAAAGCGCAATTTTAAAATGAATACACTTGTTATTAGTTTAATTTATATTTTTATTTCTATTGTTTTGCATGTTTTTGAGTTGTGCCATTTGTGGGTAAAGGCCTCCTCCGTCTCTAACCACTTTCATGCCCTCTCTGTTAGATCAATCGGGTTCAATCGCACCCAGCAAACTACTAGGAAAGGTTAATGTTTTTATAATTATTGCGTTTACGCGTCCAACAAAATCAATTTGGCTCACTATATACCAAATATCAGCTGCTGAAATAGAGACAAAACTGGCTATTTTCCAGAACCATTCATCGCGTAGATATGGTTTCGGTACCTAAATCAAGATTAAACAATGAATGCCGTAAGGTAAACATGTTAGGTATGCTATTATCTGAGCTACGAGTATTATTATTTGCGAAAAACTGGCTGAAACGCAGGAGGTTTCCAGTTCGTTTTCCGCCACGGAACAAGTTTTTGCATGATCTACATATACTTTCCAGTTCCGACTCTAGATACACTTACTTTTACGTACTTTTAGTTCTTGTTAACCATGATATCGGGAATCTTAATGATAAATAATAAATAAATAAATATTGCTGGACATTTCACACAGCGCTATCTAGCCCCAAACTAAGCAGAGCTTGTACTATGGGAACCAAATAACTGATAGAATACTTATATACTTTTTTTTGTAAATACATACTCATAACCAGACCCGAAACAAATATTTGTAGATCATGCAAACATTTGTTCCGCGGCGGGAATCGAACCCACTACCTCCTGCGTCTCAGCCGGCTATTCACCCAGTGCGCCACGGAGGTCGTCATGTGATGATGAGTGTGTTCTGTATATAAATATTGGGTGTTATTATCTTATTAATTTTTTTTTATTTTATTCTATTTAATTTTATTTTATTCGGAAAACAAAAAGTACTTATTTCTAACAAGAACAACTTTAAACACGTCTTATTACCATTGTTTTCACATATGATATTAAAGTGAGCTTGTTTGTTTAGCTAACATGTTCAAAGCTAAAAGAAAGGTAAAAAATAATATATAAAAAAATAAAATTTTCAATGAAAGTAAAAGTGAGAACTAACAGTTATTGAACAAATTCAAACCAATGTTCCAAAAGAACACGCTTAAATTTCGAGGGATTTAAGTTAAATAAATCTAACTCAGGAAAGTCAACCAGTTTATTATAATAATTAGCAGATCTGATAAAGAATAACTAAACATAAAATAAACATAAACATATGAAATTAAACATAAAGAGAAAGAAAAGGTATCCTTACAGTTCTTGTTGGGACTCGTAACCGTATCATGGAAAGAAGGTGAGGGGAGTCAATGAGAGACTGCAATTTTTACCAATATGGAAATGTCCAATATCTTTCTTCTTTCCCAGAGTGGAAGCATATGGTGCCTTTTGCATCTCGACCCATAATCTTTGTAATATGTTTTACACTTGTACTGAACAAATCTCATAAACCTACGCTGTAAGGATTCTAGTCGATTTATGTAAACATCATACTGTGTTTGTGTCTAAAATTATATGATGATAAATAATATCTATGAATTTAATCGAATGCAGAAGCAAAAGTAGTCTTGTTAGGAGCAACAGGGCTCTTTTTTTACCTTTATACTAATTATGATGAATCATAGAATATTATTTTAATTTTTTTGGGCTTGCCAAATTCCTCAGGGTGAAGAAGCTTTTATAAGGATAGGACGAAAGTCTTAGTGTCACTTAATCAATGAAAAAAATAATTTTACCAAATTGAAATTTAACACTAGATTGACAAAAGCGGCTGTACTTTAAACGTATCAAGAGTTGTTTAGTAACCATCATCTTCCAAACAGAAAAACGCATACATATAATTTAGTTCTATCCGTTTGGAAACAACGATGACAAACACACACATATTCACATACTGAGCAAGGCTTCAAACATAAACACAAGGATCTCATAAGTTTGAAGCTGACGATATTAATAGTAACTTAGTTGAGCAAATGCAATAGTAATCTTAAGCAAGTGTTTATCAGTAAGCTAGTGTTTACAGTTAACAGTAAATGTAACAACTTTGATTACCCAGGTATTGTGATATTCAAGCACTCGGCCACTACTTCACCTGATGGTGTGATTGATGTTAAAGAAGGCTTGCCTTGAAAGAATCTGTTCACTCTGCATTTTAGACTCTTTACTCCGAGGTATAGTTTCTACTCTGACTATAGTTAACCTAAAAAACAGAAACTGGAAGCGAGTACCATTCCTTACTCGTACCTACTAACGATGAAAGTTTCAGTAAGAATATTGAAAAAAATCCATTGCCCATCGTCCGCCTCCATTTCAACTTAGTTCGTCTATTGCTTAGTCATAACTTGACAAGTACATAACAGTTCAATTGAATAATAGTTTAAAATTGACAATTCATACATAAAGCAAAGTCAAAACAAACGCTCACAAAAAGTCCATTACTAAAATAAAATATAAACATTATATTCAATTCAGTAGTAATCCTATCTTCATTGAAAAGCGTGACACGTGTCCAAAGCTCTTTTTCCGGACATTCCATTATGGCGTGAGTGGAACACAAAAATTATAGCCGATCACCGGCAGTCTATATCTGCGCGGGCGCATGTATAACCCGTTTCACGCGCCAGTGGTTGCCAACCATCGTAAGGCGACTTTTAGCTGAAAATTTTACGTTCTGGCTTATAATTACATATCAAGTATCTGATGTGTCATAAACTTTTAACGCATCACTAATAATTAATTATCTTTAGAACAGTTACGCCGTGTTTTGCTCTTTGCATTGACAGGTAGTTTTAAATCCGATCGAAAGGGACCAACCACAATGTTATTATTCCAAGTATGAAAGACACATCTGAGAAATCATTGTTTGAAATAAACAGTAGATAGCTTTATTAAATTTTCCAAATTGGGTTCAAATATTTTAATTAATAATGTAATTTGTTTTCAGAAAGTTCACTTAACATCTATTACATCTTGCAAGCCAACATCGAACCCCTAATTTTGCAGCCCCTTATTCCAATTTCCTCTTAACACAGAAATGCTGAATTCTTGCCACAAAATACCACTAAATTGAGACGTTTTACAGGCCATCTTGCCACCAGATCAAAGTAACACCAGATTTGACTCACAAATGTTGTCGACATCTGGAGGTGACGTCGTCTTTATATTTCCATTGAGATTGTTGTGAATTGACGGCATCAAAGGAATTTCCTGCTCCACTGGGCTACTTTATAAGCTCAAGTGTCTGTTTTGCTTTAATCCATCTGTGATGTTTCACCTGTTGCGATCAGGAATTCAGACTATTTGTATGCTATAATTATTCCCTTTTGGTGTTCGATGAACCGATGCGTTTCGTTATAAATAGAATGCATTGGATTTCCAATACCCACCCGTATTAAAAATCATTGACAGCGCACAGAAACGTAATTTTACAGGATTTTGTGATATTTGTTTCCAGATCAGAAAGTATTTACAAAAGAATAAGAAAATGTATATAAATATTCTATCAGTTCTATGGTTCCCATAGATTTGCTTAGTTTGGGGCTAGATAGCCGCTGTGTGAAATGTCTGCATTATTTAATACTATTTATCTTTCCCTCTAAATTCAGCCTCTACAGCGTCCATGCATAATTGGCATATAGGTATTTTTGATCCCTATCAACCCTCACTTGGTTCACTAACTTATCTTTGTCAAGTATTTTTTTCCTACGCCTAAATAGTTTAGCGGTAGGATAAGTATATAAAATAATTATAGTTTAATTAAGCTATTCTCTGTTTTGTGTTACCGTTTAGTACATCGCTTAATGATGACCTGTTTGGCTTCTATTGTTTTATTTGAATTATATTTTATTAATACAATTATAATATAGAGTTATACAGGTAATCCATAAAGGGACATGCCCATATAATGCTGTCAACTGCACAAAAAATTGCGTTCATCCAAAAAATATGTTACATTTTTTCGTTAATCTACGTATCAATCGATTAACACGAAAAGTAGCCTACAATATTTTAAAATAATAATGAATATGAAAACGACAGGAAATGAAATGGTAGCAAATTGCCTCCAGTTGCAAACATTAGTGTTGAGCCAGAGTTGTTCTGAGACAATCATCGATTGTTGATAAAAGACCATAAATAAAACAATCGATTTATTTGACTGTATTTTCACTGACACGAAAAATCGGTCACCGATTTCATAAGTACGAAACCAAAACGATATTTGTTTCCCAATGAGCGTTTTGTAAATCGTTTTTTTTTTCTCTTTAATTAACCCGGGGGTGGTATTATGCTTGACTCGCGCTGGTAGCGAGCGCCCAAGCGAGATAATCTCACCCAATCGCAGTGCGCGCTGAATTTGCGCTCAGCTGTTGACGCACCGCAATTGATCTAAATCCTCTAGCTCTCAGCTAACCTTGATCATAATCGGCGGGCCGTTGATCTCAGCGCCACCTTCTAGATGGCTTTAGGATTAACCAGTGGAGAGAAAAAAGCGGAAAAAAAATAACTCGGCTTATCTGTAGCATTATCTCGATTTTAATTCGATCAACAAATGAGAGGTTATGAGAGCTTCGCACGATTTTTGCATAAGGCCATGCAGAGACGAGTTAATGTCACGACATGAGATATTTTTTAGTTAGGCACCTATCACTCGTTATTCCTCCCAAATCATCGAATTAAGAACTAACTCAAACGATAGTCGATATCGATCGATATCGACTACCTATTCAATCCAAGTTTACAAAATCAACACAGAAATACATAATGAATTCTATTAAACATCTCCAAAGGTAAATAAGTACATTTTTTTTCGCTTGGGTATAATTGGTACTTACATTTTTCGTACATTTTATTACCTTATTACTACCCCTGACACACTAAATATCTGATTTTCAGAAGTAAATAGGTAGGTACATTTTTGTATTTATCTGTGGCGCTCGTGTTGAATCGAAATAAACTCGATTTTACTTCGATTCAACATTTGCTCAACAGAATCAGATGATTATTATTTCTTTGCATTAAAATATTGAATTTTGATTTACTGGAATAATTGCCCTCATCTGTTGATTGTATAGGAGCGCGATGTCAAAAATGGCACTGTGTGCGCGCGCCTTGAGATTAAATATAATCGATTGCTCGATTTGACCGATTATTTTGCGCCGATAAATCGATATTTCGGGTAATAGTCGATGGTCGATATGCCAATCCCTATGACTGTGCGCGTACGTCATTCACAAACAAGTACCTACACAAGCCGTTTCCTGTGGTCTGTGTCTGTGGCCGTTTCGTTTGTTTTCTCGCGTATTTTTGTTTGTTTGCTGACTTAAAACGATTAAATTGATAGTAATTATCAATATCATAATTTATCTAGGAATCGTTATAATTACAATAATAAACTATTTAAGTTGTAGTTGAATACAGTGAAGTAAAACTGGTTGTTTGTGAAAAATAAAAACTGATTTTTCTCATTATAGTAAACTTTTTTATAACTAACTTCTTAGCTCTTTTATTACTAACTAAGCCTAGAATCATTAGCAATTAGTTTAAAGTGTGTGCAGTGACAGCATTTTTTACAAGGGAGAGTGGGCATGCCCCTTTGTATGCTTCAATATCATGCGTGGCTTCGTTATGTTAAGGGTTTTTCTTGTTAGGTTAGTAGGTACCTATTAGTACTAGACATCTACTATAGACCCAGAAGATAATGTTTTTAACATAAAATGTACGTTTAGTTTTGATTCATTCTTAAATGTACTCGTACATGATTCAAGTCTAAAACTAAATTTCATGATTCTAATCTGTAATTGTAAAGCAGTTATACAATATGTAACAAAAACCCCGTCGGATCCATGAAGAGCGTATTCCGTCATAAAAATTAAAGTCGGGCAGATGTATAAAAAACATATGTATTCAAATAACTTGAAAGTTATTTCATTTTTAATTTCAAGAATTATCTGAATTTTACCCCCCAAATAGGCAAATTTTACCGAGTTGTCAACTCTCGATATTCAGCTGTGGACCGAGCGAGAATGAAGTAAACAGTTATAGTAACTGTAGTAAACAGTTAGAGAATGAACAAAAGTAAGTAGTTGATAACTAGCTTTATGACACGTGCAATGTGCATTGTCTTTGCGTTCGGTATGCATTGAGGATTTTTGTACCGTTTCTTTCTTTTTGAACTAAACTACGAAATTAAAACTACCTATCTATAAAAATTTATAACTCTTGTAATTATGATTGCCGCCGCCGACTTACTATGTTTGCAAGAGAAGAGAAACGGTGTTTTTAACTCGCACAATGAACACGTTTGGGCAATGGAAAATCCGTTTGCTATTAAACCAAGCCATTTCCAACATCGTGGGCGTATTAACGTGTGGGCCGGTATACTCGGAGATCGAATCATTGGTCCGTATTTTTTAAATCGTTTTATGAGCGGTACGAACTACTTGGCGTTTTTGCGCGAAGAGCTTAGTGAAGAGTTGGACGATTTAAACGTGGCTTTCCATCGTTCAATGTGGTTCCAGCACGATGGCGCCCCGCCTCATTTTTTGCGTGCAGTTCGCGATTACTTAAATGAACAGTTTCCACAGCAATGGATAGGCTGGGGGGGACCTATTCCATGGCCTCCACGATCTCCCGACCTCACGCCATTAGACTTTTATTTGTGGGGGCACGTCAAACAAGTTGTGTTTAATAAGCTGTGTGACTCGGAAGCGGAAATGCGAACTCGAATCGTCGCGGCTTTTGAGTCAATAAAATCTGATACAAGTGTGCTGCGAAAAGTGCGTGCCAACGTTATAAAACGGTGTCGAAGGTGCATTGAAGTTGGAGGTCGACACGTGAAACACGACCGCCGAAGTCTTGATCAAGTTGACGTGCTTCTACTTAACTAGCAATACCTACCTAAGCTCTTGTTATGCCCGGGCCACACTAACGAGAAATGCCATTAATTATGGCGATAATGGACGTTAACTATAGGTGTAGCCACAACTTAATGCCCGGGCCACACTAACGAGAAATGCCATTAATTATGGCGATAATGGACGTTAACTATAGGTGTAGCCACAACTTAACGGGATAATTTGACAATGGCATTAACAATGCCGTTTGGCGTTAGGCGATAGCTCAGGAGGCGGTATATCAAAGAGATTAACGCGAGAATTGATGCGATGAAGCGGCCACACTACGTATTGTCAGTGTGCGTCGAGAGCGCAACGGGTTCGGACGTATTTGTTTTTTTACGACGGATTTGCCTCAAAATCGCACGTTTTTGTCTATACGTTATGGCGACGGAGTGGAGTAACGAGAAAGTAATTACTTTTCTTGAGATTCTGCAAACAGAACCATGTTTGTGGGATCCGAAACTCAAAAGTTTCCAGAACCGTGGAACGCAAAGTGATGCTTGGCGCTGAATAATGAAAATATTACCTTTTCAAATAACTGTTGAAGAAATAAAAAAGAAGAAGGAAAGCCTAATGGGTTATTATAGAACCCATTTGAACAAAATTAAAAAAAACTTTGAAGTCCGGAGCTGGCAAAGATGACGTATATTCAACTAATTGGTTTGCATTCGAAACGAATGGATAATATATGTATTAGGTACTTCAAAAGTATCTACACTTTGATACATGGTATGAATGTCAGATAAACAGACAGGAGAAAAAAACTGACAACAATGCAAAATAAAAAGTTTAATATAGTAATACCGGTCATTGTTATATTTGAAAACTAAATTTAAGCTAAATTTACTTTTTAATATAATTATAAACTAAATTTAAACAAACAGAAAGACTTATAGTGTACGATTCCTGTGCAATTGTATCATCCACCATCTTCTTTTTCTTTGTTTCCGTTTTCTCTTTATTCGATAATGATTCAATAAAGTCAAATATTATAAATTTACACTCATGAAATATAGAGCTCTGTCGACGTCCATCTTGCCTGAATTGAAGTAAACTCAACGCCGTTTTTATCGCCAATAATTAGCATTCATGTTGACCGTTAAAGTGTAGCCACCCACTTTAATGCGTTAAAAAATATCGCAATAATTATCGAGATAATGGGCATTGACGTTAAACGCTAGTGTGGCCCCAGCATAACGGGATAATTTGACAATGGCATTAACAATGCCGTTTGGCGTTAGGCGATAGCTCAGGAGGCGGAGCTAACTCCAAGTTCTTTTCAGAGCTAAACCCAAGTTCTTTTCAGAGCTGCAATAAACTTATTGTTTCTTGACTACAATCGTCAACAAAAAAAAACAAAAGACACGTGCACAGGCACGTGTCTTCGTCGTCTAAAGGGCGGTCACCGTCTCCGGCGCGCCGCGTAGGCCGCCGGTGTTGCCAGATGTAAGTTTTAATTTTTGAGCGCCAAATAATGAAATTTAGTAGGGTATTTTTTTTTTCTGTAATAGAATTACATGATTGTGACCAAATATCGATACTATATCACACCCTTAAAAATCTGACAGGGTTTTTGTTACATATTGTATTTAAAAAGTACCGATACTGTGGTTTTCCTATAAATAAATATGGATGCACTTAAATAGGCATCCTCACTCATCCTGTTACAAATGTAGCATTTAATAAATACTTATAGAAGCTTTTGTTCAGTAGACTAATTGGATAGGGCTCAATTTGATTGAAAAAGGGAATATCTCACGCTCATGAATTCACAACATTTGTAGGTAAATGAGTTGTTTACAAAATAAAGCCAACCCGCCAACATATCAATTAATTGAACGGTCAGCAGACTGTCAAATGAAAAAATCATAAACACACCATCAAAATTGATGGATCAATAAGTGCTATGAAAATATTTTACATGTTCATCGAAAACACTCTCTACATCCATTAAAAAGACACGACACAGTGACAAAAATACTTGGGAAAAATATGCGTCTCATTGTTTTTATATACGTCACGATAGTTTTGTGAAATATATGACATTTCTAGGCAAGCTCCGATAAACAAATAATTTTATCAGATGATCTAGCAAAAGACCACATGACCTTGTATAAACTTCTTAGTTTCTATAAACTTGAGTCAAATAACGTAAATAATTGTGACTGCCTATTTCCGGCGGGCAAAATGCGGGATTAGCCCGATCACGTAGATTACGTAGTCTACTGAACTTTGAAGGATTAAAGTCGGGACAGTTTGAACTCTCTTACCATTTTTAGGTTATATGTTTTACGAGTACTACGCGGTACGTCTTTAGGTACAATAAGTAATAAAATGTGCCCTAGGACCCGCGCATATCTGAAAAAATATTCTATGACACTTAGGAAGAAATATGTCAATCAATATAAATAAATATGTAAATAAAACTAGTGGTTCGCCCCGCACTGAGATCTCGCGAGTCTACCATAAAAAAAAATGTATTCGTAATCTTTGACTATCAAGATAGTGCACGAAATAAAAACCAACTAACTTGACCTACAGTTTCATCAAATTACAAGTAACGGGAGTTTACGTTAATTGGTTACTCTTTTTTGGGGTACAAATTGCAGTTATTCTAGATTTCAAATCCTCTATTTGTGATATATAAGCTACACACATACCAAATTACAGCACTGTGGGGTCACTGGTGTACCCTGTGAATTTTGTCAAAGTTTAGTTTTTATCATGGCTAATAACTCAAAAACTACAAAAGCTTTACTAAAAGTAAAAACGGGGTCGAAATGTATTAATGACGACCTTTCATTTGACGTCTCAGTTGACCTAATAGTCTCATTTTCATTTTTTTTACCCCTCTTGAACCCCAATATCTCAACAACCCCCCAAAATGTTTAGCTTATTGAGTCACACCAAAATTGTGCCATTATTACCTACCTATATACCAAATTTCACGATGATCGGATAAACGCTTCGAAAGTTATCCTCGGACAAACAAACAAACATACATACATACATACAACGCCGATTTGCCCAAGTTGACTTGGAGATCTCGCAACGCTGGATCAATTAGATTGTAGACTCAGTAGAATGAGTAGTAGATTATAGGAGCCAGATTGCAATAGTACAACTAATTTGTTTATTCGGTTGATGAATCGCTGATTTTCATTAACTACAAAGGTAAAACAAATAACCAAGGTCTAGTATGAATAGTAATATATCTTCTCCAGACATATTCCCTCCATCCGAGCCACTGACGAATTCTACGTCACGATTCCACGCGCATGACAGAGAACGAAACAGGCAGGTTTTCACTTATTTTTGTATTCCACATTCTGCCCGGAATGCTATAAATATGGGTGGCACACGGATGTAAAATTTAGTGTAACAACACTCGCACTCGGATTCAGTTCTTGTTACTACTGTCAACCCTACACACACCATGGTGAGAGTTCGTGAAGTGTTTCGTGCAAGTGATAGTAATTATGAAGATTTCAAATAGTTCTGTTACAATGAAACAGACATTTTATAATGTGCATTTATATGAATGATCTTCGGAATGATTCATTTTGTATGTTTGTGTAATACACGGATGTTTTAGTGGTTAATTATCTCGTGAACCCAAAATTTGTGTCATTCTAGATACCTATATAAAACAACCAAATTTTTGTGATCTCTGCAAAAAAACCATCCGTTAATAATCTTGTATTTCCATACAACCTAATTACAGTAACAACTCAATGATAAATGATAGAAAGAATTCCTTAGATCGAATCACCTAGTTACCTTGAGTTCTTATGATTTTATCATTTATTCTTAGGCAATACGCCAACTTATTATGAATTTTATTGTTTTCTTTAGGACACGGACGATGATCAGAAAATGGCCATGCTCCGCAAGGCTTTCCAGATGTTTGACACAACAAAGTCTGGTTACATTGATGTTATGAAGATCTCAACCATTCTGAACACCATGGGTCAGCTGTTCGATGACTCTGAACTCAACGCTCTGATTGACGAAAATGACCCAGAAAGTAAGTATTCAATTATGTTCTTAGTTATTTGTTGCATACTGACGTAGGGCATGAAATGCTAGTTTTTCTCGTGGTGCTTTTTACCTATTCTTCATAACAGGTTGTAAAAATAACAATAATAATTTGAGGCAACTTGTCTAAGAGCCTGCCAGATTTCAATTTGCACGTGTTACAATGAACGTTAAATCTGGACAGCAAACAGCTACACCCGAAGTGATCAATCATCATTATTCGTTCACACATGCCGAGGCTACGACACCTTTTCGAAAATAACGGAATATTTTCGACGC
The DNA here is from genome assembly GCA_963924445.1 of Philereme transversata. NCBI lineage: Eukaryota > Metazoa > Arthropoda > Insecta > Lepidoptera > Geometridae > Philereme > Philereme transversata. The sequence goes on from OZ004343.1 coordinate 9,329,383, forward strand.
GGGAACTAATGAAGCTATTTCCGTAGAAGCATTGGAATATCGCCGTATGTTTCTAATGTAGGTATAGAAAGAGATAATAAGAAATATACAATGTTCTCAAACAAGTTGGTCGTCTCTGTGATTTACACAATTTCTGTTTGTTAGTCGAGTTCTGAAATAAACCGAATTTCGGAAAATTCTTACAGATATTTTTTATGGACGAGTACCATAATTAATTTAATAAACAAGTATATTTTTGGTAAAATTAGGTGACTTACTTGGTTTACATGGTATTTATTTATCTATATACTCTTCAAGCCAGAACACAACATGATGCGAGCATTATTGCAAAACAAACATTATGATACCATAGCTAGAGGCCTATATGTGACAAAATATTATCGCTAAGAAATTGTTTGTAATTAAGAAAATATGTTACTATATGTTGCCCGCGACTTCATACGCGTTACACTACTAAATGTGTAAGTAACCTAGAAATAAAGCTAAGCTTGCTGTTGTAACTTGACAGCCCATTTTTATCCCATGGGACCTGATTTATAAGATAAAAAGTAGCCTATGTGGTAATCCAGGTTATAATCTACGTACATACTAAGTTTCATCGAAATCGGTTCAGCCGTTACGACGTGATTGAGTAATAAACAAACATCCAAACTTTCGCCATTATAATATTAGTGTGATGTGATGTGATTGACACTCTCACTATGTTTACTTAGTAGCTGAATGTTATATGATATTGATTTTTTTGTTTGGTTTAAGGCTTAGGCAAGATCAACTTTGATGGCTTCTGCAATATCGCCTCCCACTTCTTGGAAGAAGAGGACGCTGAAGCCATGCAACAGGAACTGAAGGAAGCTTTCAGGTAATTTAACATGAATACCAGATAACGACTTATTAGCTAAAAAAAAAGGATGGTGGGGTTTTATGAAACCACGGTAAAAGTGAAACTTTGTTTCACATTATAGACATTTCACTAAAAATTTTCGTTGGCACAAATGAGTAATAGTCTATACACTACACGGTCAGCTGATGCGAACTATAGGCGCCGCCATATTGGCCTCGGCTGCTCTGACGAGCGCCTTTCACTTTATCCCTACTCCGCGGCCGACCGTCACGCGACATGCAACACACAGACGAAAAAGTTTGAGACGAAGTAATAAAAGTTTCACGTTAAAAAAATACGTTTTTCTGACACATCAAATATTTATGAAGTGTTTCTTCATAAATAATGTATTTTATGTATTATGTTAATGTATGTTTAACGTTTTAATTACCATAGTGATTATGGTGATACAGTGCTAATTGTGGTGTGATAAACGATCGAACAGACAAACATGGCATAACCCTAAATGATCTCGTCTTAAAATCCAAAAGAAAGATTATCTCTAATTTTCCTACAAATTAACTAAAAAGATATAGCCATAAAAATTAAGAATCAATTTAATCTTACCTTTCAGATTGTACGACCGTGAAGGAAACGGCTACATCACCACCTCCACCCTCAAGGAGATCCTGGCTGCCCTTGATGATAAACTCAGCAACTCCGACCTTGAAAGCATCATCGCTGAGATCGACACTGACGGGTCCGGAACCGTCGACTTCGATGGTAAGTTATATCTTTATAAAGATATACAGATATTTATTCCGGGTCTGGATGTTTCTATACCACGTGTTTTGTTATGAACAACATTAAATGAAGACACGGGTAGGTAAACAAATCATATTCATTCATCTTGTAAGTAGTACCTGTTAAACTAACTAAGCCGCATCGTCGCAATACGTTAAAAATTGTTTATTGTAAATGTGTCGATTACTGAATAAATATTCAAGCAATTGGTATTAAACCCACCTTTAAAATCAGTTACTATGATTCCGAATGAGTGTTTTAAATTAATGTCGTACATAACAAAATAGTAATACATACATAAGTATGCATTTACATCAACAAAAATAATATATGTATTATATCAGATATCTGGTTTCCATAGTACAAGCTTTGCTTAGTTTGGGGCTACATAGGTTGTGTGAAATATTCAACAAGAAGAAAAACTTAAATTTTTCTTGCTTGATAATTTAATATGCAACGTACGATATTAAATGAAAACACGGGTAGGACTAATATTATTGTTAAATATATTTTTTTCAAATTCGTTGCAATATAAATTTTTCTATTTTCAAACAAGCCTAATATCAAGTCCTAAAAATATCAATGAAACAACCTGTATAAAATAGGTAATTAAATCATATTAATTCATCATGTTTACTGTTAAACTGACAAAGAGGCATTGTCACATAGGCGCCGTCGATTTAATGTTTAAAATTGTTTAAGTATTGAAAATGTTGTAATTACTGGATAAATATTCGAGTTATCGGTATTAAAGCCACCTCTAAAATTTGTCAATGCGATTCCGGATGTGTGTTTTAAATTAATGTCGTACGTAGCATAACAGGTTGTATTCACCAGGCAAGAAAGGATGAAAATGTAAATTGGTTTAGAGCCTTTTCTGTGACTGTCACTATATAAAAAGCCTCTATTTAACAGTACTATAAACATTCATTATATTTTTGTCATCCAATAATTCCAAAATTGAAGAATACTTAGTAGTTACAAATAAATAAATGAATAAATATGGCTGGACATTTCACACAGTGCTATCTAGCCCCAAACTAAGCAGAGCTTGTACCATGGGAACCACATAACTGATAGAATACTTACGAGTATGTAATTTTTTTTTGTAAATACATACTTATAATATATAGAAAAACATCCAGACCCAGAACAAATATCTGTAAATCATACAAACATTTGTTCCGCGGTGGGAATTAAACCCGCTTCCTCCTGCGTCTCAGCCGGCTGTTCGCCCACTGCGCCACGGAGGTCCTCAAATATTCTTATACGACGTGAATCTAGTGGATAGCATATGCAGCTGCTATTACTTTCAAAGATAAAATAGCTCATAAATCTAATACAAACACACATACATACGATCATACGTAAACATGACATTACACATACCGAAACATACCGCAGCGTGTGATTTGACATCCGAAATTTACGATGTATCGTATAACAAAAAATTTGGTTATACAAAATTTATTTTGAATTTAGATCAAACAAAGCGTTTTGAGAGATGAAAGCAATCGTTTTGAGACTTTGAATTTATAATATCTTTTACAATTATATAATACCAGCTGTTGTCCGCAACTTCGTACGCGTATACTACTGAATGTGTGGGTAACCTAGAAATAAAGCTGCACCTTGATTTAACAGCCCGTTTTTATCCCATGGACCTGATTTATGGGATAAAAAGTAACCTATGTGTTAATCCGGGTTATAATCTACGTAAATACTAAATTTCATCGAAATCGGTTCAGCCGTTACGACGTAATTGATTAACAAACAAACAAATAAATAAGTAAAGACACATCAAAACTTTCACATTTATAATATTAGTGTGATTTGTGTTTTTTCTAAGTAGTGTTCTTTTGAAATAATATTCTGATTTTATTTGTTGCAGAATTCATGGAGATGATGACTGGAGACTAAGCTTATCGTCCACCTATCAAACATATTAGTATTAATAGATATTTTATAATTAATAATAAATTGTATTAAGACTAGTACAAATCCGAATGCGGTATTAGCATAGTTGTTAATTGCAGTTTTTCTATCTTATAGATAGGCAATGATTTCTATTCAAAAGTAAGCCAGAATCTTTGAGTTTGTTCCAATGTATTATTACCGGAATAATTCACACGAACAAATCCCGACAATTATATGCTAATATTTATAACGCATAATTATTTGGTATTAAGTAACAATGAAAAAATATATTAAATAGTTTACGTACATACCTTATGTTTTTATATATTTGACCCAAATTTGAAGCTTTTATTTATAAGTGCTTCAAGAGAGCATTATGATTTGTGAGTAATTGTATGAGTTAGGTAAATAACTACTCTACCTGCCGTGCACATTCACAAAATAAATAAATAAATAAATATTGGTGGACATTTCACACAGCACTATCTAGCCCCAAACTAAACAGAGCTTGTACTATGGGAACCAGATAACTGATATAATATTTATATACTTTTTTTTGTAAATACATACTTACAATATATAGAAAAAATCCAAACCCGGAACAAATATTTGTGGATCATGCAAACATTTATCCCGCGGGAATCGAACCCGCTACCTACTGCGTCACAGCCGCCTATACGCCCAATGCGCCACGGAGGTCGTCCAAAAATGACGAATGATACCAACAAACTTAAAAATACCCCGTGTTAAGTTTCTAGAAAGAGAAGACACTCAGTGCATTGTTGATCAAAGGTACACAAATAGCATCTAGCTTCTGATTTATACATCCTGGCTGAGTGTTTAGTCGTTACGTGAGCGGTAGGTAGGTACTTATCTAAATGTTTCCACAAGATCCCTAGCACAACACGTTGAAAGTGGTGAATTGCCTTCTGACGTGCTCATGACCAAAATTAGCTTATTCCAAGAGTCGCAATTGAAAAATTGTCCAATTGCATTTTGTTTCCTGTGAATAATGTACAGTCTTGTCGACAAGGTAAAGAAAAACATTAAAGTAAATTAAACTCAGGTACCTACTCAAAGTCAAAGTCAAATATTTTTATTCATTAAAATCACAAGGACCACCTTGAAACGTCAATTTTACTGCCTGTTCCTTCGCGACCAAGCCAGGGATTAAATGCAAGAAACAAGGCTGGTTGTTTTTTTTAATGATCCTTTTAGAATACACAACCATACAGAAAATAAATTACGTCTAAATTGTAACATTTTGAACGAGTCGGAGCAATTTCAATCCCAAGCTTTTCTATCATCCTAAATAATCCGATTTTTTAATAGTAGGCTTTTTTATAAAGATTTTGCTTAATTACGTTTTTAAATTTGTTAATTGTTAATTTTTGTACATCCCTAGGGAGTTTGTTATAAAAGCGTGCACCTTGCCCTTTAAACGATTTACTAACTTTATGAAGTCTACAAATGGCAACAGCGAGTTTATCTTTATTTTTAGTACTAAAATTATGATTATCGCTATTTTTCTTAAACAAATTAATATTTTTGTGAACGTACATCAGGTTTTCGTAGATGTATTGACAAGAGATGTCATAATATTTATTTCTTTAAACTTATTGCGTAATGATTATCTAGGGCCCATATTATAAATTGCACGAACAGCCCTCTTCTGCAGTACAAAAACGGTGTTTATATCTGCAGCACTCCCCCACAGCAGGATACCTTTTGACATAATGCTGTGGCATTTCGCATATAGTAAGCATTTTGATTTTCTATGTACAACATAATTACCTACACTTCTTCGATTATTTAAGAATAACAAACAATTATAATTATATGTAGAAAATCAGTAAGAGTTAGTAGATAGATAGAAAATGATTGCACTTATGAACTAATAACATAGGTGAACTTAATGCTATTAAGCATTTTCTTCAATGTGACATAAAAAGTTAGAAGCTTATATCATATCATGATCCATATCCGTTGCGTCAAGCATTATTATATATTAAAAGTAAATGTTTGAACACAACTAAGAAGTTAGATCTGCTGTTTATGTGTACAATTTAGGTGCTAAATTGAACTAAGACATACACATAGTTGTTATACAGAAGCACCTAGGTATTTTAAAAAAACAAAATCAGTTAGTAATATGTTTATTTGGTACAACAATACAACTGAATCATTACATTACAATAAACAGATTAAAAAATGCAATCAACAACACCACATAGGATGAACAGATAAAATAAAGATAAGGTACCTATAAACAAACAGAAGATTTCTAGAAAGACAAAAAACAATGAAATAGAAACGTACAGAAGTTGTAAAAACTAGTAGGCAGGTAGGCGCTTACTAGGTAAAATAAAAAATTACATCTTATTTTTACTAACTTCTAAACTGACAAAAACAGCCATGGCCCGACATATTCAAAGCCTATAAAATCGAAGACTTGACGGCAATTTACTCATGAATCTACCTAAAAATAAAATTAATATAAATTGATATTTAAAATAGAATTGTGATTGAAAAAATGCATAATACTAAAACTCTGTCCACACAACTGTATTATGAAAAATTGTTCCTATTAAACCGAGCGTCGCAAGGACCTCAATTGGATCAGGAGAAACATAGTTATTATGGCGACCCTCGTACCCATATAAGGCCGTATTTACTATTTACTAACAGCAGTCAGGAGTATGTCATAGTCATGGTACGACTCCAGGTTATCATGTTTCTGTGGTTTTTGTTTTTGAGTCGTGTGTTGGGCGTTCCTACTGATGAGTTTGGAGAGTTCACCAAAATTACTGAAGGAGGTATGCTTATGTTTTATTATCCAGTTGATTATCTATCCTTATTACGATACTTAATAATGAAAAAGTTATTTAAGTTTCTCGATTACGAGTGACGAAAAGTTAAAGATGTGTCGATCTCCGTGGCCCAGTAGTCGGGTTCGATTCCCGCCGCAGAACAAATGTTTGCATGCTCGTTGTTTCTCTATAATAACATACTCGTAAGTACCTATAAGTACCAAGGTATATCTTTACAAAAGAAAAGGAAAATAAGTCTCCTAACAGTTATCTGGTTCCCATAGTATATGCTCTGCTTATTTTGAGGCTAGATAGCGCTGTGTAAAATGTCCAGCAATATTTATTCAATACTAGCTTCCGCCAGCGACTTTGCACGCGTTGTTTGTCAGCCAAAAGTAGCCTATGTTTGAATCCAAGTCATAATCAGGACACACCAAATTTCATGGAAATCGGTTCTGCCATTATGACGTGATTGAATAATAAATAAATAAACAAACATCAAAACTTTCACATTTATGATATTAGTGTGATTTATATATCTCTGATAACGCTCAGGCCGCACATCCATATAAAAATGTATTAACGTAATCCTTGGCGGGTTAAGTGGCTAGCTAGTAAACTTGTTTAGTCAAAATTACTCCTATGTATGCGTATTGCTTGCAATATTTGGCCTTGGTATTCTAATTTACTAGTTAATAAAATTCTCTACGTCTATTTTCTTCAGATATTCTGCCAAATGAAGATAAACTACTCATGAATATTGTTCCTGGATATGCCTCAAGCATTGAAATTAAACATACCGAAATCCATAAAAAAAGTAACTTGCCTGATTTGGTCGGCATTGATATGGTAAACAATAATATTTTATAAATTGAAATCTTGTTTAGAATCTGTTATTTGAATGTAATGTTACTGATCTTTGTTTTTAGGGTAATAAATATGCCAGAAACTTGAACGCTTGGATAGAAAAAGGAGTTACTAAGAGAGGGTTAACTTTTACTATTTACAATGATGACATGAGGGAAGCTGCCGTGGCATTGTTTAGATTGTATCAATCGCTCAGCAGTGAAAACTATAACATTTTGGATAAATGGGCTGAGAAAAACATCAATCACGAAATGTACATGTACGTTGTACGATTGAATTCATTGTATGGTAGCAACATTTCGGAACGTGATCTCCTGCCACCGTTCATTTCGAACCCACGCTATTTCGTGAATGCCGAAACTATAGCTAAAGTGTTCACAATAATTGATGATATAAAGGAGTTCGGACAGATAGATCCAGAGATATCTGAAATATATCAGTATAATTACCAATGTAAAGAGTGTCCTGGATGTATTACAATAAATAGTAATTACTCCGGATGGAACAAACCCAAGAATGGAATAGACGAAGAAATCAATTATTTCAGAGAAGACGTGGGGCTGAACAGCTATTATTTGGGATTGCATGTGCTACACCCATTTTGGATGTCCAACGATGAACTTGATCAGATTTTTCCAAGACATGCTGAACAAAATTACTATGCGCATCAACAACTAATGGCAAGGTACATGCTAGAAAAAGAACATTTACGAAATCAAAAAACCAATCATGGCCAAGATGGAAGGGATTATGTTCCAAATTTGAGCTACAAAAATGGACTTCCGTTTCCAACAAGGTCTTGCGTAAGAGGAGATTGGGATGATGAGAAGGCTTTAATTAAATCAATCGATATAGCTATCAGGGAATGCATAGACAGAGGACTTATATTAATGGTAAGTCTCGATTTGCAAAACAATGTATCAGATACCAACTTACTAATTTCTTATTCCCTATTAATCATTGTTTAAAAATATTTCAGGATAATGGAACAATGATCAATATGACTGATGATAACCATATTGAAGAACTGTCTAGACTTATCAGCGCTAACTTAGATGGATTAAGAACTGCTAAAGTTATAAGATCTGTATTTGGCTACGGAAGCAATAAGTCTCCTATTGACGAGTAAGTAGAACATCATACACAAAAATAATTAATTCTTTGTTTTTTCATTAGTATTCTTACCAAAACATAAATAATTTACAGGTATAACCCAGCTCCATCACTTCTTCATCACCCTGAAACATCTTTAAGAGATCCCGTGTACTGGAACTTAATTAAGTATATGTTAAACTATTTCACTGATTACAAAAATACCATAGAGCCATATGACCTTACTCAATATGAAACCGATGATATTAAAATCACCGATACGGAAGACACTAATATAAATCTAACAACTTATTTTCATTCGTACAAGTTCCCTTTGGATTATGCTAGAAATGTACAAGTTGGAGATGGCGATGTTAATAGTACTTTCATATCAGTTAAACAAAGAAGATTAAAGCATGAACATTATAAAATTAAATTAGGCTTTGAATCATCAGTTGATATTATGACTGTAGTCAGAGTTTATTTGGGCCCGCAATGTAGTGGTAGTGATTGTTGGCAGGCGTATTCAAAATTTTTTGAACTGGAAACCTATTTGTTAAAATTACAAAAGGGCTATAATCCTGCTATATTTTCTTCTAAGGTTACTGAAAGCCATTCTTTTGATTCTATGTTTGATACTGTAAAGGTCGATACTGGTCGTAAATCAAATGCATACAGTATATTTAAGTTCCCAGATAATTTGTTAATCCCTCGCGGTCTGGAAAATGGTTTGAATTTGACTTTGTTTGTAATGCTTACGCCTGCTGAGGAAGAAGAACCAACAAATAATAATGTAAATTACAGAAGACCGGCCACTCTTTACGATTCCAAGCCTCTAGGGTTTCCGTTCCATAGACCAGCTAAAGGCTACAAGATGTCGGCAAGCAATTACAGATTTTATAATGTAACAGTTTATCATAAGCATCAACCTGATATAGAACCTGAAGGTATATTTTCTCCTAATTTGCACTAATATAGCAAAAATCCTTAAATATTTTCATAAATTGAAAATACGGGGAAGGGTTCTAAAACCTATCTTGCTTAGACACAGTCATAAGCAAATTAATTAGAACAAGTTAAAAGTAGGTCACGATTGATTTTTCAAAAACGTGTAATACGCTAACAATGTCTAGTGTTTTAAGCCTTAGTCTACCAGACTACAAATAAAATACAAACAATATTTTTATGATTTTATTTATTTATTACACACTTTCTCTCATATGCATAAAGTAATAAGTTAATTGATAAACTTTATATTAGTTATCCTGATACTTTCTGACTATGTTCCAATATCTATTTAATAAAGGAAAAACACTAGAAAACTAAAAGAGGTTTATAAATAAAGAGGGTTACAAGATAGCTCTTTTTAGAAAAGGCTTTTGAGAGTATTTGGTTTTTTATAGCTTTTCTCTCTTCATAATTTATTTAGGGACTTCGTTTTTGTGTCCAAAATAGGATGGAACGTTGAAATTGTAAGGGTACATTTCTCCCTCATGGTAGATAGAGACATCCTTGAAGTACATGTTAGGCTGTTTGAAGTAGAATCCGTTGTACACAGGGCGGTCGAATGGATAGCTGTAAGGCTTGTTGTCAAGCACGTATTCCTTGAAAGGCTCGAACTCTTTAGGGATTTCTTCATGAGGATAAGCAATTACGAACAGCTGGAAGGGGAAACCATCCTTAGTACCCTTTGGCAACATCAACCTGTTAGGTTGATTATCGAACTTTTCAGCCATATCTTTAGGAACTGTGCCATGCTCCATCATTTTAAGGATAGCGTCAGTTGACACGGAATCTTCTTTGAAGAAGAAGAACTCATCAGAGTGGCGTGTAATTTGGTTTTTACCGACAGTAAGCTTGTGGTCAAACATATCCAGAAGCAAAAAGTGATTCCAGTTGTTTTCAATGGAGATAGGGTAGCCCTTGCTGTCGTATTTGGGTCCCAGGAAAACTCTGAAGACGGCGTTGGTTTCTACGTCAGATTTAATGTCCACAGTCGTAGTAAAGACCTTGTGGTTAAGACGAGGTTGACGAACAACAAAGGAGTACGGGTAGGAGTTAAGTTCTTCTTGGCTGAAATAGACACCGTTGGTGGCGTTAAATTCGAACATGTCGAAGAATGTGACCAGTTTGTCGACCTTCACGTCTTCAATTTCAACTCCGTTGAAAGCGAGGCTTTCGGGCTTGTGAGGAGCGAGGTGTTTCTTGAACTGCACAATGTAACTGATGATTCTGTTGTACATCTGGAAGAAGGCTGGGTCACGGATAGAAGTCTGGTAGAAGTCCAGAGAACTAGGCAGGAAAGTATACCTGAAAAAAAAACATCGCTTTTGTTATGTACGAGAATAAAAGTAATATACCTACTATTTTTTATTCATAATGATTTTGTAAGCCTACTTTACAAGGGGACAATATTATTTGATCGTCTAGAATCTATAATATTTGTTCTATTGTAAATGTGCACTTTTTCAATAAACGATTTTGTTATGTTTTATCTTTAATCTAAATGTGTTACATTAATTTTTACGTCTATATAAGTTGATCAACAGATAAATTATGAATTAACTGCATTCAAGGTAATTATCGAATTATATTTAAGCGTCCATTATACGTTATGTAAATTATATTTGATCCCCTTTTTGAATTATTGGTCAATATACATATTAAATAAATAATACTGGACATTTCACACAACGCCATCTAGTCCCAAACTAAGTAAAGCTGCACTGTGTACTATGGGAACTAGATAACTGATAGATTACTTATTTTCCTTTATTTTTGTAAAGATACATTTATAGAGACACACAACACAAAGTACAAATATCTGTAGATCATGCAAACATTTGTTCCGCGGTGAGAGTCGAACCTGCAACCTACTGCGTCTTAGCCGGCTATTTGCCCACTTTGCCACGGAGGTCGTCACTTAGATCTATAGTATAAATTAAACTTCAACAACTGGTAGGTTAGGTAAGGGGTTAGTATATAAAATGACGTCGCGTCGGTGTGAGCCGAGCGAACAAAGCGAGCGTGGCACGGCAGCGGCCGGCGAGCTCCAAGGTTAGATTAGGTTAGTAAATAAGTAAATTGAATTATAAAAAACATATTTCCAAACTATAGTTTTTAATAATTATTTCTCTTGGTTTTGGAACTACTTAATTTTTACATCTCAAAAATTTATTTCGTAGCTCAAAATTATTTTATGCGTCAAAGAAAGAGGACCAATCATTAAAAAAGATGACCAATTAGATTGTCTTGCTTGCTGTTTTTTGCAAAATTAGAATGATTATATAAATACATGCCCTTGGCAAATAATACCATAGTAAACCGAAAATAATTTACGTCAAACCGTATAAAAAAGACACTAATTTCATTATTAATTATAACATTTGAACTTACTTGTCAACGGGGCGAGGAGCAGCGCTAAGGAGGTGACGAGCGGCAGCTTCGTATGAGTGTTGGTAAGTCTTGGTTTCCTTCTCCTTGAACAAATCAGCATTGTACTGCCAGAAGTTGCCAACAAAGTTGAGGGTCTTAGGATCATGGAAGTCTACATCTTGGTCGAACTGAAAATACAAGTAAATTATTATTAATAATGGATGTTAGGACAATGAAGCAAGAAAATGTAGAAAAGAAAATGTGATTTCACTGTCTAATATCTACATGAACTTACCGCCTTGAAACGACCGGCTTCCAAGAACTGAAGGAAGGATTTTTCAAAACCGTCTACGAACAGAACACTTTCATAGTTGTCTTCCACGTTCACGTTGTAGAAGTCTGGCCGCTGCACGAATGGATAGTAATTAGTGGTGAGCAAAGGATAGTAGCCAGTTTTGATCGGGCTAAACCAGGAGAACTCAGTAATTGGGCCCAAGCCGTTGGTCAGACGCTCGAAGTAGTAACGGTTGAGGAGTTGCTTGTAGAAGAAGTAGTAGATTTCACCACGACGTTCTTTGAAGGGTCCGAACTTGTCTCCGTTCCACCAGAAAGGCAACTGAGCGTGGAACCAGTAGTAGTAGGAGTTCAAGCCGACATCTTCGGTGAAGTAGGCCAATCTCTGCTCTTCATTATTAAAGACGAAAGCGCTGGAGTAGTTAGCGTAGCAGACGTATTTGCCATCCTCTTTGACTAAACCATAATCCATAGCCTTGGTAGGAAAAGCGATACCTTCTTGTTCCTTCACGAAGTTAAATTTGTTCATGATGTCCACGTTGAGGAACAGTTCTGGGTACATTTCATAAGGAGCTGGGAGGATGAGGCCCTGGCAGTCGGGTCTCTGCAAGACAGCGATGTAGAAGGCATACAAGAATTGACCGGGGTTAAGGAAGATACGGCCACTTGCTGCAACCTTGTAGAAAGTGTCGAAGTCCTTGGCATAGTAGAAGACATGGAAGAGAGCAATAGTCTCTTCTCTCAGCTGCTCGTAGAAGATGGAGAACACTTTATCCTTGGGCAAGAAACCGCTCTTCCAGTAGACCATGAATTCCTTGATAGCCTCCGGGTTCTAAAATAGAAAATTATTTGTTACAAAACGAATTAATCATATAAGCATGACCATAACATATAAGCATGACGCGTTAATAATATAAGTATGACTCAAAAAAATCTTACAGTGAAAAGATCTATGTTCTTTTCGAGGTCCCAGTCCAAACCAACTTTGTAGTATTCGGCATCGTGGTTCACTTGGTATACATTTTCTAGAAGACCGAGCACTTTCTTCTGCTTTACAGCAAACTCAGCATCAACTGAAATTAAAGTAAGTAACGTGATATAAGTAAATTGTTTCTTGTTATAACATATATACAAAAAGTATGTATACGCAGAAAAACTGATTCACAAAATACCATAACTGGTATAGATTAACACTTTAAATAGAACATTACCTAAATACTGTTAAATTTTACTTAATAAACAGTGCAGTTAATTCTGTTGGGCTTTCTGAGGACCCTTACAAAAAATTGTATTTGTTTGTTCTAAAGCAATAAATAAAAAAGGTCAAATTGAAAAATTGGTACAAAAGTCAACCCTACCCCTTAGAGTTATTTAATCTTACTATACTGAGAAAGTTAAATAGGCGAGTGAACAACTACAATTTTACGAGGTTTACCAAAATATTTTAGATATATACCTTCCCTTCAAATTACTGCAATACTTTAAAAAGTGGTCAGCATAACCTTTCTTTACAAATGTTATGATGGCGAAGACAAAAAGATTAAAACCACATTTATACTTTAAGTTATATGCTTTGACTATTGGAATAGAAAATCCTGGCAGAACAATAGGGATATTTGTTGCTTCAGCCAGGGAGCAAAGATTAAGACCAAAAAAATGTTGGGATAACAAATAAAAAAGGTACATAGGCGATAAATACCCATTTAAATCAGTTATTAAGGATTAAGAATTCTTACCTTTCTTCGTTTTGAAGTTATAAACAGGCGCAGCCAGTTCTCCTAAAGCGAGGGCAATAAGCCCAGCTAAAACTAGGACAGTCTTCATTCTGTGCAGCCGACCACCAACTGTACCAAATCAACTTCTATCCCGAATTATATACTATTTGCTATCAGCAAAATGTAAAAACAAAAATTATCAGTTCTACCTTGGTGACAACTTGTTTTACTTTCATATCTATCTGAGTTGAAAGTTCATCTTAGGTATACCTAAACTAGTTCATTATACTTTTGGCAATAATAAAAAAATATAAATATTGGATGATAAGATAGTGGAAAGCTATCACAAGTTCAGCCAGCAAATGATTTAAAAAATTCCATATGTTTATTTTTTTTCATGTTGTCTGGTAATAATGTTAGTATACTCGTAAAGGCATGTCAACAGATGTTTCAAATCAAAAACTTTATTGGGGTACTCGGTACTAAAGAGATCGGCAAAATATTTTATTTTTAGTTAGACAGATAGAAGTGTAAGTATCTTGGATAGTACACAAGACAACTTTGCCTTAGGGGTTACTTTACTAGTGGGTTTTACTCGTACTTCATACTGATTTTGATCAATTTTGTGTTCACCAAAAAATATCTTAGAAGGTTATAGATAGAAAGGGTGGCATTTTTTGACCACCTCTGTGATGCAGTGGACGAATAGTCGGCTGAGACGCAGAAGGTAGCGGGTTCAATTCCCGCCGCGGAACAAATGTTTGCACGATCTACAGATATTTGTTCCGGGTCTGGATGTTTTTCTATATATGATAAGTATGTATTTACAAAAAAAAAGTATATAAGTATCTATCAGTTATCTGGTTCCCATAGTACAAGCTCTGAGGGCTTAGCCAAGTTACAGTCGATAAGCGATGACGCTAGTCGATACGTCCGAAAATGTATGGGTTTTGACAAATGCTATAGAAATACCACGTGATCCAGCGACAACAAATGTATGTAGAAATCGAATAGATTCGTGGCGAATGTAATTTGGCTACGGGCCCTGCTTAGTTTGGGGCTAGATAGCGCTGTGTGACATGTCCAGCATTATTATTATTATTATTTTTTTGTATTTATTTTCATATATTTAGGGTTCCATACCTCAAAATGAAAAAAGGAACCCTAATCAGGATCACTTCGTTGTCCGTCTGTCTGTCTGTCTGTCTGTCAATACCCTTTTTTTCTTAATATCAAATTGTTAGGTCTACCGTCCCTTGGATCTGTAAAAAAATCAAGCATAGTCAACGCAATCAAGGTTTAATCCATAAATACAGCCATTTATGGCTCACAATTTAAATTGTAAATAAATCAAAATATAGGTACATGTATGTATATAATATACTATGTAGTGTACTTCCCGCTATAAAATTTGGCATGCAGCAAGGTCTCACAAGTAAAGGAAAAAATCCGAATATCGTTAATTTTTAGTCAGGTCGCAAAAATTCCTGCCCTATGTGAAAGTTGGGGGTAGTTTTATTTATCACTCATCCACCCTGTCTTATGGGATGCCGTTGAATAGGTCTTTCAAAAACATTATAAGATTTCCTCAACACTTTCTTGATACAAGATCCGGTTTACGAAATATAAAGCCTTAAAGTTGACATTTTCGAAGTAGTCGTATGCCCCCGCTTCTTCCAGCCAGCATATTATTATTGTATGCCTAAAAAGTGTCTACAATAGTAGCAGGTAACTATAGTAAAAAAGGAAAATTATAAAAGTTCAGTAGACTTTACTAGTTTACGAGCAGTAGTCGACCAACTTATGTCTGTAGTTGGGTTTGTTCGTTATAATGTTTGGCTCCCACATTGAGTCGAAAGCCCATCTGGCCGCTAAAAAGTTTGGTATACTTCCAAAGGTGAGGCATTAGTTCACACCGGGACAGTAGTTTTATCAGACACAAGTCCGATAATTTCTGAAGTACTGTTCTCACCTCTGGGATGGATTAGCGAAATACTAGCTAAACGCTCTAGATTTAATTGAGAGAACAGCCAAGAAGTTCATTTGGAATGATGAGTTAGCAGATACTACACAGCCTGGAGCATCGTCGAAAAGTTGCAAGCCTCTCGGTTTTTTATCGGATACGTTTCGCAGAGTGTGCTGCGGAGCTTTTCAATCTGATCCCACTATTCTATCATTGGACAACCAGAGACTCTACGGTACGCCACCGCTACATGGTAGACATACTTCCCATACGCACAAAGCGGTACTCTTCCACCTTTATTATGCACACAGCCAAGGAATGGAATGCCTTGCCTGAGACTGTGTTTCCTGATAACTATAACCTAGGGGTATTCAAGTCGCGAGTGAATAGGTTTATTCTAGGTAAGCGTGTACTATCATAGACTACATCATCGCTTACTATCAGGCGAGTCAAATGCTAATTCATAAATGATTGAGCGAAGCGAGATCTCTAAATCAACTTGGGCAAATCGGCGTTGTATATAAATGTATGTTTGTTTGTCCGAGGATAACTTTCAAAGCATTGATCCGATCATCTTAAAATTTGATACATAGGTAGGTAGTGATGGCATAATTTCGATGTGACTAAATGAGCTGAAAATGTGGGGGGGTTGTTGAGACATTGTGGTTCAAGATGGGTAAAAAAATGAAAATAAGACTATTAGGTTAAATAGGGCATCAAATAAAAGGTTTTCATTAGTACATTATTATTCATTAGTACCCTGTTTTTATTTTTAGTAAATTTCTTGTAGTTTTTGCGTTATTAGCCATAATGAAAACTGAACATTGACAAATTCATAAAATTCAAAATTCCATTGACCCCACAGTATTGTAATTTGGTATGCGTGTTTCTTTAGTGACACAAACATAGGCAAAAGTCTGAAATCCAGAATAACTGCAATTTGTACCCCAAAAATGATTAACCAAATTACATCAACTCCCGTTACCTGTAATTTGAATGAAACTGTAGGTCAAGTTAGTTGGTTACTTTTTTCGTGGCACTATTTTGATACAAATTCAAGTCAAAGATTACAAATAATTTTTTTATTTTATTATTTAATATGTTTTTTGTTTTAATCGGAGACTCGCGAGATCTCAGTTCGGGGCGAACCACTAGTTTATATAAAAACAAAATAAAAATGTTCTACAAAATTACCAAAATAACTGCAAAATTTAACTTTGCATTTGAATATGTCAGATACAGTGGTACTGGCTATGGATATGGAACCCTTTACTGTGCGTGATTCTATACGCGCTTGACCAATTATTATTTTTATAACTTTCCTTTAAGGACTTTTCTACGATATTCTTAAAATGAAGTGCCAGTGGTGAATCTTAATAACATGTTATTCTAAACTAATAGATCAGAAAGAATAAGCAATGTTCCCCGCGGTCACAACTTGTATGGGTGATTGCTAGTTCCATTTACAATTAAGTACACACGGCTACACATCAAGCTATACATTTCCACTTTATGCTGACCTTTCATTGTACGGCATTTATGGCAGCCTACAACATATTTGCCCATGCCTGTTCTGCAGCAACACCTAACCCATGCCACTGTCCCAAATTGGAGCGCACTCTAAGTATTAAATATTTAGGTGTCTGGTTGGATGGAACCATGTCTTGGGTGCCGCATATTGAGTGTACAGTGTCCAGAATCAGAAAATTAATGTACATTTTTAAGCAACTTCGTAACAGCGCTGACTTCCCTTGCCTTAAAATGGTTTACTTTGCTCTAGCTCAATCGGTCTTATCCTACTGTATTACTGCATGGGGTGGTTCTGCTAAGACTCTTATGTTGAGAGTGGAGAGAGCCCAGAGAGCTGTACTGAAGGTCATGACCTCTAACCCTAGACGCTTTCCCACTACTTCCTTATATTCAATCTGTGGAGTTCTTACAGTGCGACAGCTATTTGTCCTAGCGACAGTTTTGCGGAAACACAGCGCACTCTCATTCGATCCAGTTTTGAGCTCCGTTAAGCGTCGTTCTGATAAGGTTTGCAGCATACAGCCCCACAAAACTGCCCTAGCTGGAAGACACTACTTTTAAGCTGTTCTTTGTACAACAGAGTAAACAAAGCTATTGACATTTATCCTCTGACATTCCACAGATGTAAAATTAAATGCAAAACCTGGCTTCAATCACTAACGTACGATGATACCGAGAATATTATGATTCCCCCTACCTAGCAAAATTACACACACGAGAACACGCACGCACTCACACAAACAAACTCCCGCACACACTCGCTTCTACACACACATACACACACACACACACACACACACACACACACACACTCCACATAAACACATCACACACACACGCACACACATGTAGTATTAACTTAAAATTATAATCATTATTAGAGGAAAAAAAAAATTACTTATAACGACTGCTGGAACATTGTTCTGTTCGGTTTTGGAAGAGGGCGCTGACACTGCTACTCAGTTTTTCTTAACTTTTGCAGTTGTCAACGTTTTCATTTGTATATTGTACTTTATTTATGTTCCAAATAAATAAATTTGAAATTTGAAAAATTTGAAATTTGAAATTTAGTCATCATCATCATATCAGCTATTGAATGGCCATTGCTGAACATACAATGGGCCTCCCTGATAGATTTCCAGGGCAAGCGATCTAGTGCGGCCTGCCACAGCCACAGCTTGCGTAACGATCCCTAAACGTAATTAGTGACTATTAGTTATTTATATAATTTGACAACACTCTTAATCATATACGGTGTTTGATAATAGACGCACAAAAATGAAAGAGGTTATTTTGATGAGCATAATAAATACATTTGTAAAATGTTTACCATCGAAATGTGAAATTTATTTTGGCATGTAAAAACCATCGCCATCTAACCACAGATACTGTATTGGTGACGTCTCAAGATATCTCTTGTCCCTTTCTAACCCAAAACCCGCAGCCATTTCCGAAAGAGATATCAAATCTGCCTTTATTTTTGGATGTCGTTTGCAAGAGTAGGCAGTAGGTAAGTTTCACATCGAATTAACCACATAAACTTAGTCGATTTTCTTTAAATTTGATAATATAACTAGTAGTTTTTTTTTCGAGAAGTCTTTTTTTATGTTTTGAGAAACCGTCACTTGAATATCTTCAGTAGGTATATTACCAAACACCCTGTATAGGCACTAAATACGATTAAGTATCGCAGCCTAAGTCACCCTATTCTCTAAAACCTCTAACTTCTACTACATCGATTACAATACTAACCTGAGCACTAAGGGATGTCAGTTAGCTCCTTTTATAGCCTACTATTTCTAATTTCATTGCGAGGCGAGACGCAGTTCGGAGCGGATCACACTCACCCTGATGAAGGTTCACGAGTTGAACCGAAAAATTGACAGTCGAAAGACCGATAGAACGGTACGTGATAAATCCTACTTTTTGTGCTCAATTTACTTTGTTTGTGTAGAAATAACAATGATGCTCGAGATAAGAAGGCTCGAGGTCGTTCAGCAAGCTATGGAGAGGTTTAACGTTTCTCTACGAGATCAAATCAGAAATGAACAAAGTCTAAAGTTACTGAGTAAGCTACTAAGTTGCCTAGAGGATTAGCCAAAATTGCAGTGCGGAACAAATAGCTCAAAGAGCTAATGGCCGTTGGGGCTCCTTGAGTGCACGCATTGGAAGACTACCAGCATCCTTTATAATAAAGGAGCTCACAAGACCTATGTTCAGCAAAAGAAGTCCTATGGCTGTTAAGATGATAATGAATTAGATGCAATATCTTATAATTAAATTGTGAAATGTACCTTATTGATTAATTGCTATATAAAATGCAATTATTCATGCAAAATGCATGATCATGGAACCCTTCTAGCCCCAAATTGTTTGTTGCACCTTTGACACTAGATGCCAATTGTTAGGTAATTACAATTGCTTATCATTGCAAGTCATGTCATTTATAAACTTTCACCTCTTGGTGTGATAAAAATTGAAGCTGAGTAGTGGGTGGCATATGTATGCAAATATTGCGTAATCAACGTACCTACGCAGAACCCTTCTATTGTTATCTATTAAGATCTGTTGATCATCTCAATCCTCAGACTCTAGTAGTCAATAATTATATTCAATGGCCGTGCAAAAACCATTTAAATAAAAAGAATCCAAAGACTAACCTTCTACAAGAATCCATTAAAGTGTTAATATTAATTCTTTTCCAGCTCCATTATCAGATACGGGTCAAAATTTCCCAAAAACAATGTCGCATCTCGCAAAGACAACCCAAAGACGATCCTGGATCAAGAAGAACTGTTGATTTCCTCCTGGCTCCACCTGATGGTATAACCATGATAAATGTTTCACAATGTACCTTAAGAATTATAAAGAAAAATTTTATGCGTTCGTAATAATTATTTTATAACGTACGACAATATCCTTTTTAGGGTTCCATACCTCAAAAAAACAAGTGTTGAGTACTCTGTGCTAGAAGCTGCGCAAAATAAGTTGCGCACGAACATAAACATAACATAACGGAGAAAGATTGCTTTTATACCCCATATGTACATGTTCATACCCCGGGCTTAAATATGAAAATCGATTCTTAACTCCAATAAACTCCAATAAACTCTAAAAACGAAACCCTTTTAAGATCATATGTTGTCCGTCTGTCTGTCAAGAACCTTTATCTTGGGAACGCGTGAAGATATGGAAATGAAATTAAAACCAAGTATACTCAAGTCTGCAGCCCCTTGAAGCTGTGAATAAAAGAAAGTTTTAAGTTCATGTAAAAAAAGATAAGGTCGCTTATGCCGCAAAAATTTATTTTTCGAACTTTCAAGGGAACCAAAATTTATAAGGTACTTTCCGTTGAGCTAGAACTATGAAATTTGGTAAGTAATATCGTCTTAACTACAAGTACAGGGAAAATTCTGAAAACTGTACATTTGTAATTAAATCATTATAAATATAGTCTTGATTCGGTCATAATTGTATGGGTGACCAAATCTTTTTGACGATTTTTTTTTAACTTTTACTAATTTGTACAGAAGAGGAAAATCTAAAAGCCGTACTATACGTATATTTTTAATTAAATCGCAATAAGGGTATTTATGCAAATTTTTCAGTGAGCTAACAGTGTCAGAAATAGTTAAACAACGCGATACTATTCATTCTTTTCTCAGTCACCGCCTACAAATCTGGATTAAATTTGATGTACTCGTATAAGTAAAAAAACAACTTTGATCAGGTTACCCAACTTATTTAGGTATGAGCTGTTAGTATAACCACAATTTCGCTTATAAAACACAATAATATAAGTAATTATAGGTTTTGAAAACTGAATTTAGGGAAATGGTTGGAAAAAACTGCAAGACTCGATTCCTGAACTGTTTATAATATGTACTTACCTACAAATTTGTACGGAACCCTCGGTGGGCAAGTTCGACTCGCACTTGTCCGGTTATTATTTATACCTAGGGGTGGTTTCAGACAGAATGACTATCGCATGTTTCAATAAGTATATTATGTGTTTTAGCAGCAAAGCTTCACCCGCAAAGTGACTTATTTCTTAAAAACAAACAAATTCCTTTAAAACCTTAGCAATACTATTTTTATCAAGACTTCAGTTGGTTAAAAGTGGTATATAAAGAGACGTTGTCATGTAGCAGTTATTTAAAAACCCAAACACAACCTATTATTTAAAAACCATGGGGGCACAATGGATGTTTCTACTGATATCTATTAAGATCTATCGATCTTCCCCGTCTTCAGGTCCTGGTAGTGATCATTGGCAACGTACTATTTAAATATAGTGATAGTAAGATGGAAAAACTCTTGATCTCGTAAGCTTTCTTTCTCTCTCGCTCGTTTCATTAAAGTCACTCTACACATGGGGCAAGACATGACGAACACGAGTGAGTGGTGGACAGTATGAATTATCTACGTCACTATGACTTGGTAATTGTTTAACCGAAGGCCTCAGCCAACATGTAGGTATATTCGACAAGTTTGGCTGAGAGGTATTGGCCAATGTTAAAGCGCCCCTAAGGTATGTCTATACAATCTGTATGCGTTTTCCTCTGACGCATTGTTATGCGCAATCTATACAAGTAATTCTATTTTCCCGGTATATTTTAACCATTACTATAATCACGGGATTTATCACGCCCAGTTTTGTTGATGTTACAACCAAGAATGTTTCTATTCAATTTGTGAACCTTTAAGAGTGAGTGCGATCCGCTCTGCATCGAGTCTTGCTTCCCACTACGTGCAGTAGCTCTCTGCGCGTGAGTAGAGGGTGCGTTGGTGTTCATATCTTTATGTAGCAAAGTCAAAGTCAAATATTTTTATTCATTAAAATCACAAGGATCACTTTGAAACGTCAATTTTACTGCCTGTTCCTTCGTGACCAAGCCAGGAAAGAAAGGCAAGAAACAAGGCTGGTTGTTTTTTTAATGATCTTTTTACAATACATAACACAGAAAATAACTCCAACTCGTTCAAAATGTTACAATTTAGACGTAATCTAAATTGTAACATTTTGAACGAGTTGGAGCAATTTCAATCCCAAGCTTCTCTATCATCTAAGTAATCCGATATTTTATAGTAGGCTTTTTTATAAAGATTTAGTTTAATTACGTTTTTAAATTTATTAATTGTCAATTTTTGTATTTACATCCCTTGGGAGTTTGTTATAAAAGCGTATACCTTGCCCTTTAAACGATTTACTAACTTTATGGAGTCTACAAGTGGCAATAGCGAGTTTATCTTTATTTCTAGTATTAAAATTATGATTATCGCTATTATTCTTAAACAAATTAATATTCTTGTGAACATACATCTGATCTTCATAGATGTATTGACAAGGGAATGTCATAACCTTTATTTCTTTAAACTTATTGCGTAATGATTCTCTGGGGCCCATATTATAGGCAGCAGCAGAGAGCAAGCGACAGAGAAGAGTGTGAACCTGGCAGAGACAAAGTAAACAATGCCTGTACCTAAGACTACTTAAGAGGACAGCAGTAATGATGATGATGCAGTCTCGCAACATGACTAACATATTATGATTCTTTTTGGATAAAAAGATTTTCATTTTATTTGACGACGGGTCATCGTCGATCACCTCGCCTGTTTTCCAATGAAGCATGCGTATGCGCATAGTGCAAAAGCACCGTGGCATCCAATGTATTTACCTAGTTAAATCAGTTCTGGTTTTACTGAGGATTATTTCATTGATATGAATCTGACTAATCAATGTTTAATTTGAATCTACTACCTATTTTAAGTTACCTATTTAAAAACTTTTCTTGTACGAGTTACTTATGTGTTATATTTTATTTTTATGTATTTAAATATCTACTTAATTGTAGTATGTATATTGTATGGTTTGAAAAATTAGGTAAAACAAAAAAATATGATTCAAGTGAGTTTATTCCTCAAACACTACTTACAAGTCAACAACATAATTATATCGATCTACTCGGCGAGGTTTAATTAAAATTCTTTAGGTTTGAAAGCCGGGTTGGCGTACTTGTAAGTGTGGTCCTCTCCTTCGTGGTAGACCAAGACATCTTCGAAGAACATGTTGGGCTCCTTGAAGTAGTTTGAGTGGGCGGGGCGGTCCAGAGGGTAGCCGAAAGATTTGCCGTCCAACATCTTGTTTAAGAATTCGTACTTGTCAGTAACGTCCTTAGAAACAGAGTTGTGTTTGTACACGTATACGAAGATCTGGTATGGCATACCACCCTTTGTACCCTTAGGAAGCATCAGCCTCTCTGGCATGGAATCGTAATCCTCAGACATTTCAACGGGCAGTTTTCCTTCGTCCAACAAGTGCTGGATCTCAGAAATTGGCAGAGAGTCCTCCTTGAACCAGAAGAAGTCGTCGGAGCTGCGTTCGATCTTGTTCACTCCCGGGATGAGCTTATGTGTGAAGAAGTCCAGCTCAAAGAAGTTCTGCCAGTTGTTCTCAATGGGGATGGGGTAGCCGTTGCTGTCGTACTTAGGTCCGATCCAGACCTTGAAAGCGGCATCGGTAGCAACATCAGACTTGACGTCAATATTTATAGAGAAGTGCTTGTGGTTCAAGCGTGGCTGACGGATTTTGAAGTCCTGGGTGAACTCCTTGTTGTTGTCCTTGACGACCATGTTGACGGCATCGAAGTCGTACATGTCAAAGTAAGTGACCAGTTTGTCGAGCTTGACGTCGTTGATCTTGACTCCAACGAAGTGCAGGTCCTCTTGTGTGTAAGGTTTCAGGTACTGTTTGTATTGTGCCATGTAGTCGAAAATTTTGTTGTACAGTTGGTAGAACGCTGGGTCACGGAGAGAGGTCTGGTAGAAGTCGAGAGCGCTGGGCATGAAATTGTACCTGCAACAAAAGTATTATTAGTAACTGAATGAATAAACACCTAAATCATTTTTCTGTTATTTTAATAGTAGATAAGTTCAACTCACTTGTCGAATGGTGCAGGTGCGGCGCCAAGCACACGACGGGCGGTGGCTTCGTATGAGCGCTGATAAGTTTCAGTGAATTCCTCACCGAACAAGTCGGCGTTGGTCTGCCAGTAGTTGCCAACAAAGTTTATGGCCTTGTTGCTGTGGAAGTCAATTGCCTGGTTGAACTGAAAAAAATGTTATAGAATAATTATATTATTGCACCTTTGTAGACAAAGTGTAGGGTAATATTTTATTTTTAATCATAAATATACTTACAGCCTTGAAGTGGCCCTTCTGAAGGTATTGG
This sequence comes from Philereme transversata, assembly GCA_963924445.1. Taxonomy (NCBI): domain Eukaryota; kingdom Metazoa; phylum Arthropoda; class Insecta; order Lepidoptera; family Geometridae; genus Philereme; species Philereme transversata. Next base: position 9,353,801 of record OZ004343.1, read on the forward strand.
AAGAAAGTCTTCTCAAAGATGTCCAAAAAGCGTACTGCCTCGAAGTTCTTCTCATTGTGGACGATATAATGGTTGCTCCTCTGTGCGAAAGGATACTTCCATGTGGCCATCATTGGGTAATAGCCAGTGCTGATTGGGGAGAACCAAGAGAACGATGGAATTTCACCCAGACCATTGCTTAGACGTTCCAGGTAGTAACGAGCCAAAATCTGCTGGTAGAAGAAGAAGTATCCTTCTCCACGACGTTCCTTGAAAACTCCCAATTTGTTTGCGTTCATCCAGAAAGGCAACTGAGCGTGGAAGTAGTAGTAGAAGGAGTTGAAACCAATATCTTCGGTGAAGTATGAGATCCTCTGCTCATCGTTGGGGTAAGTCAAAGAGTCAGAATAGTTAGCGTAGTAGATGTAATCCTGGTTCTCTTTTACGATTCCGTACTGAGCAGCAATTTCGGGGAACTTAATACCACCTTCTTGCATTGTGCGCCAAATTTCGTATACTTGACCTTTGTTTGTGAACATCTCAGGGTAAACTTCATAAGGAGCAGGGAGCACGAATCCAGTGCAGTCATTACGTTGGAGAACAGCGATGTAGTAAGAATAAAGGAAAATTCCTTCGTTCAGGTATACTCTAGCCCAGGAAGCGGTCTTAAAGAAGGTTTCAAAGTCCTTGGCGTAGTAGAAGAGCTTGTAAAGAGCGATCGCTTCTACTCTAAGGTTGTCGTAGAAGATTGAGAAGGTATGGTACTTGGGTAGTACACCAGCTCTGTACATATAGAGGAAGTCCTCCACTGCTTTCTTATCCTGGAAAAAAAAGAGTTTAATAAAAATGTCAAACGGTCTCAAATACACAAAAAATGCTTTATGAATTTTGAGATTATCTTACGGTGTAGTTGTCGATGTTAGCTTCAATGTCGTACTCGGTGGCAACCTTGTAGTATTCAGCCTTAGTATCAACCTGTTCTACACCGTAAAACAGGGACAAAATCTTCTTTTGCTTCTCGACGAAAGCTTTGTCAACTGAAAAATCAATTCAACTATTACACAAATGTTTTATTTTAGGATATGGAAAAAAGAGATGGAACATGAAGTTAAGTGCGAGGCGAGACGAAGAGGCTGATGAAGGTTCATGAATTAAACCGAAACAGTGTCGGCCGTAACACCGATAAATGTTACGTGATAAATCCCGTATTTATAATAATGATAGAAAATTAAGACTACCAAATCTTTGATTGTTTAGTCTCACAATACCCAATAGAAACAACAAGGGTTGAAATATCTGTAATACCATAAATACATATCCTGGATGAAAATCAAATTGTCCAGAAATGTATTAACTTCAGGGAAGGGTTTATGGAGAAGATAATTACAGAACTATTAAATGAATATAAGAAATGGGAAGATGAAGAATAACCGCGAGAAAGGATAAAGTACTGGATTTATGAATTGTATTTTATAGAGTTTGGCAAGATTTTACAAAGGTCCAACTAGGATAAGCGAATTAGTGCTTGAGCTTATAAAATAACTTATAAATAACTTATGTCTTTTACAGGATGATAGGAGATGCAAGATTTTTTAAATTTTTATTAGAAAGATTTTAATTGGAAAGAAAATAGAAAGTTTTATGCCCAGCAAGATTCTATAGGCAAAGTAATGACTTACCAGTCTTAGTTTTAATGTGTTCGTGTCCATGGTGTGGCACCGCTCCACCCAGGGCTATGGCCACGAGGGCCGCTAATACCAAGACAGTCTTCATCGCTGCCAGCTGAGTTTTCAACTGTATCTTTACTCTGTCTCGTTCCCAATTTATACAATTTCAAGTCCAGTTATCATTGTGAAATTCGCGTTGATAAAATGTGTTTTGTTTAATTACTGTATCTAGAAGTGATGAACTTTGGCCTTACATTGCTCTCTTCGTATGGATAGGTAAGTAGGTATGCTTTTTAAATGTAAGTAGATATAAGATAAGCGATATTGGATTGTTATGTGGCAACTGCTAATAAGTTTTATGATTAAGTGTTTAGAAGTTAAAAATAATTTTGTAACAATGCATTTAAAAGTATGAATTCATAGCAGTTTCCACACACATTTTTAAATTTTGTAACCAATTAGTTCGATGACGCTCAAGCTTTTTGCCCAACTTCGGAAAGAGGTTACTTGTTTACGTTACTTTGGCCGTCTATACACCACTATTTCTAATTCTAGTATCTAATGTAGAGTATTGTTACGAGCCTCGGCGTAACAGTATTATTATTGGGATTTCGGGTTATCTTTTGCATTGATACATCTGTATGTCCCTTATAAAAATTTTCTATTAAGTGGTACACATGTAAGACTACAGGATTAGCCACTGAGCGTAATACAGGTTTTTTTTTACGTGAAGGAATCCTATGGATACCGCTCTGAACCCAGGGAGCGGTATGTCGGACTCCTACGGGCTAAACCTCCACGGCGTTCCTCCGCTCGTTGTATACCGGGGACACGGGAACAGAGAACATTCTTCCGCGAACCCCGGTGGCGTTGGTCCGCTCTTGCAGGCCCCATCTCTCAGGGTTTAGGGTCATCTCTACTAACTATATACAACAGTATATAGTTAGGACACTGATATGGGGAATGGAGGACGACATACAAAAATTAAAAAAAAAAATCAAAATTCAAATACTTTTATTCATTAAAATCACAAGGATCACTTTGAAACGTCAATTTTACTGCCTGTTCCTTCGTGACCAAGCCAGGAAAGAAAGGCAAGAAACAAGGCTGGTTGTTTTTTTAATGATCCTTTTACAATATATAATACAGAACATAAATTACGTCTAAATTGTAACATTTTGAACGAGTTGGAGCAATTTCAATCCCAAGCTTCTCTATCATCTAAATAATCCGATATTTTATAGTAGGCTCTTTTATAAAGATTTTGTTTAATTACGTTTTTAAATTTGTTACTCGTCAATTTTTGTACATCCCTTGGGAGTTTGTTATAAAAGCGTACACCTTGCCCTTTAAATGATTTACTAACTTTAGGAAGTCTACAAGTAGCAACAGCGAGTTTATCTTTATTTCTAGTATTACAATTATGATTATCGCTATTTTTCTTAAACAAATTAATATTTTGGTGATCATACATTAGATTTTCATAGATGTATTGACAAGGGAATGTCAAAATATTTATTTCTTTAAACTTATTGCGTAATGATTCTCTGGGGCCCATACTATAAATTGCACGAACAGCCCTCTTCTGCGGTACAAAAAAGGTGTTTATATCTGCAGTACTCCCCCATAACAGTATACCGTATGACATAATGCTGTGGAACTAGCTGAAGTAAACTAGTCTGGCTGTGTCTACATCTGTAAAAAGACGGATCTTTTTGACTGCGTATGCCGCAGAACTAAGTCTCTTCGACAACCCATCAATGTGAGGGCCCCATTGAAGCTTATTATCTAGGGTTATACCTAAGAATACGGTGGTGTCCACAAGAGCCAACTCCTCGTCTTTGATTTTTATATCTGCTTTAACTTGTGTAACATTAGGTAGTATAAATCTAATACACTTTGTTTTCTTTTCATTTAGAAGTAGATTGTTTACATTGAACCATTTTACCACCTTAGAGATTGCATTGTTTACATCGTCAAAATCGGTTTGTCGTCGCTTTAATGTAAATAAAAGTGACGTGTCGTCTGCAAACAATACAACCTCATGATCGTCCCTTACAAGATGGGGAAGATCATTAATATATACTAAAAACAAAAATGGTCCCAGAATTGATCCCTGTGGTACACCAATTTTAACCAGAGACCCCGGAGAACGCTTCCCATTCACGTCAACTCTTTGCACTCTGCCACTTAAATGAGAGCCACTTAAATACGCTCTCGCATTCGCCCTCCTCCTTCGCCTCGGTCAGCGTAATACAGGCTACTTTAACCCCGGGAGTTTTTATGCTCACACTAAGACTCAAAACTTTTTAGAATGCTCATAAATTGACACATAATGATAAAATGAAAAATTGAACAATAAAATGACGATCTCCGTGGTACAGTGGGGGAATAGCCGGCTGAGACGCAGAAGGTAGCGGGTTCGATCCCCGCTGCGGAACAAATCTTTGCATGATCTACAGATATTTGTTCCGGGTTGGGTTGTTTCTCTATTTATTATAAGTACATATGTATTTACAAAAAAAAATTATATACGTATTCTATCAGTTATCTGGTTTCCATAGTACAAGCTCCGCTTAGTTTGGGGCTAGATAGCGCTGTGAGAAATGTCCAGCAATATTTATTATATGTATATTTATAAATAGGTTCGTGTAACAGTGGATAAAATATACTATACAACTTAGAATAATGTTATTATGATTATGATAAAAGTACCTATGTTAATTAAGACGACTTTAAGCTACGTCCCCAGTAGTTTACGTGTCAGAGTTTCAACTCACAGTGAGTTAGGCCTGGAAGTCTAGGGCAGTCTATAAACTCTTATTAGTTTTTGCGGCTTTTGTGTTACTACGCCCATTGAGGCCTATTGTGATCGCCACTTGTATATAAACAACCCCTAGTTCATGGTCATTCATAGTTCACCACTAAGCGCTACAGCTGTTAGAAACTGAAGGATATTCTTAGGGGTGATAGCTGTAAGCTCCTCCGGGCTGAGTATGCAGAGATGCCCAGATGAATGCTACGTTTGCGCATTTGTGGATAACACTCGCCTAACATGACGACCTCCGTGGCGCAGTGGGCGAATAGCCGGCTGAGACACAGGAAGTAGTGCGTTTGATTCCTACCGCGGAACAAATGTTTGCATGGTCTACAGATATTTGTTCCGGGTCTGGTTGTTTTTCTATATAAAATAACATATTCCATCTTTTCAACTTGGGTCGTCCTCTATAAACTCCACATCCTGCATCCGGTCACATTTTGGAACAATCCGTGTACCGGTTTAGGCGTCACAGTGTAACTAGCTGTTCACCCAGTCTTCTCTAAAGAGCGTTTCCACGATACACACTCATACACTAACTACTAAATAATGGCTTGCTATTAATCACCATTAGATAAGCTAAAATAAGCATCATCACAATCTCAGCCATAAGACGCCCACTGTTGAACATGGGTCTTCGTGCAACGTCGTCGAACGTGCGAAAACACTCACTGTAAAGCACATTCCAGGACGGCTCTTATAACGAAAGATGGCCTAATAAAGGTTGCTAGGAGCCGTTGGGTGCGGGCAACACTAGATCGGTCACTCAGAAAAATAGCCCTTATTTAAAGTATATCGCCTACTTTAGTTAACCCACTTTAACAAAAAAGCACTTTATACAAAAACCCTAAATTATCGAGAGCTTGGTGTCTTAAAAATACCTTATATAGGCATAAAAAACTAAAAGTTCACTGGGTATGGTTTCTACATACAAATAAAAAATGGTTCGAGCTCATAACGTACCTACCTAATACCTACCCACTGAATTACAAAGACACAGTTATAAATGCCATCCTAGTGATTACCACAGAAACCACCGAACTACGAACTTTCAAATGCCTAGTTACAAATAAAATTATATTAATAATTAAGAAAATCATATTAATAATTAATAAAATTATTAAACCAATACGAGTAACTTCAAATGTTGAACGTTAAAGATGATTTAAGTAAGCGTCAGGTTGGATAGGATAGGCACTTTCTTTCATGGCTAAAGAGGCCTATTTAAGAGTGGTAACCACGACTGCACTTTTTACAGGTTAATAAGACCCCTGTGGTCCAGGGTTTGCGGTATGTTCATGTCTCACGGTAGATAAAATAGGTAGGTACATAATTAACTAGTGGTTTGCCCCGAACTGCGATCTCGTGAGTCTCCCATAAAAACAAAAATATATTACTCGTTATCTTTGACTATAAAAATAGTGCCACAAGATAAATAACCAACTTACTTCATCTACAGTTTCATTAAAATTACAGTTAGGAGTTCCTGGTTACTCTATTTTGGGGTACAAATTGCAGTTACTCTGGATTTCAGACTTTTGCCAATATTTGTGTCACTAAAGCTACACGAATACCAAATTTCAGCATTGTGGGGTCACTGGAGTATCCTGTGAATTTTGTCAAAGTTTTGTTTTTATTATGGCTAATAACTCAAAAACTGCAAGGATTACACTAAAAATAATAACAGGATTGAAATGTTATAATAAAGACCTTTCGTTTGTCGTCTTATTTGACGTAATAGTCTCATTCTCATTTTTTACTCCTTTTGAACCCCAATATCTCAACATCCCCCCAACATTTTAGCTTATTTAGTCACACCAAAATTGTGTTATCACTACCTATCTACGTATTAAATTTCACGATGATCGTATCAACGCTTCGAAAGTTATGCTCGGACAAACATATTTACATACTTACATACATACATACAACGCCGATTTGCCCAAGTTGATTTGAAGATCTCGCTTCGCTCGATCAATAACATCTTATTTTAAAATAGTTGAAAACATATGTACATGATAGTAAATTTGTTATTGTAATTTAAAATGCATTATATAAAGACATTTTATCACTTTTATTTTAAAATTGTGATACCCTTTCACTCACAGTCTGATAGTAACTAGGTGGACGATGTTAATCAATACGTTACTAAGGGACGCAGCAATAATAATAAATAATAAGATTTTTGTGTAGTTTTAAAAATCTTGGAAGATTACTATAAAATAAATATACTATTTAAAAATAAACAACGCTACATCTCTTGTTAATGTACTAAACTGCAACATTTGGCATTGAGCAGGTCAAAAAAAACTGCATTAATTATCCTCGTATCAAGAGGAAGGTTGCGGGTTCATGCCCCGTCTAGGCTTGAAATTTTTGTGATGGTTTAAAAAACCTTGGAATTTTCCGTATGTGTTCGGATAACACTATAAAATAAATATACTATTTAATAAATAATAAATCATTTCATTTAGGCAACAATAAAATATTTACAGGATAGTAATGAACTTATTCTACGGTACATATGCCTAAAATTCTTATTTTAACTAATTCTGACTTCGTGTTCATAATTAGTATGAAAATGTATTCACGTGCGCAGATTATAATGATTCGGTATTGGCCGATAAATAGGTTTGGGCTAAACAATTGCTTTTGAACTGAACTGTCGGAAAACCAGCGGCCATGTACGCGCTAGCAGTCCAACCCTTCCAAAATATCGACCGTTAGAAAAGTGATTAAAACAGTGGATTTTAAGGAAAATAAAATGGTTCCTGAAATTTATCCTAAACAAACAGTTTTTAAATTTAATTTCGTTTTAAGGAAAGTTATTCTATTTCATAGGGAGAATCAGCCACTTTCGGGAAAAATACACCAAAATACACCACCTACCTAGGCCTACCTATCAGTTACGTCAAAGAGGTAAGATCAGATTTTTTTTCATTTTTTAATAGCTTGTGCTATCCTATTGCCAGGCAAAGGCCTCCCCTTCTTCCTTCCGCTTATCACGGTCCACAGCCAGATCCTCCCAGTTCCTTTGGAAGACGTCCAAGTCCTCGCTCCAGCACTTTTTAGGCCTCCCTCGGCGTCGCTTTCCGTCTTTAGTAATCCATTTGCTTGTGACCTTAGCCAACCTATCAGGTTGCATACGGGAGACATGATCCGCCCTGCCCATTTCAGCTTTGCAGCCTTAATGCCCTCGTCAGCGCAGCTAGGAGATCAAATTTGTCATGCTAATATTATAAATGCGAAAGTATTCTTCAAACCTTCGCGATCACTGTACGTAATTATTGATTAAAACGTGTATTTATCGCGTATGTACTTTTTAATTTGTTATCCCGACGTTTCGGCTGTGTTGCAACAGGCGTGTTCACGGGTTGACTGGAGTACTTGGTGCTACCGTCGAGAAGTGATGGCAGCTGCAGCAACTACCCTCACTTGGTCTTCAGAATTAGAAATGTCCTCGTTCATATCGTTCATATCATAGGCGGTCTTAAATCTAGTGTCATCAATCTCTCTGAAAAGTCGTCGTAAGTTGTTTATCTGATATGTACTTTCTTTGGGTACGTGTTATTTGTGTCGTAATTATTATTTCGTGTTCATCACACATCACGCTAGGAACCACCCTAGTTAAACTAGCTTTCTGTTTAAAAAAAAACCGTGTCCGATTCGATTCATCCATGTAAGAATACTTTTCAGCAGTGATTGTTCAATCTAATATGTCACGACACATTTTTTTTACATTTCATCTTACGTTTTTTTATTCAAAGAGAAATAACGTATATTTTCGTACTTTATTGCCATTAAAAAATTTAAAGTACACAGACGCAAAGTAACGTAAGATACTCTATTTTAAAGTACAGTTGGCAACCCTATATGCCACAGATAGACAGGCGTCAAACTTAAACAGGAAACTGATGGAAGACACGGTCGGGGTCAGCCAAGAAAGCGTTGGCGAGACGATTTTGTTGCCTTCAAATAGGAGTGGTGGAGTATCGCACAGTATAGGGGCACCTGAAAAGGCTTGAAGGAGATCTTTGTCCAGCAGTGGAACATCATAAGTTGATAAAAAATATATACATAAAAAAGGGACTTAGACAGTCATTATTCGTAGGACTTATTTATCTGTACTTATAGTAGGGAATACCAGTAATACTGCTTGCTGTAGGCCGAGTGTGAACATTGCGCTCGATATACTTTATAGTATAAAGTTTTCGTATACCATATTTTTTATGGAGATGTGAACAGTGCCCCTAGCAGGAAGTATAGATAACTTAGTTGGACATCCTGAAATGGATAAACAGTAAGTTATCTATACTTCCTGCTAGGGGCGCTGTTCACATCTCCATAGAAAATAAGAAAACTTTAAACTATATAAGTAACATATCAAGCGCAATGTTCGCACGCAGCCTACTGTACATTTTTACTAGAACGGTATAATCGATCTGTAGTGTCATCTAGTGTAAAGACAAAACACCAACTATTACGAAAGCTCTGTAATAAAGCTTCATTGTAAGCTCGCGGTTTGTCTTCGAGCAACTGTGTTCATTATGTAGTACGGCATCGTTACAACAGATGGCGCCTAACTTAGTTTACACCTTTAGCTTACAGATGGCGGTAGACTTTGTATCAAAAGTAAAATTATATATAAAAAAATATCTATGCGGTTTTTTTTTCTATAATAGTAAATCGTATTGTAATGTTAACTTACACATAAATGGACGTTTAAATATATTTAAACAATAGGAACAGGCAGTTTTTTCAATTCTCGTAAAGTTTGTTTATCATGGAAAACCTGGAACCTTTTGAACAGACGCTCCTCATTTATTGTTTGAACTGTTGTACAATGGGATCATACAAATACAAATGGGTACATTAACAGTAGGTAGTATATAAAAGAGATTAGGTGTAAAACGAATTCTGTCAAGTTTGAAAACTTTCTTTTAACAATAGAATTTGGTACCTACTTACGTGTAGGTATTCATTAAAACTAATGTACTCGTACGTAACGAAATGTCGTAACGAAGTTACGAATTTAACTTGAGCCAACTTTTTTACTTAAATCAGGTAAACCTAAGGGGTAAAGTTGATTTTTGATCGAGCGAAGCAAGATCTCTAAATCAACTTGGTCAAATTGGCGTTGCATGTATGTACGTATGTATATATGTATGTATGTTTGTTTGCCCGATGATAACTTTCGAACCGTTTATTCGATCATCGTGAAATTTGGTATATATGTAGGTATTTGGTATATAGTGATGGCATAATTTTGGCTATTGGTTATTTGTTGAGTACAGCTCCAAGGAACCATAGACCTACATATTTGTTATTAATTTCAACTTGATATCCCATGCGTTTCTGAGTTAAGGGGTCTTGAGGTACGGAACCCTAATAAAAATGATAGAGAGAAAAGTCCCTGTTACACATTATTCAACTTTTTTTTATCGGTGAGTCAAGCGTTTGACCACTACCTCACCTGGTGGTGATGGTGGAACTAAACAATGAAAATAGAACAACGTTAATCTACGTTTAAATTAGCGGTATTATAGCTGAGAAGCGAACTAACCCAGACGAATGGATTTAATGGATTGTCTCAATAATGCTTGGAGTACCAAAATAGAAAAGAAAATACTTTATTGTGCATTACATGAAAACAAACATAATACAAACAATAAAAAATACTTAATTATATAGCAAAGCACAATCGGCGGTCTTATCGCTATCAGCGGTCTCTTCCAGATAACCTTGTAATGGACCGAGTTTACAGACGTTATGTTAAAACAATTGCCATTGATACGATCACCATGGTAATTTTGACAAATGTAATAGGAGACCTGTTTGCCTCCTTCAAGTCTTTCGTATCATTATCTACCACGTGGACTTCTGTAGTGGTCATTAGACTCTACTTCAGTGGTCTAGATGTTGCTAGATCTCTGTTTTCGCGCAGTTTTTCTTTGTTACAAGCTTTTTATTAACTTGCAATGTATACCTACATACATTCAGTTGCAAGATTCCACCTGGACAAACATACATGTATGTTTGTCCAGGTGGAATCTTCCAACTGAATTTTAAACCCGTTCCCCTCAACAGATTGAGATGAAATTTGATATGGTACCATGGATGGAGACGGATGCTAGACAACGGAACTTCTGAATGGATTATAGTAGGCTTCTAGTGTTTAGGCTCATTTGAAACTGCTTGCGGTTCCAATTATGAATTATATAAAAGCTTGTTTTGAAAAAGTAATTTTTCAACAAAAAACTTATTTTTATTTGAACGTTATAATGCGGAAGAGTCTTGAACAAACGTTGAAGAGCAGTTCATATTTTAAGGCGTAAGTACGAGTATTCATACCACATTACTATTTGAAGATAAAATGAAATGAAGGTACATCGGTTTGCACCGACGTAAGCGAAGCTCTGTAAGCTAATGATTCTGGTATATTTCGTTACTACATTGCCAGAAAAGACAACAATAATACCTAAAGCTACATATTTCCTAAAATAATTGGCTATATAGTGTGTTTGGTAATATACTGACGATATTCAAGTGACGGTTTCTCAAAACATAAAAAAAAACTTCTCGAAAAAAAACTACCTACTAGTTATATTATCAAATTTTAAAGAAAAGTGACAAAGTTTAGGTGATTAATTCGATATAAAATTTTCTCCTACTCTTGCAAGCGACATCCAAAAATAAAGGCCGTAATCCTCAAAAGTGAACGTAGTAATCAAAAAAGAGAACATAAAAATGTTTTGAGAAACCGTCACTTGAATATCGTCAGTATATTCCCAAACATCCTGAATTACAAGTGCGCTTTATGAGACCTGTTTCAATATTGTCAGTAGAACAATGAAAGAAATGTTAGTAAAAATTAAATAGCCTAAATATCATTGAAAGCACATACAAGGTCCAACTGAGCTAGATCATTTATCATTTGTATTGCGGATAAGGTAAAACAAAAAAATATATTCATATTTTTAATCACATGTATATTTAACTACTCTAAATAAATATTAACAATCGATACATACACAAATAAAAATATATAAAGTCAGTAATAACATTTTTACCAAAGCGTATAACTAGCAAAACTATATGATATGCTTATTCGGTGTGGGGAACATCAATTTCGGGGGTATGCTTGTGGAAGATGAGAACATCTTCGAACCACATGTTCTTAATACCCTTGACCTGGTGTTCGTACAGTGGCCTGTCGGTAGGGAAGCCCATGGGCTCATCGGTGAGCCAGCGAGCTCCAGAGCCGAGGCCTAGGGAGACGGTATGGTCGAAGCCGGTACCGAAGGGAACCTTAGGCGCGCGGTACTCTTGGATGTAAGCCATCAGGACAAATGGCATGCCGCTGACGCGACCTAGGAAACAAAACAATCAACTTTATTTTCAATAAATTTAAATGGGTATGAACCACAAGCGTATCAAACTTACACGCTAGTTTATACGATAAGGTAAAAGATCTGAACATGCCTTCAATTAGGATAAGTATTTTCCGGCACTATTTCTGGGGGGCAACCTCAATCTCTTATAGCAATATTAAAATAACATTACACTGTCATTTCGTACCATGACCCTCAATTAGTAAGCTTACTTTATTATTGTAAAGGCGAAGCAGTTTTGGTGACGTCACCAGAAATCGTTCACTCAAAACGGTTCACATTATAGCTCAATTAAGGCGTAAAATTATCCTAAAAAGTCAGTGAATCGTGTTTATTTTCACAATGTTTTATACTGAATGTGGTGAAATCACTAGAAAGTACTAAATAGGTATACAACATTATTAGGATTATAACAGTAATGTTTAAAAGTTTTGTGGTTCAAATCGAAGTAATATTGCTACAAGCTTGAAACAAAACGCTGCTGATACATGATGGTTTTCTAAAAGATTGTGGTTTGCGCCCTGATGGCCTAACACTTATAGATAATAGTTTACAACAATAACTATACTTAGTTCATTTTAAAGTTAATAATTAGAGAAAAAAATCAAACTTACCCTTAGGCAGCAGCAGACGAGCAGGGAACTTGTCAATAGTCTGGCTCATGTCAGGAGACCATTTCTTCTGCATGACCTTCTCATAAATGTCGAAGGAGCTAGTCCAGTCTTTGGCAACCCAGTCCATAGCGGAAGATTCACGGGTGATCACGCATTCACCGACAGTCACTGGAAAAGCATGAAAGTTGGTATAAATAACATAAAAGGCTTGCTGATTATATGCAAATCAAGTAAGATTTGCTCAAATTTGCATCTGTTTTACGCAATCATTTAAATAGCTACGGAGGCATCTTTTATATGATGTTCTTTCGGTAACCTTTATTCGTAACAAAATGTTTATGCTTACAGTCATAAGTGAACTCGTCAAGCTGCCAGAAGTTCTCGGTATTCAAATGCATAGGAATTTCAAAGCCTTGGCTGTCGTATTTAGGTGCGAGGAACAGTTTCACAATAGCTGTCTTGGCAACCTCACTCTTAACGTTGATCTTGACGCTGAAGTGTTTGTGGTTCAGACGTGGATGCTGGACTACAACGCTGACATGGTCGTCGACTTCCTTGGCTAAAACGAAAATGTACATTTTATACTGATTTCGATTGAATGAAATCCCAAGCAGTATTTCAGATTACTTTCATGTTTTGAAAGACCTTAGTATTCCTGGAACAAGTTCATTAAAAAAAAATTCATTAAAAGTAAAGCATTTTACAGATTTAAAAAAAAACTTACTCTCTACATCGTCCATCCACAAGTGGCTTGTGACATTCATGTAGGTCTGATCGAAGTAAGTGACTAGTTTATCGGTCTCAACCTTCTCAATGGTAACTGCGGGGAATGAGAGCTCTTCAGACTTGTACAAAGGCATATTCTTCTGCCAAGATACGAACAGTTTCATGACACGTTTCCAAAGAATGTAGAAGGCGGGGTCACGGAGTGCGGTCTGGTAGTTCTCAAGGGCGGAAGGAAGGACCAGAGGAGCGAAGCTGAAAAAAAAACACAATCAATACTACACTGTAAACCCTATAGTATTAAACTAGTTATGCTATTTAACTTACTGGTTGGCATACTGGTGTCCTTTAACGATGGAGTTTCCGAGGACAGCCTTCCATAGCTTAATGAAATCTTTGTAGAAGTGAGCGTTGGGAGAGTCAGCGTTTGACTGGACCAGGTTTCCAAGGATATCAAGTCCTTCGGTAGTTAGGATGTTAATGTGCTCGCCTTGGGTCTATAAATGACATTAATAATTAAAAAATGCACTTCTTTAGGAATTTTACTCATTCCGTTTACTAGATGTATGTTAGTTACTTACGTTCATGATGAAACCCTTGTCGACAGACTCCCAAATGCGGCGTTCGTATTCGAGAGCAGCTTCGACTTGGCTCTTAAACTCAGGCTGCTCTAGTTGGAAGTTGATGGGCCTTGATGGGTAAGGAATTCCATTGTGGTACAGAAGTCCAGAGGAGTATCCTTCCTTAACGTAGTTGGTTAGATCAGGGATTTCTCCAAGACCGTTTGAAAGTCTCTCCATGTAGTAACGGGCAAGGATCTGCTTGTGCATGTACCACCATAGTTCACCACGCCTCTCGTGGGCAAGACCAGGGACAATGTGGCTTCCGAGCCAGTATGGGTACATCAAGTTGTAGTAGTAGTAGGCAGAGTTTAGTCCATAGTCGTGAGTGAAGTAGGCAACGGGGAAGTTGCTGTCGTAGTAAGGCCAAGTAGTGGCGTTCCACCTGATGACTACATTGTTGTCCCACAGGTAGGTTGACGGGTACTTCTCGACCCAATTGTGTCCGTGTGTGTTGATCCTTTGAGCAGTGGTCATGATTTCACCATTGTTGAAATACGATGGGAAGATTTCGTAGATTGGGGGGATGGCGATGCCTTGGGTATCGGGACGGTAGAGAATGGCTACGCTGAGGACGTATACGAAAAGACCCTCGTTGACGATATCTCGCAAGTAGACAGCGGTTTTGTAGAAGGTTTCGTAATCCTTGGCAGAGTAGAGGATGTTGAAGAGGGTGACGGTTTCGAAGTTGTGGACTGGCTCGTTGACCGCGTACGGTACAGCACGGGGTAAGTGCCATTTGTTCTTGAGCATGCCAACGTAAGTCTTCGCAGCAGTCACATTCTGTAAGTTAAAAAGAAGCTTAGATCTGAATACTACTAAAGAGAATCAAGCATTCAGCAATACATTTATAAAAGTAAATAACGTACTGTGAAGTGGCTGGTGTTTTCCTCAAGGGTCCAGGTCTTGATGATATCTTGGCATTTCTTGACGTGGATGGGCTCGTGGATGTGGTAGAATAGGATCATCAACTCCTCCTGGCGTTCCAGAAGAACATTGTGTTCCACTGAAATAACAAAGCTTTTAGCAAACCTACTCAAGTATAATATAAAAAAGATGCAACCTTCTAATTGGTGGTTAGAAAATTTAAAAACATGAATCTTCTACTTTATAAAATTATGATAATGCTATAAATCTTCGCACGAAAAGGTGACAAATTTTTTAATAAAATGCATTTTTAATAATAAAAATTATGTAAAATTTACTTACATTTTTCTACCTTGATGGGATCGGCGTAAGCGCCAATAGCGCACAGGGCTAACACACACAGCACAAGACGAGCCATGTTTGCCAGTGCCCAACTCTCCCGAACCCTACCTTTTTATACTCGAGAAATTGAGATAAGCATTCCCATTTGTACCTACAAATGGGTACGAAAGGCTTATCATACAATACAGGTCATTTAAAGGCACAATTAAATAAACTAATAGTAATCTATTAACACGGTCACATTCATGAAAGTTATCGGAATTGCATGAAGAGACTTCTGTTTTCTGATATCAATAGAGAGGCTGTAGGTATTTGTGTAAAGGTTGATCAAACTTGGTTGTTCTTGCTAGTAGAATGTCAGTATACTAGTAGGTATGATACGTCGGTTACGTGAGTGTTTTTTTATTATTCAATGTAAGTATTGCTACCATTTATTTTCCAAGCTAAGTTTATATTATCTATAACTGTGTGAAATTTTAAGTTTAATCAGCTATCCCTAAATTCAAAGGTTTGCTGGAAAAAACCTTTTAATGTCAAAGTCAAAATCTTATATTCATTAAAATCACAAGGATCACTTTGAAACGTCAATTTTACTGCCTGTTCCTTCGCGACCAAGTTAGGAAAGAAAGGCAAGAAACAAGGCTGGTTGGTTTTTTAATGATTCTTTTAGAATACATTACAATAATGAAAATAAATTACGTCTAAATTGTAATATTTTTGAATGAGTTGGAGCAATTTCAATTCCAAGCTTTTCTATCATCTAAATAATCCGATATTTTATAGTAGGATTTTTTATAGATAAGATTCCGTTTTATTACGTTTTTAAATTTGTTAAATTGTCAATTTTTGTACATCACTTGCGAGTTTCTTACCCTTAAAACTAACTTTATGGAATAGGCTTGATCTCACTTTTGTACATGTCCTTTTTATATGCTTTTCTAAGACAAAAAAATATTATTTATTAGCTAAAAACTGTTAATCAGTTTTACAGAGATTCTTAACCTCCCTACGAGTTCGATTCCACTCCCTGGCCGTTGTCCACCTACATAGTTCACCTGGCTGTTCATTTGATTTGGAACGCTTCAAACTTTAACAACCCCCTCTCAAACGCTGGAGATGCTGGAGGAGAGAGGGCGCCAAATCTAATTTGCTTCGGTTAGGAAAAATTCTAGATCCGGGGTTGGCTTATTGGAATACTAATCCAATCGCACATGCCTTTCAATCATGGTCAAAGTGCATGTGGGCTGGCTGTGATCGAGCCAAACTGAGATAACACCCCTATGTTCTGTAGTTTCGGTATTGAAACAGGAGTACTAGATTTGCAATTTGATTATTTTGAAATTGAAATACTGTTTACAACAAGTTACTTTTTAATAAAAAAATGAAATTTATGTGGAGAAAATAGGAGAAGTATATTCTTTCAAATAAAAAAGAATTTTCCAAATCGGTTGATAAATGAAGGATTTCTGAGGTAACAAACATTAATCTTAATATATAGGGTGTTTGATAATATACGCACATAAATGAAAGGGGTTATTTTGATGAGCATAATAAATAAATTTGTGAAATGTTTACCATAGAAATGTGAAATTTATTTTGGCATGTAAAAACAAACACTTTATTAAACTTATGTTGTGCTATTGCATAATGCTTGCCATCTAACCACATTACTGTATTGGTGACGTCTCGAGATATCTCTTGTTGTCCCTTTCTAACCCAAAACCCGCAGCCATTTCCGAAAGAGATATCAAATCGGCCTTTATTTTTGGATGTCGATTGCAAGAGTAGGCAGTAAGTTTTATATCGAATTTATCACCTAAACTTAGTCGATTTTCTTTATTTGATACTATAACTACTAGTTTTTTTTTTGAGAAGTATATTTTTATGTTTTTAGAAACCGTCACTTAAATATTGTCAGTATATTACCAAACAACCTGTATAAAACAAAGTCGGGTTTGTTCGAACACTTATAACTCGAGAACGGCTGGACCGATTTTCATGGTTTTTGATATGTTGTATTGGTCTCTGTGCCAAATAGCAGAATAACTATTAAAATATTGGAAAAATGGACGCAAAAAAAAATTACGAAGAAAATTCATTTTCTCATATTTACATAAAATGCAGCTAATGATGGCTGGTTGACAATTCTACCGGTGACGTAAAGTACATTACCAGATTGGGCAGCCCGCGTCATATGCATGAATATGCGCAAGATGCAATGACTTTATTCATTATTGTACACAAATAGATTACAGACCAAAACAACCTACAAAATGGGCATGTATAAAGGCGAGCTTAACCCTAATAAGAGTTTTCTTCTAGCAAAACTTTGAAGATAGAGATAGATTATAGTGGGTACATGCACATAAATTGGCATTGGAATAAAAAACTGAATTTAACTCAGCTTATAGGTTAAATACACAAAATTTATTAATTCTAAAGCGGTACGAAGTTTGCGAGGTCAGCTTTGTACCTACATATATATATAAAAACTACAACCGAATTCGGAACCGGACCTTTTTTGAAGTTAGTTAAAAAGAACATACAATTAATATTCATACAATGTACACAAAATAAAAAAAAATACATTATGGACAAAAACAATACTCATTCTCTTTGGGCAATCGCACAAAAATACTTTAAATAATAAAGGTATCGTTTTTAGAGGTCTTAGAGATTCTAGATCTCTTGACGACGCCCGTGGCCCAGTGAGCGAATAGCCGGCTAAAACGGATGAGGTTGCGGGTTCGAATCCCACCGCGCAACATTTGTTTGCATGATCTACAAATATATGTATGTTCCAGGTTTTTTCTCTATGTATTAAATAAGTATCTGTTTTAAAAAACTATGTTCTGTCCGTTATCTGGTTGAGGTGGTACAACTTTGCTTAGTTTGGAGCTAGATTCTGTCTAACATTATTTATTTATTACGTCTCCTTTCAAAGACACGAGTTTTAATAAAGAATTTCTAATTATGATAAACGATTTCTAACCAAGCCGACTCATTAGTGAAACGGTTCATCTAAATGATCAATTTATCTGGCAGAACATTTTTGGAAAAAAGATGCTGTGACATAAGCCAATACATCACCTTTGGGACGCCGAAAGCGGAAAGCCTACCAACGTCCAAAGTTTTGACATATGAGTAATTTATTGGATGAAAAAGAATAAAAAATAAATTACCACACATTTGGAGCCAAGGTGGTTGATTCGGGTGCTTGCGCAAAAAATGATCGACGCCTGAGGCTGGATATTAAAGTGACTACTTGCAGTTCTAAAATAACTCAAAGTTTCTTGTCTATATGTTCTTGTTGTTGTTTGTTAGAACACGGAAGGATTAGGTTGCCAAAATAGGTGTTTCTTATTCGTATACATAACTCTAATCCTTTAATAAGCGGTTATTATTAGTCTTTGCAAAGGTTGAAAATATCGATTTTAACGATAAAGTCGCCCATTGTACTATAAATTATATTATTGCGATGGTGTGCAATTTCTATATTTATTTGATTTTATCGATTATTTTCTCGAAATTAAGGACAATGGTGGCAATTCTGTTGTTTACTCACTAACTTAAATTCAAATCCAGTACATCTAAAGGTTGTCTCGAAGAGATCGCTTTTAGCGATAAGACCACCACTTGCATTTCCGCGTGTCGTGTTATTTGTTCGAAGCGAGATCTCTAAGTCAACTTGGGCAAATCGGCGTTGTATGTATGTATGTATGTTTGTTTGTCCAAGTATAACTTTCGAAGCATTTATCCGATCATCGTGAAATTTGGTATATAGTTAGGTAATGATGGCACAATTTTGGTGTGGCTCAATGAGCTAAAAATTTTGGGGGGTTGTTGAGATATTGGGGTTCAAGAGGGGTAAAAAAAATGAAAATGAGACTATTAGGTCAAGTGAGACGTCAAATGAAAGGTCTTCATTGGTACATTTCGACCCCGTTTTTACTTTTAGTAAAGTTTTTGTAGTTTTTGAGTTATTAGACATAATAAAAACTAAAATTTGACAAAATTCACAGGGTACACCAGTGACCTCACAGTGCTGTAATTTGGTATGCATGTAGCTTATATGCCACAAATATAGGCAAAAGTTTGAAATCTAGAATAACTGCAATTTGTACCCCAAAAAAGAGTAACCAATTAACATGAACTCCCGTTACCTATAATTTGAATGAAACTGTAGGTCAAGTTAATTGGTTTTTATTACGTGGCACTATTTTGATAGTCAAAGATTACGAATATTTTTTTTATGGTAGGCTCGCGAGATCTTAGTTTGGGGTGAACAACTAGTTACCTATATTGTTTTTTTAATATAAATGTGATGAAGCGTTATCTATCTATCTATTTAAAATTATGAAACGTTCTTATTTCGTTAGTCAGTCAATAAACAAAAAAATTGCTACCAATGAAGCCCTTCCAGGTTAACCTAAGAAACACCCTGAATAGTAAGTATACAGGGTGATTATTTCAGGTGCAAAAGGTCAAAGTCAAACATATTGTAGATTAAAATCAAAGAAACAGCTGATTTAAAGGTGACCCACAAAGTTCAGGACATTATGCTAAAAAAATTAATTTCATCTTTGTTTTTATAAAAAGTTATAGTTCATAATGCACCAAAAGCATTTTAACATTTACTCCGAAAGCACCTGTATACCAAAAAAGTTCATTTTAATATTGCGCTAATAATTTCGACGTCGTTGCCTAAAATCTCTATCAAAATCAACGTTCACGACACAACACGAACCGTATACACTCGTCAAGGGCCAAGCCAATAATTTAGCCGGAGCCAAATTGAATGTACATTAAATTTGGCTCAGGCTAAATTATTTAATAAGTTACGTTGGGTAAATTCCGTTTTCCTCTCCGATGCACTATACGGATCCCGAAGCTGTTTTAGCGTTATGCTCTGGCAAAATACATTCAGCAGTGTTTAGACATATGCTGAATATTTACTAATGAAAATCTTCGAGCAAAATAGATTATATAGAAATAGCCCACTCGGTTGTATAATGTAGGTAAATTATTCTGTCAGTTTTAATAAGTTTCCTTTCTGTCCACTATAGATACCTAATCCACAGTACACAAAGATCATACATCATACATACATCTTCATGATAATGCTTATAAGCATTGAGTTCGCCTCCGTACTATCATACTAATATTATAAATGCGAAAGTTTGTTTGTTTGTTACGCTTTCACGTCATAACGGCTGAGCTGATTTTGATGAAATTTGGTATACGGACAGTTTATAACTTGTATTGAGAGATGACTTTTTAAGGCGAAAGCAAGTACCGACCTATTTTATAAATGCAATAAAGTATTTAATCAATTACGGATATTGGCTTTCTGACTTAGGTTTTCGAGGATAGTCTTTTAGGGCCAAGATTGTTTTCTAATATTACAAATAAAATAAAAAGTGGCACTCCGGGAGTGCCGACAGAACTGAAAACTTAAACAATTACGAGATACTGTACTGTACAGAGGTGTCGGTAACAGTGTCGCGAGTTCAATGGTTTTTTCCCATCTCAAAAAATGCCCAACGCTCCTAAAGAAGTTTTCACTACTTATATACAGAGGTGTCGATAACGGTCACGGTAACAGCGTCGCGAGTACAATGGTTTTTTCCCATCTCAAAAAATGGCCAACGCACCTAAAGAAGTTTTCACTTCATAAAGTGAAATAAGTAATAAGCTCTTTGGTTAAATTATCCAAAACGTGTCATCACCATATCAGCCCTAACGTCCACTGCTGAACATAGGCCTCCCTATTCCAGATTTCTAGATAATATAGATACAATTTCGATTTCATAATTCAGATGCCGATATCTTCACCCTCATTACTCATACTAAGCTCTATTTTTATGCATTTGCGATAAGATAACCTTTGCAATGCAAAAAGTATTGTTTAGTGTACGTGTGTGATCTGGTATCAGTTTACAGCTCGATTATCCAGTGTTTATTCATATATTTGTTATAGCAATTGGCGTGACAGAGAACCGATTACTTTCATAATCCGAGACGTGACAGCGCACACGTTATGAAAATTATAAGCTACGTTGTAGTACGATCAGAAAAGCCTATTAACTTTTTTAAAAATAAAACAAGGTCAAGCATCTTTAATTAACTTTTCTAGACACAATTTTGTAGACGCGATGTGTGTTTATGCGGTTGACAGTTGAGGAGTTCCTTCGTCTGAAGCCAATTCAGGGTGTAGAATCAAGTCATGCATACCATAAAAATGCATTGTCATTAGAACTGAACCAATTTGTCAAATTTCAACTCCGTAGGATAAGAAGTGAGGGAAGTGGTTCTAATTCAGCTCGCAAGATTTGACCTAAACCAGCCAACAAACTAACAAACAAACATTGGAAACTAAATTAAAGCTTTGTGTAGTACATGTCACTGTATTGTCATACACTATATATGATAGGCTAGCTGTTGCCTGCGACTTTGTACGCGTTACACTAGTAAATGTGTGGGTAACCTAGAAATTAAGGTAAACTCGCTGCTGCAACTTGACGTCACCCCATTTTTAACCCATGGGACCCAATTTATGGGATAAAAATAAGCATATATGTTAATCCAGGTTTTAATCTACGTAGATACTAAATTTCATCGAAATCGGTTCAGCTGTTACGACGTGATTGAGTAACAAACAAAAAAACAAATAAATAAATAAACAAACATCCAAACTTTCGCATTTATAATATTAGTTTGATGGCACTTGAGTCCATACTAGAGCCCACACACGTCAACGATTTCTTTGCGCAACCTAGAAATTTTAACAATTTTTTTCCACAGAAGATTACGCAAGTCATGTGCAAGCCTTGTACAAGCCTAGAGTGTTGAAAAAAATCTTTCCACAAAGACTTGCGCAAAGAAATCAATGACGTATGTGGGGCCCATTTTAGTTATAATCTGGGATAGAATATAATAGAAAAAACTTTATTATAAAAACTGTTTTGACAAAAATTGGTGGGTTTTAAAAAACATATTCTTAGCCAAACTGTTTGCCTCTTTCGGACATACAATAGTACACATAAGTAAAATTCACCAAAAAAACTTATTATAAACAGAAAAATTAATTTAGTATCAAAATTTAGTAGAATTAACACAAGAACATTTAGAGTGACTTGCGCAACGATTCCTTAACTTATTCAGTGGCCAAATATGATATGAAGTCATGTCATAAGTCATATCATACTAATAATATTTACTTAATATTTAAACATAACTAATCACTAAATACGTTATGGCATCATTGTGCAAGCCAGCATTAATATAAAACCAAAAATGTCACACATTAAAAAACTCTTGCATAGTGTAAAAATTTTTCGAGATTAACCATTTCTTAAGATCATTAACAAACAAATTTCTAGTAAGAACCTTATGAATTAATTTTTTTTTTCTTCAGAAAATATCATTGGGCAATAACGTCAATTGCGAGCATTTTTTCCAATTTTTTTATAATCAATATAAAATATAATCATAGTGATAAATAAGATGTTTCAGGTTCACTTAATTCTAAGAATCACAAGTATCACTTTCACTTCCTGACAACACTTCAATTGTGTCAACAATAGTCGTTAATCCCTTCAAAAATAAGCAGATTATAACAAAATATTTTGCCAATTTTTGTCACAATTGGTGGTCTTATCCTAGGCTTATCCAATTGTTCTCAACCTGTCACTTTCTTTCTCAAAAGACTATGAGGGTGGTATGAAAAAAAGGATTGAAAAAATTGGTGTGTGGCTGTGACATGGTCATAGCCGTGTATTGTACGTGAATACGTGTATGTAACAGGTAATATTTTCTATACCAAATATAAGATTCGCTATTTTATGTATGTTATACCTAATCATGTTTGAACACTAAGAAGTCCTTCGGGTCATACTAAAAGGAAATCTCGAAACGCAGCAAAATGACCTCAAAATGGCGGCGCTTCCCCCTTCATCGCGCGGGATGCATCACAGTTTTCACTTAGCGTAACGAATTCTTTGACTCTTTAGCTATCCAGTAGTGTAATTAAATTTTGGATGGAGATGATAGATATGTAGCTGTAACACCAAACTGTATCCCCCGATTTTGTTATCATTTGTTTTTTAATTGTCTCCCACTATGGAAGCAATTTTAAAAACGTATTCACGTCAAAAACTGTAAATTGGTTTGTCAACATGACACTTAGATCTGCTTAATCTGATAAAGGACAATGCGATGTTTTGTTGTTGAAAGTCGCTTTCACTCGATTGGGCATCTTTGATTTGTCGCCGATTCTTTATTGTGTTTTGTATATAGACAGTAAGTTTGTGCGACAAAACCTGTAACGTTGAATACGTTGAATGCGCTTTTTATATAAAGTAACGGCATACGTTAATACGTCAGAGAGAAAACTAGGGTAAATACTGGTGTTTATAGTAGGTCTTTACCTGTGAAATTGCCGTTTTGTATGGAATAAGACAAGTGTGTACTTATTTTTTTAAACTTTTTTATTTCAGTTAGTCAAAGTAATCACCCATGCAATCGACGCATCTTTGCCAACGCATTGGCAGTTTATTGATGCCCTTCTTGTAAAAATCAGCTGGACGGGAGGCAACAAACTCTTCAAAGGCATTCTGTACTGCCTCTCGGTAATTTAATTTTTTACCCACTAAAAAGTTGTCTAAATTTTGGAAAAGTAATAGTCGGTAGGTGCAAGGTCTGGTGAGTATGGCGGATGAGGGAGAGCTTCCAACTCCAGCTCTTGCAGCTTGGAGACTGTCTGTTGTGCAGTATGGGGTCGCGCGTTATCGTGGAGCAGTGGGGACGACGGATTGACCAAAGCTGGTTGCCAATGTGCAAGCTTCTCCGTTATTGTCTCCAGTTCTTCACAGTATACATCTGTTTTAATGAAAATACAACGCTAATCAATAAACAAAAGACTGAGTTTGTAAAAAGAATGTCATGTTTTTAAAACGAAATTAATTTGAATTTAGAATACAAAGCCATTCTAAACTTTTTTCTATTTGAAAGGACCAGTACTGAAGAACGGCAATTTCATAGGTAAAGACCTATTATAAATATAACGATTATAAACATATTTAAACGCAGTGAACTCACTTTATTAGGGTGTATTATCAATTTTACTGTAATGTTAACTTGTCATTTTATTTTATCCGAATTTAATTAGTAACTTTTATTTATAAATGAATTTGTTAATTTATTAGAATTATTGATTTATGCTATAACTAGTATTAATAATTTTATTGTAATTTTATACTATTGTGGTTATGCACCTGTAATTAAATTATAGTTCCTTTATTTATTAAAACTGGATAGGTAGTATAGTAACGGAAGAGTAATTTGTGTCTGGACACTGGTATTTTTTTCTTCTATAGAAATAAGATTTGTATCATACCACATTTACAATGAATAAAATGGTATCAATGGGTTCCATTCAGAAACCAAGGAAAACGGATGTATTGACATACTTGCCTTTTATTTATCAACCAACAGAAAACCCAAGTACCAATGTAAGCTCCAGAAAGTTAACTTGTTAAACAGCACCTTAGATTATCATATGTACATAGTTACCAGTTAGCGACGCTGCCTGCTTTGCTTAGTTGGGGGCAAGACAACGCTATGTGAAATGCTCATTATTTATTATTTATTTCTAGGTTCGTGCTAGTCCGACTGAATCCTTCTTGCTGAAGAATTTCCTGTATGAACTACGAATACCATGACGCAGATTAAGTAATATTTGCCCATGGTACCACAAAAAAATTTACGTCTCAGTTTGATAAAAGAGGTCGTCATCCTAGATACTGCTTTTAATATCACCTTCATATTTTTTAATTATATTTACTAGTTCTATTGTGAAAAAATGATATTAAATATCTATAAATAGAACGGAAAATGTACAAATCTCCTTGGCCGTGCAAAGTAAAGCGGTTGCCAAGGAAATGCTTTTATCCTCTGCTTAGTAGGACAAGGCTATCAGTAGATATAAGGTAGAGATGTACCTACAGTACATCCTTCGAAGTGATTAAAATACACTTTTTATTCGTCTCAAGCACATTTTTATCAAGTAATATTCAGCCAATCTGCCCTCCTAATCATAACATTTTGTTTCGATTTATTTTGTGGTTGTTTCTTTGGTCCTGATAATATTCTGAAAAAGTTGGTACGTTTAATTCGTCAGAAGAGTTTTTTGAAATAAGTAAGGTTTCTTCTAGTCAAGTTTGTTCATAAAATCTAGATTAAGCAACTTTTTTTTCTTGATTTAAAATCGTGCCGGCCACACATTAAAATTTCCCATTAATTTAACGGGAACCATTTTATTTCGTGGTAAGAGAACATAAAGCTCGTTATTGAGTGCTGGTGAATACATTGCATATTCGACGACCTCTGTGGCGTAGTGGGCAAATATTTAGCCGGCTGAGACGCATGAGGTTGCGTGTTCGATTCGCGCCGCGAAACAAATATTTGCATGATCTACAGATATGTGTTCCTGGTTTTATATATTACTAGTTGCATGCCCGAGCCTTCGTTCGCGATTTTCTGGATCTCGACAACAGCGCCACCTACCGAGTCCAATTGTGAATCTAAACCATCCAGAGAGCCACACAAACACATACAAAAAAATCATTCAAATCGGTCGAGCCGTTTAGGAGTTCAGTGACATATACACGTACAGTAGAATTATATATATAAAGATAAGTATATATATATACAAAAACATATATATACTCTTCTCTCTACTCTCTCTCTCTCTACTCTTCTCTGCTTAGTTTGGGGCTAAATGGTGCTGTGTGATGCATTATCCCTGAGTAACATAGGCTACTTATTACCCGACTGCGTAGAAGGAGGGTAATGTTTTTACTAGCAAAACATGCGTACGTAGCCGCAGGCAGGTCAGCTTGTTATTTATATACCAAATTTCATCGAAATCAATATAACCGTTTATTCGTGAAAACATAACAGATATACAGAAAGACAAGAGTTACTTTCGAATTTATATTATTAGTAGGCATAAATTTATTTATCTGAAATAATGTTGTCTTATCAGTAGGTCACCTTTTTATCATCCGAATTATGGCAGAGGGTCACCTTGAGATACGAGTAATGTCACAAATAATTAGAGGTACGAGTAACAATCGATTTCTTAGGCCAAAGTTCAAAACGATCTCTGGGGCGCGGTGGGTAAGTGGCCAGCTGGGACACAAGAGGTGCAGGTTTAATTATGTCTGCAGCACTAATTTCTGCATGACTTGCAAAATTTGTTCCGGATCTGCGTGTAGTGGTAACATGGAAGATACTTACTCGTAGTTCCCGATACATAATCGGTCAAGTGCGAATGAGACTTAAGCCTCAGCTCCAACCTAGTGTAACATAGTTTTTTAAGTTATTTTTATTTTGGAAACTAACAGTACTAATATAACAGCTTAAAATATTAAATTAACTACCAATGTTTCCTCCATTAAATAATACAATTATACACAGAGAACAGAAAAACCTAAGGACGATTTAAAACAATCTAAAGATAAGAAAACATAAAAAATATATTACCAAACAGTAAACTTAGCTTAAATAAATGTGAATATTAATAAAATATCAATTTTGTGGTACATCTTAATTAATAGCACAGCTTCTCATAACTTCTCTTTGGTATTTTGGCAAATTACTGATAAAAAAGAATATTAGAAAGAGTGTCAATATTAAAGGGGGTCCCTCGGTCTACATCAGGTTGCCGGACACGTTTAAAAAGGATGCAACTTCCACCATAATATTAAAAAATAGATTTAAAAAATGGCTCATAGAGAGTTCTTTTTACTCCGTAGACGAGTTCTACACATTGTCTATTATTTAATTTTGTTATAAATGAATTTATTATAAGTACAATTAATTAATTGCCGTCCTCCGTGGTGCAGTGGGCGAATAGCCGGCTGAGACGCAGGAGGTAGCGGGTTCGAATCCCGCCGCGGAACAAATGTTTGTATGATCTACAGATATTTGTTCTGGGTCTGGATGTTTTTCTATATATTATAAGTATTTATTTAGAAAAAAAAAGTATATAAGTATTCTATCAGTTATCTGGTTCCCATAATACAAGCTCTGCTTAGTTTGGGGCTAGATAGCGCTGTGTGAAATGTCCAGGCATATTTATTTATTATATTTATTTATTTAATTGGGTTTACATTGGATATTTTTATTAATGCTCAATATTGAATTTATTACTTACCGTTATATATTTTTTTGTATTTGACTTGTGATTTGGCATTATAATTAAAGAATTGTATTGTATTGTATGCATTATCTAGCCCCAAACTAAGCAGAGCTTGTACTATGGGAATCAGATAACTGATACTTATATACTGTTTTGTAAATACACACTTATGGTATATAGAAAAACATCCAGACCCGGAACAAAAATCTGTAGATCATGCAAACATTTGTTCCGCGGCGGGAGTGGAACCCGCTACATCCTGCGTCTCCGCCGGTTATTCGCCCACTGCGTCGTGAAGGTCGTTATCACGATTATAGACATCACATGCTTTAGAAACATGTTCTTTGCATAATTTATGTCGGAGGACAAATTGACAAAATGTCACTTTTTTGTCGCGTTGTGTCACACTTATTAATGTAACTCCATAATATCGACAAAAAGTCGATTTTATTTGTTTATTCTTTTATAAAAGTGTTTACAAACAAGCTTTGTTATTTAATAATACTCTTATCATACAGTTCACACGTTTTTATAACGGCATTTTGAGATAAACGTTGCCATCTGAGTTTGGAAAATTATGAAGAGAACGAATATTAATAATAATTAAAGATATAACTAGTGGTTCGCCCTAAACTGAGATCTCGCAAATCTCCAATAAAAACAATATACTTACCTATTAGTAATCTTTGACTATCAAAATAGTGCCCCGAAATAAATAACTAACTAACTTGACCTACAGTTTCAATACAGGTAACGGGAGTTCATGTTAATTGGTTACTCTTTTTTGGGGTACAAATTGCAGTTATTCTGGATTTCAGACTTGCCTATATTTGTGTCACTAAAGCTACTCGCATAACAAATTACAGCACTGTGGGGTCACTGGTGTACCCTGTGAATTTCGTCAAAGTTCAGTTTTTATAACCCAAAAACTACAAGGACTTTACTAAAAATAAAAACGGAGTGGAAATGTACTAATGATGACCTTTTCTTTGTCCTCCCACTTAACCTAATATTCTCATTTTAATTTTTTTTAACCCCTCTTGAACCCCAATATCTCAACAACCCCCCACCATTTTTAGCTCATTTAGTTACACCAAAATTGTGACATCACTATGTACCAAATTTCACGATAATCGAATCAACGCTTCGAAAGTTATTCTCGGACAAACATACGTACATACAACGCCGATTTGCCCAGGGATAAAAATGGGGTGTCAAGTGAAGTTGCAACAGTGAGTTTAGCTTTATTTCTTGGTTACCTACACATTTAATAGTGTAACGCGTACGAAGTCGCGGGCAACAGCTAGTATTACATAAACCAATAAAGTTTCCTCCACTAAATAATACAAAAAGAACAGAAGAACGGTCCGTCCAGCTTATTTCGTCACCTCATCAAAACCAACAATTAACTTTTTAACAAAAATGGAATCGACTCCAGATAATCATCGAAATCGGTTGACATAATAAAAAATGGTTGGCCGCTGCAGACTTAGTATGTGCAAATGGGGATTCAGGGACCCTAACTTGACGCAGTGTGACTGCGGTGATCCCACGCAGTCAATGCAGCACTTGCTAATGTGCCCTTTATGTCCGAACACATGCACGATGGAGGACCTAATGGCCGCTTCGCCTGATGCCATTGCTGTGGCCAAACACCTGTCCAACATACTATGATTGGAAACGTAGAACTCTTGACACGCTAAGAAGAAGAAGATAATAAAAAATAAAATCTGATACTGCAGCTGCCTTTGCAAATTAAAAAGTTTGATGATTTTCTCTTGGACCCCAATATTAGATCTTGACCAAATTTTATATGGGACCACCCAACTAACGTGGTTTCATTCTAACAAAAACAAAATTTACATACAGAATTATCGCTAACATACATCCTTACTAATATTATATTTAATTACTAGTTTCCGCGAGCGGCTTCGCACGCATGGTTTCCAATAAAAGTAGTATATATGTCAATCCAGAGGGATTAGCCAAGTTACAGTCGATTGGCGATGACGCTAGTCGATAAGTCCGAAAATGTATGAGAATTCACATGCTATAGAAATACCACGTGATACAGCGACTATAAATGTATGTAGAAATCGAATAGATTCACAGCGAAAGTAATTTGGCTACGGGCCCTGGTCATAATCTATAGACGTACCAAATTTGATTGAAATTGGTTGAATCATTATGACGTGATTGAGTAACAAACATATGATTATAAATTCGAAAGTAACCCTGTCCCCCGACTAAATGTCTGAACCGATTTCGATGAAATTTGATTTATACTTATTATCTATATACTTATGTTTAGATTATGATTGGAATTGAGACATAGGCTACTTATTATCCGACTGTGCAGAAGGTTATGTTTTATTGACAAAACACATGAGCGAAGCCAGGGGCGGCAGCTGGTAAAAAACTAATTACAAAAACCGTGGAATTAAAAAACCTCTTATTTTTTTAGGGTTGGTTAATAACTATGAGATAATCCCCGGCCGGTTAATCAGCTACAAAATTATCCTAAGCTTTAGCTCGTGCTGAAAACTAACCCTCGTAAACAAAACTTAGATAAAGCAACCACGTTCTACATCCTACGGTCAAGTCAGTCCTAACACCTGTGCCATCAAACGCACCGCCCACCGCAGTCTTTACTCGAGCCGCCGAGAGAACTTACGACCTCGAAGATGTAGGTTCTACTAGATGTGACTTGAGCGTACTAAATGCGTCATTTTAAGTATCATCAACATCATCAATATAAAGCAGTCTACTGCTGTGAGAATATGTATCTCTCCCAAGCTGCACCACTAAACCCGATCCTCAGCATAGTCGCGCATCTTTATGGTATTAATTATAATAAATTTTAACTTTTATAGACCTAAGCTGAACCTGCGCTGAGAACTACACTATAATCACACAACACTATAATCTGTGGCTCTCTACTATGTAAGGCACAGAGAAACGGGTCTTAGCAGACGCAATGATGCCATCACAAAGTCTACAGGCATTTTAATGGCATTATTGAAAATGATAAATGAACTTAATTCACTTATTTATTAAACACCTCAATTGGTACAAATTAATCACAAATAATAATAATAAATATTGCTGGACATTTCACACAGTGCTATCTAGCCCCAAACTAAGCAGAGCTTGTACTATGCGAACCAGATAACTGATAGAATACTTATATACTTTTATTTGTAAATACATACTTATAATATATAGAAAAACATCCAGACACGGAACAAATATCTGTAAATCATGCAACCATTTGTTCCGTGGCGGGAATCGAACACGCTACCTCTTGCGTCTCAGCCGGCTATACGCCCACTGCGCCACGGAGGTCGTCGGAATTCACGGTCACGAGGTCACGGAATTAGATGGTGTTTTTAAAAATTACTAGATTTTTACATACAGGAAAGTTGACTGTGTTACGAACATCCCTAAAATGTATACAAATTATTGAGTAGGTCAAGAATAAGAAGGTAAGTATCATGACAACGTGTGATACCATTGGTGTTACAGACGCCCATAGGCTACGGTAACCGCTTACCATTAGGTGGGCCGTATGCTTGTTAGACACCTAAAATATATGTAAACAAATTTGTCGTATCTTGTAACTTTACATCTGTTATACCCAACCAATATTATGGCCTTTTCAGATTTTTATTGATTTGAAATACCTAATTCACTGATTGATTTCTTTATTGCCCGACGTTCTTGACTGATCCTATTTACGCTTATATAGCAATTAATCGGCTATGTAGTTTTTGATGGTGTTCACGCGTGTTCAACTCTCATTTTGGCACCTAATTAAGTCCTGTGGGAATTCTATTGTTAGTTATTTCGAAGCTCGTGAGAAAACCTGAGTAATTAATATTTCTACGCCTTTTAAGGTTGGTTTTTTATGACGTCATTTGAAGATGGTACTTTTATAACTTGACGGAACAAAATTAAAGTAGTTTTGTGAGGAGATGACCATTCGTTAGAGTGTTATGTAAATGATGATGCAGCGTTGTGCAAGTAGATGGTTGAGAAGCAAT
Source organism: Philereme transversata (assembly GCA_963924445.1). Lineage (NCBI taxonomy): Eukaryota > Metazoa > Arthropoda > Insecta > Lepidoptera > Geometridae > Philereme > Philereme transversata. The sequence continues at coordinate 9,385,070 of OZ004343.1, forward strand.
TAGGTGCAGGTCGATTTCCACTGTGTGACAAATGTTTGCTTGGCCTGCTAATATTTATATATATATGTTCGTATTGACAAAAACAGCAACCAAGTCCACGTGGAGGTAGCCGCGTAAAGGATGCTGATTAGTTGATAGACCACCAGCCAGATGGTCGGAAGACAGCGCGCGAGTTTTGGGAAGGCAATGAATGCCCTTGATACAGGTCCGGAGAGAGTGACGTTATAATGAGGTCCTTATACCCGGCAGAGGGGATATAGGCTGACCTACCTATCTATCTAAAATAGGTAGAACTTCGTATGAGCTAGTGGGCAACCCTGATGTTGGAGTATTAAGGCCGTTGAAGTATTTCATGGCTTCATTATTATCATCATGATGAAGCCATGAAAGTCACAGGGTATCCACTGCTAAACATAGGTCTCCCTCATAGATTTCTAGAGCGATGAATCGTATGCGGTTTGCACCCAATGGCTCCCGGGACCTTTATCAGTTTGTCTTTCCATTTGAGAGGCCGTTCTATACTGCGCTTTCTATTGCATTGTCTCTACTCGAGAAACCTTCTGCTCCAACGGCTGTTAGTTCGTTGAGTTATGTATCCTGCCCACTGCCACCTCAGCGTGCTAATCCATTTTTAATAAATTCATGAATTTATTTAAAAAAACATTTTAATTTGTAAAGTCACCCCCATTTGTGGTTAACATACATAATATTTCAAATCCTATATAAATAAATAAATATTGCTGGACATTTCACACAGCGCTATCTAGCCCCAAACTAAGCAGAAATTGTACTATGGGAACCAGATAACTGATAGAATACTTATATAATTTTTTTTTTGTAAACACATACTTATAATATATAAAGAAACAACTAGACCCGGAACAAATATATATAAATCATTCAAACCTCCTGCGTCTCAGCCGGGTATTCGCCCACTGTACCACGGAGGTCGTCACGTTGCTTTTTTTTTTTTTTTTTTTCGAATGGACTAAACTCGCTGTTGGCCTCTGAGGCCGTGACAGCTTAACCGAACTTTAAAACGTTGCGTATTGCACAAGCTTTTTTCTGAGCTATTTATATCGGCCCTTATAGATCGAAGTGTTGGAGTGAAGTAATAATATTTGTACGGCTCATTTTTATTCCAAACCCTTATTTTGAGTGAGTTAATAGTACTTCAAAGCAAAATATTATTTAAATGATGTTTGCAAGCGCTGTTTATTCAGGATTATGGACGCAGAAGATTGGCTTGAATCCGTCTGCGTATCAAAGAGATGGAATATTTTTGTTTTTTTATTTCACTTTGCGAAGGTTGAATGCCAATTATGGCCAGCCGTACTAATACCAATTAAATGGTAAAATAAAATTATTTATACCTGATTAAGGGCAAAGGTTTTTACACATAAATCAAATAAATATATTGTTGGTTTTCAAGATGCAGAGAAAGTGTTATAACTAGACGCCAACGCTCCAGGCAGACGAGGTCATAAAACATGGAACGACGATGATCCTGCTATCTCGCTCACTCTTGCAGCCCTTACAGGAGCCGATAGTGATGCGCCGAGTACCTATCGATAACACTTATTACCAGTTATTGTATTGAAATGGAAACAAACATGCTGATTGGCCCGGTCTGCCACGAGACTTGGCGCACTATAGCAAATTAACTATTGCAGCTACAAATACTCAGAAACTAAGGATTTACTCCTCTGTAGAAAAATAACAAGAAAATATATGTTAAAAAACATTACCCTTCTTCTTCACAGTCGGGTTGGGCTTACCCAACCATTCCATTTGGCCATTCCAGAGTTCTGCTACACACGTTCTAGTTCCGCCATCAGACCAGCTCGGTGGTACTTTATCATTGTACTGTCATCGAAATTATGTACGACGAAACAATGAGGACATTGAGAGGGAGCGTCGGGCGTTGGCTGTCCGAAGCAATATGTTGGCTCGTAGATTTGCACGGTGCACGGGAGCAGTAAAGGTAACTCTCTTTAAGGCCTTCTGCCAGTCTGTTTACACATGCAGTCTATGGACCAACCATACGCAGAAGACAATCAATGCCCTACACGTTCAGTACAATAACGCGTTTAGGATGCTGTTGGGGCTGCCGAGGTACTGCAGTGCATCAGGCATGTTTGCAGATGCTCACACGGATGGTTTTCATGCCATTCTACGCAAGAGAGCCGCCTCGATGCTGTGCCGTGCCCGCGGCAGCGGTAACGCTACCCTACGCGTTTTGTCTGATAAAGCTGACTACCCAATATTGTGGCAGTATTCAGCTACATGTTAGAAAATAAGTATTTCAGTTTTTTATTTATTCATATATTTTTATCATTATTTAATATGTGTTTTTAATTTATATTATTTTGATTTTAAATTTGATTTGTAATTTATATTGTTTTTTTTTAATTTTTTGTCCTTTATTCTTATTTATTTTATATTTGCATTACAAACATAGTTGTAAACAAATGTAGTACTAACAATATATGGGCATAACACTTACGTCTGAAATAAATTTTAGTGAATTAAATTGAATTGATACAATCACCAGAAGTGGGTGTGGATTTTTAGTTGAATTCAGAGACAACAATGCGAAGAATGTAAATAAATAAGAAGTGTTTTGAAAGTACTAGTGAATTAAGATTTTTTTTAAATAAAACGATGTTATCATATATATAGACGATGGATATATCAACGATCAAGAAATACTAAGCTATGTTCCATACAATGTTGCTTTCCATTCAAATAACTTTCGATTTTTATTTTTGTAACAATCAGATATTGAGCTCAGTACACAATGTAGTGGATTTAGTCAGCAGCCCTTCGGCAGGCCGTAAACCAACCGAACTTGAACAAAGACATCAATTGGATCACATTTCATCTCAAATTGCACGTACACTCATAACGAAATTTGAAGTGTTAAAGGTACTGTTTCACTGAAGCGTAATATAAATTAATTTTCTAATTCTATTACCCATCATGTATTTCTTGCTCTAGAAACCCTGAAGAACTAAAGTTTGTTTTCGACGTTATATTGAAGCAGCAAAATCATTATCATAATCATATCTAGACCGACAAATCTAATGTGACCTGCACACAACAGCTCCAAGCAACATTTGTCAGTGCATAAAAGTTGTGAAATATGAAAAGAAAAGCGAACTCTATAGTATCAGTCACCTCTTAGCTATTTTAAAAGCGATTGAGATCTTTGCCCTCAAATTCTGCTTCGTATAGGATTAAGTTCTGCGGTTATTGAGAAGTCTTTCAATAACCGCAATCATATTCAAATTTTCAATAATTTTTGTTTATCCTGTCTATCCAAAGGTTGTCTGGAAGAGATCGCTTTTAGCGATAAGATCGCCCATTGTACCGTTATTTATTGTTTATTTCCCTTGTTACTGAATTTTTGTTTGGTGTGTAATAAAGAGTATTTCATTCATTCGTTCTTTCATTTTGTCGATAACATCTTTATAAATTTCAGCTTATTTTTTTTTACAATTAACAATCGTATACTCTCGGCTCTATAGATAAATTCTAGCGAATGATTCCAACAAAGTTCTCAAATTTCTGTCTTAACTCTTGTGTAAGAAGGTTTATCCTATAAGTTTACTTCATATTATCAAGACGAACTCTAGCGAACTACATCAACGAACAGAAACAAGTGCTCTACCACATTCAAACTCCACCTTTAACTCCACATTCAAGTTCAAGTACGAATTTTTGCGTTCACCGAATCCTGCCTTAGGCTATTGCTAAAATACTAAAATATTTTTCGAAATAAATCGTAAAGTTATGCTGTTTCGCCGTTGATGGCTTCATTCATAACTTCAGCTAAAGAAATTTATTTCGTGCAAGATTTGGGTGTAAAATGTTGCCTCTCATACCAAAGCTACTTTTGACTGCACCAAAAGTAAACTTGAATTATTGGAGTTTACTCCTTAAGAATCGATTTTCATTATATAAGCCCGGGGTATGAAAATGTATGGAGTATAAAAAGAGGAATCTCGGCTGCATGGTAGCACTTGCGACATGTGTATACATAAATATATAAAAAAAAAGAGTGTGTGTACTTATGTACACGCGTTAGAAGTTATACTTCTTTGGCGTATGGAAAAATAAATAATAAATTATTAGTATCACCGTCGTATATGAAATTGATTTAATAAAAACACCAAAATAATATTTATTTATTCACACTGTTTAATTGTACCCTTACGAAACACGTGTTCTACATATAAAAATACTAGAATATACAACTTGAACATAGTTATCAATTTTCATACCACCTAGAACTAACTTCATGCTGTTAAATTTAGGTGTCGGTGTGCGCGCGCATCATAAAAATTCACTCTCATCATTTTTCTCCATCGCGCCAAAAGAAGTATAACTTCAAAAATAAATTAAATTTAATATTGCAGTAAACTCCAGTCGTGCGTCGGAGCTAACACACACACTTTTTTTTTATTTTGATATGTTATTCTCCACCAAACTGTAGTAACTACTCCTAATCCAAAAAGCTTTCTTTTTGTGAAAGGTCTATGTTAGAAAAAGGTATTTGTCACGACTAACCACGGATATTAACACTATGATCCCTGATACGGCCGTGGACAACCAATTATTCAAGCGTTTCAGGAAGGTCAAGCGGCAGGTGGTTTACCGTTCTCCTTTTCCAAAACTGAAGCGATACGAATCGGTTAGAATTTTCTAGAAATTTCGTACCAAAAAAGTGGCTAAAGTTTTTGAATCGCAGCGTTTCGATTTCAGTCCTTCTGGCAAAGCCCGTGTACAGCTGCCTACATGACACGTAATTCTAATTTAATTAATTTTATTGACAGGGTCTCTATATTGCCGCTACAATATCTAATTATTTCTGAATGACATTGTAAACCATATTTGTATTATGACAAAGTCCCTGTCGCATCCTTTTGTGCTTATTTACCTTGTTGTGTTTATTTTGACGTAACTAAATGTTCTTCAGTGTTCTTACAGTTTAAATAAATTAATATGAATAAGACTTTTCGTCCTATCAATTGGAGATTAACACTGGCTAGGTGAAGGAAGTAGCCTCTGTAGTAATTGGGATTGTATTTAGATGAAGCAAGCTTGACCATCATTTATATCATTCTCTTAGCTTCATCATCATCATTACATAGTATTTTTATCTTATAGTGTTATCCGAACACATACGGAAAATTCCAAGATTTTAAAATCATCACAAAAATTTCAAGCCTAGACGGGACTTGAACCCGCAACCTTCCTCTTGATACGAGGACCGCTCCGCAACCTTCCTCGTCCCGTTTAGGTTTGAAATTTTTGTGAAGATTTCAATACAGCCACAGGATGTACACTGCTGAATATAGGCCTCCTCCATAGATTTCTAGAGCGACAGATCTTGTGCAACCTGCACACAACGGCTCCCAGCAACCTTTATCAGGTCATCCTTCCATCTAGTGGGGTGCCGTTCTACGCTGCGCTTTCCAGTGCGTGATCTCCACTCGAGAAACTTGCCCCAACGGCCGTTAGTTCTTCGAACTGTGTGCCCTGCCCACTGCCACTCAGCTTGCTAATCCTTTGTGCTATAGCAGTGCCTTTGTCGATAACATCAATATAAAATCTCGGCATCTCGACCATTGCACAAGCTAAGTGTTACTTAGTGTTCATGAAAAAGGAACAGCGAAAACCTTTATTGATTATTTGCTCCTAACAAAAACTAAAAAGCAAATTTATTTGCGCGTTATTTAAAAGCGTTATCTAGTATTATCGAATTAGCTCTTTTTCAATTTACAATCTAATGTGTTCTGTAAGTAATTCGATTCTTCTACTTTCACTAACTTCTGGCGTAGTCCGCACATGGTAAGTGTGCAGAACGCTAGAAATGGTAGATTTAAAGATGTTATATTTGGAGTTATGAAGCATAACGCGCCCAAGTATCTTTATGAGAAGCTAAGAGGTGTAACCAGCATAAGGTCCTGCGAGCCTCGCCAACGCTTGATGCAGCTTTCAATGCAGCAGCATAGGACAACTGCTTTTAAAGGCAGTTTCCGCTACGCAGCATCGAAGTTTTGGAACAATATCCCCCCGCCGATCAGGAACCTGCAGAGAAGTTATGGTTTTAGAAAAAAACTTAAATTATATCTTTTTGATTGGCAAAACATGCAGAAAAGCCTACATGACTCAAGTGCTATATAAATGAAGATATAGTCATTAAATGTATTTAACATTTCAAAATACATATTTATTATTATAGATTTTATATATGTCACGCTTTTCAATATATTTTTTAATTTTATTATTTTTGTCTGTTAATCCGCAACTCAGATTCGGCCCCAACGGAAGACCAGCGTGGGTTATTATACTCGTATTATAACCCGCATTATGCTGAGTTAGGGTCCCTTTTGCAACTTATATGTATTTTATTGTAGATTGTCTAGTTTTAAGTTATATTTTGTACCTCTATCTTTTTTATCCTGTGTGTTTTTACTGTAACGTTGCAAATAAATTTTTATTCTATTCTATTCTAAATAGATTTTTGGAAGAACTTTCAGTGTTTTCAACTACTATCGTCACATTAACGTTAAGTCACTGTAATAGACCATTTTCAGTTGGTTATATTCATTTAAATAATAGTAACAATTAATTGTTATAAATAAATAAAATAAAAAAATTATTTATTTATTTTCAACAACAAACTTCAAAATTTCACAATCAAAAAAAAAGTTACAATGGTTTACTTGGTATAATACAATTCAGGATGGAAAACAAAGGTACCCAAACTAGGATTGACCTGTATGATGGCATACCTGTACCTCCCTCCGGACTATGGGATCATATCATATATCATATCTATATGTATATATATACATATATATGATGAATCGGTTAGAATTTTCTAGAAATTTCGTACCAAAAAAGTGGCTAAAGTTTTTGAATCGCAGCGTTTCGATTTCAGTCCTTCTGGCAAAGCCCGTGTACAGCTGCCTACATGACACGTAATTCTAATTTAATTAATTTTATTGACAGGGTCTCTATATTGCCGCTACAATATCTAATTATTTCTGAATGACATTGTAAACCATATTTGTATTATGACAAAGTCCCTGTCGCATCCTTTTGTGCTTATTTACCTTGTTGTGTTTATTTTGACGTAACTAAATGTTCTTCAGTGTTCTTACAGTTTAAATAAATTAATATGAATAAGACTTTTCGTCCTATCAATTGGAGATTAACACTGGCTAGGTGAAGGAAGTAGCCTCTGTAGTAATTGGGATTGTATTTAGATGAAGCAAGCTTGACCATCATTTATATCATTCTCTTAGCTTCATCATCATCATTACATAGTATTTTTATCTTATAGTGTTATCCGAACACATACGGAAAATTCCAAGATTTTAAAATCATCACAAAAATTTCAAGCCTAGACGGGACTTGAACCCGCAACCTTCCTCTTGATACGAGGACCGCTCCGCAACCTTCCTCGTCCCGTTTAGGTTTGAAATTTTTGTGAAGATTTCAATACAGCCACAGGATGTACACTGCTGAATATAGGCCTCCTCCATAGATTTCTAGAGCGACAGATCTTGTGCAACCTGCACACAACGGCTCCCAGCAACCTTTATCAGGTCATCCTTCCATCTAGTGGGGTGCCGTTCTACGCTGCGCTTTCCAGTGCGTGATCTCCACTCGAGAAACTTGCCCCAACGGCCGTTAGTTCTTCGAACTGTGTGCCCTGCCCACTGCCACTCAGCTTGCTAATCCTTTGTGCTATAGCAGTGCCTTTGTCGATAACATCAATATAAAATCTCGGCATCTCGACCATTGCACAAGCTAAGTGTTACTTAGTGTTCATGAAAAAGGAACAGCGAAAACCTTTATTGATTATTTGCTCCTAACAAAAACTAAAAAGCAAATTTATTTGCGCGTTATTTAAAAGCGTTATCTAGTATTATCGAATTAGCTCTTTTTCAATTTACAATCTAATGTGTTCTGTAAGTAATTCGATTCTTCTACTTTCACTAACTTCTGGCGTAGTCCGCACATGGTAAGTGTGCAGAACGCTAGAAATGGTAGATTTAAAGATGTTATATTTGGAGTTATGAAGCATAACGCGCCCAAGTATCTTTATGAGAAGCTAAGAGGTGTAACCAGCATAAGGTCCTGCGAGCCTCGCCAACGCTTGATGCAGCTTTCAATGCAGCAGCATAGGACAACTGCTTTTAAAGGCAGTTTCCGCTACGCAGCATCGAAGTTTTGGAACAATATCCCCCCGCCGATCAGGAACCTGCAGAGAAGTTATGGTTTTAGAAAAAAACTTAAATTATATCTTTTTGATTGGCAAAACATGCAGAAAAGCCTACATGACTCAAGTGCTATATAAATGAAGATATAGTCATTAAATGTATTTAACATTTCAAAATACATATTTATTATTATAGATTTTATATATGTCACGCTTTTCAATATATTTTTTAATTTTATTATTTTTGTCTGTTAATCCGCAACTCAGATTCGGCCCCAACGGAAGACCAGCGTGGGTTATTATACTCGTATTATAACCCGCATTATGCTGAGTTAGGGTCCCTTTTGCAACTTATATGTATTTTATTGTAGATTGTCTAGTTTTAAGTTATATTTTGTACCTCTATCTTTTTTATCCTGTGTGTTTTTACTGTAACGTTGCAAATAAATTTTTATTCTATTCTATTCTAAATAGATTTTTGGAAGAACTTTCAGTGTTTTCAACTACTATCGTCACATTAACGTTAAGTCACTGTAATAGACCATTTTCAGTTGGTTATATTCATTTAAATAATAGTAACAATTAATTGTTATAAATAAATAAAATAAAAAAATTATTTATTTATTTTCAACAACAAACTTCAAAATTTCACAATCAAAAAAAAAGTTACAATGGTTTACTTGGTATAATACAATTCAGGATGGAAAACAAAGGTACCCAAACTAGGATTGACCTGTATGATGGCATACCTGTACCTCCCTCCGGACTATGGGATCATATCATATATCATATCTATATGTATATATATACATATATATATACATACATATATACTAGAGGAGTGATAGGGAGGATAAATATGATCTATCTATATCTATATATCTGATTCCCTCCTACTACTTATGATATAGAATTTAAAATGTAGTCACACAAAATATATATACGTATTTGTGAAGGCATGTATGAGAAGGAAGGGTGGCTTTTGAAGTGTAGAGGGACTACAAAGTCTCTTAAAAAATGGTATTTAGATTAGATTAGATAATTCTTTATTGCACACCATGAAACAAATAAAAATAACAACGTAAATCTGTGGATATTGTTTAGGTAATAGGAATGTTACATATATAAGGTTGTCCGGTAGAGACTATGTTTTTGTAGTGTACTAGCTGCTGGCCACAGCTTCGTACGCGTGGTTTGTTAATAAAAACAAGATGCTCCTTCTGCGCAGTTGGGTAAAAAGTAGCCTATGTCCCAATCCTGGTCATAATCTATCTGTATACCAAGTTTAATTGAAATAGGTCCAGTCGCATGTCGTGAAAATATAAAAAATAGACAGACAGAGTTATTTTAGAATTTATAATATTAGTATTGATAAATAAGTATTTTCTCTCCAATTATAATGTTGATTTAAAAATACTTAATGTCTACCGTTCATAACGTTACGCCGACTTAACGTGGATAAACATTACGTTTCACAACATTGATTTGCCGTAGATTACTTTTCGATTGTTTAATAATAGAGTTTTTCTACAAAACTAAATCTTATCAGAAGCATTTGTAACCGTAATAAAGTTTCACGTCTCGTTACGAGAAATGTAAATGAAAGTTGCACAATCTACAATGTGAATGACAAACTAAAATGAACATTCTATTTCACTATTGTCATTTATTTTCATTCTTCCTATGTTTTAGGCTTAGATGTGTTTGCTGTGCTACAAATAGAAAACATCTTTTACCGGTGTTTTACCCCATCAAAATCAAAGATTAGTTCAAAGTGCTAAGAGTAAGGACAGAATGACAAAACTGCGTGAGTGGATTCAGTTTAAATTTAAGTTAAATTGAGTCCCAATCATAGACTTCTAATCGTTAATCAATTCTAAAATACTAACAAATAAAAATATAGATGGAGCGCCACTAACTGAAAAGTGAGGCACGCAAATCGTGTTTGTCTTTCACATTGATAGGCAGTTTCAAATCCGATCTAAAGACGTAAATAGATTATAATAGAGCTAATAGTTATTCTTTATTAGTTCGGTGACAAGACTAGAAAAGGCCGGTAGTGCATTTTTACTTAGGAAATAAATACAGAAGACAAATGAAATTAAATTGACAATCACACGCTCATCCGACACACATTAATCACAATAAATTAACAAAACCGCACAATCAGTAATTAATAGTCCATATTTAACGTGCTCAACATAAATACCATCAACGTGTTCTCTATCATATCAAGACAACAACGGATGAGGCACATACCTACAAATAGAAGCTGGTATACTCCATACCTAGCTACGCAGTTCACTTTCTATAATAGTCCGGCCACGTCATTATTGCACAACGCTAGAAAACACTTAAAAAAGTTGAAATAAATGCTTACAAAGAACTTTCAGTGCTTCTGAGGCGTTACAGAAAATCAGTGCTAGAGATATTAATACTTTATAATAATAGATATTAATGCAGCACACCACTGCGTGACAACTTAGTATGTTGACTGCTAAAACCGACCTTAACTAAAAGATACATTCTAGGTGCAGTAGATAGAATTTTATGCATTCAGGAATTTCTTATAAAATTCTATAATTTCTAGTGAGTCTCGGTTAACGAAGACAGTGTACTCAAATTATAAATCAGCAAAATTTTACTTACAAAACTTTCGTGATTTATTTCAATAATAATTATAAATACGGGATTTATCACGTACTATTTACGAGACGAAAACCAGTCCATGCGAGGCGAGACGCAGCGCGGAGCGGATCGCACTCATCCTGATGAAGGTTCACGGATTTAACCAAAACATTGTTGGTCGTTACACCGATTAAACGGGTTTTTTTATAGATGATAGCCAAGCGCTTGACCACTACCTCACCTGATGGTAAGTGAAGATTTGATTGAAGATTGAAGATGGAGCACGCTTGCCTAGAAATAACCTATTCACTCTGGACTTGAAGACTCCAAGATTATACTGGTTCAGAAAAACATCGCCGGAAGTGAGTTCCACTCCTTACAACAAAAACAAGCTACAAGAAAAGTTTGGTACGGCAAGGTGGTATGCCGACTAGATTGGGTGGTACTTCTCCGTACGTGATAAACCCAGTATTTATAATAATGATAAAACTGTATTGTTGTAGTGATCGTGCCATGAGATGTTGTAGACTGTGGCGTAAAATAAAATACTCGTCAGACCTCCAGGTGTGAGTGCATAAATATAAAGCGCAGGCGACCCGCTGGCATCCTCAAGCCGCTGTCATATTAACTGTTACATTAAATTACTGCCACGAAACTGACCGACCTTTCATACTATTATCTCTACAACCTTCAACCCAAAAAACACTTAAACACAAACAACATAGAGTTTATTATTGAGTAGTAACGAACAGATCAGTATAACCTTTTGATGAATTAGGAATAGACTGTACAGCTCGCACATTGATTTCGGCTCTTTCGAAAAGCAATATTTTTTGTTCATTTGTTTGTTTTAATAATATTTTATCCGAGTGATGGAGCGGTCGCATTTGTCAGCTGTATGAGATATGGACACGTCCCGAGTGAAGTCGGGTTAATTAATTAGTTAAGATTGTATGGTAATGAAGGGATGGACTAATGAGGAATGAGGTTAACGAAGGCTCTAAACTGTATGTAAATATCTAAGGAATTTGAAAAGTAAAACATTTTATGGCTTGAAAAACATAATTTATTTGTCAATAGCCGTCAAGCTTTTTAGCCTATGAGATGCGCCAAATGAACAGACATACATAGTTATATCCTACATACATACATCTAAAGACATAACCCTCCTTCTGGGTAGTCGGGTAATAATTGATTCTATTATATGTGTCTACCAACCTCATCTTGATGGTAAGTGATGATGTGCGCCAAGCAGCATTGCTGTGTTTCGGTTTGAAGGAAATGGTTGCCGGTGCAATTACATGCACATAGGGCTTTACACTTGTATGTCTCAAGTTGACAAACGCAGGGTAGTGCATTGTAGGGCACGTTTCTAAGGTGCGTGACCTCAATAATTTACTGTAGGCGATGATTACCACATAACATCAGGTAGCTATTTTGGTAGATATACCTGTACATGCATGTTGTGTTAAGTTTGTTCATTGCAATTTATATTGTCTACCTACTTATGTAAGTAGAATGAATATTATGTTTTCTTAGTAAGTGATTTATTATTGATCGAGTGAAGCGAGATTTTTAAATCAACTTGGGCAAATTGGCGTTGTACGAGTATGTATGTATGTTTGTTTGTTTATGTGAGGATAACTTTCGAAGCGTTCATCCAATCACCGTGAAATTTGATACATAACTAGGTAATGATAGCACAATTTTGGTGCGACTAAATAAGCTAAAAATGTGGAGGGGTTGTTGAAATATTGGGGTTAAAGGGTGGAAAAACAAAGAAAATAAGACTATTAGGTCAAGTGGGACGTCAAATGGAAGGTCTTCATTAGTACATTTAGACTCCGTTTTTATTTTTAGTAAATTTCTTATAGCTTTTGAGTTATTAGCCATGATAAAAACTGAATTTTGAAAAGTTTTCAGGGTACACCAGTGACCCCACAGTGCTGTTATTTGGTATGCGTGTAGTTTAAGTGACACAAATATAGGCAAAAGTTTGAAATCTAGAATAACTGTAATTTATACTCCAAAAAATAAAACCAAATAAGAATGAACTCGCGTTACCTGTAATTTGAATGAAACTGTAGGTCAAATAACCTGGTATTGTATTTCGTGGCACTATTTTGTTAGTCAAAGATTACAAATAATATTTTTTTTAAATCGGAGACTCGCAAGATCTCAGTTCGAGGCGAACCATTAATTTTATGAAAAATAAATAATTTTAACCCGTAAACCGTAGGTTGGCCATATGCATTTGCTAACTCCACTTCGTATAAAAAAAAATCAAAAGATTAAAGATGAAATCTATTCACTTTGTGTATAATATGTGGTACATTTACCACCTAGAAAAGAATCCATGTTTTTAGAAAACCCGGTATATTGTAATGTTCCGTACAGCACAAGTATTGGTAAAAAATAGTCGTAGGTACGAGTACTAGTCAGGCAGTCAGGGCAGGGCACATAGCTTGAAGAACTGACGGCCATTGGGGCCGAAAGGTTCTCGAGTGGAGACCACGCACTGGAAATCGCAGCGTAAGACCCCACTAGATGGAAAGAAAACCTTTTTTTTTTGTATCACTAAGGTGGCAAACAAGCATACGGCCCACCTGACGCGTAAGCGGTTACCGTAGCCTATGGACGTTTGTAACACCAAAGTAAAGTTGTAAAATTACTCGCTCGTTGCCAACCCTTTAAAATTTTCAAAACGCCCTTTTTGAAGAACCCCACACTGTAGACCCTAAGGAAAACCTCGGCAGGGAGACCATTCCACAAGCGAAGTGTTCGCGGGAGGAAATTCCTCTGGAACCTCACGGTATGCGACCAGATCGTCTCCAAGGTGAGTGGATGGATTCCCTGCCGATAGCGAGCGGTGCGATGATAGAACGTACTTGCAGGCACCATAGCAAACAACTCCTTAGAACACAACCCATTATACAAGTGGTAGAACACACACAGCGATGCAAAACCTGATTAAGTTTGCTAGGAACAGTTGGGTGATGGAAAGAAAACCTGATTAAGTTTGCTAGGAACCGTTGGGTGCAGGCTGCATAAAATCGGTCGCTCTGGAAATCTATGGGGGACGATGATGATGATGAGGTACGAGGGGCATTTTTTTATAAAAGAATACTTTTTCTCAGGATGATGAGTGAAGATTCGCAACGACAATTTCCATTCATTAATCATAGTCCATACCGTCGCAAGTAAAGACAACCTATCATCACTTTAGGGTAAATGACAACAAAATACACTAATGACAATGTAACTTATCCCAGTGTATACGTTTACACGGAAAACAGGCGGTAGAAACAGGATTAAGCATGCTCTGAATCTCTAGCGCTAACTATTTGAGCAATCGAATGTAACTTACAGCTCCGAATCTTTTTGACATGTGATTATGTCGCGGTTGCTGCGCCATATTATTAGAGGATGATTCGACCGAAAATCGAACATTCGAAATAAGCTATCGCTATTTAGCGAAAAGTACACTTATTAGCGATCAAGCCAATTGTAGTTTTACGTTGTCCTAATTTTTGTTTTATGTTATGCAAATGATTGCAAATGTTCTATATATGGTCCGTGCGGCATAAGATGGCAATATCATTCACCTCTTTTTTTTTTTTTTAATTGGATAGAACTTCGTTTGACCACAATCTCACCTGATGGTAAGTGATGATGTGGTCTAAGATGTAGCACGAAGATCTAGAAGAAACCTATTTACTCTCACCTTAAAGAGGCCCGGATTGTATTCTTTAGGAAAAACAGACGACGGCAAAGTGTTCCATACCTTAGCTGTACGCATCAAGAACGTAGAACCAAAACGGTGTGTGCGAATGGGTGGTATATTGACTAGGTACGGGTGGTACTGAGCCGTGCGCCTGCTTGTCCTTTGATGGAAAGGAGATGGCGGGATCAGATCGTATAGTTTCTGGGCACATTCCTCAAAATGTATTCTGTAAAAGATCGATAGGCTTGCAACTTTACGGCGATGTTCGAGACTTTGGATCTTAGTCACCGCCATATATTGCTCACCTATAAGCCTAAAAGCCCTACGTTCTATCGAGTCTAAGGTAGCGAGCTGGTATTTGGCCGAACCATCCCAAAGGTGGCACCACCTTTGGGATGCACCTCACTGACCAGTGACGAGAAAATAAACTATCATAACTTAAAATTTTGCATTTTTTGTGAGCTTCACAATTCTGAAGCTTATTACGCATTTAATTATAGGTCTAATTCTAATAATAATTCACATATAATTTTATCGGTCATGTGCATGTTGGTTCTCGGATTTGGTACCCAATTTGGTACTCGGAACCGTAATATTATTCATAAATGCAATATAAAATGACTGGCTTAAAATATATTTCGTATTTTAAAACAATAAAATACGTGAATAAAACATTGAAAACATAAAATTTCATGCAGTGATTTTCCACGATTTTAAATATTTTTAAGTTATACAGTTTGCCCAGTTGACTTCTTGTAGGCCTTGTACTACGAGATTCTAGCGATAGCAGTTTTGCGACACGTTGTATGTTGAGCGACGAGATAACGATACATCTTTATCATTTTGGGATATCGTGGTGAAGGAAGATGAATGCGCTCTGTTAACAAGCTATGCATCAAGTATAGCTACAGATTATTTAGGAAACCTGACTCTAATTACACACTTATCAAAACGTTTGAGATCATTATCACCGTTTAGTTTTGCATTGAAACAGAGGCATTGACAACAATCATTGCGAAATTTGCATCGGATGCATGCCTGTTGATCCTCTCAGAACGAATAGGCAAACTACACCACAAGCGCTTCCAATGCCGCGGCCAATATGTCTCAGTCATGTGACAAATGATTCAGGTAGACATAAACACAGGGCGAACTTTCGCTGAATCCCGATAATAAGGCCGATATATAAGACCGCATCGTATGTCTGTAAGAGCCGGTAACTAGGCATGCAGCCTGCTTTCTGCATAAATCTAACTAAATGACGTCAGTCCGTAAACGCACCGTGTCGGATGCGTTTCGGCGACGCTTCGTTAGGTGTCGTTTGGCTAACCGCACGTAATAAGCTGTCATTAAGTGTGTTAACCCTAGTACCCTAATACCAAGGATTGCAAGTCACTCACGCGGGCGTTTGAGACCGCCTTAGAGTTGTAAGGTACTTGCCTCATCCCACGTCATAGATTTTAGATAGTGCGAGGGAATAATGTGGCGCAGTGGGCGAATAGCTGGCTGAGACGCAGGAGGTAGTGGGTTCGATTCCCGCTGCGGGACAAATTTTTGCATGGTGTATGGATATGTGTTCCTGGTTTGTATGTATTTACAAAAAATATATATTTAAGTAATCTATCAGTTATCAGGTTCCCAAAGTACAAGCTTTGCTTAGTTTGGGGCTAGATAGCGCTGTGTGAAAGGCCCAGCATTATTAATTTTAATTCTTTAATATTAATTATTATTTATACCACCACATAACAAGTCTGCATCATGCTAGGAGTGGTATAGATGAAAAACAAATGTTGGGAACAACTTCCTTGGTTTTGGAATAATGAGATTTAAGAATTTTATTAAACTTATCTGTATATTACTAGCTGTTGCCCGCGACTTTGTACGCGTTACACTAGGTACTAAATGTGTAGGTAACCTAGAAATAAAGCTAAACTCGCTGTTGCAACTTGACTTGACACCCCATTTTTATCCCATTGGACCTGATTTGTGGGATAAAAAGTAGCATATGTGTTAATCCAGGTTATAATCTACGTATGTAGGTACATTCTAAGTTTCATCGAAATAGGATTAACCCATTACGACACGTCGCGACGTGATTGAGTAACAAACAAATAAATAAAAAAACATCCAAACTTTCGCATTTATAATACTAGTGATTCGCTCCGAACTGAGATCTCGCCATAAAAACAAAAAAATATTATTTGAAACCTTTGACTATCAAAATAGTGACACAAAATGCATAACCTACTATTTGATCTACAGTTTCATTTAAATTACAGCTAACGGGAGTTCATGTTAATTGGTTCACTTATTGGGGTAGAAATTGCAGTTGTTCTAGATTTCAGACTTTTCCTTATATTTGTGTCACTATAGGTAATAGGTACACTTATACAAAATTACAGCACTGTGGGGTCACTGGTGTACCCTGTAAATTTTGTCAAGGTTCAGTTTTTACTATGGCTAATAACTTAAAAACTGCAAAGTTTAAACTAAAAATAAAAACGAGAAGGAATTGTACTTACAAAGACCGTTTGACGGCATTATTAGTCACACCAAAATTGTGCCATCACTATATACCTATATACCACACTACCTATATACAAAATTTCACGATGATCGGATAAATGCTTCGAAAGTTATCCTCAGACAAACAAACATACTTATATACAACGCCGATTTGCCCAAGTTGATTTGGAGATCTCGCTTCGCTCGATCGATTAGTGTGATTTGACGCATTGCTGTAAAAGTTAAACTTTTATTTGGATATTACATATTTGCACGCAAACAAAGCTGTAGTGTAAAATATGTAATCATCAAGAATATCACTTGGTAAACAAAATATGACACTAAAACAATTATTTTTTACAGTGAGAACCCTGAGCAAGTATAATCGAACAAATACAATCAAGCTTCCAATCAATCAATCGCTTACCATCAGATGAGATTGTGGTCAAACAAAGATCTACCCACCGGTCGGTAGACCAAAAACCGGGCAAGTGCGTGTCCCACTCGTGCGCCAAGGGTTCCGTACATACGACTCAGAGTTCTCTCTTGAGAGAGAGAGAGACTCAATCTTAATTGGCGTCAATTATGTATGTATGGGGACACCCATTAATTTTTAACTTTTTATTTTTTGGAATTTACCTTTAATTATGCTACTACCTTGCTTTTTGCCAATACCTTGCCTTTTGCCAAATTTCTCTAAGTCAACGGGAACTATCATATAGGGTTTCGACCCAAAACCTATAGGGTTCTTCCGGTTGACCTAGAATTGTTAATTTTGGTTAAAAGCAAGGTTTTACAGCACAAGTATAGGGAAAATTCCGAAAAATAAAAAAGATGAAAATTAAGGTAAATTTTTGTACTTACAAGTTTTCACGAAAATCTAAATTTGCCCATATCTTTTTATCGTATTGACGCAGAACCTTGATTTTTATACATCTAATAGGGACTATAGACCTCTAATCAGGTATAAATTTCAACTTACTAGGTCCACCCGTTCTTGAGAAAATCGGTGGTGACACACGGGCAGACGGGTAGACGGACAAGAAAGTGATCTTATAGGCGTTCCTTTTTTTACCTTTTGGGGTACGGAACCCTAAAAAAGCATTTCGGTTCGACTTTGAACAAAGTTTAATCGGTAACGATCGATCTTACTCAATTGTATGCAAAAACGTATAGCTTGTATGAACGTAGGGGAATTGACATTAGTAATTAAATCTACTGCAAGTAAGAGTTGTAAATGTTTTTGGAGAGACAATTTTGCATGTTTCTAAACCACACTTGTCAACGGTCATTAAAGGTCTGACGTTGCGAGGTCGGTATTGCAGTCGATTTGATAGTACTAGTAACTAGTGCTACGAGAACTACACGAAACTGTTGTTTTTACACGACGTTTGCAGTAATAGAATTGATAGTCCCGAATTAGCGTCTCTAGTTCTTCAATTCAAAACGCCCTTTAAACGTACTAGACACACAACCCTCTTTCATGTTCCTTTCAGTCACACCAACTATGCCCAGAACTCTGTCATCTATCGCACGCTAGATAGCTACAACAAGGTTTTTTCGGATATAGACATCTTCTCTAATGGCAAGGCATCTTTTAAGAAACTTTTAAAATGAATAATAAAAGAAATCTTTTAAAAAGTTGTATCTGTTCTTAATCATATATAGCACGTTCCATAAAAAAAAAAGAAACTCAAAGAACTACACTACACAAAACACTACACAAAACACTACACAAAACACTACACTCTCTCCCTCACTCCCTCAAATATACACATTTACACAGCATCCCTCCTCCCCTTTCATTCTTCAAATGCGTACCTACTAAATTACTAAATTCCTTGAAAATCAATTATTATATTGTATTGTGTTTTTAATCTTTTTCTCTAAGCGACTAATTTCTAATTTCTTAAAGGTCTATAAAATGTGAATCTGTTATTGGCATTAAGCATTAGCTATAAGAGTTTGTATACATTGATATCAAGTGCTGTTGATTCTGTGATGAATAAATAAAAAAAAAAAAAACTAAATCTAAGGGACAAAATATATTGAAGTGGCGCAAGCGTGGCGCGGGCGTAAAACGGGATGTAACATTGAAGTAACGCGGCACAAGCGCAGCGTAGGCAACATAAATGCGAGTACAATTATTAGAATTTGGAACAGTAAATTCTTTTTAGCAGTCAATGTAAGTATTTATGTTTGTTTGTATTTATCTATATTCCACCGTAATGTCTATACTATTCATCCAATTTTGATGATTGAGGTGTTAATTACTTCGTTATTATGGTCCGGGTGGCTTAGGCTAGCATCGACAGATATTACGTAGTCGGGTTTCAATTTTTACACATGTATAACTTTTTTTTTTATCTGAATAGAACTTCGTTTGACCATAATCTCACCTGATGGCAAGCGACGATATGGTCCAAGACGAAGCACGAAGATCTAGAAGAAACCCATTTACTCTTACCTTAAAAAGGCCCGGATTGTAATATTCTTTAGGAAAAACAGACGATGGTAAAGTGTTCCATACCTTATCTGTACACATCAAGAACGTAGAACCAAAATGGTGTGTGCGAATGGGTGGTATATCAACTAGGTACGGATGGTACTGAGCCATGCGCCTGCTTGTCCTCGTTGTATGTTAGGGTTTTTAGCTTTTCATAAAACTTTTCTATATGCTCCAAATGTTCTCATTTAGTAAATAAATTAATGTTCACTTTTTTGTTTACATTACCTGCTGTTAGGTAAGTGACAGGCATTTGCGCCACGTTCGCGCCATTTCAATGTATATCACATCTAAGCCAGTTTGGTTCCAAGAAAACACCCTGCCTTGCCATTAATGCATTTATATTGAGTAATTAAACTTTAGTTAATGTCATCTCGATGACTCCATTATTCGATCAGCATTGATTCTATAGATTAATCTAGGACGGCGTTTAATAGTCTATTAACAATAAAACAACTTTTCATAATAGTAATTTATCGATCATAATACTAGATATTATGATCCGTAAAGATTGGAATGCCTACGATGTTAATAGTTTTAGTGCATTTTAGATGGAGTAGGTAAACCAGCATCTAAACAGTTCCGGAACTAGTATGTTTATCCTGAACCAGGGGTGATCCTGACCAGGAAAATTAATAGTTTGTCATAGAAAAAACGAATAACCAAAACATATTATTTTTCAGGAAAAAAAATTAACTCTGTTTTTTTATTTGGCTTTTATATACTATCTATACTAGCTTCCACCAGTGGCTTCGCACGAGTTGTTTATCAAGAAAAAGTAGCTTATGTTTGAATCCAGGTCATAATCTATCAACACACCAAATTTCATCAAACTCGGCTCAGCCATTATTACGTGATTGAGTAACAAACAAATAAACAAACACCCAAACTTTCAAATTTATAATAGTGTGAAGTGTGATGATTATGATAGACCTGATTGACTAGGTCGCACATCAAGTCGCAAATATTGTCCATCGACGTCAACGAGAATTGTAATTTAAATGTTTTATTTTGAATAGCTTGTATTTTAAATGTATACCCCTCTTTGGGTAAAAGCCATACAAACAGTCTAATGAACATAAAACTGGCATAGTCTTCTAGAACTGCAATATAAGTCCCAAGACGTTCACGTCACGTAAAGGCGTGGGGAAAATAACAGTTCCCTATGCCAATTACATTATTATATTCACTTTAACATGCTTTAGCTGTCACGATGCTGATGACACGATCCGAAGATAAGCACTAGGGGTTAATCACGATTTGCAAGGAAAACTTTGCAAATCTGCCGACCTCAATTTTTTAACCAAGTTGCAAAATGAGTAGTGATTTATGTTTCTTTCTTTAGTACTCAAATAGATTACACAAAAAAGGTTACATTGAATTGACTGAGCGCGTGTCGGACACCAGTGAGGGTAGAGTTCCGTAATCAGTACGGTTGTAATTTCGTTTTTGAAATGAAAACTTCTTTAAGCGCGTTGGGCATTTTTTGAGATGGGATAAAACCATTGAACTCGCGACACTGTTATCGTTACCGATACCGCTGTATATGAAGTGAAAACTTCTTTAGGCGTATTGGGCATTTTTTGAGATGGAAAAAAACCATTGATCTCGCGACACTGTTACCGTTACCGTTACCGACACCTCTGTATATGAAGTGAAAACTTCTTTAGGCGCATTGGGCATTTTTTGAAATGGAAAAAAAACCATTGATCTCGCGACACTGTTACCGTTACCGTTACCGACACCTCTGTATATGAAGTAACAACTTCTTTAGTCGCGGTGGGTATTTTTTGAGATGTGAAAAAACCATTGAACTCGCGACACTGTTACCGTTACCGTTACCGACACCTCTGTATATGAAGTAACAACTTCTTTAGTCGCGGTGGGTATTTTTTGAGATGGGAAAAAACCATTGATCTCGCGACACTGTTACCGTTACCGTTACCGACACCTCTGTATATGAAGTAACAACTTTTTTAGTCGCGGTGGGTATTTTTTGAGATGGGAAAAAACCATTGAACTCGCAACACTGTTACCGTTACCGTTACCGACACCTCTGTATATGAAGTGAAAACTTCTTTAGGCGCATTGCGCATTTTTTGAAATGGAAAAAAACCATTGATCTCGCGACACTGTTACCGTTACCGTTACCGACCCCTCTGTATTTAAGTATCTAGTAATAGTTCAAGTTTTCACTTCTGTTGGCACTCCCAGAATGCCACTTTTTTTTAATAGGTATATAACGTGAATTTAGCAGTTGTTCAACTGTTTTCAAGCCTAACTATAAGCATTCGTTGGTCGACTATTGCTAGTAAATTAGGTAGAGTCTACTCAGCTTTGATAATTCTTTATACAACGTGCTATACGCTCTTAGTCTTTGACCTTGGTTAAATCGTTATTCATTGTCACGTAAACATTTTACCGTAAATTCACAACGAGCGAATATATATATATATATATTGCTGGACATTTCACACGACGCTATCTAGCCCCAAACTAAGCAGAGCTTGTAGTATGGAAACCAGATAACTGATAGAATACTTATATACTTTTTTTGTAAATACATACTTATTATGCATAGAAAAACATCCAGACCCGGAACAAATATCTGTAGATTATGCAAACATTTGTTCCGCGGCGGGAATCGAACCCACTACCTGCGTCTCAGCCGGCTATTCGCCCACTGCGCCACGAAGGTCGTCAAAAATTATGTGACACAAAACATTATTTAACGCCTCGCCAAAGCGTGGCACTCGCGACTGCGTTCGACCGACTTGATCCGAGATCCTTGTATGCGTGCGTCTACGTATGATGCATGCACATGTTATCGCTCACCACTAGCATAATTTGAATTATATTAAATTTTTGTTGACATTATTCTTTTTCATATATTTTTATTCACTCTAGTAAAAATGGTCTATTGTGTAAGCTAAAGCTATTCTATTTATACATTTAAAATAGAAAATGATTGAATAAAGATTGTAAAGAAATGTTCAAAGTATGGGATTTTCCACCTACAAGACTTAACTTGTCAGACTTCAGAGAAAATATTCTCCGGGTTATTGTATTCACGTAAATTGCATTGAGGCCAATAAAATCATTTTATAAGTAGTTCATGATGTTTGACGTGAATGAAAAATTACGCTATTTATAGATCGTATTGCAACTGAAAGTTCACTGATGCATTAATAATTGAGTTAGCAAGCCAACAAAAAGGCACTTAGTCCACCTTTTTGTCGGCTTGCTAACTCCAAAACCTATAGATCCTCCTCCTTATAAGCTATGTCCTACTTAAATGATCAATGGACATGTTGCGGTTGCCCCGATACTGCAGTGCCTCGTGGGATGAGGATGTTAATACAATACTGGACGGTTTTTACGCAAACGTTCGCAATAAACTGCGCCTCTAATGTGCAGAACATGAAATTTAAAGCTTCAAAAACGCAAGCTCTTCTCGGCGAAAAAGAGTCAGTTTCTCCAAGTTTCCATTTCCCGAGATGTTCCGGTAAAAGGTTACCTCCAGATTCTAGGGGTTTCACTCATGCCTACTCTCAACTTTAGCTCATACATCGAGTCTAAGGCTAAAACAGCTGCCATGAAGCTAGGCATCCTTAACAGGGTCAGGAGATACTTCACGCCGGGACAGCTTCTTAGTCTCTACAAAGCACAAGCACAAGTCCAGTCTGGTATGGAGTACTGCTGCCACCTTTGGGATGGTTTGGCCCAATACTAGCTCACTCCCTTAAACTCGATAGAACGTAGAGCTTTTAGGTTTATAGGAGAGCAATATATGGCGGACACTAAGACCCAAAGTCTCGAACACCGCCGTAAAGTTGCAAGCCTATCGACCTTTTACAGAATACATTTTGGGGAATGTGCCCAGGAACTATACGATCTGATCCCGCTATCTCCTTTCCATCAAAGGACAAGGAGACGCACGGCTCAGTACGATCCGTACCTAGTTGATATACCACTCATTCGCACACACCGATTTGGTTCTACGTTCTTAATGCGTACGGCTAAGGTATGAAACACTTCACCGTCGTCTGTTTTTCCTAAAGAATAAAGTCCGGGCCTCTTTGATGTAAGAGTGAATAGGTTTCATCTAGATTTTTTTGCTTCATCTTAGATCACATCATCGCTTACCATCAGGTGAGATTGTGGTCAAACGAAAATCTATCCAAATAAAAATTAAATAAAAAAAAAGGTACCTGGAAGAGCTCGCTTTCAACGCTAAGGCCGCCTACTGTATTGCCTTTTTTAATCTTCTTATTATTGTATTATTTCTATTTGTGTGGTATTTCAATAGAGTTATCTATGTATCTAGTAGGTATGACGGTCAACAGGATCCTGACGACTGTGGCTGAGAGATTGTGGCTATTTCATCCAGCCCCCATTTAACATTTAAATGGTTTATTTTCGTGCCTGTTTTGATATGAACTGCTAGTTGGTAGAATATATGGTCGCGACTTCGTCCGCAATTTTCTGAATCTCAATAACAGCGCTACCTATCGGGTCAAATTTTGAATCTAAACCATCCAGGAACCTATTCAAACACACACAAAAAATTTCATGAAACTCGGTCCAGCCGTTTAGGAGGAGTTCAGGAATCTATGTATCTAACGAATATGAATATGTACGTAACGTTAATGCCTGAAACTGAAAATTAACTAAAGGTATAATGTATAGGTACCTTACTACTGTTACTTTTTTATCGTGATGCAGCTCACTACCTGGGCCCGTAGCCAAATGTCATTCGCCACGAATCTATTCGACTTCTACATACATTTGTTGTCGCTGAATGACGTAATATTTCTATAGCATGTGTCAAATCCCATACATTTTCGGACGTATCGACTAGCGTCATCGCTAATCGACTGTAACTTGGCTAAGCCCTCTGTTCCAATAAGACAAGTTGCCTCCTAACTCAGGTCCAACTGGTATCTCTTTAGTCACTCAACGTACCATAATAGTATTAATTGGAGCCACCTTCCAAAGCTCATATCGTTCGCGCAATACAACATAATACATGTCATGTTTTCGTCCATAAGTTCCCTTTAAATTTCTACATGTCACAATTATTTCTTGAGATCTTTCTTCGACTTATATTTTCTTTGAAAGTCATTGTAGAATTTCATATGAATTCCCAGACATTCAACCAAGCAGAAACGATAAGTTTTATAGAGGTATTGTTGGTAAAAGAGCTGTTGCAGAGAACAGACCTCAATAATGTTTGAGGGACTGCGTTGAAATTCGCACCAACATTGTTGTATATAGATGTGTTTCAAGTTTTCAACTCGTTGACAGACTGGGTAAAGAAAAAAAAAGTGGCACTCCGGGAGTGCCGACAGAAGTGAAAACTTGAATAATTACGAGATACGTATATACAGTGGTGTCGGTAACGGTAACAGTGTCGCGAGTTCAATGGTTTGTTCCCATCTCAAAAAATGACCAACGCGCCTAAAGAAGTTTTCACTTCATATATGCAGAGGTGTCGGTAACGGTAACGGTAACAGTATCACGAGTTCAATGGTTTTTTCCCATGTCAAAAAATGCCCAATGCGCCTAAAGAAGTTTTCACTTCATATACAGAGGTGTCGGTAACGGTAACAGTGTCGCGAGTTTAATGGTTTTTTCCCATCTCAAAAAATGCCCAACGAGCCTAAAGAAGTTTTCACTTCAAAAAAAACTACAACATTTGTAACAGACTTCAAAAATGCAAAGCATTTCAGTTTTTCTGGACTTTATTTTGCATTTCAAAATCTAAACAATTTTGCTGTTCGGCCGTAGGTATAGGAATAGGGTATATGAATGATCTGGATGGGTGACCACTAGCGATATTTATATCAAATGAAAACATAAACATTTATATGTGACATCGTCAATAGTATATTTATAAGTGAGCTTTTCTGTATTTTATAGAGCACGTTGAACTATTGATCCCGGACGAAGGTCCTTACATCGGAGGCTTTTAAGCGGGCTTAACGGACCATGCTAGCCAATAATTTATACTTTGCTCAAATTCAACGCTCATATAACCAACAATAACACTTACTAAAGTAGAGAGGGATCAATAAAAAAAACTGAAAAGCTCAACTGTAATTACGAAGATAAAGGTTTTTAAAACTTGATATATAAACTGTTGTTTTTAATTTGATTTAGTCTTCATTTAAAAACCATTTAACAAGAAAAAAGGTCACATACAATACATGACAAAGAATGTATGTACAAAACTTGCTGTAAACTGCTTTATATTAAACAAACTGTATCCGAATTGGTCCATCTACTCTTTTTGTACACCTTTTTTGCATCAGGGGTAAAATATAATAAAAATTAAATATGATTATTTAAGACTCGCGAGGACTCAACGATTCTTTTGACCCCCTATATAAAATAAATAATAAATAAATAAAAACATTTCATTTCAGACCACTTTCACTATCATAATATAACAAATCCAGAACTTTCAAAAATTTAAATAGGAATGAAATAAAGACTTGTTGTTTATAAGAAGCCACCATTTGTCCTAGGGATGACTAATTGTCAAAATAATTGTGTGCCTCAAGATATCAAGTATTTATAGGTATCTAAATCCACCCGGTAGATCATTAGTGTATCAAGTATCAAAGTATCATTAGTGTTTACGCGTGATAATTATAGATAGATTGTCGAGTGAAAAATAATATCAAAATTCTAGACAAACCGCTTATCTACAACTAGCTGGCCGCCGAACTTCGTACCGCCTTGCCATGCATATGACACGGGCTGCCAATCTACGACGCCGGTAGAATTGTCAATGTCTCCGTGGCGCAGTGGGCGTATAGCCGGCTGAGACGCAGTAGGTAGCGGGTTCGATTCCCGCCGCGGAACAAATGTTTGCATGATCTACAGATACTTGTTCCGTGTCTGGGTGTTTTTCTATATATTATAAGTATGTATTTACAAAAAAAGTACCTATACAGTATTCTATCGGTTATCTGGTTCCCATAGTACAAGCTCTGCTTAGTTTGGGGCTAGATAGCGCTGTGTGAAATGTCCAGCGATATTTATTTATTTATTAGCTGCATGAGAAATGATCTATGTATGATAAAATGAATTTTCATAATAATTTTTTTTTTTGTGAATTTTTCCGATATTTTAATAGTTATTCTGCTATTCGGGGCTGAGAAAAATCCATCAAATCAAAGATCATCAAAATCGTTCCTTCCGTTCTTGAGTTATAAATGTTGTAACTAACCCAACTTTGTTTTATATATATAGAAACACTGAAAATATGATTGAGCAACCCACGTTCCTTGAATATTACCGAAGTAATATCCATTTGTATTGGAACAGAATAAAACAAAAGAGACTTGACATATAGAAAATTGTTCAATATATTTAACAAGAACTCTTTTCTACATGTAAGGCAACTGAATACATTTTGGAATTCAAATATTTGTTTTTTTTTTCGTAATGTTTTAAGATATACCTACTTAGGTACACTAACACTCATCCTACGTTAATTACACAAAGGTTAGCTAAAGAAGTTGCTAATTAGCTATAATGTGGTTCGAACAATCAGTCCACATAGATAACATAGATTACTGTACTGATACAAACCGTACAAATATCTAAAAATATGTCTAGCATTAGCTACGTCTAATTACTGTCGGCAAATTAATAAAATTGCACACATTTCTATTTCTATTCTATTCTATTTCTATTACATTCATCATTCATAAATTAAAAATATATCCGACTTCACAAAACAGAAAATTGAAAGCAGTTCTTTTGCTTTAAACCCGATTACGGAACAGATTTTGATGAAATTTCAAGGAGACCAATCGAATCTTTCAAATAAAAACATTTTTTTTCAAATCGGCTGATAAATGACAGAGTTCTGAGGTAACATAAAAAAGAAGAAAAAATACAATCGGATAAAAAACCTCCGTTTTATGAAGTCAGTTAAAAATGATTACTGGTGAAACCAATTTACCATCATCCAAACTATAACCTTTTTTCCTTGATTTATATTATGTCACAATGTCATAATGCAAAATGCATTCATTTTTAAAAACCGTAAATAGATGTGGCGAAATAATACCATCCCGATACCTAGACCATTTCATTTTTTAACCGATTTAAAAAAAAAATATAAGATATACCTACCCTACTTTCAGATTGGTTTTATAGAAGTTTCATTAAAATCGGTAAAGTACTTTGGCATTACTGTTTTCTGATGTCGGTTTTATTTTAGTTAAAAATTTACTTGTGCATACAACCAGACGGATTTGCCAAATGATATGCACTATTTACTCGAAATACGAAATATCTAGTAACATTAATAATTGTTTTTTTTTCCTATTTTTATTAGCAATCGTGAGTAGCAGAACCGATTGCTCCGTCATTCGGATCCGTCATTTGCGAAAATCATTTACAAATTCGCAAAATGAAATAAACGCCACATCTTTCCCACGGTAGCTGGGGATTTTTAATCTGTGATTTGAAAAAACAGTTTCGATTGAAATATCTAACCTAGCCAATTGCTAAATGAAAATAAACCTTGAAAATAATGGTGATTGCAATTTCAGTATTTTGGCAGACACATTTTCCGTGATGTTTTTTAGTTTGGTTAGGCGTCCTTCCCAAAGATTAAACATTATTATTAATTAAGATTAAACATGAGCTTTTGCAAGTGTGGTTTGTCATTCAAAATTTGCCTGTTTCATCCAGGTCATAATTTTTATATATACCAAATCCGAAATCGATTCAGCCGTTACGACGTGATTGTGTAACAGACAAATAAACATCCAAACTTTCGCATTTATAATATTAGTGTGAAAGGATTCAGAAGGTAAGTTCTGCCTACTTTAAATATACCGTCATAAGTTAAAATGGAAAAAACAATTAATCTACCTCAACTTGAAAAAGCGGAGGAAGAAAGCGCCCCCGTTATAAAAATGTAATTTCATGCTCCTAGAAAAATAATACCTTTTCTAGTAAACCTGATCAATCAAAAATAACATCTGCTGAAAATAATTTTAAAAATAACAAAAAATAACACCCATGTCTACTTAAATAGAAGTTTTCATTCAACTTAACAACAATAGCCCTTCCTTCATTGGCACACTGTCGGTTGATTACTGCTTACATACGGTCAGCAGAAAAAACTAGCCAAAGGTCAGCTAAATAATATCAAAATATTATTTGTTCACGGAAAATGTCTGTGTTTTTCTTTCTATAGTCGAACCTACTACATACTCGAAAAACAAAATTATAATAATATATAATATATTAATTTTATTTTACATACACTAAATATTTTGATTATCAATTAATACAAAGTGCCTAGCAGAAATAAAACAGATTTATTGTTATTTCTTGAAATGTCTTACGTTTTAGCATAGGCCTCTTTAAAATATTCTAGCCAGCCAAATTGCAGCTAGATGAAAAGTAAACCTCATTAAGGTTGATTCAAGTCACATATGATATGTCGCTCTAGAAAAATAACAATTAGAGTTATTTTTACTATTATAAATACCTCTCAACTCGCTTATCTTCTTCTATACTTCTCTGAAATGTTATATTTAACGCCAATATCTACCATCAAGTATTGTTTAACCTTCTGAAACCTACAAATGTATTTTTTTAACAAAAGGACCATAATTTTATTTTATTAATATTACTTTGCCTGTTCTTCCATCAGTACCACACACACACACGCACGGTATATAACTAGTTAATTTCCTTTGTGACAAAGGCGACTCGCGGCGGGATGGATGCGTGGAAATCGCGATGCGTCACGGTGATCCACGCACCGGGCTTCGGTGCCGCGCGATGTCTCTCCTACTCTAAAATAGTGCATGGGTTCCATTCAGCCTATTATAACAGATACTTACTAGGTTTCATTCTCAGTCTTTCGTAATTTTATATTCCAAATCTAAAATATTCTAACAAATTGGCCGATGACGAAAATTCGTCCAAATTGCAGCTTGTTTTTAATTCATTATAGCATGTTATTATTATGAATGTAGCCTCTTTAATGTTTTAATAGAAATAAGGATTTGTATTTAATTTATGAATTTATGAATGTAACCTCTTTTATTATTAAATAGAAATAAGGATTTGTCATGGAGGTTGTTGTATTTCAGTTTAACAAGAATACAAAGAGTCTCATTCTATTTTCAAATTTACTTAAGGATCTAGGGCCGTGAATCGAATTCACGGAGCTGTTAACGAGTTTACAATGACCAACTTTCAGAGCGTATGTGATGAGAAGTATATTGATAGACCTGATCTGAGCCTCTTTGCTCTGCGAATAACCTTCCACAACTGAGATAGAATATTATCTAGATCCGAGGTTGCTTTGTTGTGAGACTACGGAATCCTTTGAGGAAATATTACTCGGAAATTCCAGTATAACGACGATCACATTTCTACCAACATAATACAGGGTGAATGATAATAATCTTGATCCACCGCTTTTTAAAATTAGTTGTTTTTATAAAAAGAAAAGAGGTACAAAATAGAAAACGCATTATAAAAAAGGAAGAAGAGAGTTGGAGAAGTAGGTAGTATTCCGCCATGCTGTGTACCTAAGCCATGTAGATCTTTTATAAAGATTTCGTTAAAAAACACAAGATGAATTTTTTTAAGAGATTTTTAAAACCATTACAATAATTTCAAGCCTAGACGGGACATGAACCCACAACCTTCCTCTTGATACGAGGATGCGCTATCCAACTGTGCTACCAGGCTAATTCACAAGGGTCGAAATTAGTGAGATGATTTAAGTTACGACTAAAACGCCGTTAGAAAATTTTGTGATGGTTTTAAAAATCTTGGAATTTTCCGTATGTGTTCGGATAACACTATCAAATAAACATACTACATATTTGGATTTTTTTAGTTTTGGGGAAAATTCAGTTTTGGCCCAAGGCCAAACGTATTGCTTTTGGAGAAGTCTTGAGGTAGGCACAAAAGCAAGGTTGAATCACAACTTTCAAGTTATTATCCGAAGCACCCTGTACCTACAAGCTCTGAACATTATCCTGTGTCGACTAAAAAGCGTCTGGATTAGTTCTAATCAATTTTATACAGATTCATTTCAGACCGAATTTAACCAAATGAACATACTGTTGTTAGTAAAATAAGTATAGTAATATGTAGTTAGTAAAATATCTAGACAGTTTGCATGCAAGTGTTTGAATTAGTGCTTTGTTTTATTACAGAATTCAACACTAAAAACTTGATCTAATTTCCCAGTTATTCAAATCATTTTTATTTTTTTGAATCTAATTGCTAGTGTAATTGGGTTTTCCAGATGTTCCTTCTAATGAATGAGATTTCAACAGCCTTGGTTTTTCCTTCGTTTTGATACAAGCCTCAGGTCCAACAGATACCATCGTTTACTATGAATGGAATATTTATGATGATCTATTGGTATGCCTAAAATATCTATGTGCGCATTTCTTCCTTAAAACGGTGAAGAAAAACAACGCGAGAAAACCCACGGCTAAGTTAGCAAGTATTGACTATGACATTCCTGCGAATAAGGCTAATTGAGTTGGGAGGTACTCAGCGGTTGCGTTATTTATCTCACTCAAATCAAATCAAATCATTTTTATTTTAGGAAGATTAACAAAGCTTACAATGCTGTTTAAGTAAAGTGCTAGTACACGAGTTTGGAGGTTACAGAACGCTTAGATTAGATTAGAAAATTGTTTATTGCACTAAAAAAAATACATAGGCGAACTTAATGCTAATTAGCATTTTCTTCCAGCTAACCTTTGTATAGTGTGGAGAAAGTGGTAGTGCCAGAAAATAGAGATAGAATATAAAGTAGAGAGGTAAAACAACTTTAGCTTAGGTTTCAAAAATAATAAACTAACAAAAATACGCAGAGTGCCTCAAGAAAAAGCTTGTGTTTTGGGGCTCAGATTACGAATTACAGAAGCACAAACTGTTGTAAGATCTTCAATTATTAGATGAAAGACCTGAAATACGTGATTTTTCGAAAAAAGAAATGGTTTGTCCTATAAACGTATGGAAGTTAATTAAATTTCAGAACCGACACGTTCAGGGAACACGCGATTAACGACACAACTATTTCCGGTAAGCCGAGACAAATTATAATTACCGCAGGGTTCACTCCCTCTTTGATGTTTTTACAAATACTGTTACGGGCGAGTTAAAACAAATAGAATGGGCTCGACCGATTATACGTTTGCGTTAAAACGATTCGAAACGGTGATAGCTTTTGCTTTCGTATTGCCCCTGTGTGGTCTACGAAATGACATTTTTTTTATATTCATTTGTGACTCCTCTAATTTGTTTGCTAGTCGATATTGTGACGTTTAAGCGATTGCATGGAACATTTTTGTGTTCCCACAAAAATGGGATGCACCACTGTTGATGTTGCTTTGTCTTTTAGTGTATGTTATTAATTAGTAGGACACACTGAAATCTTAAATGAAAAGGAATATGTTGTTATTTAGCTAAATCGATCGAGTCATTTAGTAACCCATTTATATTTCAATTCAATTCAACAAAGCCTAGTCCATTATGAAATACAATACAACAATAAACAATGAAATAAATAAACAACAAAAATACACAAAAATAACAGACAGGATCATTGGACTCTGGAGACACTAGACGTGCACAGTGTGCGCTCTCGTCCAGTGTTTCATGAAGGGACAGTCGAAGTCCAGCCTCCCTGCAATGAGTTGCAGGTAGCTGTTAGGGCCCGCGCACCCTGCACATCAGGGACGCCGTTCTCTTGCGCAGTATCGCTGTAAACCCTCTACTCTACTCGCGCCTCCACGAACATTCCCGATGGGCTACAGAAGCACGGCAGCCCCAACAACGCCCTGAACGCATTATTATAATTTTGTTGCAAATTGTAAGCCTTCTGCGTATGCTTGACCCATAAGCTGCACGTGTAAAACGACTGGCAGTACGCTCTGAACAGTGTCGGTTTTTTTGTATTTCAGATATTTGCAATAATCTGATAAACTAAAATGAAATAGATCTTTTTTTCTGTTGATCAAAACATGTACCGTTTTTGTACTGGATGGGGATGAATATGAATGTAACATGTAACTACATATGTACATGAATCCTTGTATCCCGTTTTCGTTTACAGATCAGCGCGTATTTTGGGTGCAGGCGAGCGGTATAGTCGCGCAGATGCCACATCCGTCGGTCCCACGTGAAAATCGATTTTCCACGGTACGCCAGCTGTCGCGAGCGACAACTACCAACCAAACAATTCACAGTCACTGAATAATACATGAGCTCTATGATCTTATAATAAGGTTACTTTTGCTCTGATTAAAACCGAATAATGTAAGGACAGTTTTGTATTGGGAATACTATGAAAGTCAAAAGTTCCTTTGTTGATATTTTTAATGTTTCGCACATTGTTCGCGGACCCACCGCGTTTGATCCGATTGGAGTTTATTTATGATTATTAGAATAGCGTGCCGATGGCGAATAATTAATTTTTACGTTCAATTTTATTGTAACGTCACGATATTTATGATGATGAACTTGACGTGTTAGCTTAGATTAATTAGCTGAGTGGTTATTAAGCATGAACTTATGGAAAAAATAATTATTATTGCTGGACATTTCACACAGCGCTATCTAGCCCCAAACTAAGTAGAGCTTGTACTATGGGAACCAGATAACTGATAGAATACTTATATACTATTTTTTTGTTAATACGTACTTATAATATATAGAAAAACCACCAGACCCGGAACAAATATCTGTAGATCATGCGAACATTTGTTCCGCGGCGGGAATCGAACCCACTACCTCGTGCGTCTCAGCCGGCTATTCGCCCACTGCGCCACGGAGGTCGTCTTGATAAACAGATTTAACTACCAATTAATTACCTATTACTTCTTTTCGTGTTTAGAAATAAAAAGACTATTAACTTCAAATTATTAAACTACTAGCTGTTGCCAGCGGTTTCGCCCACGTTGTTCTTGGGTGCAAAATACATTATAAACTTTGACATCCCATTTTTATCCCATGGGAACTGCTTTATGGGATAAAAAGTAGCCTGTGTGGTAATCCAGGTTATAATCTAATTCATAAAAAATTTAATCGAAATCGGTTTAGCCGTTTTGACGTGATTGAGTTACAAACAAACAAACATCCAAACTTTATCATTTTGATATTAGTGTGATAATTATCATCTTATTGTAAGATGTTTTTCAGTTGAAGGCATAATAAAAACAAGTAGGCTATAAAAACCTCACATAGATTTTATTTATTGCGCCTATTAACAAAATCCTCGTACATTATCCTCAAACTTCGCACAACAAATTACAAAGCCTTAAGAATTTAAATTGACTCCAATATTCAAATGTTGAAAAATAATCCCTATAAAATGATGGACGACCACCAATATATTGATGGCTGTAGAATAAAATGACTTCTGTGGTCGAAGACGGATTACCCGTCGGAGATCATTCAGAAATCCTCAGAAACGTCAAAGTGTGATTGGTGATTCCCATGTGTAATACAGAAGTCAAGAGAACCTGCTTATGATTTCAATTGTGTTCAATTGTAATAAAGAATACTTATTGTTCAGGCAAGGCCGCGAACTAGACAATACGTTATGGATTCCTAGCAATTTGACGAAATAATTGAAAACATTGCTACAACAATTGTATATCGTATGTTAAAAATATGCGGGATGGTAACAACAAAAGAGATGTTGAATATTCAGACCGAAACGTCATTGAACACTGTTAAATGTTGTTAGCAAAAATATTAAAAGGCTTACATCATTTTTGCCCGTTTTTAATTTGTTTCGATAGGATCAAAAGCAATGTTACTATCCAAAGGATAATTAGATATTTTTAATAACTCAGTAAGTCGTTTATAACCATCTAATAGTATGAATGGTCCAAATACGGTTTCATCATCATCATCATTCTGAACCCGTGTCGACCCACTGCTGGGCATAGGCCTCTCCTTGTTTCTGCCACTCTTCCCGATCCTGTGCCAGTCTGAACCACGTACAATCCACGGTCTTATGGATGTCGTCGACCCATCTCGCTGGTGGACGTCCCCTATTTCGATGGCCAGTTCTCGGCCTCCACTCTGTTAGTGCCTTAGTCTACCTGTCGTCACTACGTCTGGCCAAGTGTCCTGCCCAACTCCACTTGAGCCCTCATATTCGCTTGCTGACGTCTTGTACTTTAGTCTGCTTGCGAATTTCGGTATTGGGAACTCGATCTAAGAGTGTGATGCTGAGCATGGCACGCTCCATGGATCTCTCTGCTACACTTATTTTGTGCACAGCCTCCTTCGTGAGCCTCCATGTCTCGGCACCATAAGTCATAGTTGGCAGGGCACAAGACATGTTACGGTAATACGGTTTATCATACCGATAATCAAGAAATAGTAATTATACCAAGAGAAATTATACATGTTAAAAGCTATATCACAATCAATGTATGATAAAGACGATTGATAACAAACAGGTGGCATCAACCACGAAAAGCAATCCTACCGAATTGATTCCACACACCCGAAATTGGGTGCGCTATAATTAGGCATATGACATGAATTCAACGGTTATCACAAAGGAACAAACGAAGCATAGAATCATGATATGACGGCGTGTCAGACACGGTCTAGGAGAAATGTGACCACTCAATCGGCCACCGGGCTAAATACCTGGAGCTAATCAGCATTTCTACACTTATTTTGAACAGTTCATTTTACACGTATCTTAGCGAGTACATTCGATTTTACGCCCGGTGATACAGTTTAGTTCTCGTAATCAATTGGGAATATAAGTTGATATAAAGTTTATTCATTGTTGTGATAGTTTTCGAGTAATTTGATGATTAGAATTAGCTATTGAAAATTATAGTTAACTATTACGGGAGATAGAAAACTATATAGTTTGTGTTAGGGAAAAAACGATTATTTCTAGGTTATGCTGCTGTCACTAGTTCAATAGACCAAATGATGTATGTACGTAGATATCTAATGTAGACTGGCAGTTTTGAACTGGTTTTTAAAGGTCTAGTAATAGACCAATAAGTTAGTAACTGCCCATTTCTGTCTATAAACTATGGAAACCTGAATGTTTGGAACTGGTTTCATAAGGTGAATGTCAAATAGACTACCCTTTACTAACTGGTCAGGTACTGGGTCTTTTAAAACTAGGCTGGTGATTTGAGGGTTTAGCCAAGTTACAGTCGATTAGAGATGACGCTAGTCGATAAGTCCGAAAATGTATGGGATTTGACACATGCTATGGAAATATCACGTGATATACGACAACAAATCTATGTAGAAATCGAATCGATTCCAAGCGAATGTAACTTGGCTACGGGCTCTGTGGTTAGATAGGAGGTTATCGCTAGTGAGGAAAAGGCATTAAGTTGATACATTAAAATAAATCTATTCAGAATCAACTATGTACGAGTAATTTTACACACTTGTTCGCAGATTGGGAAATGGTCGCAAAACAGGCTTAAAATGGATTATAGGAGAGTCAATAAGTACATTCAAGAACCACGTGACTACTTTCAAAAAGAAGCCGTAAAGCAAGACTTGCAACTTTACGAGAACTTGAAAGTTTCGAGATGTTTTGTGAAATCATCAGAGTATGAACTCTGAAACTTTTTTCCCGTTCAATGGCAGGGCAAAATTTTCAGAGGTGTTGCTTAACATTTTAAGTACAAGCTTTGCTTAGTTTGGGGCTAGGTAGCGCTGGCTGTGTGAAAAGTCCAGCAATATTTATACACATCTGAAGTCCTAAGCGAACTTCGATGGATCATTAAAGGTTAATACAGGTCAGGATGTTGAGTAAATACGATAGCGATTCCAATAAAACAAGGAATGTACCAAATAAGTAGCGTAACACTGACTATCTGAAAAAGGAAAAAAGCCTTAAACGTTTTGCGTAACTTTCCGCTGAAAATATATAGGGTATTTGGTAATATACTGACGATATTCAAGTGACGGTTTCTCAGAACATAAAAAAAGACTTTTCGAAAAAAAAACTACTAGTTATATTATCAAATTTTGAAGAAAATCGACTAAGTTCAGGTGATTAGTTCGATATAAAACTTACTGCCTACTCTTGCAATCGACATCCAAAAATAAAGACCGATTTGATATCTCTTTCGGAAGTGGCTGCGGGTTTTGGATTAGAAAGTGACAACAAGAGATATCTCGAGACGTCACCAATCCTTACAGTATCTGTGGTTAGATGGGAAGCATTATGCAATAGCACAACATAAGTTTTTGTTTTTACATGCCAAAATAAATTTCACATTTCTATGGTAAACATATCATAAATGTATTTATTATGCTTATCAAAATAACCCCTTTCGTTATTGTGCGTATATTATCAAACACCTTATATAAGTAGATGTGTATGACTTGTATAAGATAGTTAGAAAATCCATATATTATAAATTCGAAAATAACTCTTGTCTCTGTGTCTGTTACGTTTTCGTTTTTTCAAATAAGTTTCAAACTGATCAGGTATTTGAAAATCTATCTCATTTTCTAAAAGATTGAATTGATGTTGAATTCCAATTTAAACGATAACATGAATAAGTCGCATTTAGTTCCTGTTATTATTATTATTATTTATTTAATCAGATAACAATGGATCTATTTTGTTAGTAAAAGCTTAAATCTAGGGGAGTTAGTACTTAATTACTAATTGCGATTTAGTCTTCTGCGTGAGCTTCCACATCAGAGGACAGTCGAATTTATTGGCAATGACGTTCAGGATGGTGTTGCCGCTCTCGCGCACCGTGCGCAGTAGTGAGGCTGTTTTTTTTTACGC
Organism: Philereme transversata; assembly: GCA_963924445.1. Classification (NCBI taxonomy): domain Eukaryota; kingdom Metazoa; phylum Arthropoda; class Insecta; order Lepidoptera; family Geometridae; genus Philereme; species Philereme transversata. Next base: position 9,422,493 of record OZ004343.1, read on the forward strand.
GCATTTTTGTGTACATTTTCCATAGATTGTAGTAATTAAATTTAAAACTAGGGAAAACAATATAAAATATTTTAATTAGTATAACATTCCACTGTCTTTGGTTCTCCACATTATGAGAGAGGCATACCTCTCCTTTCCATTCAAGTTTTCAATGATTTCATGCATTAAAACCATGAATATTCTCATGAATATTCCACAGTTATGTACAAGTCTTTTATAATATTTTTTATCAGCAATCACCAAGAATACTTTTATTGGCATACCTAATAGCCGGGTGTGATTGTGGGAACACTACCTTTTATATTATACTCGCTTTTGCCCGTGACACAGCTTGCTTAAAGATATTACTTTTCCTGAATCTTCTTTGTTAGTTTTTATGTTTTGCATATAAAAAATAAAATATTGCTGGGAATTTCACACAGCGCTATCTAGCCCCAAACTAAGCACAGCTTGTACTATGGGAACCAGATAACCGATATAATACTTATATACATTTTATTTGTAAATACATACTTATAGTATATAGATAAACAACCAGACCCGGAACAAATATCTGTAAATCATGCAAACATTTGTTCCGCGGCGGAAATCGAACCCGCTACCTCCTACGTCTCAGCCGACCTTTCGCCCACTGCACAAGGAGGTCGTCAGAATGAATTAAAAAAATGAATTAAATAAAAAAAAAATTGTCGTATGAATAAAATTTTGTTAAAAGACATTATTATTGTACACAAGTTATTTTTTAACCTCTCTTAGGTCATTGAGAAGATTAGCTAAATAGTAAAAAGGTTTTTTTAAGTTGTTGCGGGTATATGTGACTATAGCACGTTCGTAAATAATTTGTTCTCGTAGTCGCAGCCATTTTCACAAACCCTCTCTCCTCTAGAAAAGACGCCTACACAAATAAAAATTACAGATTTTGCATAAATATAAATGTTATATACCTAATATATTTCACCAAAGTACCGACACGGTCTTCTTTAATATGGTTGTTAATGTTTTAAACATAGTGTATGTAATAATCAGTAGAATACATATGAATATGAACGAACCCTTGACCCTATGGATAATTGAATGGTTATTATTAAACTTTTGGTTTACTTTGGGTGCATTTTTTGTTTAAGGAGTAATTTTGAAATAAAAAGTGGAAACAAGTTTTCTGATTATTTTAAAAATATCGTATAAACACTTTTTGTTCAACAATAAGAGCGATAATTGTTTATCACAAAACATGGTAGTGATGGTAGGAATTAATGCTAATAGCATTATCTTCCAGTCATCCTGGTACTGTACACTAGGTATTAGGTTTTATTAGGTAATAGTTATTCACACTACACTAACTTCTCACTATGTCCGGGTTGTTGAGGAGCTGGATTACCTTGACGTTCAGATGGTGATGAAGTCTATGCTCATTTACATTCAAGCTAAGCAGTCTCTCTGCTTTTTTTATAGTAAATATGGAATATAATTGCGTGTTCATTATACCATGTTCAATTCAATTCGAATGAAAGCTAGCCACTGGATAGATTACGTCTAATTCAATGCACAGCGTCATTCAATCACGATCCACATCCTACACAATGGCTACACTACACATTGTAGGATTCAATCAATAAGTAAGACCGCTTGCTCATTTGCGGAATATCAATCTCGAGTTTTTTTTTATTACTCTTATATATAATAAAATGCGGCCTATGCCCAGCACTGGGTCGACACGGGCTGAAAATTAAAAGAATATAGTTATTCTATTCTGTTTTAATAAAATATTTTTCGAAATACATTTTCTGATAGTAAGCTTTTTAGATTAGGTTAGATAATTCTTTATTGCATACCACGAAACAAATACATATAAAAAACAACTACGTAAATCTATGGACACAATTGCCGGTCTTATCGCTAAATATCGATCTCTACCAGACAACCTTTGGATGGAATGGACTGTGTGGATATTACCTGGGGTGTAATGGTGTACCTATCATACTACATGTACATAATACTAATACTGATTATATAAAAATTAAAAATATAAAATTAACATAAATGAAAATTACATGAATGAACCTAAATAATAACTACTCATAACAATTTATATAAACATATTTAGACTTATTTAAGAAACATATTAATTAATAATAAATACATAGATATTTAGCGACAAATACTCAGATAGTGTTCTCTGAGCATACTATATATATTAGATAAATTTTAAGCTTAATAACAGAAAATCTTAAATAGTTTTCATACTAAATGTGAAGTTCTGAAATTATGAATCTTTTTGTTGAGATTTGTTACGTTTTCATTAAATATTTAAAGTTTAATTTCAGATGTTTCAATATCAATGTTAAAACTTATGTTCAGAAAACCTTTGTACTAAGTAAAAATAGTTTTAATAAATAAATTGTATGAATGATCTAAATTGAAATGGGAATCGACAAAAATAAATAAATCCAGCTTAGCTATGGCTAAATCAGCTTTTCAATCCAGAAACTGCTCGCACTTTTAAATATGAACTTTATGAATGCACAAAATTTCAATTTATAACTTCTGAATAGTATTCTGACCCTACTTTACGAGGCTATAATGAGCCTGAACAATACACCCTTGCCAACGAGGCATGTCCGAAGCGTTACACAACCCTAACGAATAAATATTCACCCCATGTTAAATATAAATCGTGAAAAGTAAATAAACGGCCACCATTACTGCCCTGATTATTTCAACCCCTGAACTACTAACGCCATTTTGGTATCGCTTTTTTTCATAAATGTTGCAGGGGTGCAGTTTTATGTCAGCGGATATTTATATACCTACGGCTGCCAATTTTTTATTAAAAGAACAAAATATTTCATCACGGACTAAAATTAAAATCAATTTGATATATTTTTATTAGCAGACTCAACTGCTCGCCGTTTTTAGTATCGAAACTATTTAACGTATATGGATAAGGTTTTACTACAAATAATTGAAAATAACAGTTACAAATATACATAACTAAATAATATATAGGTATATATATATAATATATATGTTGCTGGACATTTCACACAGCGCTATCTAGCTACAAACTAAGCAGAGCTTGTAGTATGGGAACCAGATAACTGATATAATACTTATATACTTTTTTTTGTAATTTTTTTTGTGTATACTTAAAAAACTTAGAAAACACCCAGACACGGAACAAATATCTGTAGATCATGCAAATATTTGTTCCGTGGCGGGAATCGAACCCGCTACCTCTTACGTCTCAGCCGGCTATACGCTCACTGCGCCGCCGAGGTCGTCAAATATATGAGGAGTGGAACGCCTTACCTAAGTCTGTGTTTCCTGATAACTACAACCTAGGGATCTTCAAGTCACGAGTGAATAGGTTTCTTCTAGGCAAGCGTGTACCATCGTAGACTGCATCATCGCTTACCATTAGGCGAGATAGTGGTCAAACGCTAGCCTATTTATAAAAAAAAATAAAAAAAAACACTAAGCATACGGCCCACCTGATGGTACGCGGTTACCGTAGCCTATAGAAGTTTGTAACTCCAAAGGTATTACTCGCATATTGCCGAACCTTTAAAATTTTCAAAATGCCCTGTTTGAAGAACCTGATACTGTAGTCACTGGGGAAAACTTTGACAGGGAGACCATTCCACAAGCGAAGTGTTCGCGGGAGGAAATTCCTCTGGAACCTCACGGTACGCGACTACATCGTCTCCAAGGTGTGTGGATGGATTCCCTGCCGATGGTGAGCGTTGCGATGATAAAAGATTTTATTTATGTAAATATTAGGTCTTTACCTATGAAATTGCCGTTTTGTATGGAACAAGTGAAAGTACATAATTTATTAAACATTTTTATTTCTGTTATTCAAAGTAATCACCCATGCAATCGACGCATCTTTGCCAACGCATTGGCAGTTTATTGATGCCCTTCTTGTAAAAATCAGCTGGACGGGAGGCAACAAACTCTTCAAAGGCATTTTGTATTGCCTCTCGGGAATTGAATTTTTTACCCATTAAAAAGTTGTCTAAATTTTGGAAAAGTAATAGTCGGTAGGTGCAAGGTCTGCTGAGTATGGCGGATGAGGAGAGCTTCCAACCCCAGCTCTTATTGCAGCTGGAGACTGTCTGTTGTACAGTATGGGGTCGCGCGTTGTCGTGAAGGAGCAGTGGGGACGACCGATTAACCAAAGCTGGTTGCCGATGTGCAAGCTTCTCCATCATTGTCTCCAGTTCTTCACAGTACACATCTGCAGTAATACTCATGCCGTTTTGTAAAAAGCTGTGGTGAATCACACCCGCACTAGACCACCAAACAGTGACTATCACCTTTTTAGGGGTCATTTTGGTTTAGGGCATTGCTTTGGTGCTGAAGCAGGATCTAACCAACTTGCTGAGCGCTTTCGATTGTCGAACAGAATCCATTTTTCATCGCACGTAACAATTCGGTTCAAAATTCCTTCATTTCTTTGCCTATTTAGCAGCGCGGGGCAGGTCTCGACGCGTACGTTACGCTGGCAATCGTTAAGTTCGTGGGGCACCCATCTATCAAGTATTTTTACTTTGCCTATTTGTCGCAAATGGATCAAAATTGTTTTGATGCTAACATCAAAAGCTGCTGCAAGCTCAGCTGTAGATTGAGTTTCGTCAGCTTCCACAATCGCCTTTAATTCATCATTGTTGACTGAAGTCTCCGGACGACCACGAGCTTCATTTTTCAAGTCAAAATTTCCAGAACAGAACCGGGAAAACCAATAACGGGTTGTGCGTTCGTTTGTACAGTTCTCTCCGTAAACGTTTTTGATGTTACGTGCCGTTTGTGTCGCGTTGGTGCCACGACGGAACTCATATTCCATAATTACACGAGTTTTTAAAGTATCCATTATGACGAAAAATGTTCAAATGTAATGAAAATGTTACACTAATCAATAAATAAAAGACTGAGTTTGTAAATAGAATGTCATGTTTTTAAAAAAAAAATTAATTTGAATTTAGAATACAAAGCCATTCCAAACTTTTTTTCTATTTGAAATGACCAGTACTGAAGAACGGCAATTTCATAGGTAAATACCTATTATAAACAGGACAGAAATGCATGAGACTTGCTCAAGACCGATTGGACTGGCAACATAGAGAGGAGGCCTATACCCCACAGTGGTTGATGTAGGCTGGATAGATAGATAGATAGATATAAATACAAACAGTAAAAAATAAAAGTACAAGCACCGATAAATTAGGCCCCACATTCACTTTGTAAGCTAAAGTACTCCATTGGGGGCGAATAAAAGTCAATGTACCATCCACACAGTGTTAGTGTTCAATAAATAGAAGAGACGTTACATGTTATTCAATTACTACAGCTTTTAGTATGTAAAACGGTGCTAAAATTTTAGGTTGGATTCAATTTTAAATTTGACGAACATGTAAAATATAGCTAAGTAGGAAACGCTGCTTTAAAAAGGGGAATGATTTGAATATGTTATTTATGTAAATACTAGCTTCCGCCAGTGGCTTCGCACGCGTGGTTTGTCAACAAAAAGTAACCTGTGTTAATCCAGGTTATAATCTACGTACATACCAAATTTCATCGAAATCGGTTCAGCCGTTACGACGTGAAAGAGTAACAAACATCCACACATACATCCATATAAACTTTCGCGTTTATAATATTAGTGGAATATCGTGGTGTATGCATGAAAAACCAAAGCAAATAAAAATATGAATTACGTAAGTACTTATATAAAGAAATTCTACGTGTTTTGTTATGAACGACATTAAATGAAAACACGGGTAGGGATAATGGCTAGTATTGTTATAAAATATGTTTTTTTTCCAAATTAATTACTACAAAAAATATCAAAATATGCAAAAAACCTTTTTATGTAGTTCTAAAATAGCAATGAAACAGTTTGTATAAAATTGGTAAGGAAATCATATTCATTTATCACGTACCTAAGTAGATAAAAGATATCTAATTACATGATGAATAAATATGATTTGCTGATTATGATAATATGATTGACAAACTGACTAAGCGGCATCGTCGCAAAGGCGCCGCCGATTTACGTTAAATTGGTTTATTGGAAATTTATCGATTACTGGATACATATGCAAGCTAAAATCAGTTAATACGATACCTGATGTCTGTTCAAAGTTAATGTCGAAAATAACAAAACAGGTTGTATATTAACTTAATTCATGATTACTAACACAACTTATATAAGACTATACTATTATAATGTTCGACAAATCATTAACTAGTTTCGATTCCAACTAGGTATTTTAACTAGGTATTTTACCTAGGTATTTTAACAAGGTTATTTAACTACTACTTATAAAAACGGCATTTTTTGTATCAATAATGTACTTACATAATATCACAAAACTGCTAGAATGCGAAATACCCGCCGTAAGCTGTGGGGTGTAATTCCAACCATTTGTTTGAACTGAATGCTGACATGGACTTTGACGCTGAGCGACGGATATACGGAAATCGATACCAAACGTGGGAAAATGCAGCATAATGAACTGTGCAAATCATTGCGGGTATTTTCATATTAAATTATTCTTGTTTTAGCATTTTCGTAAATGTAAATTTTATTTTAAAACTATGGCTGAATGGGCTAAATAAAAATATAATTCATAATTCATTTAGTGTCCTTGGTACATTCAATAAATAATCATAAATAAATCATAAAATTATTTATTTGGAACTTAAGCAATGGTAAAAATTATGCTGTTGCCACTTGTAGACTCCATAAAGTTAGTAGGTAAATCGTTTAAAGGGCAAGGTGTACGCTTGTATAACAAACTCCCAAGGGATGTACAAAAATTGTTAATTAACAAATTGAAAAACGTAAATCAACAAAATTTTTATAAAAAGCCTACTGTAAAATATTGGATTATTTAGATGATAGAGAAGCTTGGGATTGAAATTGCTCCAACTCGTTCATATTACAATTTAGACGTAATTTATTTTCTGTATTGTTATGTATTCTAATAAGATCATTAAAAAAAACAACCAGCCTTGTTTCTTGCCTTTCTTTCCTGGCTTGGTCTCGAAGGAACAGGCACTAAAATTGACGTTTCAAAGTGATCCTTGTGATTTTAATGAATAAAAATATTTGACTTTGTGAAAAATAATGATATCTGCACTGTGTCGCAGACATCAACGCCCTCTTCCGGGAAATATTAAAGTAGATCTGAGTCAAAGTACATTAGTCACACATACAGTGTGTATATATTTATGAGGCTGTTAAATAGATGGTTGAGCTTAATATAAAACTATACTAGGTTCCGCCATTTCAGCGTACACACATTTTATTATGATTTATCACAATACATTATTATATTATATTATTATATTACAATACATTCACATAGTTAAAGTAATTAAAATGAATACAATAAAAGTAAAGCCAAATTGATAATTCATTATTGAAAATGTCTAAGGATTTGAATATATTAGAGCACTAGCTGTTGTCCGCGACTTCGTATTCGTTGCACTACCAAATGTGTAGGTAACCTAGAAATAAAGCTTAACTCGCTGTTGCAACTTCACTTGACACCCCATTTTTATCCCATGGGAACTGGTTTATGGGATAAAAAGTAGCCTATATATTGTTCTAGGTCTAGAACTAAATTTCAGCAAAGTGTGTGCCCAATTAGTTAAGTAGTTTTGGTGTGAAGGGTAACAAAGACCAAAATCATTTTCGTACAGAAACTTTGATACCCCATTTTTATCCCATGGGAACTGATTTATGGGATAACTGGTAACCTATGTGGTGATCCAGGTTATAATCTACGTATATACCAAATTTCATCGAAATCGCTTCAGCTGTTACGGCGTAATTGAGTAACAAACAAACATCCAAACTTTCGCATAATAATAAAATCGGCAAGTGAAAATGCTGGAGTTTTTATACGGTCAAAATAATGTAGTTTATTTTGTTTATCTAAACTCTAGTCCAAACCAATCAGCCATGTTGAAAGTATTGGAATTTTCTCAGACTACATGCTTTACGTCCCTTACGTCTAAAATAAAAAAAAAGATTGTGTGGTTTTATGAAACCACGGTAAAAGTGAAACTTTGTTTCACATTATAGACATTTAACTAAAAATTTTCGTTGGCACAATGAGCAGTCTGTACTCGTACACTACACGGTCAGCTGACGCGAACTATAGGCGCCGCCATATTGGCCTCGGCTGCTCTGACAAGCGCCTTTAACTTTATCCCTACTCCGCGGCCGACCGTCACGCGACATGCAACACACAGACGAAAAAGTTCGAAACGATGTAATAAAAGTTTCACTTTAATAAGAAAAACGCTAAGCAATCCAGTAGATCCCAAATGTTTCCATCTTCAATGAACCACCCAGACTCTACCACACGCAAAGTCTGGGCGTTACTACTTTGTCATATCGTGAATTCAGATAGTAAAGGGAAACGAGGGAATAAAAGAATAATACATCAAATAAAAGAACTAGTCGACTAATTCGTGTCTCATACATCAAAGAGAGAATGGTTTGTTACATTTCGGAAATGCCGGCTGGATATTGACGTTTGCGTTAGAATTGTAATCATTGTGTGTGGCGTCAAAGATAAATGGAGGTGTGGTCTAATAGGTGTGAAGTGTTTGACTATTGTGTCCTTCAGGTAGGTACGAGTACGTGAATTATGGAGGGATGAGAATTGTAGGCAGTAGCAGTTTTGTAGTTTATCTTACAGTGAATCAAAAGCAACACGCAAGTTGAGAAAAATAGATACCTACCTATTCATTCCGTATGTATCAGTAGATCTAAATTTTTACCTTAATCTTTCGGGATATTATGACGTCATGTAATAAGTCTTAAGCAGGCAACCATTTTATCAAGTAGTAATTTTTTACTGCGAATGGCCGGCTGAGACGCAGGAGGTTCGGTTCGATTCCCACCGCGGAACAAATGTTTGCATGATCTACAGATGTTTGTTCCGGGTCTGGATGTTTTTCTGTATATCTTTACACAGTATAAAATGAAGTCCCTTCCGCTGTCTATTCGCTCTTTAAACTACTCAACGGATTTTAATGCAGTTTTTAGCAATAGATAGAGTGATTCAAGAGGAAGGTTTATATGTATAATACATACATAACTTTGTTTGTTTGTTTGTTAAACGGCTGAACGGATCGTAATGAAATTTTGCAAGGAGATAGATTATATTCTGTTAAAGGACATAGGCTACTTTTTAGCCAACTGTGCAAAATGAGGGTAATGTTTTATTGAAAAACCACCTGTGCGAAGCCGCGGGCGGGTCAGCTAGTTAAATATATTTACAAAAAAAGTATATGAGTATTCTATCAGTTATTCGGTTCCCATAGTACAAGCTTTGTTTAGTTTGAGGCTAGATAGAGGTGTGTGAAATGTCCAGTAATATTTATTTTAATTATATTTGTTTCGTATCAAAAACAAAACAAACAAATGAATCATCTAATTACTGTTCCAAACGATCTGTAGATAGCTAATCTAATTAGCAAATTACTGTTCTGGTGGCACGTCAAATAAAGAAAAATGTAGTACCTACAAAATCGTCAAAAAATATTTGGAGTAGGACGACCTTCTTGATGTCGACAAAATTAAGAATAAACGCTGTCCTTCACCTCAATTGTCACATCACCTCACCAAAATATCATCTCTTTATTTTCAGCGAGTCCCCGTTAACTTGGTTGGAATGTTTCCGAGACATTACCAGCGTCAAGTTTGAAATTCTTCGCATAGCTGGTTGTTCAATCTCTTGCTTTAAACTCGTTTGCATTTTCACTTAAACTTTACTTTGAAAGTTAAACATAGCTTACATACTTGGACATGCATTCACTCGAATTCACCAAACTCGTACACAGCCACCTGTACTAAAACATAAAGCAACATTGTATACATTGCATTTGTTGGATTCTTATTCAACTACGTAATTAAAAAAAACCTTAGCCATTGTTACTTTTGCAGGCATTGTCGTTACCAGCGCGCTATAATGCAACAAAGCCCAAGAAAAGGATAGCAACTTTGAAAACAGATTAAAAAACTAATTATGAAAAAGAGACACACTAGATGACTTCTTTAAAGACTCAACTTTTGAGAAAATTCCTACATAAACGATTCCATTAACCAAATAAAGTTAACTAGTGTTTCGCCCTGAACTGAGATGTCCCGAGTCTCCCAAAACAAAAAATATATATTAGGGCGACCCACGCAACGATGCCTAAACGTAATTAATGGCTAAATATGATTTAAGGAGATGTCAAATCATACAAATACGTAAAATTTAAACACGTTTAGTCACTGAATACGTTTAGGGATCATTGTGCAAGTCGGCCTCAATCTTTGACTAATAAAATAGTGCCACGAAACACGGAAACAAATAACTTGTCCTACAGTTTCATTCAAATTACAGACGGGAGTAAATAACTCAAAAACTACAAGGATTAAACTAAAAATAAAAACGGGGGTCAAATTTCCCAATGAAGACCTTTAATTTGACGTCTTATTTGACCTAATAGTCTCATTTTCATTTTTTTTACCCCGCTTGAACCCCAATATCTCCAAACCCTCCCCCCCTCCCCCCCACACACACACATTTTTAGCTCATTTAGTCACACAAAAATTAGGCCGTCACTACCTATCTATATACCAAATTTCACGATGATCGGATAAAGGTTACGAAAGTTATCCTCGACAAACAAACATACATACATACATACAACGCCGATTGCCAAAGTTTATTTAGAGATCTCGCTTCGCTCGATCAAAAAACATCTTCATGTCCGTTAACTTCGTTTCCTATCCTATCGATCCACCTACTTAATATTGCAACAGTACTTCATGAAGTACATACAGCCAGTTTTTCATTGTACTCTTACCTAGGGTACATAATGAAGTACTGAACTCTCGCTTGATGAGATCTGACACGTATAATCCACTTTGTATTAACGCAATAAAATACTGAATTTATTTCTTAGCAAAATGCGTAGCCCAGGGTAAAATTTAGCAATTTCTCTGCCTCTTATCTTCAATTGTATAGCATAGAAAATTGCAACTTTAAGCAAGATTGTCTAAGTTACCGAACTAATTTGCTCTAGTCGCGTTTTGTCATCATCTATCACGCTCTACTCATTCCTGATAAACAACATAAAGTGATGTATGAGCATCCGATATGGTTCTTATTCTAAGACTGTACGTGAATCGAGACTCAAGCTTAGCTTTATTGATAGTTTTTAATAAAAAATCGATCATAAGCTCATGACTAAGTCTTGATTCCGAATAAGCACTCATCAGAAATACTAAACCATTTTTAGTTTTGTCCATGAAATTAATTTCTTCTAGCCACGTACAATAGCTTTACATTAAATACTTTTTCATACCATATCTTAAACTGGCACCGAGATACTAAAAAATAGGCTTGAAATAGATAGTGCCACAATACTAGAAATTTTACCCTAAACTCGTTGAGGGTAAAATAGTTCACCAACTACTACTAAAATAGTTAGAGAAATAACTAAAATGCTAGAAATTTTACCCTAAACTCTTACAAGTTTAGGGTAAAATTTCTATTATTTACTACTCTATTCAGAATTTTCGTCTGAGATTTCTCTCGTAATGCAAAATTTGAAAAGTTTATATGCAATCTTTTGAACCTTATAATAGGAGGCTTTGTGTAGGTAGATATTATACATCACAGTGTATTCTAATCAATAATTAGCCACGACTACTTCCAAGATCTTACGTCAGTATGACGAATAGGTATTGCGTTAGTCAGAATCAGGTCGTGCGTCATATTGTTCCTACCTACCAATATCTCAAAAAATGGTAATTTAAAAATACTTGAATCATAAGGGAATATCAATTAACTTTACTAGCAAAGAGGTTTACCTTCGAACCAAATTCGTATTATATAGGTTCATTATCGTTTAAGACAAAAAAATAAACTTAGAAGTCATTGTGGTAATTTTGATCGTGTAAATAATATAATAAGGCCGGCTTGCACAACGATCCCTAAGCGTATTTAGCGACGAAACATCTTTAATTTTGACGTATTTGTATGATTTGACAACTCGTTATGTCTTATTTAGCCACTAAATATGTTAAGGCATCGTTGTGAAAACGGCCTTAATTATTGAAATTATATTTAACTTAATTATTTAGTTGTTTTAACGCCAATTTAATGTACTCTGTGTGTAACTCTGTTTGTTTGTTTGTAAGTTTGTTTGTTTGTTACCTTTCACGACTAAAGGGCTGAACAGGCTATATTTTCTTTCAAAAAATAATCTTAGTGGTGGTAAAATAGGGATTGAAAGTTCCATATAATTTAACCGTCGTTCATTGACGTGAAGTCATTTACATGAAGTGTCGCGTCACTTTGACATTTCATTCCGATTGATAATTTATGTGGCAGAAAAACGTTTGCCGGGTCAGCTAGTTTACTGTATTTTAGTTAGTCAGTAAAAAATAAAAACGCCACCAATATTTAGTAATGTTAAATATTTTCCATCTTTGGATGGACATGCTGGCGAACGCATGAACTAAACTTTTAATAAAAATATGGTACTTTTATATTCAGCAAGCTTACATGGCTCCAAGCACTATGCATTACAAACTGGCCACATAAATTATTCAGGAAGCTATCAATAAACCTGTCATCAGTTTCTACCACCCACAGGCACCATCATACTTTGGTTTCTAACAATATACGTCACTTACCTCCGGAGATAAAGGAATGACGAACATTTTTGGCTTCAATAGTCTTGTTTGTGGTTTTTGATTGAGGCGAACTTCGCAGGGGTTTTCTCGTTGCTGGCTACCGAACAGTAGTTGTAAAACCTTTGTTCTAAAAGCCAACATGAGGTCTTGAATGTGCGGTTGGCTATACAATCCATACATTATGGGATTTCGGCCGCGTAGCTAATTGAGATGTCTGAAGGTGATGGTCTAAATAGAAAGGTTGTATATGGCTACCGGAGTTCGGGTAAAAATAAATATAGTGGTAAAAAAATTAAGAAATTGTTGTCATGGGTGGTACTTTGTGTTTATTTGAGGTAGACCAAATGATTTAAAATAAAGTTATACATTTATTTACCAAATTATCTACTAGCAGCTTATGAAACTATCTTTTCCATTTTTAATGTAAATGAATCATTCTTTATTCTTTATTGTACTTACACAAGAAAACACATTTAAAATACAAAAATGGAGGTCATGTAGGTACAAAGGCGAACTTAACCCTAAGAAGAGTTTTCTTCCAGCAAACCTTTGAGGCTAGAGAGAGATGATTTTAAAGGTAAGTGAGTGTACAAAACAATAAATAAAATAAATAAATATTGCAGAACATTTCACACAGCGCTATCTAGCCCCAAACTAAGCAGAGCTTGTACTATGGGAACGAAATAACTGATAATAAATACACACTTATAATATATAGAAAAGCATCCATACCCGAAACAAATATCTGTAGATCATGCAAACATTTGTCCCGCGGCGGGAATCGTACCCGCTACCTCCTGCGTGTCAGCTGGCTATTCGCCAACTGCACCACGGAGGTCGTCAAAATAATAAACTAAATATATAGTAATAAAATAAATACAATTATAAATACCCAAAACTAATATCAACTGTACCTAAAGTATGTTATAATATTATAATTATTAGGTTGGGGAAAAAGTTTCTTCGCATTTTTCAAGAAAATGCAAAACATTTTTTAATATAGTTTATTTACATTTAACTAAAGTATGTAGGTACTATTTTGTTCGATAACTTTTTGCCATCTTGTAGGTAGGGACATGATGCCATTGCTATAGAAATTTTGGGGCTTCTGATCAAAATACCGCGACAAGTGGTTTTGGCAGTCCTCTCGTGGTGTTAACCTAACACTGCCTAAAGAATTCTGAAGAGACCGGTGCAAAGTCAGGACTATACGGCGGATGCATTAACACCTCCTAGCCAAACTCTCTTAATTTTGGCTGAGTGGCTAAAGACGTGTGAGGTCTAGCGTTATCATGATGAAACACCACACCCCTTCTGTTGATTAATTCCGGCCGCTTTCTCTCAAATTCTTGCTTTAATCTCATCAGTTGTTCGCAGTAGAGTTCAGAATCGATGGTCCTGCCTGGTGGTAACAGCTCATAATGAATAATGCCCTTCTAATCCCACCACACACACAGCATCACCTTGTTGCGAGTTAACCCGGGTTTCGCCACAGTCTGCCTTCGACCACGACTTTTTTCGCACGTTCTTGTCGTACGTGATCCGCTTTTCATCACCAGTTATCAACTTCTTCAAAAATAGTTCGGTTTCATTACGTCGTAATAAAGAATCACAAATGAGTACACGGTTCATTAGGTTTCTTTCAGTGAGCTCGTGGGGTACCCAAATATCGAGCTTTTTTGTGTACCCAGTTTTTTCAAATGCGCCAAAACTGTTTTGTGGTCAATTCCCAGTTCTTCAGCTACGTCGTAACTACTGATATGCCGATCTTGCTCCACTTTTTCAAAAATGGCATCAATTTTATCCGTAATAGGGCGACCAGAGCGACGTGCATCTTTGACATCAAAATTTCCGGATTGAAAACGCTTAAACCAAATTTGTGCTACTCTCACAGACACTGTACTAGGTCCATAAACATCGCAAATTTTTTTCGCGGCTTGCGTTGCATTTTCACCTTTTTTGTAGTAAAATTTTAAAATGTATCAAATTTCTTCATTAGATTCACTCATCTTTACAGTACGAAAAACAAATAAAAATCACACGTTTTCCTAATTTTAATTTGGAATTATCTTCTTTAAAATTTAAACTTTGAATGATACCAACACCAGCCAGATACAAATAGTACAGCCAAAGATATTTTATTACAAGTTCATACATACTATAGTGCGAAAAGACTTTTTCCCAACCGATTATAATAAATGAATTATTAAATTATCATTCATTATATATACATAAAACTTATAATATTTGTCCATTCAACATTGCCAACTTTAGTTAAGTTATTGAGTTTTAGAGATTTCAAGATTTTTAAAATCATTAAAATTTTTAGTGATTTATGACTAGAGCATAGTTAGAGTACACGCTAGAAGATCTTGGTTATTGAACCGTTCGATTTAATATCAACTCGTTGTCCACCACAAGATTGAAAACTTAAATAATCAAGCAACATTGATTTACGATACAAAATAGGTGGACTTTAGTTTAAAGAATTTAAAAGAAGATTTATAAAAGTAATTATAATATAATAATTTAGATTTGTTAATTAATAATGAGGTTCACCG
The DNA here is from genome assembly GCA_963924445.1 of Philereme transversata. Lineage (NCBI taxonomy): Eukaryota > Metazoa > Arthropoda > Insecta > Lepidoptera > Geometridae > Philereme > Philereme transversata. The sequence continues at coordinate 9,437,769 of OZ004343.1, forward strand.
TTCTCCCAATGTGTTCAAGAACACGTTTTAAAAGCTCCTTTGAAAGAGCACTACCGCCATACCTATTTCTGCTGCCAAGCAGCATTGCTGTTTTGGTTTGAAGGGTATGGTTGCCAGTGAAATAACAGGCACATGAGGCTTTACACCTGTGTACCTCAAGTTGATGGACGCAGGGCAGTGTATCGTAGGGTACACACCTACAAGGCAGTACTTTCAACACACCTTACAGTCCTACCTCAAAGAACGCTTTGACTTTCTTCACCTTTCCAACTCTCGACCATTACGCTCCTCTGAAACCCTTCAATTAAAAACTCCCCATCATACCTCAGTATTTTATAGTTCCTCTTTTACTTTGCAGGCTACCAGGCTCTGGAATGCCCTACCTGTCTCAATTCGTCACGCTAAATCTCTCCCTATCTTTAAAAACTTGGTCAGACAACACTATCTGTCATCCATCGCTCACTAGGCCACTTATTAATTTTTACATTTTTATAATTTATATGTATATGTAGGTATGACGATATATATTTTATGTATTATAATATTAATATGTATGTAATTTTATGATTATATTATACATTATAATTATGCATTTTATTTTATCTTATCTATATTTTTTATTTTATTTTATATTATCTATATTTTTTTATAAATATACGTGTACTATATCGGATTTATGCCGCCGTCCTTATTTTGTTCACATAGATCCTGTCCATCCAAAGGTTGCCTGGAAGAGATCGCTTTTAGCGATAAGGCCGCCCATTGTACCTATTATTTAAGAGTGTATTTTCTTATAACTGTATTTAAATGGTGTGCAATAAAGGAATTATCTATCTATCTATCTATCTGCTTTGTTATAGTCGATGGTTCCCACTTAACATCACTTGGGCCATGGTCGTATAAAAAAAGGCTTCAAAAAAGCTCGAATATATGACCTACCATGACCTAACTAAGTTATTAAGCGTAGTTAAGATCGGGTATTATTCAAAAGATAATTATACAATTCGACTTAATGCATCTCAATCAATAGAAGAATCAAATCGAGTTTCTCGTCAGTTCGTCGTGAATTCCATGTTATCCAATGAGTTCATTTGTCACTCGGAAACAAAAGGCATGGCAGTTAGGGCCAATGTCACCAATTGTCACTTCAGACAAAGAGTGTAACATAACAGGACAATTTTTATTGTTTTACTGCCTTACTGCTGAGCTTCTGAAGCCGCAGGAGGCATCACCCAAAAATATTAAGCGAAAACTTTAGAACAAAAATATCTCAAGACAAATACGTTTAGAAATGTACGGGGCAATTAAATAGATTTACAACCGTTTATTAGGTTCCCAGAAAGTTATAAATGAGGATGTCGTTTGTTACTTCTCATGACGAATTTGTGATGATCGGAACTGTTGTCTGTGCAGTGAAATTATAAATACTTTTATATGGAGAAAAGTGGAATATTTATGACGATAATTGCAGTTTTATTGACGCTGTAAAAAGGAGTGGTTCGATTATTTCTGAAATATTATTGATTGAAAACATGGATATGGAAGTGTTGTTATTATCATGCAAATTTAAGATATCAATTTGGTACAAGAATATATTATTTAAACTGTTATTTATGTTACATATAATATCATTATATTAAACCAGTTAAAAAAGTTCCTGTTGCTAGAAGTTAAATTTAAAGCAATAATATAAGTATAAGTAAGTAAGTAGGTTATTGATCGAGCGAAGCGAGATCTATAATCAACTTGGGCGAATCGGCGTTGTATGTATGTATATATGTATGTTTGTTTGTCCGAAGATAACTTTCGTAGCGTTTATCCGATCATCATGAAATTTGGAATAGAGGTAGGTAGTGATAGCACAATTTTGGTGTGACTCAATGAGCTAAAAATATTCGGGGGTTGTTGAGGTATTGGGGTTCAAGATGGGTAAATAAATGGAAATGAGACTATTAGGTCAAATGGGACGTCAAATGAAAGGTTTTTATTTATACATTTGAACCCCGTTTTTACTTTTAGTTTAATTATTGTAGTTTTTGAGTTATTAGCCATAATAGAAACAACACTTTGACAAAATTCACAGGGTACACCAGTGACCGCACAATGCTTAAATTTGGTATTCGTGTGGCTTTAGTGACACAAATATAGGCAAAAGTCTGAAATCCAGAATAAGTGCCATTTGTACCCCAAAAAAATAACCAATTAACAAGAACCCCCGTTACATCTAATTTGAATGAAACTGTAGGTCAAGTAGATTGGTTGTGCATTTCGTGGCACCAATTTATTAGTCAAAGATTAAAGCCATTTAAATTTGAAGTATTTGTATGATTTGACAACTCCTTAAATCATATTTAGCCACTAAATACGTTTAGGCATCGTTGTGCAAGTCGCCATAAGAATAATATTTATTTAGTGGGATTCGCGAGATCTCAGTTCGGGGCGAACCACTAGTAAGTAATAAGTGTAGTGAAACGACAATGGCTGCGTGTAGACTCTTTTTACAAGCTTTTTATTAACTTGCAATGTATGTATGTTTGTCCGGGTGGAATCTTGCAACTGAATTTTAAACCCGTTCCCCTCAACCGATTGAGCTGAAAATTGAACTACTTATGTAACTTGTATTCCAATTAAGGCACGCACAATCATTTATAACTCTTTAGTAAAGTCACACCTGGAGTACTTAATTGAAATATGGGGTGCAGCTGCCGCTACAAACTTAAATCCTCTGCAAAGAATACAAAATAAAATAATTAAAGTACTTTTCCATTATCCCTACCTAATGCCAACAAAGGAGTTATACGAAAAAAGCAAAATATTTAATATACAGCAACTTTATATCTATTACACCTGTATTCTTATAAAAAAAATCACTACTAATTCCATCCAATCCAATATACAGCTACAACATAAATCAAATATACACAATCTAAGAAACAAATTTAAATTACATATATCTAATTCTCGAACTAATTACGGAAAGAAAACAATTTTGTTTGAGGGAGCACAGCTGTACAACAAATTACCTAACAACATTAAAGAGTGTGTTAATATAAATATATATAAAAATAAGCTTAAGAAATATGTACAAACGTTATAGAATATGTCACTTATAGAAATAACACAATATATCACTACTTAAATAATAATTATAGTTATAAGGCCCCAGAGTGTAAGATTATCAGTATAAAATTTCTATGTATCTCATTTTAAGTGAACCATGTAGTTCTTATGAGAAATAAAGTTCTTTAAACCTAACTTCGGTGACAATGCAATAATATGGTACCATGGAAGTGGTCTCATGCTGGAGACGGATGCTAGACAACGGAACTTCTGAATGGATTATAGTAGGCTACTAGTGTTTGGGCTCATTTGAATCTGCTTGCGGTTCCGATTATGAATTTTATAAAAGCTTGTTTTGAAAAAGAATTTTTCAACAAAAACTTTTATTTTTATCGTAAACCTCAATACCCACATTAATAAATAGTTTACGAATACACAACAATAAGTAACGTGTATTACAAGTACGAGGAACAGGCGTAAATTGGCGATTCAAAATCAACTAAAACATTTTGAGTCGCTAGTAACTACGACCCAAATTATTTTCTCGAAAAGTCGCGATTAACTACCTACTGTCTTTCTAAACTCTTTCAACAGGAACCTTAGAAAATGTTTATTAAATATTGTTTACATAATTATACCCAGCCGAGAATAATACGTGACTTAGCATAGAGCGCCTTTAAGTTAATCCTAATTGCCTATGCAAAATTGTCATTTTAGGGTTCTGAACCAAAATGGTAAAACACTCTTGAATTGTGACTTTTTACGTCTGTCCTTTCGACTGTCACACCCGAGTATTTCAGCAACTACTGAAGCTATTGGCTTAAAATTTGGAATAGTTATAAATAATACTGGCTAATAATATTTCAAGTAAAAATATTCAAAAATATTATGGTCATAATGGCATACTGGTCATAATTACAAAAAAGGGTACTAGGTCAAGTAAGGTATCATATAAAATAGGCTCTTTAATATAATACACAAACCAATTTACTCATTTTTTTTTTACTATTTTTGGAGTTATTTTGAAAAATATTGAACTAAATACCGTTATATTTTTTTTATGTAGTCTATGCGGTCCCACTGCTGGGCAAAGGCTCCCCCTCATCTCTCCACTTATCTCGATCTTGTACCAAATCCCGCCAGTCCCTACAAAATGCGTCAAAATCATCGCGCCGCCGCTTCTTAGGCCTTCCACGGTATTGCTTTCCATCCACAGGGCTCCATCCATTTACGACCTTGGCCCACCTATTTGCTGGCATGCGGGAGACATGACCCGTCTAATCCCACTTCAACTTGGCAGCCTTTATACCGACGCCGACCGACGTCAGCGATGCCGGTCCTTGAGCGCAGCGAGGTGTTCCGAATCCTGTCTATTTTCTTGACACCCAAAATGCTGCGCTCCATCGCTCTTTGGCAAACCCCGTAATAATAATAAATTAAAATAAACCCTCGCCGCGCGAGCCCTACTCGTACTTAACCGTTCTTAATTATGTGTAATATTTATATTTCCATAAATTTATTCATCAGTTTGTTCAATTTTATTACCAAGGTACGAATTACTTACTAAGCCATAAGTCCTTACTTAGACACCTGTCTCGCCGCCGAAGATTAGCGAGAAGTGAGTTAAACTAGATACTAGAAACGAGTAGGCGAGTTAAGTTTTTTCTTTAATAGCTCTTGTGCTACGACAAACCATTGGAAAGAGAGTTCTAGTTCTAGATGGCAAACAGTCAGTGATTAACTATTTATGTATCTATTTTATTGGCACGGAATCATACATCAATTGTACGTTTCTTGAGCGAGACGAATAGTCGATAGCTAGTCGCTTCCACGTCTGGTGGGACAAGAGCCTTAGATAGGTAAGTATAAGGTCAATCCTGGTTTCTGTGTTTTTAAGAAACCCAAAGACCTTCGATATGGCATAACGATCTTAATAACCATCTTACTTTCCCTCTGAAGCTCGATACATTACATTAAAATACCATACTCAGTATTCAATATTTATTCACCATTTCATTACATTGCTTATTATTGGTATGTCAAAAATATATAAACATTAACAAAAACATATTACAAATGTCAGATATTAATAATATATAAATAAATAACATTCATAAATTACAAAAAAAACAATTGGTTACTTACAGCAGATCTCGTACTACTCATGCAGAGGCTAAAACAGCTCATGTATTAATTTAAATACTGACTTAAAATACTTAAAATACTTCAAATACTGACTCTAACCTCAATATACGTACCTATTAGAACTGTGTAAATTCGTCAGAAAGTACCCGCATTTTATTCAAAAAGAGACTGATCTACCACGTCGCATCCAATGTAGGTACAAGTACAACCTGGAACTATCTACATCAACATTAAAAATGCATAGCTCGGGTCCAAATTTAATGGCAGTAAAAATATATAACAAAATACCAGAACAAATTAAAGCACAAGAAAACTTCAACATCTTTGAACATAGATTAAAACATATACTAACGGAAAAGAGTTACTACACATTAGACGACTTTTTTAACGAGAAGACGTAAATAATTTTCTACAATAATGATTTCACTAAGCAATCAAATTCAAAACATAAAATCGGTCAACTTTGATTCCACTAGACCTGCCTATTTAGCCTTAAGAGGAAATCTGGGCTGCGTTTCGCCCATACAAACGTAGTCCCCTGTTTCCTCTCTGGATAGTGATACTAGAGCAAATATTTTTTTACCCTACAATCTACAAGTACCACGGTCATGTCCCTACGTTTAGTTTTTCACCATAAATTAATTATTATAAGAACTAGGAACCTTCTACACCCTTACTTGCAGGGTACATATGAAATGCTGGACTCTTGACTAGTCAATAAGATCTGACATGTAACATTTTAATTCACTTTGTATGAACGCAATAAAATACTGAATACTGAAATGATAAAATGGGTTGTTTTCGTAGAACGTTTTTAGTTTAAATTCTTCATGAAATCTATGTTTAAGCAGACGATCTAAAGTCAAAAGATAACTGTAGCTAATTCCATTGTTTCATTCCACAGTCTCTTCGCTCAATCATTGTCAACTGAACAATAAATTCCACCTTTTAAAGAAGCCATTAAACATAACACGTCTATAAAATGTTAGTAAACACGCAAAGCCTTCCAGCTGGGAAGCTCACTGCGCTCACAATTCGTAAGACAATGAATTAACTAATGCTACCGATGACTCACATACTATAAATAAATCATTGTTACTAACGTACTAACAAGAATCACGAGCGTTTGTTCTCCCCTCTATGCTAAACCAGACTAATAATTTGTTCAAAACAAGCCATGTTACATCTCTAAAGGGTCACAGTTTGACGTCTGCTTCGAAGTTTACAACGTCGAAAGTTTACTCTATTGTCGATTAGAAAACAAAGCGCCGTGTCGACACCCTCGTTCCTTTTATACTACAGAATCACAATTCCTCAGCAGACTGTCGAAATGTGAAACAAAACATGGAACGAATGACAGCCTCTTTTGTCATCTCGTTTTAAACGCCGTTATTAGGGTTCTGCAATGGAATAGCGAGACTGGAATCCTCGGTAACCAGTGAGTTAGGTCCGTCTCTATTAACATTAAATCAACTTGATTTCTCTGTCAACTACATATATAGGCAATGAAAACATCTAAAGATCCCCCAATAGGCTTTAATTTAATATCAAATTTACTTGTAACCGCGGTAACTAATATTATCGTATGTACAGGATGTTTGGTAATATACTGACGATATTCAAGTGACTGTTTCTCAAAACATAAAAAAAGACTTCTCAAAAAAACTACTAGTTATATTATCAAATTTAAAAGAAAATTAAAAATCGTGGGTTTTTTATCGAGAAGTCTTTTTTTATGTTTTGAGGAACCGTCACTTGAATATCGTCAGTATATTACCAAACACCCGATATTAATATAATATGACAGTATGGTTTTGAATCAAATTAGTTTTGAACTTCGGAACTCTAACTTACGTGTGGCTTGACCCGTCTTGAGCAGTTTTATTTTTATGTTACTTACATGTATACAAAATAACAATAAGCGCTTTACAAAATAAACGATTCCATTTCGTTTAACTCTATTATAAAAGCACGAGCCAGACGGATGAAAAAATTACAAACAATGGATAACAATTAGACCGCCCTGCATGTTCATACTGTTACATAAAATGACGCCTTCGAATCTTCAACTTTGAAAGTTTGTTTCTGCTTCCTATGAAAATAATAAGCTTTTATGTCTGGGTATATAAAACAAAAACAAAAACAAACAGCTGTGGGTGATTCCGGGCCGAGATGATGATGATGATCCCTCATGACACATCCTTTAGTAGTACTGTAGAATTTTTTCCATTTAATACTTTTTTTATGATACATGGATATGGAACAAGCATAATTGGCCAACCTGATGTTAAGTGGTAACCATCGCCTGTAGCAAAGTATCGCCTCGTAGGACCTTAGAAATGTGCCCTACGATGCACTGCCCTGCGTACTTACTTGAGGCATAGAGGTGTAAAGATGTGCCTGTAATTTCACCGGAAACCATACCTTTAATAACGAAACACAGCAGTGCTGCATTTCCCGCGACATTATTCAGCGACAATTAGTAATCCTCCCGTAGCACTAACTGCTATCTGATAATTGATTTTACTATACTTCTTAGAGCAGTCCAACGTTGACAATATTATAACCAACTACTCAATCTCTTCAGGAGCTCGTAAACCACAAAAAGAGGGAAAAGATGTTGACTTTTTTGATCGAACGATCAATCGACATGCACGACTTTCGCGTTTGTACGAGAATTTTGTGGACATTTGATTGGAATGCCGCCGATTCAATTTCCGTGAGAACCTTTTATAGAAACTGAGTATCTACAGAGTCAAGTGCCATAGTCAAATATTGTAGGGTGATTGTGAATTTTGCTAAGCAAATGCTTTCGACACGCCACTAAATAGCTTTCTTGAGAAGCAATTTCGAGTATTGGAATGTCTACTGGTGTTAATAAATGTCGTCTCGCGTCTTATGTAGCTCTTGTGAATTGTGTCAGCGCTTTTACTCACCAACATTTTATTCGTATTCAGGTTTGTGATGGTAATAACCCTGGAATTGGAGATTCAAAAACCGCATCTACACCAAAACCGAAGCGACGTAGGAAACGTTTGATATTATTTATATAGATTATTTTATTTATTCGACAAAAAGTTACTTATAGTAAAGCACTGTAAGACTTAAAAGGTTTGTCTCGGTGCTTAGAGGCACTCGAGCTGTTACACATTATTGAAATACTTAAAAAAACCCGCCACCTTTACCTAAACATGATTTTATAGTTACACAATCACACATAACCGACCCACCCACCCAAATTAACCAAATATAGATAATTAAATTGATATGAAACACTAAATATATAATAATAGGAAGTCACTAAAGAGGGACTAAAATACGATATAATGTTTATTTAATCTAAAAAATTTGTAGAATTTAATTAATTAGGCCTCATCTTCGTAAACAAACCACTAGCCTGACCACTCAATCGCAGTAAGGGAGAATCGAGACATTGCCAGTGTATCGAATCCGTATCGAGTCGGATCGGGACACGTGCGTGAACTATCTGCTGTGAAAATCGATCACCGATACCGATTTTCTCGAAAAACTGAAGTCGACGTCCGATTATCGATTCGACGGTTTTGACGCCATGACACCTGCGCTTGCGCTCCCATCTCGCTATTTATTTGTGTTGATATTAATACCTAGTCGGCCTATTTCTAACCTTTTTGATGACTTTTCCACAATACAAATAGAGACAAAATGTCTTCCCACACATGACATAAATCACACAACGTGTTCCCCCCCCCCCCCCATCTCCGTTCCCTCCGTGTTGAAACACTCTAATTGTCGCTGCCATTTTTAAATGTTTAATAACTAAACAGTTACCCGTTCAATTTGATTTTTTTTTACAATTCTGTGATTGTTGTTCTCACGCGCTGTGAGAACAATCGACTAGAGAGTTTTACATGTATAGTTAGACACGATTTGGTTCGTCCGATACGCAAATACCAATGATAGATTTGATGCAATTAAATAATATTAGTTGTGAGTCATATTAATTTAATGGTTTAAGTGATGGAGGCGTCGAACTGTCTACGATTCGAGTTTTGAGATTACGATTTTATTGTTATTAAATAGTTTTTAGAGAACTTGTTTTATGATGCTTCGAGTGTTTATTTGGGGAATAAACTACTAATAAATTTTCTATTAAATATATTCAAAGATATTAATGTCTCTATTTCCCTAAAGATCATTTTTAGGGTTCCGTACTTTAAAAGGTAAAAAAAGGAACTCTTCTAAGATCACTCTCTTGTCCGTTTGTCTGTCTGTCCGTCCGTGTGTCACCACCGATTTTCTCAAAAACGGATGGATCTAGCAAGTTGAAATTTATACCAGATACTGAAGTCTATAGTCCCTATTAGGTGTATAAAAATCAAGGTCCTGTGTCAACACGATAAAAAGATATGGCCAAATTTAGATTTTCGCGAAAATTCTTAAGAACCAAAATTTACCTTAATTTTCACCTTTTTTATTTTTTGGTATTTTCCCTTTACTTGTGCTGTAAAACCTTGCTTTTAAACAAAATTGACAATTCTAGGTCAACCGGAAGTACCCTATATGTTTCGGGTCGAAACCCTATATGGTAGTTCCTGTTCACCTAGAATCACGAAATTTGGCAAAAAGCAAGCTTACAGAACAGATTAAGGAAACATTCCAAAAAATAAAACAAGTTGAAAACTAAAGGGTGTCCTCCCCATTCATACACAGTTGACGCCAATTAAGATAGTCCTCTGAGTTGTATGGGCGCTCATACAATTTAGAGGACTAGCTTAATTGGCACATTAAGGTAAATAAATAAAATTGTGCTATTGTATAAAAGAAAATATTTATTATAGATAATGGTACGGAACCTTTCGTGCGCGAGTCTGAAACGCACTTAGCCGATTTTTTATTACTATTGAATGCGTCTCTAACTAGATGATGCGATAAATTATTGTGATAAAAGCAGCTCTTATTGTGTATAAAAAATGGGAGTAAATAATGGTTATCTATAAAAACTATGATTCCTGTAATTAAATCTAGGCAAATTTAACTATTGTCCAAACCATTAAATAAAAATTTAATTTTGAATGTAAGAGAAAGGTATTCTGCCTCTCTTGGTAATTTTTGCTTCAAATAAATATGGTCTACTATTACCGAATTAATTTATCGTGTAATATATCCGCAATAGCCAATACGTAACGTTCCTTTTATTCATATTAAAAGTCACAGTTAATGATGACAATTCTGTTGTTTACGCTAACTAAAATTGTGTAAAATACGAAGGGTCTTATTTTGTTCACACTAAAGATCAAATTAGAATTAAATTTAAAGTGACATTTCTAAAAATAAGTAATTTTTGTTATGATGGCATGTTTGCGGGCTAGTTTTAGTGATCAATCAAATTGGTGTTGACTAAAACTAGCCCGCAAACACGCCTTCTTATTTAAAAATACTTAAATTTAGAAATCTCACTTTAAATGTCATTCCAATTTGATCTTTAGTGTGAACAAAATAAGACCATTCGTATTTTACACAATTTTAGTTAGTCAGTGTAAACAACAGAATCGCCACCACTGTCTCCAAAAACATATACATTACCTCCCTGTTTTGGATATTGGACATTTAAGTCTTAGCTCTAGACCTAGACCACTACTGATATGATAGAAAAAGGTGATAATGCCCAACATACCCCTCCCCCTCCCCTCCCCCCCCCTCCCCCCCCCTTCCCCCCTCCACATGGGCAAGTTCAAAACATATCTTATTATATAACACATGTTTTCGAATCTCGGACATTTTAGTTGTAGATCATACATAATTGATAGACACGGAAGAAATAGGGCCATAATTCTAATTCCCTGAATTAAGTACCTTACGATGACTTATCACTGTCTCAGATATGTCTTTGAACGTCTTCGAATATTCAAATCCAAGCTCTATAAGCATTTCATCTCTCTCCAAGATACCCAACAAAATTGAGCACTTTATGTATTATAATAATATTATGTATTACGTTTATGTATTTGTATTATTAGATATTTACTATTGAAATTTTATTTTATGTTGGATACCTAAGCTAAAGTTTGTTTACCTTTCTATTTTCTGGCACTACCACTTTATACACAAAGGTTAGCTGGAAGAAAATGATAATTAGCATTAAGTTTGCCTATGTATTATTTTATTATAAGTGCAAAAAGAATTTTGTAATCTAATCTTGTATATTTCAGCTTCTGATCAAGCAATGATACGGTAGAACTAGATGATGATGCTCAGTCGCAAGATACACTATAACATCCCCCCATGTACCCATTAATGTTGACTGAGGAGTTACTAGCAGTAACCAAGTAAGATTTAAGAGTTGTACTACTATTAAGCACTTAGGCCGTTTTTTCATCATGTTGTTTGATTTTAAGTTTATTAATTTGATACGATCTCAACACCTTCGAAAGAGGATGGTGGGAAATATCGATGGATAGGGATGCTTGGAAGGACTTGGGACCTTTGCCCAGCAGTGGGACGAGATAGGATGTACATAAGTTACCCGGTCTAGCCATTTTTGCCTGAGACACAAGTTTTCCTAGTTCAGGCATAGTGCAAATTGTTACCTATAATTAGATATTAATCCGTAATATTAATCTTAGCACTAAGAGTATGAATAAAGATTTATTTATTTAATGTCTCATACGAAGACAAAAGGGTCCAAGAGCAACACAAACCTGTGATATCCGCCTCCGCAAACAGTCCCGCCCAGTTTTCCAGCAAACTTGATTCGTCATGTCCAATTAAAACAGAGGCACGACTTTTCTGGGTGTCCGTGGAATATGAACCGCTGGATAAGTAATGCATTCAAGGTTTGTTTTAAATGCGTTCTTTAAAGAAAAATCATTTATTAAATTAATATATTGAATAAATGAATTAACACCTAACAGTACAGGACAGGAACCGAACACGTTGCAGGACAAGGAGACGCGAAAAAGACAAATTGGAAGCTGAGCTGAAAAGCTGGACTTCACACTTCAACAGAAAGAAATGGAAGCTAAGAATGGGGAATGTAACATTAAATAAATAAAGAATAAATAAATAAATATTGCTGGACATGTCACACAACGCTATCTAGCCCCAAACTAAGCAGAGCTTGTACTATGGGAACCAGATAACTGATAGAATACTTATATACTTTTTTTTTGTAAATACATACTTATCATATATAGAAAAACATCCAAACCCGGAACAAATATCTGTAGATCATGCAAACATTTGTTCCGCGGCGGGAATCGAACCTCCTGCGTCTCAGCCGGCTGTGCGCCCACTGCGCCACGGACGCCATTATTTTAAAATAATCATGAATAAACACAAAAAAGACACATACATAGCAAAGGATAGAGGGACATGATCACGAGAACCTCAGTGGGTTCCGAAGAAAAAATTTTTGTTATACGCCTTTGAGATGGAGCAAGCATATGGTCCAAGTGATGTTAAGTGGTAACTATCGCCTTAACAAAGTATTGCCTCGTAGGTTACGCACCTTAGGAACATGCGCTATGATGCACTGCCTCCATCAATTTGAGGCATACAGGGTGTAAAGCCGCATGTGCCTGTAATTTCACCGGCAACCAACCCCTTCAAACGAAACACAGCAATGCTGCTTAATAGGTAGAAATAGGTACTCTACTACTCTTATACTACTTATACTCTTATACTCTCTACAATTCTACTCGTACATTGGTTGAACTCGTAGACTTGTAGTTCGTATCCATGAGTTCTCTTATCTTGTCACAAACCGTCGTCAACTCAACGTAGACACCATCCGTTCCCACGCGTGTGCTTTACCGAACACTTTTTACACCAAGAATCCGTTTTTACGGAAAAAAACGGACTTTAATCACGTTTTCCATTTAACCAATGTACGGATATGCCGATTGACGAATAATGTTGGATCGATGTGATGGCATTTTGAGAATTATCCAGCCTTTAGGTAATAAAGTTTATTTTAGTCACGTAAACTCTTAGGTATTGTGTAAGAGATAATGCCTATAAAGCCTTAAAGGTTCTTCTAAAACCAGTTTTATTTATTCTTCTTACGTAACTAAAAATATACAACAGTTGCATACCTCCTGGTATTTAACTGTTGACCTGGAACAAATATTTGCAGATCATGCAAATATTTGTATTGCAGCGGTAACCGAACAACGAACTATTTCGTCTCTGTCGGCTACTGAGCAAGTCACAGAGATAATTTAAATGTATAGGTCCTACTTGAAATTAAATATCTGTGGAAACATGGTTCTAGCACAAAACAGATACTCGTAGGTGCAATTTTCGCTCGTACATACTAAACTTAATCCGTCAAGGATCACGCCAATACATTTTTGTATGGTTGTGAGTACTTTTGAGGCCAGAGCAATCTTCTGTACCTACTTATTTTGACTTATTTTGTGGTTATAGTAGAAAATGTAATATTTCAGCAACGAATTATAATTGGTAGAAAAGCTATACTATACGTTACTTTAAGTTATACTATTGTTTTTGACATTTTCGATTAAAGCCTTTTAGGTGGGTATCGTTTGAAGTAAAATAACTATTCCAGCCTATTGTTCGTATTACACGCTACCCCATTTAATTCTAGGATAAGAATAATGTTGTCGGATTGTTCTAGCAAAATTATTTAATACAAGCTTTTGTCCATGGCTTTGAAAAAAAGAAAGAAAATACATATTTCTAAAATAGATAGGTACACAAAAATTATTAGTTTTTTATAATATATTTTATTTTTATTTTGCGGCTTCAATATCACTATGGCCACGAGGCCTATTATGATCGCCACTAGTATTTATGTCACCCCTAGTTCATGGGGCTGTTCGAAGTTTACCACTAAGCTCTACAGCTGTTAGAAACTGTAGGATATTTTAAGGGGTGATGACTGTCAGCTCCTCTATGCTAAGGACGTATTTTCCCAGATGAATGCTACTTTTGCGTATTAGTGGACCACACTCGTATGGGTAATCCTGCCGCCTCATTACAGAATCTGAAGGTTTGCGTATCGCATAGTTCTAGCTTGAACGTGTGCTTATTAAGTCAACAGTAATTCTGTAAAGTTATATTTAAGTGTAAATAAACGAATTTTAATTTGAATTTGAACAGTGCCCAGTTAGGGCTCCGACTATAATGTGAAGATTTTTTTGTTTAGCGCTATGATTCAGTCTGTATACCATTTATCGAAGGCTTTTAATCAGTGATTTGGAATGGTTCATGAAAAGTTGAATCAAAGTTTGGACGAGTCTTCTAAACAGTTCATAAGGGTAGAAAAAAAATACATAGGTAGGCAAGTAATTAAGCTAGTCTTCTGAGTTGTGTACACCAAACAGGCCCCGTTTCGTAAGCGGTGCTGGTTTTCAGGCGAGACCCATGGGAAGCATCACGAATAGGTACAGAAAAAAAAATAAGATAAGTGAATTGTGTGTACACACATACATAAACAAATAGGTAGTACATAAAACATCAAAGGTTGAATCTTACTGATTGTATCTGTCGCCTTCGTCGGGATGCTCACATCCTTTCCCTTCTTTACAGCATTCTTTTCATTCCTTCTACTCCATCTTACCTCAAAGAACTCTTTGAGCTTATTCATGTCTCCAACTCCCGATCCTTACGCTCCTCTGAAAACCTTAAATTGAAAACTCATCATACCTCAGTGTTTTATACTAACTCCTTCACTGTTCAGTCTACCAGACTCTGGAATGCACTACCTGTTTCAATTCGTAATGCCAAATTCCTTCCTGTTTTTAAAAACCTGGTTAATAAACATTATCTGTCGTCCATCGCTCACTAGGATTCCGCGACATTAAAATATGTATAATTTTTTTTACTCATATATTTAGTAATAGGTTATTTAATGACTATACAAATATTTATTACTGATCGAGCAAAGCGAAATCTCCAAATCAACTTGGGTAAACGGCGTTGTATGTATGTATGTATGTTTGTTTGTCCGAGGATAACTTTCGAAGCGTTTATCCGATCATCGTGAAATTTGGTATATAGGTAGGTAGGGATGGCACAATTTTGGTGTGACTAAATGAGCTAAAAAAGTGGGGGGGTTGTTGAGATATTGGGGATCAAGAGGGGTAAAAAAAATTAGACTATCCGGTAAAATGGCACGTCTAATAAAAGCTCTTTGTAAGTACATTTCGAAACCATTTTTGTTTTTAGTTTAATCCTTGCAGTTTATAACTTATTAGCCATAATAAAAACTGAACTTTGAAAAAATTCACAGGGCAGGGTACCCCGGTACCCCAGAGTGCTGAAATTTGGTATGCGTGTAGCCTTAATAACACAAATATAGGTAAAAGTCTGAAATCCAGAATAACAGCAATTTGCACCAAAAAAAAATAACTAGAATAGATCGCTTTTAGCGATAAGGCCGCCATTGCACCTTTGATTTAATTGTGTATTCTCTTTTGTTTGTTTTATTTTTTAATGCTGTGCAATAAATAAATTATCTAATCTAATCTATATGCGGACAAATAACTTTTATTGTGTAAACTGTGTTCAGAGATCAAGTGTAAAAAACTTTAAATTAGTACCAACATATGGGCCATTTTCAGACATGAAATAAGAAATTATAATATGTAATTTATTGCTACAATTTTTAGGTATGTACATACCTACATAAAATAAGTAAAAAGTAATGCCGAACGCGAATCGAACTCGCAATCTCCTGCGTCTCAGCTATTCGCCCACTGCGCCACGGAGGTCGACATCTTGAACTAATGTTCAGATGCTTGTTCATTTGAAACAAACATGCATTTGACTGATTAGGTAGATATGTAGCTTAACAGACTTGTAAGCCTTTATCATTGCAGGAAGATGAGTTTTACAGTATACCCGTTAATGCAGGTTTAAATTAGCATCGAATTAGGAAATGTATTCAAAGGGATATAAGTATTTACGCATATCAATACAATACAATAGCAACGCTTTATTGTACACCAGAAACACTTATAAAACTAGTAAGAGCGAAATAATAAATAATTCCACAATTATTATTAATATAAAAAAGTTCGGGGAAAAAGTCTTTTCGCATTATAGTATGTATGAACTTGTAATAAAATATCTTTTTCTATACTATTTGTATCTGGCTGGTTTTGGTATCATTCAAAGTTTAAATTTTAAAGAAGATAATTCGATATTAAAATTTGGAAAATGTGTGATATATATTTGTTTTTCGTACTGTAAAGATGAGTCAATCTAATGAAGAAATTCGATACATTTTAAAATTTTATTACAAAAAAGGTAAAAATGCAACGAAAGCCGCGAAAAAAATTTGCGATGTTTATGGACCTAGTGCAGTGTCTGTGAGAGTAGCGCAAATTTGGTTTAAGCGTTTTCAATCCGGAAATTTTGATGTCAAAGATGCACGTCGCTCTGGTCGCCCTATTACGGATAAAATTGATGCAATTTTTGAAAAAGTGGAGCAAGATCGGCATGTCAGTAGTTACGACGTAACTGAAGAACTGGGAATTGACCACAAAACAGTTTTGGCGAATTTGAAAAAACTGGGTACACAAAAAAGCTCGATATTTGGGTACCCCACGAGCTCACTGAAAGAAACCTAATGAACCTAATGAACGTCGTAATAAAGAATCACAATTCTTTATTACGACGTAATGAAACAAAACCATTTTTGAAGAAGCTGATAACTGGTGATGAAAAGTGGATCACGTACGACAAGAACGTGCGATAAAGGTCGCGGTCAAAGGCAGGTCAGGCTTCACAGACTGTGGCGAAACCCGGGTTAACTCGCAACAAGGTGATGCTGTGTGTGTGGTGGGATTGGAAGGGTATTATTCATTATGAGCTGTTACCACCAGGTAGGACCATCGATTCTGAACTCTACTGCGAACAACAGATGAGATTAAAGCAAGAAGTTGAGAGAAAGCGGCCGGAATTAATCAACAGAAGGGGTGTGGTTTTTCATCATGATAACGCTAGACCTCACACATCTTTAGCCACTCAGCAAAAATTAAGAGAGTTTGACTGGGAGGTGTTAATGCATCCGCCGTATAGTCCTAACCTTGCACCTTCAGATTTCCACCTGTTTCGGTCTCTTCAGAATTCTTTAGGCAGTGTCAGGTTAACATCACGAGAGGACTGCCAAAACCACTTGTCGCGGTATTTTGATCAGAAGCCCCAAAATTTCTATAGCAATGAGATCATGTCCCTACCTACAAGATGGCAAAAAGTTATCGAACAAAATGGTACCTACATACTTTAGTTAAATGTAAATAAACTATATTAAAAAATGTTTTGAATTTTTTTAAAAAATGCGAAGAAACTTTTTCCCCAACCAAATAATACATGTAATCAAATAAGCTCGAAAATTTTATAGGATTAAAATACATGTTTTTTTATTTACGACATTTTACTTTTGAATTTTAAATTTATTGAATTGTTATTATTATTACATTTTTGATCTGGGATGTGCTGTATTTGTATTTTACGTTGTCTGAAATAAATGATTCTATTCAATTCTATAATCATTCTTTGATTTCGACAAAACGTATTCAGACTTATCACTATGATCGATAGAAATGCAATCAAGCTAAACTTTCAATTTGTAAATTGTGGATTTGAGTTGTCAAGAACGCAACATAGATGGGATATCTTTCAGATTCTGATAGGACACCGTCTGGCCTCGACGTATAGTTAAACAGAAGGCTCCAAATGACAGAACTAAGCCAATTAGTTCATTTCTACCTGTCTCTCATGTCTGCGGTTGACATTGATTGGGCATTGTTATCGTATGTTTAGGGTATTTACTAGTTGAGGAGTAAGGCTAGCGTGGTATAGGCATGTCATGCGTAGAGAAGAAAATTACATGTTGTGCCGACCCCACTCAATGTGGGAAAAGGACAGGAAGAAGAAGAGAGAATTTACTAAATAATTAATAAGAACAGTAAAGGTCGCGTCTTCTGTACCCCTCCCCCCCCCTAAACGTTACGTATCACCCAATTGAACATTTGTACCTAAAAGTCACAAGGGTTGCCAGCTTGAGAGATTATCATTCCCAAGTTTTTCATTTAAATAAAAACAATGTTTCGTAACGCGTTGTTCGACCCCCCCCCCCCCCCCCTCCAATTGCGTTACGTAATACTTGAACGACCACAAACCCCAAAGGACAATGTTCTGAGTAACGGAAAAAAACTACTTAAAACTTAGTAGAAAGAAATGTGAACAATCTTAGTAAATCCAATACTATAGCAAAGTGATGTTTCAACCAGAAGACTTCCTTATTTCAGTCTAAAACTGTTGTTCCATATCATACAAATATAAGCTTGCCTATGCACAGATTAATTTATTTTGTGCAATAAAGAATTTTTATTCATTCATTCAGTCAAATTTAAGTTTAGATCTTATTTTAATAAAGGAACTGAAGAAAGGTTAATACTAAAAATACCTTAACTTTTATAGATCCTAATGCGACCAAAAGTCATCAGAAGTTAAAATAACGAGAACTGAAGAACAGTACCTAATAACATTTTTTTAAATTTTTTTTTAATTTGTGGTAATCAAGCTTACGGGCCCACCTGATGGTAAGCGGTCACCGTCGTCTATTGACACCGGCAACACTCGTTTAGTTTGATAATAAAAGAACTATGTATATTTCAATTAGCATTCATTTATTTCGGGTCAATTACTTACATAGAGCTTAGTATTAGGTACTACAAAATTACTTACATAAAATAAATATAACACTATTCTATCACATTATAAGGCAATTCTGTTAAACTCTAAAAGGCTGTTTGAAAAGAACGATTTTGAACATAAGTAAGTACATAACTACATAAGAATATTGTCCCAGAACTTTCAATTACATAAATAACTATATTTAAAATAGAAATATTAAAAATAAATGAAACAAAACTTATTAATAAGTAAATGTTCATTACTTAAAAATCACTTATTATGAACATTGTGCAAAAATTTAGATTTTTAGGAACTGTTATGGATAAAAAAAAATACTATAATATAAAGATGAATTAATAAAACTCTATATACAAGTGAAAATCTCACAAAATATAATTATCTACACTGACTTTGTTTACAATATTTAAATTTCAATAGTATGTATATTTTCATAAAATATTATTTTGAGAAGGCACTAGTATTTTAATAGTCTCTAATAATCAATCGTTATAATGGCTGCGTTTTTATTAAATGTAAAGGCTATCGAAGAAATATTAATAATACAATGTTTTTTACTACAAAAGATTAAAACAGGTAATTAAGAAAAACAATGTTGCTTCTTATTGATTTCTCTGACAAAAAGATCTTCTTTCTTCGACCATAAATTAATAGATAGCTACCTTATGAACCAGATCAAGCATGAAAGCTTAACTTCTGTACTAATCTATTTTGTGCTATAGATTACCAAAAAGCTTCTGACATGGCTATTATCTTAACCAGGACTACGCCTAGACCATCAACATGCCCTCAGAAGCAAGGAATCGCTCTATTCTGCCACAAATCCTTCATACTTAATAACTTTAGTTCCGTATTTTTCTTAGAAACACGCTTTATTTCTTACTCTGACTCCCTTAAAATTGCTGTGAGTAAAGTTTTGCTATGATGTGATGCCCATCCACTAACGAATTCCTGCCGAACTCTACAATCGCTATGGAATGAACGCCAGTGAATTTCCAAGGGCGAGAAACAATGACGGATTCCGTCGCGTTTCTGTTTGAACGACCAGACAAGTCAGAAGCAATGAACGTTAGTAAATGATGGGCGCGTTATTCTACTTGAAGATCTCTAGATACAACCATATTTAAACTAGTGTACTCTTCCCATGTCCATTCCGCCAAGTTGACCCAGGTAAGGGTAACCCGACTTAGCTTCAGTGGGGGAGTGAGCGTGCGAGGTGTAGTGCGCTGCGTTGGTTCCGAAAAATGAACTGTAACAAAAGAGAAATAAGGTTAGTTTTTGAAGTTACTCGTAACTAACAATAGTGTACTTAGATTTTTTTTTCTTTGCCCTGGTGATGGAACAAGCATATAGCCCATCTGATATTAAATGGTCGTCCTTAACAATCCTAAAAATTAATCTTAAAAAGAAATCCCTCATAGGAAACGCGCCCTACGATGCATTGCTCTACGTGCATCAAATTGACTTATACAGATGTTAAGCCTCCACGACCGATACAAACAGCAATATATACCTCCATAAACATAAATATATAGCTACCAACCTAAGTACCTACAATATTATTAAGTTAAACCCCGAAAGTTGAAAAGAAAACAGATATACATATATCACTAATGAATTTTAATGAAACGTTACAAACTAGTTAGGACAAAATGAGAAACAAATAAATGTGTAATGGATGACCTGATACCTTTCTATAGCGTTAAAATCGCCAGCTTCTTAGCAAATTCTTCTCCAGATAACCTTAGGTAAGTATTATAAAAAAAGTTATTTTTCTATTAGCAACAGCGAATAAAACTACGCGAAGCAGAGAACTGAAACGGGCAAAAAAGACATTATTCTTTGAACCTTTCTAGAACAGAAGTCAGTAATCACTATATTGCTTCTGATTACTGGCTCATAAATCTCTTCATAGAACAGTAGGTAATTTTATTAAAGGTCAAACCAAAAAAGTGGATACAGGCATTTTTCGGAAGGGCATCGTGACCGAATGCACATTAAACCCATAATCATTAAATCCAGTGGCTAATACATCATTAGATTACATTTGTACGGAGCAAGGTCGACGAATAATTTGTTGCTAGTAATTTTCGAATCTCGGAATAATTCCTTAAAGTTTGTTCCGAATATTTCGACGTTTTTGATAATGTCTACGCTAGTTTTGCATAATGGTGTGAATAGTAGATTTTGAGATCTTTTTTAATCATAACATTTTTTCTTAAAGTGAACATCGTGATACCAATAATTACAAACAAATATTACATTTACAAAATGGTTATTTTCCCTAAAATCATATGCAATTTTAATGATCGAGCGTAGCGAGATCTCTAAATCAACTTGGGCAAATCGGCGTTGTATGTATGTATGTATGTTTGTTTGTTCGAGGATAACTTTCGAAGCGTTGATCCGATGATCGTGAAATTTGATACATAGTAATGGCACAATTTTGGTGTGACTAAATGAGCTAAAAATGTTGGGTTTATTGGTATATGTAATTTAGACTCCGTTTTTGTTTTTAGTAAATTCTTTATAGTTTTTGAGTTATTAGCTAAGGCTAATAACTGAATTTTTTCAATTGAATGTGAATTGTGAACTTTAACAAAATTCACAGAACCCCACAGCATCGACCCCACAGTGCTGTAATTTGGTATGCATATAGTGGCATAAATATAGGCAAAAGTCTGAAATCCGTAATAACTGCAATTTGTACCCCAAAAACGTGTAACCAAAGTACATGAACTCCCGTTTCTGTAATTTGAATGAAACTGAAGGTCAAGTCAGTTAGTTATTTCGTGGCACTATTTTGATAGTCAAAGATTACAAATAAGATTTTTTTATTTTAATCGAAGACTCGCGAGATTTCAGTTCGGGGCGAACCACTAGTTATTAAAACACTATTAAAGTAAACCTAGACAATGAAACGAATAGGTGTAATTACTACAGTAACGCTTAGCGTTTCTGTAGCTGTGCTTTCTGTGACGCTTCTGTATTGCAAACCAATTTTTAATGCCACTCTTATCGGTTTACAGATTTAGTGTACATGGACTTTGAACTTGGCAGAATAAAGGGTTTAATCAACTCAAGAATTATAATGAAACAAGCTCTAACCGAATATTAGGACAGATGTTTGACTCATTAAAACTGTTATTAATTTTGGGGATGATGGAAACACGCAGCGGAAGTGTTCCTGTTACAATTAGTACATATTATTCAAATGATTAGAAGAACGAACGAACATTTAAGAAAAAAATTATAAAATAATTTTGTTTTTTCATAAAAGAGCTCGAAAAAGAATGATTATTTAAATTCAAGAAAAGCCTGAAGAATAATACTACATCTAACTTATGGTAGACTTTATTATCGGCTTATCTAAATGTGTTACTATCGACCAGTGTTGATTGTAGGTAGGTACTTTGTATTTTACTGCAAGGAAAATCTGCTTTCCAAATATTTTATTTATTAAACGAGAAGAGAATATTCATGATCATCTTTGCAGGATCATCTGGGTACAACAAAATGAAAGCCACGAGGCGATGAGACAAAAAAAAAGTCGCACTCCGGGAGTGCTGACAGAATGAAAACTTGAACAATTACGGTTTCGTGGAATGGGAAAAAACCATGTCGCAAGTTCAATGGTTTTTTCCCATCTCAAAAAATGCCCAGCACGCCTACTAAAGAAGTTTTCACTTCAAAAATTTGGATGTTGCAAAATGATCATGATGGATGTCGCATAAACATGAAAATCTACTACGAAAGTTATCTAATGCCCCTCCATAAACTAAAAAATATCATATTATATACAGAGGAGTCGGTAACAGTGTCGCGAGTTCAATGGTTTTTTCCCATCTCAAAAATGCCCAACACGCCTAAAGAAGTTTTCAGTTTAAAACTTAAAATATATTTAATTAAGTAAATGTTTTTATGGAAGAAATATAACATGAAAAAAAAATCTAAATCTGCATTATGCAAACTTACTGTTACCAGACCTTACTGTTGCCCAAAAAGTTCAGACAAGCAAAAACTTCAGCTTCTCTTCCAAAAGCCATTACTGTACCCAGTATACGATAGCCTAGGAAGTACGGCAAGATAAGTTTTAATACCACGTTGAGGCAGTAATGTGCGAGTTCACTGCACTAATGTCACGTTCGGCCTTTCATTAATTGCACACTGGCTAACCACTGGTTACAAACTATGATATCAGCTGTGTACTTAGATAGAACTGATTTGTCTTGAGATTTCAATCGAAGAAACAATGTTGCATGAGAATTTGGAAAATGCGAAAGAATACAGAACATTTGCCGCGGCCGTTTGAGGAACTAACGGTTTTTTCTAATAGCCCCTACTGTCCCATTGCTGGGAAAAGGCCTCCCCCTTTTCTTTCCATTTATCACGGTCTAGAGCCAGATCCCGCCAGTCTCTTTGCAAGACGTCCAAGTCATCGGTCCAGCGCATGTTAGGCCTTCCTCGGCGTCGCTTTCTGTCTTAGGAGTCCATATGGTTGTCTTCTTGGCCCACCTATCGGGTTGCATATGGGAGACATGACCCGCCCAGTCCCATTTCAACTTTGCAGCCTTGATCCCCACGTCAGCGGTGCCGGTCTTCGAGCACAGCCAGGAGTTTGGAATCGGGTCGATCCGCTTTACACCCAAAATGCTGCGCTCCATCGCTCATTGGCAAACTCCTAGTTTAAACTTCTGAGACTCGGTCAGTGACCAAGACTGGGCACCGTATATTAGGACAGGTAGAATACACAATATGATAATGAGTTGGCGTTTTAGCGATAAGAGAAGGTCACCCTTCATAAGTTATCTTAACTAACGGGTACCTATCTGATGGAAATAAAGTTGAAAATGTATGTTTCCGATCCTAATAGCATATACTCCAGCGGTCTGGCTGAGGGATTTCCCTTGTGAAACAGAGTTGATACAGTCTTTCTTCTCGTGTGGCTCTATGTTGTTATGATGTGTGGTTTGACGACCTCCGTGGTGCAGTGGGCGAATAGCCGCCTGAGACGCAGGAGGTAGCGGGTTCGATCCCCGCTGCGGAACAATTGTTTGCATGATCTACAGATATTTTTTCTGGGTCTGGTTGTTTCTCTATACATTATAAGTATGTATTTACAAACAAAAATGTATATAAGTATTCTATTAGTTATCTGGTTCCCATAGTACAAGTTTTGCTTAGTTTGGGGCTAGATAGCGCTGTGTGAAATGTCCAGCAATATTTATTTTTTATATATTAAAGGTATCATCAATGGATTATTATTGTATTGTGATTCAATTGCGTAAAATGTTGCAGTAAAGCTTCATATTCAATTTAATTTGTTGTATAAACAGTTAACAAAACCATGTTCAAATTACAGTATCGGTGTATTATTTACTTGATAAAAGCCCTCGGCCGATAGCCTGAATTAATGGTGTCCATAATTCGAGGCCAATTTACGAAGACAGATGGAAAATGTACAGGGCTCATATCTTCGGCACGATACGTAAAAATATTGTTATAACAAATGATAATATAAAACTCTCTTTAAGTACAATAATCTAATATTATAATTAAGTGTGGTATAGGTATTTATAGCAAATAACTGTCGCTTTTAATTAAAGGTAAGTAACTTCAGATTATGGTCTAACTTTAAGATAAACGATATTAATTTATCGCTTTAGCAAGCCTAGCTTATTGGAAAAATACTGAAGGTAAATTAACTACCATCACTTATCATCAGGTGAGGTAGTAGTCAAGCGCTTATCTCATCAATGAATTTTTTTTTGAGAAAATGTTGAACATAGAAATAAAGTAGACTCATTCAGATTGTTTCTGGCAGACAAATAAGTCGCGAGTGAGTAGGTATGTACGTCAAGCGAAGTACCAGATAAGACAGGCCGACACTCAAACGCGGCTAACCCATATATTATTAGTTTGGCCGCCATTGTAACACTCTTTATTGTAAATGCCTGTGTGGTCCATCGAGGTTTATAGACGTGCTTTGTCTCGATAACACGGATAGATGTCGTTGCCGTATACAGCACAATGCGACAATGTATTTGTCACCATCACTCTACAAATTCACTGTGAAACTTACACTTTTCTAGAGACACGATATTGACCCACGATGATGTATAGACAGAGTATTCAATAAAGCACGAGAATTTAAAAATTACTAAAAATTTAATTAAAAAATAATCAAATCTGATATAAAATTTGCAGCCCTATGCATTCACGATCGGATCGCGTATTACGATGCGCTGTAATAACCACCCGTGCGCCGTATAATGGCCAACTTCTTACACTCTTAATTGATTAGCGGCCGCTGCGGCTAATGATAAAGGAAGGTGAAAAGAAATAAAACGTACGAGCACAGATTTGCGATCGATGCCCACGCTTCGCTCAGCCACCGGGCCCACCGGACGCTATTATTCAATTCATAAATCCTTTACATCATCTAAGATTGACATCATGAAACGCGAAATGAGTAACTCGAAATGATGTCATTGAATACAAAGAACCTAAACGTACTATTAGTGAAACAGTCAGGTACACGTAGTATTCGCATAATTGATAGTTATTTAAATTGCCGCCGGCAAAGGTCAGTTTATTGTGATTGCATATTCACTGTTCAATCCGAGTCAGATTATGAGTAGCGAAATCATCAATAATTCATGATACTACTTAGTCGCCGTCAGGGATTATTGAGATGTTGTGATTGTTTGTTCTGTATTAAATGGAAACATAAATTGAATGTGTCTTACCTATAATTTTCCGGCCACGCGCTGACTTCAGCCAATTTGTTCTGAGGATGACCGCTAAGCTGTCGCGAGGTCCAATGGTTGTGGGCGGACATAGCGTGGTCTTGCTTTGCGTACTCCCCGTAGCCGTATGGATGGGAGATCGGATCGCTGGGAGTCGCGTAAGTCGAATGCTGATATGTAAGGGCACTGGTTTGATGCAGCGAAGGACTGGATGTAACAGGACTCGAACTGGGTGGTGTGTCAGTTGGGGCTTGCAAGGGAGTGGCCAACTCAGAGGAATGCGATAGAGGCGTCAAATTCCCAGATGAAAAGGAAGTTGACGTAGGAGGATGTAATGATGAGGCAAGTGCGGATTGACAAACGGATGGGGCCGTTAGTGCCGATTGGTGGAGCGATGGCGCAAGAGCTGAGTTTAGCACCGAGCTCGAGCCGAGAGCCGAGGAATAAGATTGTGGCCAAGATGCGCACTGAGCGTTAAAGGTCGAAGGGGGCTCGTATTGTTGGTGGACGGAAGGAAAGGCAGACTGTAAGGACATTGTGTTGAACGCACTCAGTTGTTGCGAGTTTAGTTGCTTGCGGAGACGTGCTCTTCGATTCGAGAACCAAACCTAAACAAAAGAAAGACGTCTGTAAATAAAAGATTTTTTGTGTTCTACTTCAAAGTCAATAAATTGCAAAAATATCCATGTAATTCATACAAAGCATAGGTAGTTCAGGAATAACAAAATCAATAACTGGTAAAAAACCTATTTGAATTATAATAATTACGTCTACCTAGTTCTAAGAGTTAGTATGGATTTATCAAACTACCTGAGGGACAACAGCAAGGTTGATCATTTATGTTTTAAGGTGAAGCTACCCTTGGAACAAATTCAATCAACTAAAAGTTCCATACGATCTCCCCAGCTAATTCTCTTGCAGTGCACTCATCTCTTATGCATTCAAATGTTTTCTAAAAGCATGTTCATTTTACTTCGACATTGCAGAGAATTCCACTTCATTAGGCTGAATATCGTTACTACATAATAATGGGTTAGTCTCGATTACACTTTACAATTTATGAGGCATATTAATTGTATAAAAAGTAGTAGGACAACAGTAGCAGCATATGGTTGCTTACTTCGTATTTTTATAATTAATAACTAAGGTAATTTGAAGTGTGTTTTTTCACGCCCAGCTTGTAGGGGCGGGAAGTCGAACTGATATTACAATGGGTTATTTGATTGCATTATCCATCATTGGCATGGTTCGCTAGTTTTATAACAGATGCTTACCTGAACTCTAGCTTCGGTCAGCTTGGTCTTCTGAGCGAGTTCTTCTCTAGTGTACACATCAGGGTATTGTGTTCTAGTGAAGGCACGTTCTAAGGCTTCAAGTTGGTCTCCTGAGAAAGTAGTTCTGGATCTACGCTGTTTTCTCTTGAGAGTTATGCCAGGTTCGGACTCCGTATCTGAATCTTCGCATGATGACGGACCTATAGACAAACAAAATCTGTTGATGAATTAAGAAAACATAGAAAATATTTATTTAACGAGCTAATAGTGGAGAACAGAGGAAAGACTACAGCAATAAGTCATAAAATTACGTGACGAATCATGTCCATTATAGTCGCGGGTGCGAATAGTAGCATAATAAATTTTTTGTCATCGTAATCTTTAAAGTAACTTTCTAGCAACTCGTTTATTTTGTTCTCTGTCGATTACCGTCCGACTACCGTGGACCACACGCGGCCTCGATTAAATTAAACCACATTACATTATGTGGTACTGACTTATAATGAATTTGGGGCCTTAATAAATATTGCTTTACGCTAATTGATTAAGAATTCATGAGTAGTTTGATGTCACTTTTATCTTGTTTGATGAGCGCGTCCGTCTTTTAAATATTCGTCAATTTGTGTCACCGCGTTTGATCATATGTTTTCTGTAAAGTTGATTATAGAGTGTGAGTAATAACTCCTTGAAACCTTGAATACAAGGGTCGGTTGAATTTCTTCGAAGCAGTGCAAAATATTTCCCGGAAAAACTCGCGACCGAAAGTTCCGTTAACTCGTACGTAGGACAGGCACGAACTCAAATTCCCATTGCGACGCCAACTGCAAAGGCTTTTCCAGTGTAGACATTATTTAGCCGTGCAAAACTTAATATGCATAATCTTATCGGTGTGCAGAATCTCGCTCCGTCGCTGAACCGGGATATTAGGAGCGCCATTTTATATTGGATAGCTATACGGCACAAGACGTGCAGTACGGACAGATTGTCGTAATGCAAGCCCCGCGGCCAAACGCGATGGGATAATAACACCTTTGGATACTAATTTCATTTTTATAACCTACAATTTCGAAGCCGACACAAGGGGCGCTGCCGTGGCGTGCGCGCGCTCCGTGCTCTTTTACGTGGATTATTAACTTTATACGCCATTTTGTAAAGTTTGCAAACGTTCCGACAGTCTCATTATAACAATGAAATTATAATAATAGTCTCTTTGCAGTAAATTAAGTGATTACGAGTCTTGGATTTGTGTTAAGGACTTCGATGACATGGTTAGTTTTACGGATCATTATGGCGAAGATTTATGGCCAAAAGTTTTCTAGGTAGAAATCCTGTTAAAATTAAATTATGCTCGTTCTTCACCAACTTTAACTATAAAATGGGCCACAAAGCCAACATAACCCCTTCATATGAGAATAACATAAACTAGGAAAATATAAAAGTTTTATGCAAACACTTTACTGATTTCTCTCCAAGCGGTAAAGTACTTATACAGCTATGAGCTTAGGCTTCAACATTTCAAATATGAACTTTCTATTATGGCCTAAGTACATAGCATTATTTTCCCTATGGCAAAGGTTAAGTGGGCACTCAATCCTTAGAAAAATCACATTAACTGAGGTAAGTATTTACTTACCTAGAATGCCATCAATGCTGTGATTTCTTCTAGGGTCTGATTCGTCCCGTTTGCCTCCTCTTATAAGCCTCGATATAGAACTGACTGAAGGTGCGGTGTTCTTATCGCAGATGCCTTCTTTTATAAGTTTATCTCTAATTTCCCAGGAAAATATACCTGGGTTTTGTCTCTTCAGATCTTCGATCCTGTTTTCGACTTCAGGTGTCGCTACTCTCGGCTTTGATCCTCCGATCACACCAGGGCGGATGGATCCAGTTTCCTGTACAACAAATTATCCATATTACTCTAAATTTGTCAAACCAGTACCAATTTCTCTATCAAAAGCGTGTGTCATACACACGCTTGAGTAGAGGTAGAGTAGAGAAAGAAAATGTATACTTGAGTTAAATTAAGCTAAAAAGTTAGGAAACCATTAGATTCACAGTTTTTAGTTTTCTTGTTTGGTGGCTTTAAGTCTTACCTGATATCTATTGAGAATCTTTGAGACGCATCCGTGGGAGACACGGAGCTGCCTAGAGATGACACAAGGACGTACTCCTGCTGCCGCCATCTCCACTATCTTCAACCTGATATGGTTCGGCAGTGGCCGACCGTTGATGAATACCCCTCCGAGTTGATTCATACGACCTTGACCTGCATAGAAAATTGAGCTATAATACATTGTTCAAATGAATCAGAATGCAATGGATCAGAAAACATCGTTTAAATGTAAGCCTTGAAGGCTTGCTGTATCATCATGAGGTTTAGCTTTCGCAAACGTAACACTAAGGCCTGATTTACTTAATCGATCTAGCCATTATAAATCAACTTGGGCAAATCGGCGTTGTATGTATGTATGTTTGTTTGTCCGAGGATAACTTTCGAAGCGTTGACCGGATCATCGTGAAATTTGATACATAGGTAGGTAGTGATGGCACAATTTTGGTGTGACGAAATAAGCTAAAAATGTAGGGGGGTTGTTGAGATATTGGGGTTCAAGAGGAGTAAAAAAAGAAAATGAGACTATTAGGTCAAGTGGGACGTTAAATTAAAGGTCTTTGTTAGTACATTTAGACTCCGTTTTTGTTTTTAGTAAGATCCTTATAGTTTTTGAGTTATTAGCCATAATAAAAACTGAACTTTGATAAAATTCACAGGGTACACCAGTGACCTCATAGTGCTGTAATTTGGTATGCGTGTAGTTTAAGTGACACAAATATTGGCAAAAGTCTGAAATCCATGATCACTGCAATTTGTACCCCTAAAAAGGGTAACCACAATACATGAACTCCCGTTACCTGTAATTTGAATGAAACTTTAGGTCAAGTTAGTTAGTTTTTATTTCGTAGCACTATTTTGGTAGTCAAAGATTACAAATAATATTTATTTGTTTTAATAGAAGACTTGCGAGATCTCAGTTCGGAGCGAACAACCAGTCCTATTGTAAACTTTATATTTTACGAGAGAAGGAAGTGGTTGTTCAGTATGTCCTCAGTACACGTGATTAGGCGGTGAAATGGATAATAACGTTATTGCATTGAAGGAGTACAATAGAGGAAACGCAAGTGGGCCAAACTGGTAACCGTATTAAAAATAAATAAAGCGTATGGGATCAATGGCAACAATGCAATGTAGTACATAATACGTCTCATAGAGCACGTTCAGTATACACGTCATCGGTAGGCCTCGATCACTTCGTAATTTTACGTTCCATTGGCAGTGTTCTCAAGCAAGAGTATCCAATTTCTTTAACACGAATGCGGTCAAGCAGAAACGATAACACTTAAGCTATATCTGGCCTTTGTTCCCGTTTTCTCTTGAAAAAGTCAGTGCAATACCGAGACGGTTTATGGTTTAAAAGAGTCATTAAAAGTTAAATTAAAATTTTATCATCACGATCGTTCAGTAATTAATTTGGAGCAGTCAATAGTGTGTCCCAGGGGTAGATGGGATTTAAGGATGTGTGAGTAAATGTCGCTATTATAATCACATCACTCGAAGTGTGGACCACCTAACGTCAAAGGATGCCGCTTCGGGCGTGCATTTTTGCACTGACTGGGATCCATTTTAACTTCTATGGAGAATGAAATTGCAATAAAAATGATGCTTTATTAGATTGATGTGACAGGAATCAACTTTTTTACATTTTTGCTCGTCGTGAAAGAGTGTCCAGACGCTCTGTGTGATATTACCATAGACACGGTAATATAATTTTTCGATGGTATGGCTAATTTTAAATGTACGTACAATATATATATACCCAATCAAGTACAAGATAAAATGCAAATTTCTAAATAAATTAGTCTAAATAAAATAT
Organism: Philereme transversata; assembly: GCA_963924445.1. NCBI lineage: Eukaryota > Metazoa > Arthropoda > Insecta > Lepidoptera > Geometridae > Philereme > Philereme transversata. The sequence continues at coordinate 9,468,594 of OZ004343.1, forward strand.
AAACATCTTTTTCTCAGCAGGTAGTATGAGTCATAAAGATTCTAATCTAATATAGTTTAACCAAATTCCTGGTCTACATGATTGACACGATTTAATTTTCCAAAAAATTAACAGTGGCATCTACCACTTGTGGAGGCATTTATAGTTTATCAATTTTAAATAATTCCACAAAGGTCCCGGCACATGTAGACCCTAGCCCCCTGCTGGGAAACACCAATCAATTAGACAACATGTCAACAAGTATGTCCTTTGATAATATGAAAAACCGAAGCGGTATTTAGACAATCGAAACTAAACCGTAACACAAACAAGGTATGGTTATTTTGTGGTTAACACGAAATACGAGTCGAATGCAACAGGAAAGACGAATCTGCTATTGAATTTTCGACCTTCATCACTGTGTGTAAGGCTTTTTTGTGGCTTTATTGAGTCAGATTGTGGTGGTTTCTGCAAGCGATCCTCATATTTTTTTGTTGAAACCCGTAGACGTTGCGGTGCCTCCAAAGGCCATGTTTTTGAGTGTTAATTTTATGTTCCCGAAATATTTATGACGCATAACGTGTCCATAATAACCTGGCTATACAAATGTGGGTGGCTTTGAGGTAACATATCACTTCATTACCTGTGTCCTCTATTTTCTATTTTTCAATCTTAAGTAAGATCGCAGATATATTGAAAAAATATATCAATGTCTACCGGGAAATAAAAACATATGTAAACCTTTTTATAATATATCAATGGTAGGGCACATTGGCTTACAATTCATAGAACCTTGTCCAATTCAATCTACATCTAACATTTTCATAGAGAAACAGGATCAGTCAGTCGTACAATCGATAAAAGGCAAAAGACCTCGACTCAACAATGCGTAATAGAATTCGCAAACATTGAAACACCATTAACGCAAAAAGAGGCAAAGTTAACAACAAATTCAAACATTCATTTGTGTCTAATCGTCTGGAAGCACTTTCCGATCATGCACAACTTGCTCTCAATAAAAACTTCCCGGGTGGTATACGGGAGCTGGATTAAAAAAAATAAGACAAACTCATTCAGAAATGCATTTTCGGCAGAGTATTTGAAACTTACGTGCTTTATTCATGGCAGTTGCGCGTCGTCTTCATGGATCATAATCACACACTAAACTTAGACATGGACCGGAGTGCACTATAGCGCATATTTTTTCTCACAATCACATAATCGTGTACCGATTCGTTCAACCGACGCATTCGTGTTAAACTAAATTGAAACAGAGTCGATCATTTAATGCTAAACGTAAGAGCCGAACCGTGACCGTATAGATGAAGATTTTTAAATTTACTTCGCATTTCTGTGTCAATTTTAATTAGCAATCAGATTTTCCATCAACCTTTGCAGTACTTTCCAGTTATCACTGCCATTGTCGAACAGTGATTGGATTTCTTAACCCTCTTTGCATCGGCGTCAAATCCAAATTTCGTAAGTCAGTTGAGCAATCGGTCTATTGTTTCACTCTATTCTGTTGATTTACTTAGATTTTTTCACAGTTTTTTGTTTCATATTCGATAAAACGCATTGTTGGTTTAGCACAGTCAGTTTATACGCCTCAAAGTAACGGCAGCTAATAAAAGTACCAAGCGAAATAGCCGTGAACATATCAGCACAAAACCGAACAACAACTTCGAGTTATGTTGCTCAGAATCTGATTGCAATTTCATATAGAACAAACGCATTCGTATTTCAAAGTGTCAAATTTTCTTTACGGCTTTATACCGACGCAAGTAAACCGAAAGCGTGCAGTCACACCGAATGCGGGAAAATCGCTTGCTCTACAATGATAGTGTAAATCTTTGAAGTCGATATCGCATTGAGCAAATAAATCATAAACCCAGTTTTCACAATCATAATATGTTTCTGGCTGCAAATCAATTTCACGACGCGACATTAATGTGCCTATAGTAAAATTTATATGAGGCTTTACGTCACGTTGCAGCTTAACCCTCTACCAGCTAGCTAGCTTCACATAGACAACAAATACGGTATCGAAATTCTACAAATATTTCTTTCCTATCAAACTCATTATGGGTATGCTTTTCAGTATTTACAAACGGATTAAAACTTTCACCACACTTTCAAACACCTTTCTTGATTGCGTTATAAAAATGGCTGAGCCAGTTAAAGGTAATTCTACCCCTCATGTAACAGAAGATCGTTCAGCAGTCTGTTTCAGGTTATCACTTTGCCTTTTCTTGAATTTAAACAGCTATTATCCTTCTTCTGTCTCGGTTTTTCTATCTATCTCTATTCAAATGAGTATTTTAGCAATATTCTATAGCATCAAAGCTCACGTGCTATGAGTGACCTAGCTGTTACGATCAGATCAGTCGGTACCGCTTTCCTCGCATATAATATGAGCTGCAAACGATAAGTTGGTAGAGGTTTCTAAGAAACCCGGTCATAGTTCAGGGATGTAATTAATGTTCGATTTGCATTTCGAGAAAGTACGTACATACTGTTTTATTTTGTAGTATCGATGCAAATAAGTTATACGTGCTTGTATAACATACGGTAAGTAACAGAGTACCTAACTATTTCAGAATTAACAAATGTTATTCTTTTTATATTACACTCATATTATAAACTAGCTATTGCCTGCGATTTCGTACACGTTACACTACTAAATGTGTAGGTAACCTAGAAATAAAGCTTAACTCGCTGTTGCAACTTGACTTGGCATCCCATTTTTATCCCATGGAACCTGGTTTATGGGATAAAACCCAAAACATCCAAACTTTCGCAACACACTAATATTATAAATGCGAAAGTTTGAATGTTTGTTTATTTGTTTGTTACCCATCAAGTCGTAACGGCTGAACTGATTTCGATGAAATTTGGTATCTACGTAGATTATAACCTGGGTTATCACATAGGCTACTTTTTAATATCAAACCACGCGTGGAAAGCCGCGGGCAGAAGCTAATTAATAATGTTAGTGTGTTGTGAAAGTTAGGATGTTTGTTTATTTTTTGTTTGTTACTCAATCACGTTGTAATGGCTGAACCAATTTTAATGAAATTTGGTTTGTTAATAAATTATGACCTGTATTTAAACATAGGCTACTTTTTACTGACAAACAACGCGTGCGAAGCCGCTGGCAGAAGCCATAATACTATAATTGTGGGACATTTCTCAAAAGATTGTGTAACTAAAATGTACCATATGAAAATAAAATAAAATTTATTATAGCATAAAATTTTCATGGTTTTTGAAGTTTAAATATGTTCTCGATTTGTTAAAACTGGAATGATTTACGGGAACATGTTTTATAAAATACAATTTAAAAAAAATTAAGAGGTTATTAATTATCATGTTAGAGAGCATATCAAATCGTATTTGATCATCAATCGAACGAAAAAGCACTTGTAGAAGGCACCTACATATATGATTCAAAATTGTTTCAGTGCTCGGAAAATATAAATGAGTAGTTGTTGCCCGCGACTTCGATATCTAACATATAAAAATCTCGTGTCGCGGTGTTTGTTGCCAAACTTCTCCGAAATGGCTGGACCGATTTTCATGAAATTTTGTGTGCATATCGGGTAGGTCTGAGAATTGTTCAACATCTATTTTTCATACCCATAAATGTTAAGGGTGGTCCACCCCTTAATTTTTTTTTATTTTTAGACAAAAATTTGTGTTATTTTTTTTATGATACAGCATTCAAAAATACTTACAACCCTAAATTTTCACCCTTCTATCACCAACCCCTATCTCAGCTTAGCAACACAAAATTTATTGAGTCTAAGGTGGTACGAAGTTTGCGAGGTCAGCTGGTTGCATTATAAAAATCTATAATATCATTGCAGGAAGTAAATGTGAGCACTTGAGATTAATACGAACTCTGTAGTTTATTCCACCTCTGGATATTGGATATAACAATGAGTTGTCAGGTTGAAGATTTCTTTGGATTCGTAATAAAACTATTACTATCAGAAATCAAGCAACAAAGAGGTGAAATGCCATCTGAATAGGCATTAGAATTGGGCGGCGATTACAAAGGCCATGTCATTCTATTAAGCCTCCTTCACACTGGCTATGTGTGGTCGTGTACGTAATAACTATTACAAGTTCTGTGATCGTGGTCACGTGGCGTACCCAATCGTATATCAAATCAATGCCATTATACTTTCAAATGGATAATACTATTCGGGTAATAGCTTTGGATTTTGATACTAAAATTCAATGCTTAGATAATAAATGCTTTAGTCTGAGTAAAATATTAATTTGATTAATTTAAAGTACAGGGATTTGTTGTAAATAATGGGAAACTTTTCATTGTGTGGATGTTTGATTGTTTTTATTCTCACATCGTAACAGCTGAACCGATTTCAAAGTAAATTGGTATACAACCTGTTATGTTATGTGCGACAATAATTAAAAACACACATCTGTTTCAGGTTTCTGTACAGGTTTCAGAGGTACGTTTACTTAATACCAGTAGCTTGAATATTTATCCAGTAATCGATACATTTCCAATAAACAATTTTTAATGTAAATCGGCGGCGCTTTTGCGAAGATGCCGTTTAGTCAGTTTAACAGCTACTTACATGAGGAATAAATATGATTTCTTTATCTTTTTTATACAGGCTGTTTCATTGATATTTTAGGACTTTAAATTTAGGTTGTTTAATATTATAAAATTTTCTATGGTAATGAATTTGAAAAAAAAAAACTTTTTTTACAACAATACTAGAACACCTGTGTTTTCAATTAATGTCGTACATAACAAAACACGTAGTATAGATACTATATACAATATGTAACAAAAACCCCGTCGGATCCATGAAGAGCGTATTCCGTCATAAAAATTAAAGTCGGACAGATGTATAAAAAACATATGTATCAAATAACTTGAAAGTTATTTCATTTTTAATTTCAAGAATTATCTGAATTTTACCCCCCAAGTAGGCAAATTTTACCGAGTTGTCAACTCTCGATATTCAGCTGTGGACCGAGCGAGAATGAAGTAAACAGTTATAGTAACTGTAGTAAACAGTTAGAGAATGAACAAAAGTAAGTAGTTGATAACTAGCTTTATGACACGTGCAATGTGCATTGTCTTTGCGTTCGGTATGCATTGAGGATTATTGTACCGTTTCTTTCTTTTTGAACTAAACTACGAAATTAAAACTACCTATCTATAAAAATTTATAACTCTTGTAATTATGATTGCCGCCGCCGACTTACTATGTTTGCAAGAGAAGAGAAACGGTGTTTTTAACTCGCACAATGAACACGTTTGGGCAATGGAAAATCCGTTTGCTATTAAACCAAGCCATTTCCAACATCGTTGGCGTATTAACGTGTGGGCCGGTATACTCGATCTAGATCGAATCATTGGTCCGTATTTTTTCAATCGTTTTATGAGGTACGAACTACTTGGCATTTTTGCGGGAAGAGCTTAGTGAAGAGTTGGACGATTTAAACGTGGCTTTCCATCGTTCAATGTGGTTCCAGCACGATGGCGCCCCGCCTCATTTTTTGCGTGCAGTTCGCGATTACTTAAATGAACAGTTTCCACGGCAATGGATAGGCAGGGGGGGACCTATTCCATGGCCTCCACGATCTCCCGACCTCACGCCATTAGACTTTTATTTGTGGGGGCACGTCAAACAAGTTGTGTTTAATAAGCTGTGTGACTCGGAAGCGGAAATGCGAACTCGAATCGTCGCGGCTTTTGAGTCAATAAAATCTGATACAAGTGTGCTGCGAAAAGTGCGTGCCAACGTTATAAAACGGTGTCGAAGGTGCATTGAAGTTGGAGGTCGACACGTGGAACACGACCGCCGAAGTCTTGATCAAGTTGACGTGCTTCTACATAACTAGCAATACCTACCTAAGCTCTTGTTAGAGCTAACTCCAAGTTCTTTTCAGAGCTGCAATAAACTTATTGTTTCTTGACTACAATCGTCAACATAAAAAACAAAAGACACGTGCACAGGCACGTGTCTTCGTCGTCTAAAGGGCGGTCACCGTCTCCGGCGCGCCGCGTAGGCCGCCGGTGTTGCCAGATGTAAGTTTTAATTTTTGAGCGCCAAATAATGAAATTTAGTCGGGTATTTTTTTTTGTAATAGAATTACATGATTGTGACCAAATATCGATACTATATCACACCCTTAAAAATCCGACAGGGTTTTTGTTACATATTGTATAGATGGATTTAAACAAAGGCTATATTTTATTGACCATACAAGCGAAGGACGGAAACTAGAATTAAATAAATTACAATCGTACACAAACACTCATGAAGTGCAGGCATTTTTCTAGATAACAAGTATAAGAAAATTAAATATTGAAAAGTCCCTGTACATAAAATACTCTTAATTAATTTTCATATTTTACAGCAGAAACAAATTCAAAAAGAAAAAGTGCTGATGATCTTCGGATCGGCTGACCTGACCTGAAGAAGCGAGATCTCCAAATCAATTTGGGCAAATCGGCGTTGTATGTATTGTATGTATGTATGTTTGTTTGTCCGAGGATAACTTTAGAAGCGTTTATCTGATCATTGTGAAATTTGGTATATAGGTAGGTAGTGATAGCACAATTTTGGTGTGACTCAATAAGCTAAAAATGTTGAGGGATTGTTGAGCTATTGGGGTTCAAGAGGGGTATAAAAAAAACAAAATTAATCTATCCGGTCAAATGACATGTCTAATAAAAGGTCTTAAGGTAATTTTGTGAGTACATTTCCACCCCGTTTTTATTTTTAGTTTAAACTTTGTAGATTTTAAGTTATTAGCCATAATATAAACTGAACTTTGACAAAATTCACAGGGTATACCAGTGACCCTACAGTGCTGAAATTTGGTATGCGTGTAGCTTTAATGACACAAATATAGGCAAAAGTCTAAAATCCAGAATAACTACAATTTATACCCCAAAAAAGTATAACCAAATATCCTGTTACCTGTAATTTGAATGAAACTGTAGGTTAATTAAGTTGGTTATTTATTTCGTGGCACTATTTTGATGGTCACAGATTACGAATAATATTTTTTTGTTTTTATGGGAGACTCACGAAATCTCAGTTCGGGGCGAACCACTAGTAGGTTTCGATTTATTTCCATTCTTTTCCAAACTTGATTTTTTTACAGCTTCAAGAAACTTGCGTATTTGATACCTACTAATTTCAACTTTATACCTTCACGCGTTCCTGAGAAAAAGGGTCTTGACAAACGGAGAGGCAGGCGGACAATGAATTGATCCTATAAGGATTATTTTTTCTTTGTGATGTACGAAACGCTAAAAACGCGTCCAAATCGGTCGATCCGAATTATTTAATTTGGGAACTACGAGGGTACAGGCATACACCCAGACAGACAAACAATAAACGTTAAACTTATAGCACTCTTTTAAGCTGAGATTAAAGCAGCATTACCTAAATGCCTAGCTTTCTTGTCATTTGAGTTACCTATTTATTTATTATTTTATTTTATTGTCCTCATTTTAGAATATCTGTAAGGTTATTATTTGGGTATATATTAGTCTATCTTTAGGTATTTATTTATGTATTAGGATTATAAGTATGTACCTACAGTTTTTATTTGATATAATTTTTATATAGATTATTTCATTCATTTGTAAATATACTCTGTGCACCGCTGCCCATTACTGCTCCGTTATTTACTTTCCATCCAAAGGTTGCCTGGAAGAAATCGCTTTCAGCGATAAGGCCGCCCATTGTACTTTATTTAAGTAGCTTAAATTTGTTTTTTTAAGTATTCCTGGTGTACAATAAAGAATTATTCTATTCTATTCTATTCTATTCATCTCTCTTTGCGTCGAGTGTTAAAAATGATAAAGAGGATTAGCAAGCAACAGTGGCAGAAGGCATATAGCTCGTAGACCTCACGGCCGTTGGAGCAGTAAAGTTTTTGAGCGTAGACTACGGCACACAGCATAGTCCAGCACTAGATAAGATGACCTAATTAAGTTGGGTACAGACCGCAAAACATCAGTCACTCGGCCGGGTCACCTATAATTAGCGACAGCAATCGGTTGCCAAAAATTTACAATGCAAAAATAATTCTATCTCTTACCGTTCCTTTGCTGTTAGTACTGGTTCCTATGTGCAAATTGATGTTTAGCGACCGATTGTTGTTGCGTTGCCGCTGCTAAGTTTACGTAATACCCCTCCGAAATGCTATAGGTGAGGCCTATGTTTAACAGCGGACGTAAGCTGACAAAATGATGATAATGTACTTGCATACTTTCCAAAACAATTGCCGACAGTCTTTATGTAAGTTACACACAGAAGCTACTTCTCATGTTGAATAATAAATGTTTCAACAAATGCTGAGTAAAGTTTCAAGTTTCTAACATATGCGCAAGAAAGCGGCGAGAGAAAGAAAAGTAAATTCTAATTATCAAAAAAGTCTCCAAAGTGGTCGGTGACAACTGAACAAACTTAAGCAACTCCTTTCGGCATGTGAACGTAGGCTGTATTTATGTATAAAACAGATTGCATGCGCTTATAAACCAGCGCGTACCGGTATCAGCTCATGGACGATTGACAACGTAGAAGCTATGATACTCAAATATGTCATAGATACTGTGATTACAATAGTGTGATAGACAATAGAAATATACAATTATTTGTTTTTATTATCACACTAATATTATAAATCCGTTAGTTTGGATATTTGTTTATTTATTTGTTTGTTTGTTACGCAATCACGTCAAAACGGCTTAACTGATTTCGTTGAAATTTGGTAAGTACTTATGTTAACCTGGATTAACATATAGGTTACTTTTTATCCCATAAATCAGGTCCCACGGGATAAAAATAATTAGTTATAGATAAATTTAAAAAAAAATCGCCATTTTAGCCTTTGTGGGTGAACAGGTATGAATGCATAATCATCCTTCAATCGAATTTAGATTTCTTACTTACATCATTATTTTATTGCAATCTTTGACAGTAAACTGTTTTATGTGTAAGTGCGACCTAGCGTGTAGGTACCTAATGAATGGACCTGAATATTTTATTTCATATAATAGAGTGCCCTATTTGACCTCATTCCGTATTCATGACGCGTTATATACTAATTTGATGGATTCTTTTTACGAAATGGACTCTTTGACGTTAGCTTTGCCGACGCCGGACAATGGACGTAGGAATTCAGTGGGTTATTTAGAAATTAAAGTGTTATGGAACTCCATCATCATTATCAAATACACTGATTTATTTAACACTAGCTTCTGCGAGCGGATTCGTCAGTGGCGGATTTACCAACAGGCTGAGTAGGCTTGAGCCTAGAGCGGCAGATTTTAGGGGCGGCAAATTTAGGAACGATTTTTTTAAAGATATACTCGTATCTGTAAGGCGGTTTTCTGATGTTTTGCAGAAAGAAGTCTACAAGGCCTCTTTCCTACGACTTTTCCCTCTTCCCTTTCATTGTACATTCAAGCAACGGCAATACAAACTTCTATATTGTATGGTAAAACACCCAGTTCGCGGCTCTCCACCAATATACCTACCTATTACATTACCCCTTATAGTACATGATTGAGCTTTGATTAGCTCAGAAATATACCCAAAAAAATAACCTGTGCAATTTCAACTAAGTTGTTGTATTGAAGGGCGGCAAAAATTCTCTATACTTGGGGAATATGTAAATCCACCACTGGGATTCGTACACGTTAAATGTCAATAAAAAGTAGCCTATGTTTGGATCTATTAAGAAACCAAATTTCATCAAAATCCGTTAAGCCGTTACGACGTAATTGAGTAACAAATAAACAAACATCCAGACTTTCACATGTATAATATTAGTGTTATGAGTATAGACTATCTTCTATCTTGAAATTGATTAACGTTTGTTAGGATAAACGCTTGTCAACTGCCCAAAGTTACTATATAAAACTGGACAAGTGCGAGTCGGACTCGCCCACCGAAGGTAAAAGTTTAAAAAATCTACAAAAAGATTTTGTTACCCATACAATTATGTCCGCACATACTGCTGCTTAACCTCAATGATTCATTACGATTACAATAACAAATGTATAGTTTTCAGATGTATCCCTGTACTTGTAGTTTAAGACGATATTACTTGCCAAATTTCTTAGTTCTAGGTCAACGGAAAGTACCATATAAGTTTTGATATTGAGAGAGTCGAAATATAATTTTTGGCGGCATAAACGGCCATATTTTTTTGTATGTTAACTTAGAAGTTTGTTTTTTCACAGCTTCAAGGCACTGTAGACCTGAGTATATAGTTTTAATTTCAACTCGATACCTCCACACGTTCCCGAGATAAACGGTCTTGACAGATAGACAGATGGACAACAAAGTGATCTTATAAGGGTTCCGTTTTTTCCTTTTGAGGTACGGAATCCTAAAAATTTACAACGTTGCTATCAATAATTGCCAAAACACTCAGAGGCCAATTCTGACGGAGTGATTATGAAAAGAGATTATAGTGAGACTGGTTTTGGACATACATTAAAAAAAAGATAGTAATCGTTTTTTTTTTGCAAACTATACTAACACAAAATAACATAACAATCGTACTTCAGTGAAAATCATGTCAAATTTGTAGACGTAATTATAGCACCCCAATTTCAAAATAGCCGATTAAACCGCAAAATCAGAGAAAGCCTTCGGCTTATGTCGCGATCAGCGTATGCGCCTGAGGTTATTTAGATTTCAATCTTCATGTTCACATAAATCTGATAATCTTTTCAAAGCTTTTTTTCTTTAGAAAAGATTTCAACGCGCAATTCATACTCGTTTTTTATCGATGACCTCTCATTTAATCGGATAAGATTCGAATCATGTTAGTATGAATAAGTGACTGAATCAATTGTATTTTATGTCATCATCATTAAGAGATGACTTTCTTTTTTCTAAAGTGTGTAAATGATGCTCTGCGGTACAAGAATACAGCCCTTGCACATGTGACATTTTACGATAACGTTTTTTTTATTAGATGAAACCCAAGATGCATATTTGATAATTAATACAATCAAAGTTCATTGTTCGTTTCCAATCTGTCTCTTAATATTTAAGATCAAAGTATTAGCCAATGTTCTCCATTACATCAAATTTCCTTATTAATAGATCGGTATAAGTAATGGCATGTAAGCGCCCTAGAGGTTGATCGAGGCATTTCGCCGGCCGCGGGCGAGGGCGGGGGGCGCGTCATATTATGCGGCTAAAAGAGCCTGTCGGTGCCTTTGATCTGCGCCCGCGCAGCCTCGCTCCGCAGTGTGCGTGAGATGTGCACCGCTTGTCGGCCCGTGATATGAATGTGACTAAACCTTGATTATGGTACTGAACTCCTTATAAAGGTCAGAAAAGCGATGTAGGTAGGTAGTATCGTTCTTATAATTGCAATCGTCGAATAAAGTCTAATTGAGGAGGGGAATTTACGACTGGTGTTATTAAAAACAAGAAATACTACGCAAATCTGATTTTGGCTGTTGATTTGGATTTATCGAAAGTTAAGATTCGATGAAATATGCAATCGAGTCTCGTTCGCGGGGTAAATTACAAGGTGTATGGTCGATTGGTATCTGTTTCATCGCGTCCGTCACATAGCCGCGGGCGCATCTGATCACGAACGGCTCTCATCGAGCGCATTATGCCAACTAATACCGACATTTACATCCATACTTAGAGCTTATAAGTTACTATCTTCCGATTATTGCAAACTTGTAATTTCAAATCAGTTTATTAATTTTATTTACCAACATAAATCATTTAATACAGAGATCATTAAATTACCGACGGTAAAAAAGATCGGTAAAATGCGAATTTTAAATATCTTATTATGAATGAATGAATGATAATACTTTATTGTACATAATATAAAAAAATACAAAAAAATATAAAACACAAAGCAAATAGTACAATGGGCGGTCTTATCGCTTAGAAGCGATCTCTTCCAGTCAACCTTTGGATGGAGAGGATTTTGTTACAACAAATATAATGGTCGGGGGTGTACATTTATGGCCAAACTATTTATGAAGAGAGTGCGTCTTACGTTATATATATATTATATATATAAATTAATATAAGTTTAAATTGTAATATATAATAATATATAATTAATAATATGGTATATGTATAAAGTTAAGCTGATAAATGCAATTACATATATAAATGAATTGTGCTATATTACGACATTTCTGGTAAATACAAACTTTTAACCTTAGATTTATATATAGCTAAGGATGAGGCTTGCCGGCTTATTATGTATGCGTATTACACTTTAATATGACAAACAAAGCAGATTTGATTTTACAAATCGTAAACACTTCGCATAAAATAATCTTCTATCATATTAACGAATTAAACAAATGTTTTGTGATGTTCACGGGCACATCAGATCGGTTATGACACTAATCCCGACATATACAGAAAGTCGTATAAGTTGCAGTCAAATTAAAATCCAAGATATTTTTATTAATCCAAAAAGTAAAAACATCTCTTGTCTTGAATCGGGATTGCTCAGTGACTCACTCAATATAAATACTGAATCAGTAATTTGTTTGAATTTGCATAATAACAATAATATGTTTAGTACCTACCATCCTTTGCTACATAATTTATTGTTTATTTATCAGTTTTATGTAAGTCGTAAAACAATTGCAAGCCTTTAGGTCATGACTGCCTAACCTTCATATAAGACTAGGAACGTTGTTGTTCACGTTATAAATTACTTTTCAATAGAAAGAAATGCTTGAGTGTCGGCATTCTTTCATGTCTTGCTCCCATTCTCACTAAACCCTTCTAATATATTCCTTTTAATTTAGCTTAGACGAAACAGGTCGTAAGTCGAAGTGACATTTTCAACAATACGGTCGAAATGTTTTCGTATGTTAATGATTTATGTGTAAAAGTGTCAGTGAGAGAGCTTTTTGGAATATCCGTTGTTATTTATACTGGGCCTTTAGATGGAAGTAGCCGTAGGGGAAACAATGAAATTAGTTCGTATGCGAGAGGAATGAACCAGAGCTGAACACCTGCTGCAAATCACACTAATATTATAAATGCGAAAGTTTGGATGTTTGTTTCTTTCTTTGTTACTCAATCACGTCGTAACGGCTGAACCGATATCGATGAAATTTAGTATGTACTTAGATTATAACATGGATTAACGCATAAGCTACTTTTTGTTTAGAAACAACGCGTGCGAAGCCGCTGGCGGAACTAGTATTTAATAACTTCTTAAACAACAGTCATTCGAGTATATTATGATACGATTTGGTCCCTTTAGTTGTTTTATTTAAAGTACTTTAACAATTATTGATTACTATAAAATATCTGACTACCTTGTTATCAGATAAAATTAAAAAGAAACACTAAAATTTAAAATAAAGAAAGAAAAGAAAAAAAACGTCATTCGAAAACCACACAGTAAAAAATGAAAATAAAACACAACAACTACAAAATCTAACCTCCAGACCTAAGTCCAGTGTCCAGTAAAATGGTTAGTAATGCTTTTTATTGGAAGTTAAAAGTCCCAGTGCTTATTTCACGACCGAGTCACTTTAATTGACGCATAAAAATCATTCTCTTTTTATCTGTTTTGAAAACAAAAGACGTATATATTTTATATCCGTTGGATAGCGTTACTTAACTAATGTTTGAAATAAGACAAAAGAAACAAATGAACGTTTACAAAAACAAGTACACACGGCTACACATCAAGCTATAGATTTCCAGTCTATGCTGGCCTCTCATTGTAAGGACAACTTACACAATGCGAGTTCAGTTTATACTGTAAATGTATAGCTTGAGGTGTAGCCGGGTGTATCTAACATAATAGTAGTTATATTTAAAACGGTTGTCCATGAAACCCTAGAAACAAAAAACTGTCGCCTGCTTGCAATCAAGTAAACAAAGTAACAAGACATATTATAAGACAATGGTCAGTCAGTGAGTTTATGATGGCTCCTTTTATAATTTTAAACTAAAGATTTGAAATTTTGATCTTTCAGTTTGTAAGAGAACGGTTTTTGTTCAATGTGCTCATAGAGTGTACAATGGGTTGTGTTCTGAGGAGTTGTTTCACATGGTGCCTGCAGGTTCCTTTTAACATCACACCGCTCATTGTAAACAAATAGAGTATAAACAAAAGACATGTATAAAGGCGAACATAACCCTAATTAGAATTCTACCAGCAAACCTTTGAAACCTATATTAATATCTATATAGTTTCAGAATTTATTTTATAGGTACTTGACTGCACTTAGAAATAAAATGTAATAATTAAGTCCATTCTTCTTCAATTAGGATCAAGATCATTTGTAGAACGACTCTTATGACAATAGATAGTCGTGACAGAAAATGCTTTATTGAAACAGAGACAGATCGCTTTCTATAGCTTACGGTCCTTGACCATTCCAGAAAATGTGGCATAAACAAGGTTCAGTTATAAACAAAAAAAGGGAGGTTATAATAATTCTTTCTTATTACGGTCCCAACACGCGAGGATGAAATATTGTTATATTACTAGTTGTAAAAGGCACTTTGTAATCCGTCGTGAGTTTATAGTTTTATGATGGTCTCTGGCCCTTTGAATCCGAAAAGCGGCCATTAGACTTTATTATGTCTTTTAGGAAAAAATCTGATGATTGATCTTTAATCAGCTGCTAAATACCTAATTAACGGTGTCATAAACAAGTTTTTTTAATGAAACAAATTTATGGCAACGTGTTAGATTTATAGAGATGCGAGATACAAGAAGACATGTATGATAAAAACATGAGACAAGATGTTCAGTGGTAAAAAAAACAGCGTCTCCGAAAATAATTAAGTAATAACCATTAACTTTAAAAGCAAATAACCTAAACATTGCATTTTAAGAGTTTAATATTAATGGAGGAATAGTTCAAACTATGTTTGATTCAAAAGGCCAGTAAGAAGAATTAAGGAAAAACTCAATACCATTTGAATAATAATCCTACAAAACAAAACCTGTTCCAGTTTTATCAAAACTCAAAAATCTATAAACATAACAAATGATATCAATATCTTAGATGAAAACATACCTTGGAAAGAATATCCTGTAAAGTACGGTGTCATGTTCAGGGTTGATACCGCCATCGAAGAAATCAAAACAACCGAAGATGGAAAAGTCTCTGCAACCACCAAATCAGTTCGTGCACATGCAAAAGTCCCGAGAGATCACTATTTCAGTCTTTCACTATCACAGCTTGAGCGCAGACATGATGACGTAGAAACTGCGTGTATCTAATCCGTGTTACTTTGAAGACAGCTCAGTGCCCACTGACGTGTGATGTAAAGATGTATTTCGACTCTCAAGTGTAATCTTTCACAATCAACGGTCCAACAAAAAATGGTCAAACTGGCCGCCTCCACAGCCTTCGAAGCCGATCCACCTGGTCTTCTGTCCCTTTCTGCCGCTCGGCTGTTGTCAACGGGCAACGCTTTCCCGGCTTCAAAATTATCATGTAATTCGGCCAGTACTGGTTCAAACTATATTTTTACTCTTTAACAGATCATTTTTATATCTGTTAAAGATTTTTTATATCTAAAATAAGATTTTTTTATAAATTTAGTCATTGATTTAGTTGAGAGGTTCGCGTTCATGTTAATCCGGCGTGGGAACGAGACAGCACGAAAACTTGGATCCGGTATCTTCAAAGCAAGGAACGCTTGCATTAATAATGTGTGAGTCGCGCCTGAGTCGCTGTTCCGTGACGAAAAATATGAGGCGTGTTGCCACAACGATCTATAGCTTTGGAGCTCAGAGATTGGTCAAAATTTGTTCGGGGCGGAGCTTAAGAGCACACGAAGAAACTCAAGAACCATGTTTGTGTGTGTTAATTGCAATGTCGCTCTGTGTTCGTGTACCACAGGCAATGCCGAATATACTTTTTTTCAACTTGTGGAATATGGGTACTTTATGGTTCAGGATTAATATCTGACACATGCGAGAAGTTAAGGTTATGAAATCCAAAACACATTCCAACATCTATCATATTCAGCGCACTGGCCGAGTTGTCCGAGAAGTTGTCGATGCGGGTTCGATTTCCAACGCAAAAGACAAATGTTTGCATGCTCTGCAAATATTTTTTCTAGGTGTGGGTAGGTGTTATAATAGAAAAAATGCAAGTAAAATTTTGTTGGTATTATTTGATGAAAATTATTTGAAAATATATCATATCTTAAAGTTTTTTTTGGAGTATTCTAATTTTATAAACAATTTTAAAGAGAAGTGGTCTAATAAATCCCATAAATAGTACAAAAGTACAAAAGACCTTCTTTGTTTCGCCATCACCAGCCAAAGGTATCTGGGACATGAATTAATTAGCTTTTTAAACTATTGAGTTAATTAATTGTGGATACTTAACCTTTATTAAATCCCTGAGACGGTTACCTAGTGGACAAAGTTTTCTTTTCGGCTAAGACATAGAGGAGGGGTACTGCGAAATGATGAATCTGATACAGAGTCTGAAAAACAACGACAGGATAGATTGCGGGGGGAGGCAGTTCCGGTACCCTTATTACGGAAGCCAATTGCTGTCACGTCGCCGTTGCTGGGCAGGCCGTCCCATTCATACTTACGATGTGCATCTCACGTGTGTAAGGGACGGCCTCATCAGTGACAGCAATTGAATTACGTAAAAAGACTACGTCTTTGGGGAAAATTTACAAGACGATCATAAGACTTGTATGGTTTGGTATGTTGTATGGTGGCCACAAAAAGGATGGATGAAAGAAGAGTGCGCGTGGCGAACTAGAGGAAGTTTGAAAGTAGCGTCAGTGATAGAAAAGTTGAGGAGTAAGTGAAGCTTGTCATGCAGAGAGAAAAAAATCATGTGACTAAAAGAGTGTTAGATATGAGTGTGGATGGATATAGAAGTAAAGGAAGGCCGAAGAAGAGATTGATAGACTGTGTGAAAAATGATATGGATAGGAATGAAATGACAACGGAGATGACCACTGATAGAATAATATGGAAGAAAAATACATGTTGTGCTGACCACGCGTAATTTGGAAAAAGAGCAGGAAGAAGAAGAAGAAGGCTACGTCTTTGAACCACTTCTCTACTTCACCCTATAATGAAAGGGTAACACGAGTTATTTGTATGTCGTCGTGTGGATATAGAGGTGCTCAAAAGGTAAGATATGCAGAAAAAAAATAAGTTGTCGAGTGTAAAGTTGTGCCGGGTATACACGTAAAAAAATTACGGTAGTGTAGCACCCCTATTTTTTGCCATCTTCGAATAAAAGCAGTTTTTTTACGAAAAGAGGAACATACAATCTGCAAACAAAGCAGCTAATGCAAAATATGATCATTCACCTAAAACGACCGCTTTAGACCTCTAGAACCAAAAGCGATACAAACATCTTTGCAGTTTCACACTAGCCTCATTACAAATTAAAGAGTTTTGTAAACTCGGCCCGATGAAGCGTTGGCTTGTTTTTAATTAAGATTGGTAACATTGAAGGTTGTCAATAATGAGTCGATTTCAGTTGATTTCGATATTTTATTGTTTCTTGTCTTATTCATTAAGGGCCGTTTACTTTGCCACTGGGTTGGCAACAAGGTCATTTGCAATAGTAGAACCAAGCCTCACAACATCGATAGGTACAGAAGTTAAGTTTAGTACGACTAGCGAAAATAATACTTCGAATGTTTGACCGACTTGATCCGAGATTCCGAGATCCTTGTACGCGCGCGTCTTTCGGTGCGTGCGCTTGATTTCGCTCGTTGCACTTAGCTTAACTTCTGTACCTATGTATTTTGTGCAAGCATGTTGAATTATCATGATTTATTCTGACCCTGTTGGGGCCGAAAAGTACACGCGTGGAGACCACGCACTGAAAGCACAGTGTAGGAAGGCCCCCCACTAGATGGAAAGACGACCTGATAAAGGTTTCTGGGAGCCGCTGGATGCAGGCTGCAAAATAGCAGTCGCTCTAATAATCTATGGGGGAGGCCTATGTTCAGCAGTGAACGTGTTGATGATGACGGTGATTCATTAACATGAAAAACGGCAGGGTATTATTCGTATTTAATAAATATCCTTTATAATCAAATCATCCTTCGCAGTCTCCTACCAGCATTTCCCAAAGGCATCAAACAAACCACTAATGGATCATATAATTTTTCAGTGTGCTATTTAGAGTTTGGTTCATATTTTTACACCCAAAGCTAATCACAAAAGCATACCTATTACAGATGTGCAATTAACTCCACAGTTGACACTTCACGCGTTATTAAGGCCTCTTCACACGCGCGACACGGCCGCCGCTGTTTGCACAAAAAAGGCGTGAAACGCGCAGTAATCGTAGCGA
The DNA here is from genome assembly GCA_963924445.1 of Philereme transversata. Classification (NCBI taxonomy): domain Eukaryota; kingdom Metazoa; phylum Arthropoda; class Insecta; order Lepidoptera; family Geometridae; genus Philereme; species Philereme transversata. The sequence continues at coordinate 9,486,913 of OZ004343.1, forward strand.
TAACGCTTCAGGCCCCGTTGCACGTGAAAGATGCCGCTGAAACTGAAGTTATGCAGTGATGGGCCGCACACGACGACTGTTTGTTTATTTTGTTTTATTGTCTAATTAGACCTTGCACAGGCTACATAAAAAATGCGCAATAAAAACTGTGCCGTGATTCACGCCACATGTAAAACATGTATAATTTTTGGTAGAGAACTTCCTGAAGAACATTGGTACGGTATGTTTCATCATCATTTTAGACATAGAACGTCCAGCTGAACAAAAGCTCCCCCATAAATTTCCAGTGTACCCAACGGTTCCCAGTAACCTTTACAGGTCATCTTTCCGTCTAGTGAGGGGTCGTCCTACCCTGCGCTTTCCAGTGCGTCTTCACTATAGAACCATTCTGCCCCACGGCGGCTGTCAGTTCTTCGAGCTATGTGCTCCGCCCACTACCACTTCACCTAGCTAATCCTCTAGGCTATATTTGTGACCTTGGTTCATCCACGAATCTCCTCATTCCTGATTCAATCTCGTAGAGAAACACCAAGCATTGCCCTCTCCATAGCACGCTGAGCGACATTGAGTCTTTTTACTTGACTTCAGACACTGAGATATTTTGACTGAACCTCTCCAGCGTTTAGTATTCAGTTTTCCAGTATTAGTATAGTAAGTTTACCAAATTGGCACATAATTAGAAAATTTCTATGAAATAATTATATCATTTTGTGAAAAGTACCTAATCAGTCTTGTTTGAATCTCATTGGTCTACATTTTAGGTACTTAACTAAAACCTGATTCGATTTTATCTCATTTGTCACTTTTAGACTAGATAATAAAAAATAATCATAAATGTTTTTATTTCTGTAACAGAGAGCTTTTTACATAATATTTAAGGTTGAAAACCTTCTTGTATAAAAAACTTGTGTTAGAAGGCTCCGCTCTTCCATATCTAAGAGTACCTACTTTTATAGGTTACAGATAATTATTTTACAACTTACTTAACTTAATAATTAGGCATGCATGAATATGAAATATAAAATAAAAAGTCAAAAATGTGTGTGCTCGTGTGTGTGTACGTATACGCAACAATAATGTTAAAACGATACAATAATGACGCAACAATATTAATTTTAAATTCCTAGCTTTTAAGTACTAAATTTATGCTTTGGCCATGTTTTTGTATGATAATTTCACCGTACAATCAAAGGTCAGTTTATCTCAAACTATAGTCTGTCAATCGACCAAATAAACCGTCCACACCTCACGCAACCGGTCTAGACTCAATCAACTTCATTTCGAATCGAATCCACATGAGTCAAAGTGCGAAATTAATCGTTTTTGCCCACTAATGAGGGGCGGACGGTGGTCTGAGCTAGAGTTGTGATAAACAAGAATGAACGAATGAATGAAAACACTTTATTGTACACCATACAAGAAACGAGTATACGTTTAAAAATGCACAAAGCAACATGTACAATTCGATAGATATAGTTAAACAATTTCAATCGTTGTGCACTGGCAACTAGTTATGATAAATACGGGATTTATTATGTAACGTTTTGTTCTTAATTGATCGAGCGAAGCGAGATCTCTAAATCAACTTGGGCAAATCGGCGTTGCATGTATGTATGTATGTATGTTTGTTTGTCCGAGGATAACTTTCGAAGCGTTGATCCGATCATCGTGAAATTTGATATATAGGTTGGTGTGGTAACCTAAATTGTGAGGAACCCTCCCGTTGAGATATTGGGGTTCAAGGGGGGTAAAAAAAATTAAAATGAGACTATTAGGTCAAGTGGGATGTCAAATGAAAGGTGTTTATTAGTCCATTTAGATGTCGTTTTTAGTTTTAGTAAAGTCCTTATAGTTTTCGAGTTATTAGCCATGATAAAAACTGAAATTTGAAAAAATTCACAGGGTACACTAGTGACCCCACAGGGCTGTAATTTGGTATGCGTGTAGCTTAAATGACACAAATAAAGGCAGGAGTCTGAACTCTAGAATAACTGCATTGTGTACCCAAAGAAAAGGTAACCAAGGTATATGAACTCCCGTTACCTGTAATTTGAATGAAACTGTAGGTCAAGTTGGTTACTCATTTCGTTGCACTATTTTATTAATCAGAGATTAAAGCCGGCTTGCACAACAATCCCTAAACGTATTTAGCGACTCAACATGTTTAAATTTTACGTATTTGTATGATTTGGCAACTCCTTAAATCATATTTAGCCACTAAATACGTTTAGGCATCGTTGCGCGACTCGCCTTACGAATATTTTTTTTGTGTTTTGGGAGACTCGCGAGATCTCAGTTCGGGGCGAACCACTAGTTATTATAATTCAATTCGAATGAAACAGAAACATTGTCAGTCATAACACCGATAAAACTGTACGAGATAAATCCCGTATTCATAATAATGATTTTAATAAATCACGATAAGGTTACAAAGCTTAATAGGACTAGCCCGCGTATCTCCTTTTTTACGATGTGAAAATACTTTACTCCTCAAACTCGGGGAGAGCCGAAGGGGTCTGTCGGACTCTCATTAGGCAATCAACAAATGGCCTACCAACTAAATACCCACCGATTTTCCTTCATCCACCTCAGTGCCAGTGCAACATCAAACTGCCCATCGGATGAGTGGGTCGATGCCAGTTGGATTCAACCACGGCCCTGTTGGTGAATGTCCGCCTTAAGTGGACCCCTCTGTCCCCCTCCTTGAGAGGGAGAGGAATGTCCTGGAATATGGAGGGCATTCCCCAGCGTAGGAGGCCTGTGCGATACTGAGTCGAAACTCCCCGCACCCAAACGCTGCTGGCCCCCATCGAGCTGACGAAGGCAAAGAATGTTTCGTCTGCGGAGCGGCTCAGCGAGAGGATCCTCTTCTCGATACGCTCCATAGCCTCTTTCTGAGACATTACTTCGTCACAGAAGTCGATTAGGGCCGCCTATCTAAAAAAAACTACTACGAAAATACTCCAACTCCGAAACAGGCCACCTCTAGTCCAAGCGATAAATAACACAGATGCGTTGATGCCACGCGACTATGCGCTAATTGCTGCAGACAAAAAGCGACAGTTGTGAGTTAAAAGAGCAAACATACAAATGAAGTGCAAATTCATTTGGACGAGGTGCGAGCTGGGATAAATTATGGAAAGCCAAGTGGCTAGTCGGTAGGTTTTTTGTTATGAAAGTAAGTCATAAAACGAAAATATCACAAGTATGTAACAAATTCGTGTTATTCAATCTGACTGCACAGAAGCATTAGTTGGAAAGCCTATTGATAATTATTCATAAAAGCCCCTAAAGTACAAAAACTGCCGTATCGCTAAAAAATTATATCTTCTAGGTAATCTTTTTTTTTAATGTTATTTGTGGGGAAACAGGCTTATGGCCCACCTGATGGTAAGCAATCACCGTTGCCTATTGACACCGGTAACATCCTGGGTATTGCCGATGCGTTCCCTACCCTGTAGAAACCTCTTTACATTTCTCTTGAAGCGTGCCATGTCGTAGCCTAACGGTAAAACCTCAAATGGTAGCTCATTCTACATCTTGCAAGTATGAGGTAGAAAAGATCGCGTGAAGCGTGTGGTGCGCGATACCCAATTGTCGATGATATGTGGATGAGCTTTATTACATTGCCGAGAAGTGCGGTGGTAAAATCTCGACGACGGGATGAGATCGAATAGCTCCTCAGAACATTCCCCATTATACAGGCGGTAGAATACACTGAGCGATCCGATGTCATGGCGTTGACTCAGTGGTTCCAGCCTTTCGGTGATCACCGATGGTTGTAATGGCTCTTCTCTGAAGGGCGTCAAAACGAAGCAATTGGTTTTTTGGAGCTCCGTGCCAAAGATGGGAACAGTATTTTTTTACGTGCGGCTGAACTTGCGCTTTATGCATTAATAGCCGTTATTGTGCCGTAAAATACTGTTTGGCACGGTTAAGGACTCCAAGTTTTTTAGAGGTGAGCACAGCTTTTGCTTCTAAGTGACTCCCATACTGAACCTCATTAGAAATGTTGACTCCCAGAATCCCTATACTCGCTGCGATGGGGAGAGGAATGCCCTGGAACCGTGGAGCTACTGTGAAAGGAGCCTTCTTAGTGGTGAACGCACAGATTTGCTATGTAAGGAATCCTATATATTTTAAAAAACAAATAAATTATTAAAAAAAAATTATTATCTAGCTCCGGCTTCGCAAGGATTTCAAAATAACAGGGTGTGGTGTAATGAGTAGATAATAGGGTACCTGCGGGTAGGGGCCATTGTGGCGGTTCAGAAAAATATTTGTTATGCTCAGTAAAAGTGCCTCGGTTTTCGAGATATTCGACATTTTCGAAATTTAAGAAATATTTCACCCTTCGTCACTATTTTTGGCGCCAAGACTGCAAATTAATTTTTTTTTCTATCTGTTTTTGGATAGTATTCTTGGATAGATGTGCTATCGAATGGAAACTATTATTTTTATAACACAAGCACAGTTATGTTTTTAAAATAAGATTTCACTAAAATTTTACTTGCTTTCGTTTGTTTTCCTGACCTTTACCCTTCTGTGGTGTAAAAAAAATGTATGGTCACTTGAACGGCAAATTTTAAAAAAATTAGCCTATTTCATCGAGATTCCGAAATGGTATATTATATTACATATTATTGTCACAACTTGATTCAAAATTAATTCCTACCAAACTTATCAAGGCGTAATTTAAAGAAATATTTTTAACTATTATTAGCAATAATTGTCTACTGTTCGCAGAACTACTAGTAATTCTTGGAACAGATTGGTTCCCGGCCCAGCGGCAATCGGCACTATGTCTATCTTGCTCTTTCATGCTATGAGAGAAAGAGAACTATCGTTTCGCGTAACGCATTTTTATGATTTTCGAGTCAGTGTGCTATCATACTACTCCCGTACAACAACGTGTTATCCTGTTTTGGATTGATACTCGTCGATTTTGTGCAGTGATTTCGGACTTTGTTTTGCCTAGCGATTTGGACGTCTTAATTTTGTGAACCTAACGATTTTGTGCTGTGATCTCGGACTTGATTTGCTTTGTAACTTGGATTTTTTGGTATTGCATATTGATTGCAATGCCTCAGCTATACACTGCGTCTGAATATGCGCAAATGCATTTAATCTACGGCGAGTGTGGTGGTAACGCCAATCGAGCAGCAGCACTGTATGGGGAAAGATTTCCCAATGCACGCCATCCCGATTATCGTGTGTTTATTCGCGTACACAATGCTTACATGGAAGGTCGAATTCCTGGAAGTGGCATCGGTGGCACGAGTTCTGGGAGACCACAAGTACATAATGAAGAGGACGTACTTGATGAAATTGCTGCTGATCCGACCACATCTGTGCGCGTAATAGCCTCTAATACTGGCATGTCAGCAAGAACAGTGCACCGAATTTTAAAAAGAGAAAAATTACATCCTTTTCACTACCAGCGCGTGCAATGTTTGCAGCCAAGAGATTACCCTGCACGAGTTGCATTTTGCCAAACAATGCTGAGAAAAATGAACGCTGATCCCGATTTCTTCGATAAAATTTTGTGGAGTGACGAATCCACGTGCAAAAAAGATGGGTATTTTAATATGCACAATCTGCATAGTTGGCAGCGTACAAACCCTCATTTGGCCAGAGAAGACAGGTCCCAGTACAAGTTCAAAATTAATTTATGGACTGGAATTCTAAATGGCAAAATCATCGGACCATTCGAATTGTCTGGAACATTAACTGCAGAAACGTATTTACATTTTTTACGGAACGAACTTTCACTTTTATTAGAAGATGTTTCATTAGAAGATAGAAGAAGAATGTGGCTGCAGCAGGATGGTTGCCCCGCTCATTACGCCCGAAATGTTCGACAATACCTCGATGAAACATATCGTCGACGATGGATCGGTGGTTTGGGGACAATTTTATAATAATTAGCTCTACCCATTTTAATAGGAATTACTTTTGAATCAACTTGTGGAAATACCATGTAATATACCATTTCGGAGTCTCGATGAAATAGGCTAATTTTTTTAAAATTTTGCATTCAAGTGACCATACATTTTTTTTACACCACAGAAGGGTAAAGGTCAGGAAAACAAACGAAAGCAAGTAAAATTTTAGTGAAATCTTATTTTAAAAACATAACTGTGCTTGTGTTATAAAAATAATAGTTTCCATTCGATAGCACATCTATCCAAGAATACTATCCAAAAAATAGATAGAAAAAAAATTTCATTTGCAGTCTTGGCGCCAAAAATAGTAAAGAAGGGTGAAATATTTCTTAAATTTCGAAAATGTCGAATATCTCGAAAACCGAGGCACTTTTACTGAGCATAACAAATATTTTTCTGAACCGCCACAATGGCCCCTACCCGCAGGTACCCTATTATCCACTCATTACGCCACACCCTGTATACCTAATTATGTTCGTACAAAAATCCAATACTGAAAAACACTTTCAGTTTTCCTGAATTTCTTAATTTTCCGGGTAACACACCCGAAAAAAATTCTCTGAAAACCTAAGGGCCTTATCATACTAGCGGCTTGCGAGCGTCCTCTCTCAGCGGAGCGGGGGCGCAACGAACCCGCCGCGCATGCGCAGCGGACACGTCGCGGACGCGCAACGAATTCGCTGCGAAAAGAAGCGTCGACGCCATTTTGTACACTCTCGCACAAACGCCATCCCCTCCTCGCCTCGCTCGCCTCACCTCAGTCCGTAACAAGAGACGAATGTGAGTGGACGTATCATCATGGCATCGTCGGGATCGGGAGACGATATTGATACAGAGTTATTTATAAGCGAAATTCAAAGTCGTTACGTTATATGGGATCAAAAGAGAAGAGAATTTAGTGACCGTAATTTGAAAAAAAAAGGCATGGGAAGAGATTTGTAATATATTTATTCCAAGCTATGCGGAAAAAACTAGCAAGGAGAAAAATGAAGCAGGTAAGAGAAACACTAATATTTATATCACATTTATATGTACTTATGCTGCCATGGTAATTCCCCTTCATTTGATATAAAATAGTCGGCAAAGGGACATGCCCATATAATGCTGTCTACTGCACAAAAAATTGCGTTCATCCAAAAAATATGTTACATTTTTTCGTTAATCTACGTATCAATCGATTAACACGAAAAGTATCCTACAATATTTTAAAATAATAATGAATATGAAAACGACAGGAAATGAAATGGTAGCAAATTTCCTCCAGTTGCAAACATTAGTGTTGAGCCAGAGTTGTTCTGAAACAATCATCGATTGTTGATAAAAGACCATAAATAAAACAATCGATTTATTTGACTGTATTTTCACTGACACGAAAAATCGGTCACCGATTTCAGAAGTACAAAACCAAAACGATATTTGTTTCCCAATGAGCGTTTTGTAAATCGTTTTTTTTCTCTTTAATTAACCCGGGGGTGGTATTATGCTTGACTCGCGCTGGTAGCGAGCGCCCAAGCGAGATAATCTCACCCAATCGCAGTGCGCGCTGAATTTGCGCTCAGCTGTTGACGCACCGCAATAGATCTAAATCCTCTAGCTCTCAGCTAACCTTGATCATAATCGGCGGGCCGTTGATCTCAGCGCCACCTTCTAGATGGCTTTAGGATTAACCAGTGGAGAGAAAAAAGCGGAAAAAAAATAACTCTGCTTATCTGTAGCATTATCTCGATTTTAATTCGATCCACAAATGAGAGGTTATGAGAGCTTCGCACGATTTTTGCATAAGGCCATGCAGAGACGAGTTAATGTCACGACATGAGATATTTTTTAGTTAGGCACCTATCACTCGTTATCCTCCCAAATCATCGAATTAAGAACTAACTCAAACGATAGTCGATATCGATCGATATCGACTACCTATTCAATCCAAGTTTACAAAATCAACACAGAAATACATAATGAATTCTATTAAACATCTCCAAAGGTAAATAAGTACATTTTTTTTTCGCTTGGGTACAATTGGTACTTACATTTTTCGTACATTTTATTACCTTATTACTACCCCTGACACACTAAATATCTGATTTTCAGAAGTAAATAGGTAGGTATATTTTTGTATTTATCTGTGGCGCTCCTGTTGAATCGAAATAAACTCGATTTTACTTCGATTCAACATTTGCTCAACAGAATCAGATGATTATTATTTCTTTGCATTAAAATATTGAATTTTGATTTACTGGAATAATTGCCCCCGTCTGTTGATTGTATAGGAGCGCGATGTCAAAAATGGCACTTCTGTGCGCGCGCGCCTTGAGATTAAATATAATCGATTGCTCCATTTGACCGATTATTTTGCGCCGATAAATCGATATTTCGGATAATAGTCGATGGTCGATATACCAATCCCTATGACTGTGCGCGTACGTCATTCACAAACAAGTACCTAAACAAGCCGTTTCCTATGATCTGTGTCTGTGGCCGTTTCTTTTGTTTTCTCGCGTATTTTTGTTTGTTTGCTGACTTAAAGCTTAAACGATTAAATTGATAGTAATTATCAATATCATAATTTATCTAGGAATCGTTATAATTACAATAATAAACTATTTAAGTTGTAGTTGAATACAGTGATGTAAAACTGGTTGTTTGTGAAAAATAAAAACTGATTTTTCTCATTATAGTAAACTTTTTTATAACTAACTTCTTAGCTCTTTTATTACTAACTAAGCCTAGAATCATTAGCAATTAGTTTCAAGTGTGTGCAGTGACAGCATTTTTTACAAGGGAGAATGGGCATGCCCCTTTATCCCTTATCGCAATACATGAGAGTCCACAATGATTATCATTTACGTTTGGGTTGTCATAAAGTCCAAATATGCGTGGTACTTTCTTACGACGTCTTAACCTTTACTTTAGATCGAACAAAATTATGCAGTATGCAACAAGTTTTTACTACATATTTCTTCGGCAAAGTCTATTCCAACATTTAATGGTCGGTGGAATATACGCCATTTATTAGTCATTATTCCAAAAGTGCATTCTATATATCTTCGTGCTCGACTTAATCTGTAATTATATATTCTTTTTTTTGGCGTTAAAAAGTTGCCGGCATACGGCCTTTGCATATACTTTGACAAGGGAAATGCTTCGTCACCAATAAAAGTAAAGGGCAACGCTATTTCATTGTTTGTTATTTGTTTTGGCTGCGGAATATTTAAACTATTTCCTTCTATATCACTTCTCAATTGGCTTCTGTCAAATATAGTTGAATCTGAACTTTTTCCATAGGATCCAACATCAACAAATATAAATTTGTAGTTGGAGTCACACACGGCTAGCAAATTCATCGAGAAATACTTTTTGTAATTAAAATATAGCGAGCCACTGCACCTATGCAGTTAGGAAAATCAGCATTTTCTAAAAAGCCTTTACTAATGTTTTCCCAATCTTCTGTTTGTTTGGGTGGCATACAAATATAAAATAAGTTTTTAATAATAGCTTGACATGTTTCCCGAACAATTTTTTGTATTGTTGAAAATCCTCTTCTGAATGAAAAATGCAGGTCCATTAAAGAGCACCCAGTTGCCAGATACCTGAAATATTAATAAAAATATTATGTTTATTGTTACAGTTGTGAAATTGCAAAAAAGATGGAAGGGAATCCGCGACGCCTACGTCAAGGATAGGAACAAAAAAAGCAAGAGTGGCTCCGGTGCATCTACTTCTAAAGAATATTTGTATTCACCTTTGCTATCATTTTTGAATACTAGTACTCAAATTCGTCCTTTGAAAACTCCGCCACCAACAATATCAGATGATGAGAATACAATAAACATAGACGATGATAATACAACTAATCTTACAAAAAGGAAGAAAAAATCTAATGAAGCTGAGGATAAAATGATTACAAAATTAATGCAAAGGATGGACGACAGGATGAATAGAGACAGAAGAAGTGGTGAATATGAACCCGAATATAACTTTGCATTGTCTCTAGTAGAAGATTTAAAATCAATTCACCCTGACTATAAAATGGATGCGAAAATGGAGATTATGGGAGTTTTAAAAAAAGTATAAGCACATGTCTAACAGCTATCCTCCAAACTATCAAGGATATTATACAAGTCCAGAGCCACCCCGAAATAATTCTTTGCAACCAATTAATTCTCCACCAAGTGTTTTTGGTGAAAACAGTACTGAAGATACAATTTATAGTGATTTATTTTCAGAATAAGAATTTTCGTAAATCTTGGTTAGCTACCTCCTTTTATTGTGAAATAGGTATAGGTAAATAGGTATCGATAATGTAAAACCACCGTACCATTGTTAATGTAACTAATAAATAATTAACAGATTTACATAATTATAGAAGTATTGATAATTATCTCCTATCTATTAAATAAAAAAAACATACCTTATAGTATTTAATTACGAGCCTTTCTTCAGGTGACACTGATAATCTCAAATGCGTATCTTCATGGTTTGAGTCAGCTTGCACCAGATGCAACAACTCATAAAATGTAGGTCTGGACATTCGGAGGTACTTGCGAATTTTTTTTATACGTCGATGCTTTCGTTTTCGTCTCCTGCGTCTTCGTAGTAACAAAAGCAACAGTAGTGTTTCCTCGTCGGAATCCATTTTGCAACTAAGTGTACTTTACGTCGTAAACCCGCTGCAAACACGCCACGAAAACGTTGCGTATTCGCGACGTTAACGCGACGTCTACGCTTTGCAGCCGTGACGTGTTCGCGGCGTTTTCGCTGCGTGCCCGCTCCGCCCCCAATTCGCTCGCAAACCGCAGTATGATATAGCTCTTATTACGACAATAACGAATATAAAAAAAAATTTGCCAAATCTGTCCAGCCGTTCTCAAGTGATGCGCTCACCAAACGAACGCCATTTCATTTTTATTTATACAGATAAATTACAAATATAACAATTATAGTTTATCTAACATCCCTATATAACAATGAGAAATCAAAGTTTGTTTGTTGTAAAATTCCAAAAATAGACTAGATACGTAGAAACTACGTATCCACATTTTGTATTCCATACGACATGTCACAGGTTGCGTCCGGTAATTAGTCGCATTCGCCTCGCCCCCGGTTCCTTGACGTCATTTGTAACCTGTGGGACATCAATTAATGTGGGAACATGAATTTATAATTAAGTTTATTTTATGTTTTTGTTACTATTTTTTACACGACTACGGCAAAGCCAAAAGAAAGGGTTATGTTTTAGCAGTATATGTACCTATGTTCCACCGTAGCGCCTAAACTACTCATCTAATTTTGATGAATGAGATGTCAATCGATTCGTTATTCTGGTCCGGGAGATATAGACTACCATCGACTGCATGAGCTCACCAATAGTAGAAAACGCTTGATGCACATAATTATCTGGTGTCTCAGTAAATGCGCTCATGCTTCAATATTAAACTTATTTTATACGATATTTTTGTGTACCAACTAACAATAATTTCAAGTGCCTAATAATTTTCTGTGTTTTCTATGTGTCTTAACAAAAATTAGGGATCTCTGTTTGGTAGAAATTAACATCGTTTATTAGTATTTTACATATAATACAGTTATAGGGAATACCTTTCGTCCAGTGCAGAATCGAGGAGGCTGGTTAAAACCAAAAACCATTTTCTATTACTTATTTAAAAGAATGATCCTTGGTTATGATAATTACACATATGCATGAACGAATGTATGAATTAAATGAATGAATTTACTGAATGAACGAAAATTCTTGATTATATCTTACAAGCTCAAGAGCAGTCGAGTTTCTTGTGAAAGGGCTCGGCCGGGGAAAAGCTACCACCATACCTATTTCTACCGCCAAGTAGCATTGCTGTGTTTCGGTTTGAAGGGTATGGTTGCCGGTGAAAATACAGCAGGGAAGTGCATCGTAGGGCACATTTCTAAGGAGCTTGACCTACGAGGCAAACTTTGTTATAGGCGATGGTTACCACTTAACATCAGGTGGGCCATAGGCTTGTTCCATCTCCATAGTATGAAAAAAAAAAGCTAAATACAACAAAATGTGAATCAAGTTTAATAGGCGATCTTATTGCAAAAAACAGCGATCTCTTCCAGACAACCTTTGGATGTTTAGCAAGGAAGCCTAGTGAGAGGGATGTATGTGTATGTTGAGTTTTATTTCATTTGAACCCCGAAGAAATAGGCTAACACAAAATTTGTTTATCTATAATAGTATAAAACTCCTCCGTAACGATTTTGTCAAATTAAAATGCAATTTGTCCGATGGTGTTACTCGAATATACATATTTTATGTATTCTTTCGTGCGGGTAACTGTTCATAATAACACCCCAAACAAAAAATAAAGCCTTTCAAATTAGCCTCCAGCCTATTAGTAGAGATTAAAATCAACCAAATAATAAATGTACTGAAACGTTCAGCGAATGAGCCTTAACGCGGCGTGTGAAAGGGGACCGCCCTGTGTGAAAAACCAACTCATAAAAATATGTCCAAATGACATGTTAAATTTTTCTATGTCACTATGAGATATTGTAATGATCCGTTACGAAAATACGTAACGGCGGGTCATGCAAGAGTGGTATTAGACCGCCCTCGAGGCATGTGTGACGACGACTTATGCCCCGGCTAAACGGTGCGGGGCGTGTGTGGTTAAACTACGGTAAGTTCGTTTGAGCTAGAAGCTACTTCTAGCGTCGGGGTATTTAGGTCACCCTTGGTTTGAAATGTCTAGCAGAGACTCAGTAAAGTTAAAATGGATTTTTTACGTTAGTGAGGCAGAAAATACGGGGAAATAACTTCACAATGTCAACCTTGTCAAGCTTTTTCTCTAATAGCATAATGTTCCTTGTTGAATATGTGCAGAAGAGTAAAAAATCCTTGGTTCTTGGGATATTCTACGATTGATTTAAAGCCGTAATCGTGGTTGACCCGCACTGAACCGTCCCAAACCCGCATTCTGTATGGCTAGGCCTAATTCTATAAAACGAAAGAAAACCCAATTCACTCACGACTCTGTGTAAATTGAATAAGATAATGGACGTACAGATAAAAAACGATGGAAGCGACATCAAAATGCAAATTTTAATTATGCTTACCAGTTTTCAATTAGCGAACTCGAATTGCGACTTGCATACTATTATTTCTTCTGTAAAAATGCCGGTTGTCCAATTTACGATTTGCAGCCGATAGGCATAAAAAACTCCTTTTACAACGTTGAATTTAAAATTAGAAACCAGTAGTTAGATGCAATATAATTTGTTCCATACTTCAGAGAAAGTTAAGCTGCAGTGCCGTACAGGTAGCAAATATTCAGGTAAGTGGGTTAGTCACTGTTTATAAGCTAAAATAATTTTCTCCTGTATTTTACGACAATTTAATTTTAATCAGACTACCGATAAAATGGTAATTTATGTTTTCTATCGCGAATTGATTTTCTACCAGAAATAAGATTGAAAAAACACTTTCACTGATTTTAAAACAGACTCAGAAACGTACTTTTTAGTTTTACTTATGTACGGATAATTACGTTCCTATTTGGTGAATAAAACAATGAAGTATAACTAATCGCAATTGTTATACAAAAAGTTAATTGATTTTATTATAAGATATTGGTGGTGCAGCTTGGTCTTGAGTCTCAAGCTAAGTGAACAGTTCATAAATAAGTAGGTACTTTTTAGTAGCATAACAGCTATTTCCAGTGTGCCATACCTCCACGTGCTATATATGTCCCATATTTAACACATTTGACTTGTTTTCACAAACACGCGCGGCGTGAGGCGTGGCTTGTACCGGTGCGATCACACATTTTTTATTTCCTTTTTTTCTATCTGTCAACATTTTTTCTTTTTTTCTTCTTGTCGGCATCTTTAACTTGTGTCTTGGTTAATGACAGAAAATTAACATTCCCATATTTCGTTAGAGATCTCGACTCTTTAGGTTTGAAAGGATACAATTAAATTGTTTTGACTACGATAGAATGACCAGTCAATTTGAGGAGGCGAGTGATGGATAAAGGAAGATGGGGTAATTAAAAGAGATAACACTCACCTACCGCAGAGGAAGGATCGAATCATAATTTTTTAGTAACTCGAACTTGGTCAGGTATTTGAAGTCTGTTCTTCTAGTTAGTTATTTATCTTGTTTAAATCCTTTCCATGCAAAGGTTGTGTGGAAGAAATCGCTTCTAAGTTATCGCAGTTATTCATTATCTACCACTGTTCATGATGACTCATTTATGTGTCAAATGTATTTGAAGAGACTTTCACAAACAAATAACTAGTGGTTCACCCCGAACTGAGATCTCGCCAGTCTCCCATAAAAACAAAAAAAAATATTATTTGTAATCAAAGTAGTGCCACGAAATGCATAATGAAATTACTTGACCTACAGATTCATTTAAATTACTGGTAAATGGAGCTCACGTTAATTGGTTCCACTTTTTTTGGGTAGAAATTGCAGTTAATCTGGATTTCACACTTTTGCCTATATTTGTGATACTAAAGCTACATGAATACCAAATTTCAGCACTGTGGGGTTACTGGCGTACCCTGTGAAATTCGTCAAAGTTCAGTTTTTATTATGGCTAATAACTCAAAAACTACAAGAATTAAACTAAACATAAAAACGGCATCGAAAGGTACTCATGAAGACCTTTCATTCAATTTGCCATTTGACCAGATAGTCTCATTTTGATTTTTTTTTTTACTCCTCTTGAATCCCAATATCTCAACAACCCCCAAACATTTTTAGCTCATTTAGTCACACTAGGATAATGACAATACTACCTGCCTATATATCAAATTTCACGATGATCGGATCAAGGCTTCGAAAGTTATCCTCGGACAAACAAACATACATACATACAATGCTGAACTGCTCAAGTTGATTTGGAGATCTTGCTTCGCTCGATCAAAAAGCATGACTCATTATTCATTATTCCTATAGGTTCTGATGATTCTAACTTAAAATCCTTGTGGAACGACATTATACCGTCGCTGTCAGTTCAAAAGGTTCTATAATAAAACAGAAGGTTTTCATATTTTTTAACTTACTCCCAAGCAATCCACGCGTACAATAAAAAGTAAAATTTTCAACGCAATCTCAAAGTTCTACAACGAGTTGAACATGTCAACTTCGATGTGCATGTAATCGGTGAAAGTTCCCGAGTGCGTTGACAATCAAGGCACCAGAACAATGCCTGTTTGAAGAGCTCACTTCTCTGCCTGGCATACTGGTGCTTACTGTCCTATAAGTTTGCTTACATATGTATGCGTATGCCACTTTGTACAGGATTTTGATGGCTTATAAGATGTTTTTTTTATGTTACCTGTTGATGGAGCAAGCATATGGCCCACCTCATATTATCACATCGCCTGTAACAAAGTAATACCTCATAGGTCATGCACCTTATAATCGTGCCCTAAGATGCACTGCCTTGCGTCCATCAACTTAAACATACAGGTGTAAAGGCCTCACGTGCCTGTAATTTCACCGGCAACCATATTCTAACTTGTCATTGATAATTCGAGATTTTTGAACAGTGGGAAATTTAAAATATTTTTTTATTATTTAACGGTATATTTACCATGATTTGTGAGTTTTTGATTTATAGAACTTATACCGCAATCGGGATTTTTTTTTGTGAATACATACTTATAATATATAGAAAAGCATCCAGACTCGGAACAAATATCTGTAGACCATGCAATCATTTGTTCCGCAGCGGGAATCGAACCCGCTACCTTCTGCGTCTCAGTCAGCTATTCGCCCACTGCGCCACGGAGGTCGTCAAACGATATAATGTCCACAACGATGAAAGTAGCAAAAGTTAAAAGTGTTTGGGCGCTTAATACGTATTTGTAATAGCAATCTTTAACCCTTCTCTTAAATATAGACATTTTACCCAATACATTATTCCTATAGATTCTGATAATTCCAAATCCTTGTGGAACGACAACAATATTGCAGTAGTTCGGTTTGATGGGTATGGTTGCCGTTGAAATTACAGGCACATGGGGCTACCGGTGTACGGATCGTACACCGGTACGAGGGGTGATCCAAAAGTAATGATAATCAATAATAAACACAATTAATAAAATAAAAAAATTAATTTATTTCTCAACATAGTCTCCTAGCAAGTCTATACATTTAGTCCATCTCTTTTCTAAACCTAAAATTCCCTTAGAAAAAAATTCTTTATCTTGACTCTCAAAAAAGTCCTCAACCGCGGCCATCACGTCGCTATCATCGTCAAATTTCTTGCCTCGGAGGTGTTCCTTGAGTCGTGGAAAGAGATAGAAGTCACTGGGGGCTAGATCTGGTGAATAGGGGGGGTGTTCCACCAGCTCGAAGCCCGCTTCCTGAATGGCAGCCATGGCAATTGCAGCTTTGTGAACCGGTGTGTTGTCTTGATGGAACAGCACTCCAGCCCGCAGTTTGCCTCGCCTTTTCTCCTTAATAGCCTCCCGCAATCTTCTTATTTGTTCTGCATAGTAGGAGCCTGTAATAGTGGCCCCCTTTTCCAAGTAGTCCACCATGATTATTCCTTTAGCGTCCCAAAAAACAGACGCCATAACCTTCCCTACTGAGCTTGACACTTTGAATTTCTTCGGCGTCGGTTCATCGGATCGTTTCCATGTCATCGATTGTTGTTTTTAGTGTTGCCCAAATTCAGTCTTGGTCTTGCAGTCTTGGTCTTGTTCTTGCGTTTTTGCAAGACCAAGACCAAGAACAAGACCGCGTATTTTTAGCAAGACCAAGACCAAGACTGACCGTGCAAGACTTGAGCAAGAACAAGACATAGCCTGCAAGACTCTTGCGTCTTGCAGCTAGGACTTAGCGCTATTTCACTGAGTAGTTAGGTGTAACAGTTCGGTGTATAGGTAGGTACGCTTAGGAATTCTATGAGACGCAAAAAACTGTATCAAAGAATATGAAAAACTGGACCTATGCGCATTACGACTAATACCATAAACATAGCGAATAAAAAAATATCTATTAAAATCAAACTGAGTGCATGCATAGTTATGTTTTAACCATCGGCACTTTGATAATGCGGCGTCAAAGGTTTTGTACTTACTTCTCAAAGAAATTTGCCGCTTTTCGGAAGTACATGGTTATGATACACGCGCCGGCGGCTTCTTTTGAAATCTAAAACAATCGTTGCCGCCACGCCGAAATCATAACATTTGACACTATTTGATTGCCGCCATAGGGCGTAGGTATACTCATGCAAAATAATTTCCTAGTAGAGTACTTACAGGTGTTCCAAAGAATAAATAAGTTTCAGAGTGCTTAGAATGAAAATGAATACATTATACTGATCACGCAAGTAGTATTATGATTAGGATAAAATTGTAAGGATAGGTAGTAGATGTCATATTAATTCATTATAGTAAGTATATATTATAATATTGATTACTTATATGGTTTTAAACTAATTACTTAGGTACTATTGTTGTACATTTAGTCATTATATTTCTTAAGTTTTACAAGAAAAAATAGCAAAAAAGTGTTCAAATATCACCCGTTTAATAAATATTGTAGCCACTTTTAAATATCCTTGAAACGTGTAAAAAAATTCTACGAAACTAATAAAATAATATAAAAAGCGTAGGTACTTACCTACTAATAAAATAAAAAGCCTGCGATAAGAGTTTTGTATTACTTACCAGCCCGAATATCTCTGAGAGAGATGATGAGAGTAAGTATTTACTAGCTGTGCCCGCGACTTCGTCCACGAGGAATAGTAACTTTGGAGGTATAGTGACGTTCAGGACTTATTTATTTATTTTAAAACTTCTGTCATCAAACATACAAACGAACTCTTCAGCTTTATAATATTAGTATAGATGTACGCCAAAACATTCACTTATATGTAAAGAATAGTGATTGGCACTAATTCTATTTTATTCACGCGTCGCGTCTGTACAAGTAGGTTATATTTAGTGTGTGTTTGTACGCCGCACGCGGCATTGTTTGATTTGCGGCGGCATCCTTTTCATAGAGCCGGCACGTAGCGAGGCGGCGCGGTAGAAAGCAAGGAAACGTACTATAAATAAAGGAATTATTTTAATTCCAGTCATTTCCAATTGAGCTGTGCTTCGAGTCTAACTTAATAATTGTTTTTACTAATTCTCGTTGTTTTCTAAAAACGTATCACGTGTACAATTTAATATGAGTGACGAAGATTCAAATTATTCTAGTCCGAGTAACGAGAGTTTGAGTCACAGATCTAAAAGACCCAAAAGCAAATTTGAGGAGTTTTTCGAAATAATTCATGCATCCCAAACTGCCTTCTGTAAATTGTGCCAACATAAAAAGATTGAAATAAAAATGAAAAACAGAAACACTTCAGGCTTAAGGAAACATCTAATATCTTTCCACAAAAAGGAATCAGAAATATTTCTTCCTGTTAAACCAAAATTAAGTGGAGATATCACAAGCTTTTTAGTAACCGCTGGAAGAAGTGGACAGGTAAGAATATTTTTTTAACAGTTAAAAGAATTTTAACTCCGCGTAGCTATTCATGCGATACTTTCAAAAACGCCATTAACTTACGTAAGTATTTTTGAGTTAGTGGTGTTTTCACAGTTTTCATCTAGGGGTGCGACATATTAAGTATGTAATTATCGTCTTAAATATTTTTTATAAACACCCATATTTTCATTTAATAATAATAATAATAATAATAATCCTCCTAGCCGATTTCGGCTACAGAGACTTGACTTTGTGATTATTGGCCTAGGTGTTTAGCCTGTATGTGGCTGATGTACCCTATTTTTGCGCTAAAAGTCCGGTTACAATGAACACAAGTTAAGGCGCCATTAATGTAGTTGTAATTGATATTAGCCGGCGGTCGACTTTTAAGCTGATCTCGTTTTAAGTCTAGTTCTTGCCTCCTTTCTTCTTCAAACTCGTACACTTTGTCCTGAACATGACGCCTCCATTCAGGTCGTTTTTCAGCGAGAGCCTCCCAGCGCGACGGATCGATACAACACCTCTTCATGTGCCTCTTCTGTACGTCTTTGAAACGTAGGAACTGACCTCCGCGTTTCCGCTTACCATGTTCTAGTTCACAGAAGAAAATGCGTTTCGCCCTTCGCTCATCAGACATCCGAGACAGGTGCCCGCACCAACGCAGCTGACGCCGCATCAAATATGCCTCTATGCCACAGACATTAGCCCGTCGTAGAACATCGGTATTACGGACCCGATCCGACCACTTGATGTTAAGAATGTCGCGGAGGCATTTCAGATGGAATCTGTCTAACGTGCGTATGTGTCTGCGATACAGGCACCATGTCTCTGACGAGTACAAGATGTTAGGAAGTACAATAGCCATATACACCTTAATCTTGGTACTCAATTTGATGTTATGGGAGCGAAATACCTGGACTCGTAGTTTACCAAAAGCAGCCATAGCGGAGCCAAGTCTGCTGTTGATCTCCGAGTCAAGGTCGCATTTTGTTGTTATGCTGCTTCCCAGATATCTGAATGTATCGACCTGTTTTATGGGCTTTCCATCGATTTGCAGATTCAGTGGAGCTTGGTTAACAGTGTCCATGGCCATCACCTCTGTCTTTGTAATATTAATTTTGAGGCCAAATCTACAGCACGCAGCGTCAAGCCGAGTCATCAAGTCCTGGAGTCCCTCAGAAGATTCCGCAACGAAACATAGGTCATCAGCATACATCAATTCGGTAATGAGGTCATACGATACCTTTGTGTGCGCTTTTAACCTAGCCAGGTTAAAGATACTGCCATCTGTGCGAAAACGTATGCGGATCCCTTCGGTGTTGGCTTGTAAAGTCTCCCTCACGACAACGGAAAAGTACAGAGCAAAAAGAGTGGGTGCTAATACACAGCCTTGTTTTACACCACAAGTGACAGGGAATTGCTCTGTCTGCTCACCATTGACGGTTACGCAACAAGTCACGTTGTCGTGAAGAAGTCTTATCAAGCGTATAAATTTGTCGGTGCAACCAAGTTTCGAAAGCACAATCCACAAAGCTTCGCGAGGTACACTGTCAAAAGCTTTCTCCAGATCAACAAAACAGAGAAACAGAGGTTGACACTGTTCCCTGCTTTTCTCTTGCAGTTGTCTAAGAGAGAATATGGCCTCGCATGTGCCGCGATTGGGTCTAAACCCAAATTGCGTTTCAGGCAATATACTTTCAGAGAGCTCCATAAGACGATTTAAGAGTACTCTGGCAAAAGTTTTTCCTGGAGTAGACAGAAGTGATATACCCCTATAAGAGTTGCAAACAGATCGATCACCTTTATTTTTATACAAAGAGCAAATTAGTGATACGCCAAAACTAGGAGGAACGAACTCCATTTCCCACATGCGCTGGAAAAATTGCCAAATCTTGTAGTGCAACTCATCTCCGCCATATTTTAATAGTTCTCCTGGTATGTTATCGATGCCGACAGCCTTATTGTTTTTCTGCGCTTTGATGGCGATGATAACTTCCTCAAGAGAAGGAGGCTGATCCAGATCTACGGCTTGTGGTAAGGCAGGAAGTGATGCTAAATAGTTTATGTCAGCAGAACGATCCACATTGAGTAAGCTGTTATAGTGTTCTGCCCAGCGAGTAAGAACTTCTCCTTTGCTTACCAGGAGGGTACCTGAAAGTGATTTCAGTGGTACGTTTACTCGATGTGGACTTCCTACTAACTTTTTAATCTCGTTAAAGAAATCGCCGAGTCTATTCGAATCAGCAAGCCACTGAATATAGCGAACCTTGTTCAGCCACCACTCATCTTTTGCGTTTCGAGTTAGTCTCCTTATTTGGCTCGTACTCTCCTTTATTTTTTCAGAAGCAGTTGTCTGATTTTCCTTTCGAAGGAGCTGGCGGTGTTTTTCTAGGGCGACTGTCAATGTATTATCATTTTCGTCAAACCAGTCTTCACAGACACGAGGTTTTTGGCCTAAGATCTCAGTAGCCGCATTGATGGTATTTGTAGTTAACAGTTTCCAGCCCTCGTCTAACTGTTCATCTTCGGGGTGTATGCCTGCTGTAAAGGTATTGACAGCTTCCCTGTAATTTGCCAATATTTCAGCAGACTCTAGCTTTTTCAGATGGAGACAGTTAGGCTTAGCCCTGCGAGGTCTACGGCAAGGGCTAAGACGCAAAAATAGTTTTGTAACAACAAGTCGGTGATCCGACCAACAGTTTGCGCCCCTCATTACTCTCGTTACTTTGACATCCGCTATATCCCGTTGACGGACTATAGCATAATCAATAAGATGCCAATGCTTGGACCTTGGGTGCATCCAGGTAGTTTTGTATTTATTTGGGAGTCTAAACATGGTATTGGTAATACCCAGATGAAATTGGGAACAGAGGCTTAGTAACAGTTGCCCATTACTGTTCATGTTACCAATGCCATGTCGCCCTATCACCCGAGGCCAAGCTTCAAAATCACGTCCGACGCGAGCATTAAAGTCGCCAAGAAGCAAAACTTTCTCACAGCGCCGGATTTTAGTCAGCACTTCTGACACTTCCTCATAAAATTTGTCCTTGACGTCATCACTTTTGTCGAGTGTTGGCGAATATACGCTGATAACATTTAAGTATTTATTGTTTCGAAGATGGAAACGTAAGGACATGACACGATCAGAGATAGCAACTGGATGTTCTTCCAACTTAGAGGCTAAAGTAGTTTTAATAGCAAAGCCTACTCCTGACCGTCTAGGCTCAGAAGCTGGTGTGCCTTTCCAGAAGAAAGTGTACCCACCACCACGTTCAACAAGCTCACCTTCGTCAGCTAGATGTGTTTCGCTGAGAGCGGCTATGTCGACGTCATAGCGTTTGAGCTCGCGAGCCACAATGGCGGTTTTACGTTCTGGGCAGAGGTTGTTGGGTCGGTCTAAAAGAGTACGTACATTCCACGCACCAAAAGTCATATTCATCTGCATGTTTTTAGATTTATTCTTATTGCGAGGAATAGCCCCCTCCCCGGCTGAGCGAGGAAAGCAGTGCCTCTCTAAATAAAGCTGCTTTGTCTCAAAGAGTGCTGCCGAACCACACTGTCACCCCGATGCAGTGCTAGAGCGACCACTCTCCTCTCCTTAGGCCACCCGTGTCCAGGTATTAGACCAAGCCCAGGACTTTTTTAAACTCGGAATGACAAAGCCAAGTCAGATGCGCAGGATATATTAAGTTGCATAAGTGTGCGCGCCGTACACAGATGCACCCTCTCCTCCTTACTCCCCTTGACCCAGTGGAACGGAGAACCGCTACGACTGGAAGGGAACAGGACGCAGTATCTGGCAACGATAAAAACTCCTATCGCTACTTTCAGGCCTTCTACAGTTGCCTGGTTGCCTCGCCACTTGAGGTGGATTGCGTTGACGCCGAAGCAACGAGCACTAGCACGGGGAGTGACCGTGCCGACTCGAGGGCCGAAACACGCCGTTGCTACAACAAAGTGTTTCGGCACTCGAGCCCCCCTCTACCAGCCTAGGTTCCTAAGGTGTGGCCGCTGCATGCTATAGCGGCGACCACTAACGACGATCGAATGCGTGCCGCGCGATCTGAGGAGCCTTTTATAGGCGATGTTGCCTCGACCACTAACGACGATCGAATCTTCGTATATTCAACGGGCAGCGTAACGACGCCCCAGAGACGTCCGCACTGTACGACGGCTCGAGCACGACTCATTATCATTTTCATTTAATCGGCCAGTAACAACTAAGTACTTTATTTTGGTAAATTACAGTACAGTGCAACCTTAATATAACAAATATCAATTTAACGATTTTCTCGATTTAACAACAACAAACCTCCTCCTCTTATACGCTCAAACCTAGTATGTTTTAAATAATAACACAAGATTTATTGTTTTGTTTCAGTCGGAAAACAGCAGTGACAACATCACGACAGCTACAGTTGATTGGGTGGTGAAAAAATATCTTCCCTTCTCATTTTTCGATGACGAAGCTACACAAGTATATTTTCGACGTATTTGCCCTAATATGGTGTTTCCTAAAAGGTCTACACTTAGAAGGAAAGTCAAAGAGCGATTTGAAGAGCTCCAATTGAATCTCAAGGAACGACTTCAACAATTATCATCTAAAATGTCTTTTACCATTGATGGGTGGACGTCAATTGCTGGTAGGAGTTACTACGGGGTTACTATTCATTATATAGACAACGAATGGAAGTATCAATCTGTAGTTCTTGATTTTATACCATCACGCGGTCGACATACTGGGGAAGATATTGCAACGATTTTCCATGAATGTTTATTGGAATATGGCATAATTGATAAAATACAAGGTATCACGGTCGACAACGCAACTGCAAATACCAAATTTATGTATGAACTGGGCAAACAGCTGCCGCCACACTTTGATTCAGACAATCAACATTTCCGGTGCTTTGCTCACATTTTAAACCTTGGTGTACAAGATTTATTAAAGACCTTAGCATTACACTGTGAGTCTGACACTAACGCGCAAGATCAGCAGTACGAAGACTATGCAGACGAAACTGAGGATGAGGAAGATGAAGAATCTGCACCAAATATTGCTGACTCGCGTACATCTGTAACAAAGTTACGCAGTATTTCCAGTAAAATAAAAAGAAGTGAGATAGTGAAGAAGAAGTTTCAGTCTGCTTGTGAAGCAGCTGGCGTGCCATCAAATCTAAATGCCATTCTTGACTGTCCAACGAGATGGAATTCCACACATGATATGATTGGATTTGGTTTAAAAGTGAGAGCGGGCATTGACATATTGTGCAGTTCTGTCACCGAATTAAATGATTTTCAAATCACAGCTAATGAATGGCAGGTACTCGAAAAATTACATAAATTTCTAATAAACTTTAAACTTTTAAGTACAAAACTTGGTGGAGACAAATATGTTACATTACCGCTAGTCATTGTATCATTCAATCTCTTGCTAGATAAAATTGAATCCATGGTAAAACAGTTAGATGAGAAACCTAATCGATCTGAAGTGGATGAAAGGCTCATTCTAGCTTTCCAAGCAGCTCGAGACAAAATGCTTAAACATTACAAGAAGAGCAACTGGATTTATTGTACTTCTTTAATTTTAGACCCAAGGCATAAGGCTCAGACTTTTGACCTGACAATGTGGGGGAAGCAACTTAAAACAGAAAGTCTGCGCAAGTTCAATGAACTTTATGAAGAATATAAAAGTCTACACTCACTGAACAAATCTCTGGAATTACCAGAAAAAGAAAATAAAGTATGTGATGAAGATGAAGACGTAATAGACTTTGATAAACTCTATGAATGTCCCTCGACGTCATCTGGATCTTGTCTTCAAGGCTTGGTGATAGACGAGTTGGAGGAGTACCTAAGAAAACCAAGAACTGCCAGCTCGGAAGACATTTTAGATTGGTGGAGGACGCATGAGACAGAGTATCCGATTTTATCGAAAATGGCCCGTGATTTTCTCTCAATACCTGCAACTTCAGTACCTGCTGAGAGGTTATTTTCTAAAGCATCATTAGTAATTAGAAAACATAGAAATAGGTTAAGTGATGAGTCAGCCAGATGGTTACTTTGTATTAATTCTTGGTCAAAAAAAATTATATAAAGTATCATAACCTAATGATAAAGCTGTTGATTTGTGTTGTATTTTATTTTTTATTCAAATAAATGATAAATCGTAAAACTCTTTTATTAAATTTCTTATAAGTTGAGGGTTCAATCTCTTTCTAGACAGATAAGTGTTGTTCTTTAAAATACAGTCAAGTTATTGTAATTAATTTGTTTTTTTACATGTTTTAGCAAATGTAAGCTTATAAATCATAAATGTTTATTAAGAAACAGTTACTTCCATGGAAAACGACATATAGGTCAGTTGATTTTTCGAATTTCTTATCAAATCTTCAGTTATTTATTAATCTGCTTGATCTTTACTATGGCTATGTTAATTTAAGCTCACAATGTTCCAATTCTAATACGTTTTTCTAAGATTTAAAGTAAACTTTAATAAATAGTAATAGACTAATAGGTAATTGCAAGACTTGCAAGACTCTTGCTGCAAGACCAAGACCAAGACCAAGACTGGGAGCGCAAGACCAAGACCAAGACCAAGACCAGGTGTATTGGCGCAAGACCAAGACCAAGACTGGCTAAGTCTCGTCTTGTTCTTGCATTTGGGCAACACTAGTTGTTTTGTTTGAGGATCAAAATGGTGGATCCAGGTCTCGTCCATGGTCACAAAACGTGACAAAAAATTATCTTTGTCTGCCTGAAACTTTTCGAGATTTGCTCTTGACATGTCGACTCGTTTCTTCTTTTGCTCGTCGTTTAACATTTTCGGTACCCAACGCGCGGAGACCTTTCTCATATGCAATTCGTTAGCAAGGATTCTTTGAATCCTGCCATATGAGATCCCTGTGACCTCAGCTACATGCCTGATAGTCACTCTTCGATCTTCCAATACAACTTCTTCAACTTTTTTCACATTTTCTTCAGTGAGGGACGTCGATGGGCGTCCTTCGCGGTGTTCGTCTTCTGTCGATGTTCTTCCCAGCTTAAACTCCTTAGCCCAGCGTGCAACTGTGGAATATGGAGGAGAAGAGTCCCATAATGTTTCCACCAAGTCGCTGTGTATGTCTTTGGTACACATTTTTTTCAAGCAGAGGTATTTAATGACAGCTCTGATTTCGTGTTTTTCCATTTTTATGTTCACTCCTTGACAGTCCGTATTCAAATGAATGTAGCTCCCGGGAATCGGGGCCTATTTATATGATTTTTTTTCCTGAACTAGTGGGTAACTGAGCAAGTGACTGATATTTTTTTGTATTTTTGTGTGCACTAGAAATAACTGATTATCACTACTTTTGGATCACCCCTAGTATGCCTCAATATGATGGACGCAGGGAAGTGCATCGTAGGGCACATTTCTAACGTACGTGACCTACGTGGCAATTTTCTGTAATAGACGATGGTTACCACATAACATCAGGAGAGCCATAAGCATGTTCCATCTCCATGTAGTATAAAAAGTACAATATTAAATTTTGGAAACTATTAGTGCATATTATTAGCATTTTAAGTTTTTATGTAAAAAGAAGCGCAGCAAAATCTCTATACAACCTGTTTTGTTATGAACGACATTAATTTAAAACACACATCCGGAATCGTATCAACTGATTTTAGAGGTGGGTTTAAAACCGGTTGCTTGAATATTTATCCATCGATACATTTAAAATAAACAATTTTTGACGTAAATCGGCGGCGCCTTTGCGACGATGCCGTCAGTTTTACAGGTACCTATGTATATAGGTACTAATGAATTATTATGATTTGTTTGCCTGTTTAATACAGGCTGTTTCATTGATATTTTAGGACTTGAAATTGAGGATTTTTAAAAATTAAATTTTTCTATGATAATTAAGTTAAAAAAACCTGTTATACCACAATACTAATCGTTAGCCTTATCCGCGTTTTCATTTAATGTTGTACAAAACAAAACACGTAGTATAATGAAGACACCTATTAATAATACGCGATGTAAGGTGACTTTACATGAACACAAAGACTCAAGTAAAGCGACTTATGGACCTCGGCCATTACGTAGGGTTGCCAGTAAAGCTCGTAAACGTTCTATTTATAGCTCGGGAAATGTGAAAGCGGAGAAAATTAATGTTTGCAGTTGCTTTCAGTTCTTCTCGACACGACAGACGGCTTATGCTATTTGCCTCGAAGAAAATTCATTTGTTGAAAGTAGGGCAGTCAGTAGGGATAAATTTCTGTGTGTCAAAGAAATGTTTTTCTTTTCAAGTTGCTCAAATATAATTTTTTTTTTATTGATGATAGTCAAGGGCATGACCACTTCACCTGGTGGTAAGTGATGGTGATTTCGAAGATGGAGCACGCTTGCCTAGAAAGAACCCATTTAGTTTGGACTTAAAGACCCCGGCATTATACTGGTTCGGAAAAACATACCCCGGAAGTGAGTTCCACTCCTTACTTGTGCTAACAAGAAAAGTTGACGCAAATCATTTGGTACGGCAAGGTGGTATGCCAACCAGGTGTGGGTGGTATGCCAACCAGGTGTGGGTGGTACTTCTCGGTACGTCTGTTTGTCCGATGATGGAACGGGAAAAAGGGTCATGTCAAAGGGAAAAACGGGTCATGAAGATCTTGCGCACATTCACTAAAATTAATCTTTTAAAAAACTGAAAGTCTGGCTACTCAGCGTCTGTGCTCTAGAATTTGTAAATTGGTGATTATCAGTGAACCATATAATTAATATTTATTAATTTTGTATTTTTATGAAATTCTGTCTCAGGCGCTACAGTCCAGTGGCGGCGTTGTTTATCCATCTAGTAGCTAGCATATCTTGATTCATCATCCATTGTTATACAAATCCACCAGTCAGTGACACCAGTCTAATCAAATGTTTATACCGTATTTGAGGACACCTTAACTTTTTAATAAAGTCAGGTAAAAAGAAAAAACTGTAATAAACCTGCAAAAAACATTTATTAAATCTAAAATTATTAATCAACTTATGTCGTTGATTGTAGAATAAGCGTTCATATCTAAAAAGGGCAAATTGCTTTTAATAACAGAAAGAATATAGAATTAATTACAATAAAATACAGAAGAAACAGTTGAATCATGTAAAGACCGTTGCAAACGATCTATAGATAGATAAACTGCTCCAGATCACCACCAGGCGGAATTGCGTTGCCCCGCTGAATTGCAATGCTTATGCGTTGACCCAGATAAGCGCCAACTCTCGGATCACACGTCGCTTCGACCAGACGCCCAGAAAGATTTTTGAAAACGCGATGGACCCCGGTACCCTGTGGAACCAAGGTCTCGTTCATATCTTAAAATGACAATAGGATCAATAGTTCAAATGAGAATAAAGCCCAATCTAAACTTAACGTTTCATTTTATTTCCCGGTTAATTTTTACAACGATATAAATAATCGTTTACGTTGAATCAAACCACGAATACTTGGAATAGGCTAGTCATAAAAACTCAAGAGAGGATGTTTTTTATATCGTCCGCTACACAGTTGGTGATTTCTCACAACTTCTTGACTCAATCCTCAATAATCCCAAGACACCACTCGATTTTGTTATGACACACGTCACAATTGACTATACAGCCACTGGACTTTATGAAAAGATGTTTTTTTAATTCATTCAAACATTTGAGCGTAATGAAAAACATAATAACTGCTGACTCAGCAACGTCAGGTGCTCAAAATTTTATAAAACTTCAACATTGATTGAAAGGATAATGATTGATATGTGGCCAAATACCATAGGAACCTGTTGCTTCTTTAAATTGCTGTTATTATTGAATTACCGCTTTTATTGGTTATTGTTATTTTGTTTACGATTACAAAACTATCCAACGACTTAAAAAATAAATATTGCTGGAGATTTCACGATACGCTATCTTGCCCCAAACTAAGCAGAGCTTGTACTATGGGAACCACATAACTGATAGAATACTTATCTAATTTTTTTTAAAACTTCCTTCTATAGAAAATATATAGGAAAGCATCCAGACCTGGAACAAATATCTGTAGATTATGCAAACATGTGTTCCGCGGCGGAAATCGAACCCGCTAACTCCCGCGCCTCAGCCTGCTATTCGCCCTCTGCGCCATGGAGGTCGTCACGGGGATTTTTTATTGTTTTGTTTCTGGGGTTCGTATGCAATGTATGTAGTATTTTACAAATGTAATATATAGCTATGACATGACGTCATAGCCAGCTGGCACATATCAGTATCCCAAAGTCGACATTTGCAGGACAGCCGATCAGCACAGTAACAATACAACTATACGCGCCGACATACAAGTCGATAATCTGCATGACGGCTTTTTACCTTCACTATTGTAGGCGCGATACCGGCAGCTGTGGTAGGTGACGTTGGTATTGTTGACGTTTTATCGAATTTATAAAATATGATCTCCGTGGCCCTGGAATCTAGAGTTGGTAGGGTAAAATATTTCACCATCAGTCCCTTTCTTCTGCGTAGTAAATATCAGTTTATAGAATATTTATTTCTCATTTTAAAACATTTTCACTCACAATGAGATATACATATAAACTTAGTAACATTTATATATCGTCTGAAATCAACATTACATAAGTAGGTAGGTTCATAAAGAAATTAGTTTAGTTATGGCATTTAAGTAGATGGTAGGTAGTTAGTATTTAGTTAAAAGTAATATAAGTTTAATATGCATGTACCAAAAAAGCTCATATCGACGCTTGAAAGGCAATAATTACTAAGCGACATGTTGGCAACTTTACACTAGAGCATTTTAAAGTTTATTTTTTTTCTTTTTTATTTTCAAATTCTTTAAATGCCAGCTTACGAAGCCTTTAATCTGCATTTAAAATTTGTTAGAATCGGGCAGATATGACTAATAGGCAATTTTTGACGATTAAAAAATGAAAAAAATAAATGTTAAAATGCTCTAGTGTAAAGTAGCCAACATGTCGCTTAGTAATTATTGCCTTTCAAGCGT
This sequence comes from Philereme transversata, assembly GCA_963924445.1. Taxonomy (NCBI): domain Eukaryota; kingdom Metazoa; phylum Arthropoda; class Insecta; order Lepidoptera; family Geometridae; genus Philereme; species Philereme transversata. Next base: position 9,516,354 of record OZ004343.1, read on the forward strand.
CGATATTATTCTACTATTAAAGTTTATAATAAATAAATAAATATGAATATTGCTGGACATTTCACACAGCGCTATCTAGCCCCAAACTAAGCAGAGCTTGTACTCCAGATAACTGATAGAATATACTTTATTTTGTAAATACATACTTATAATATACAGGGTGACAAATGGGAAGTTGCCTAAAGTATATGCATCTCCTTCCTCCTTTATTCTACAGTATAAGGCTGGGCCCACGTAGGTATATTCTAGAACGTTGTCAGTTTCTATTGAGACGCCATAAAGAGCAGTACGTGTACTTTAAAATGAGTGACCTTACGAACGAAGAAAAGGTGTATCTCATTGAGTGCTTTTATTCTAGAGGTAAAAACTATACTGAAGCATATAGAGGTTTTCGTACCAAGTTTGGAAGTAAAAGAGTAGCTAGTAAAAATACTCTTAGAAGGTAAGAATTAAAAAAATATATTTGACTTTATAGTATGACCGTATTCTTTAATGAAGTCTTAATTTTTTTTTTACTTTCTTAGAGTAATTGATAACTTCATCAATTATTATACTCTTGACGATCGTCGTCATGATCATCCTGGTCCTTCATACACAGTTACCACAGAATATAAGGTTGCCGAGGTAGAAGAACATTTCAAGAATAACCCAACGGATTCAATAAGAAAAGCTGCAGTAGCTTTAAAACTGAATCGAGAGACACTAAGATTAATAATGAAAAAGTTCATCAAGTTACATCCTTACAACATCACAACTCATCAATTGCTCACCGTAGATTGTAAAGAAAAAAGAATTGAGTTTAGCAAAGTTATGACAAATAAATTGGAAAACAACGAGATCAATATTAATCACATAATTTTCTCAGACGAGGCTCACTTTTATTTGAACGGGTATGTCAATAAACAAAATTACCGTTTTTGGGGTACTGAAAATCCACATTTAACTGAAGATAAACCCAAGACCAAAAATGATTTGAGAGAAGCTATTAGAAAAGGAATTTCTAATATTTCTTTATCTACAATTGAACAAAGTTTTTATAGCTTTCAAAAACGACTTGATTATTGTGCAAGTTCAGATGGGGATCATTTCGAAAATATTTACCATTAATAGTCATTCCCTAGCCAGATTTTGTCATTTTTTTTTAAAACTTAATTGTGCCTATTGAAAATGTTCAATTAAACTGAAACCTATTTCAAATAAAAATGACTACTTCAGTGATTCAATGTATGTTTTTATTATTTTTTTTCCTGAACCTATCTCAAAATTATAAATGATTACTTTAGGCAACTTCCCATTTGTCACCCTGTATATAGAGAAACAACCAGACCCGGAACAAATATCTGTAGATCATGCAAACATTTGCTACGTGGCGGTGATTGAACCCGCTACCTCCTGCGTCTCAGCCGGCTATTCGCCCACTGCACCACAGAGGTCGTCAAAATAATCATTTTCCTCTGTCTTAAAAACACTAACTGGAAATTTATTTGTAAATCGTCTTGAAAAATGGCTAATTTAAAAAGTTTTTCACACAATGCAAGATTTTTTTATTTTTGATTGAATGTAATGTCTATGCTTCTTCTATATTTTAATACCTTTTGCAAAAGTGTTTACTTGACTAACCTAGCTGTGTGTTGTTAGAAAGAACCAGTATTCTTATTCTATGTCCGAAAAGATCAAACTTTTAGTTAAGTATTTTTAAAAAAACCTACCACTTTTGTTAAAAGCTGTTTACAATAATGATTATTCTATTTTTCTATAAAGACATGTTTTCATTGAGAAATAAATAATGTTTCGGGTACACAGTTTCTGAAACATCACGTAGATGTTTTCAGGACCAATGTTTCGGAAACTGTGCCGTCCACATCATTAGTTGTTTACAAATGTCGCCCGAAGAGATTAAACATTTTTTTAACCGCGAAACTGATTTGTTTCCGTGCTCTCCGCTCGAACCGGGGAGCACAGAAACATGCCGAGAAAAACGTGTTTCTGAAACAAAATGGTGTGTTTCTAGAACAAAACTATTTGTTTCATAAACACATCATTTTGTTTCAGAAACACGTAGATTTTGTTTCTGAAACAGTGTTTATAAACAATTGTTTCTCAGTGAATACATGGCTTTATAAGTATTCATGAGGAAACTAAGCGACAGAGACGAAAGATGTGATCAACCACTTAAATTGTCATACCTACATCATTTAAGTGTTCTGTTTTATTTTACTTTTTGAACACCCGTTCTTGGAACATTTGGATCACCAACTTTCTTTTGCTTAGATATTCTAAAATGAAAGTAGAAAGAAAATTTTCTCCACCTATAAGGGTTTCAGTACCATGAATATTACTTTTGGTTTGTTTGGCTGTTGGAACGTGAGGTATCTTGTCAAATGTCACAGGTTTTAGTCACGCACCTAATAACTTCTATGAAGCTGACATTTAAGTGACAGATACCTACAGTAGCGTCAAAATGGTGGCGCTACTGGTCCAACTAGACGTCGAGTAATTGTCAAAATATGTAAGCTTTACATAAACAAAGTTTGAAACTCTTAGAAAATATTCTTCATTTATTTTGTATTGTTTAATTTGCACGTATATGAATAGCAAAATAAAGGCTGGAGATAAAATAGTTCAAATGAAAGTCACTGATATTAAGCACGACTGCCGCAGAATCGAATCCATCACACGACTAAAAAGATATGTTCTCTTTAACGATTATTTCATGCAGACGGTCGTATAAGTTTCAAAGCTGCAGTAAAATAGTAGGTACATAAATTTACACCCTTTTATAAGTGAGCCCTTTGACGTGAGCACATACGAATGTTTCCAGTGATTTAGTATTATTACTTACTAGTAAATAAAAAGTGGTAGGGGAAGGGAGGTGGAGCGACATGCTATTGTATGATTCGATAAGAGTAGGGTCCGAAAAATAACGTTTGAACGGCAGCGACTTTGTAATTGATTCACTTATGTCCCCGCATGAGGCTTTTATCTGTGCTGACTCGTCCGTTTTAAATCAAGCTCAAATTGCAAAAACGGTGCCGAAAAAAATATTATCCAATTTCTGTACAAAATATTTTCCATCCGTGATGCTCCCAAAGTGATCGAAGTGCAATTAAGTGAACAATGTAAAGTGATAAATCGAAGCTATTAAGTATTAAGCTACATGTGAACACGCCTGTGCAGTGAATATCCGGATAATTACAAACATAAAAATGGATTACTCAACAGGAACTACGTCTTCCATGAACAATATGAGACCAATTTTCGGTGCATACGCCTTTCAAGGTGAGTCTCAGGTTATGGCCGATAGACACGAAAGGATCAGAGAGATGAGAAAAAGACCCGATATGGTTAATTACAATGTTCCCAGGTATCAATAAAACAAGTAATAATGAATCGTCGGAATCAAAGAACCGAAATCAATATCGGCTATTGCCTAAACAATAAAAAATTGGGTATAGTGCATTACCTTTATTTTCCATGGACGGTTCCGTAAAGAATTGCTGTGGCATTCCGATGCCAAATTCAAAATTATTTTCATTTCATCAAGTTGAGAACACCCAGTATCAGTAACAACATAATTTAAACTTTAATGAAATTATCTGCAATAAATATGAGGATTATCTCGAGCTTGTTATCCTTGTTCGAGGCTATCGTAAAAATGTTAAAACTTTTGTCCAACAAAATATCAAAGAACAAACCGTACGATATTGATAGTAAAACGATCTCGTGATCACGGCAATCCACGTGCAACCCTAATAAAATCACAACAACGAAACTACAGTCATATTCCTATTAGGTATCTATTAACGCGGATCTCTAAAAAAAGTTACCTTTCAAAGTGCCGCTTATTAACCTCTCATCGAATCCGACCGTAAAATGTAAACTCGATAAAGCCACCAATTAAAACTAAATATGAGAATATCGACAATCAAAGCGCGAGCCGCTACATCTGACACCGAAAAACAGAAAAACTTTTCTCCAAAAATAAATCGTGTTTTTGTCGAGAACGCAAGGTCGCAAACGCAGCATGATTTTCGCCTTTCGACAAGCAAGATTACTCCAAACCCCTTCCACCGCAAAATTACCTCTGACTTTATTTTAGACCTTATATCAAATGATTAACGAAATGCCACGTTTTTCGATTACTGACACGAAGTTGGTAGAGTGTTATAATACAGGGTAGGTGGTGATAATAACAATGCTTTATGAAAAGGTTTAGCCAGCTAATTTGTTTTTTCTCAGCTACTGTCGATCTCGGTAGCGATGCAGGCTTTTTTGTTGGTGGAGATCAATCAGTCAAAATAACAGTATGATACCGGCTTTGATGGTGTCCGACAGACCTGTTTTAATCTCGTCCCATACGTGATTAGATCGCCGATGATGCAGCAAAGCCGTGTAACCGATCCGAAATTGGACGAATCCAACAGTCGAAATGTAGATTAGGCGATGGAATCTGTAATAACGAACTACAACAGTTAAATTATTGATCTATTGTTGGTTTGTGACTGGGTATGGACTCCTATGGACTGTGATTCGCTTTCAAAGGTAGCCTAAGCATTCTTTAACTAGATTTCTTGAACTAGATCTTCTATTAACATTTACAAACTTGTATGTCAATTTTGAATAGTAACTTTGGGTAATTTATCTGCGTTTTACTTGTTAACAAACAATAGTCACCGAGTGATGTCAAGTTAAAGAGCCACACCACCTTATCTATATCAGTTGATATTGTCGCTAGCGCCTACATTTTTTTTAGTTCCATTTATGTCGACTGTCGTTAAGTTCCAATTTCGTTCACCTGATTAGATAATGTTGGTGGCACTCTACGAGAAGGTCAGAATCTTGAATCTTTTAATGTTAAACAGACGGGCATTGAGATTCAATCGAAACTTTATTGACTATACCTTATTACAGCAGTTAACCTTCAAAGATTTATTCATTTTCTTCTTGGTTTTCAAACTTTTGAATATAATTTGTCATTTTATAAAACAAGCCGGCCGCAGCTTCTACTTATGTCCTGTTAATAAAAAATCATCCTTATCTCAATCTATCTTTATACCAAACTAGCTGACCCGGAAAACTTTGTTCTGCCATATAAATTATCAAAGAAATCAAATGCAGAATGGAATGTCAAAGTGACGCGACACTTCATGTAAATGACTTCACGTCAATGAACGATGGTTAAATTATAAGGAACTTTTAACCCCTATTTCACCCCCTTCAAGATTATTTTTTGTAACAAAAGATAGCCTATGTCCTTTCCCACGATATAATCTATCGTCTTGCCAAATTTCATTACGATCCGTTCAGCCCTTTAGTCGTGAAAAGGTAACAAACAAACTAAAAAACAAACAAACAAACAGAGCTACTTTTGCATTTATAATATTAGTATGGATTTCATCGAAATCCATCGGTTTAGTCGTAAAAACGTAACAAACAGACAAATAGAAAGAGTTACTTTGGAATTTTTAATATTAGTGTAATTTTTGACGTGAATACGTTTTTAAAATTGCTTCCACAGTGGGAGGCAATTCAAAAAACGAATGATAACAATTGTAGGAGATATATTTTGGTGTTGCAGCTACATATCTATCATCTCCATCCAAAATTTAATTGCACTGCTGGATAGCTAAAGGATCAATGAATTCGTTACGCTAAGTGAGGAGTGTGTCACATCGCGCGCGGTGCAGGTGGAAGCGCCGCCATTTTGAAGTCATATTACTGCGTTTTGATATTATCATTTAGTATGACCCGAAGGACTTCTTAATGTACAAACTTACCTGTCACGTACAACACACGGCCGTGTCCATGACACAGCCACACCCCATTTTTACAATCTCTTTTTATCTTTTGCATAACATTTAATTACCAGCAAAATGACCAAAGTTACATCCTTAATCTCGTTGAAAAAAGTGGAAACATCCGATGTCAACGACATACATCGTCCATCATTTTCGCAACTCCTTTTAAAATCGTTGTAACAAACCACTGTTCACTCATAACACGAGAGGCAACGGTCAGTTTCTTATGCTATCGTTTTTATCACATCATCATCATCATCATATCAGACGTCCACTGCTGAATATAGGCCTCCCCCATAGATTTCCAGAGCGACCGATCATGTGCGGCCCAACGGCTCCCAACAACCTTTATCAAGTTGTCTTCTCTGTGTGAGGGGGCATCCTACACTGCGCTTTCCAGTGCGTGGTCTCCACTCAAGAACCTTTCTGCCCCACCAGGAATCAGCTCTTCAAACTTAATGTCCTGCCCACTGCCACTTCAGCTAGCTAATCTTTTGTGTTACGCAGGAGACTTTGATTTGTCTACCAATCTCCTTATTTCTGATTCGATATCATAAGAAACACCAAGCATAGCCTTCTCCATAGCACGCTGAGTGACCTTGATTCTTCTTATGATACCCATAGTAAGAGACTACGTTTCTTTGCTACATGATATAGGTCATCTCTTGAGTTCACTGTTTATTTTTACCGACACTAAAATTTTTACTATATAGGATGTTTGGTAATATACACACAAAAATGAAAGTGGTTATTTTAATAATAATATATACATAATAAATACATTGGTGAAATGTTTACCATAGAAATGTGAAATTTATTTTGGCATGTACAACAAACCCTTTATTAAACTTATGTTGTGCTATTGCATAATGCTTACCATCTAACCACAGGTGACGTCTCGAGATATCTCTTGTCCCGTTCTAACCCAAAACTCGCATCTATTCCCGAAAGAGAGATCAAATCGGCCTTTATTTTTGGATGTCGATTGCAAGAGTAGTCAGTAAGTTTTATATCGAATTAATCACCTAAACTTAGTCAATTTTCTTTAATATTTGATAATATAACTAGTAGTTTTTTCGAAAAGTCTTTTTTTTATGTTTTGAGAAACCGTCACTTGAATATCGTCAGTATATTACCAAACATCCTGTATAACAAAATTTATAATTATTTGTCGAAGTTACTATTTTGGTTTGCAAAATAGTTTAAATGTTGCTCAAATTGCACTGCGGCTATTATTACAGTCGACAGAATGAATAAATAAATCAAATTTAAGATTAAGTTTAATTCGGACATTTTCGTAAAAGTTACCACTAACACAACCGAACTAAAACGGCAAAAATAAAATAACAATTTAAAAATTAAAATCACTTTTTCCCAAAAATCTAAAAACATGGATTCTCTTTTACTTGTAGGATAACGAAGACCATCTCTCCGAGTATTCTGTCTTCGAATACTTTTTGCGACATCTGATAAAATTCACAATGATGTGTGGAGGAAAATGAAGAATGAATTATGACTTAAGGCAATAACGACTTTCGGGTGCAAATGTGAATTCTATTGCCAACAAAGCCTACCTTGATCAGCAATTATTTCTTTGAAAAGGCTTTGTGAGTACTGTCACCTACTGGAAATCCTTTTTAGAATACCTATTTATTTCATTAGATGAGTGAACGGCACAAGCCTATGGCTCACTTGATGTTAAGTGGTCACCATTTCCTGTAACGAGAAGAATTACTTCACAGGCCTACCTTACCTACATAACTTTCGTCAAACTAAGATTTGACTTACTTTGGCTTTGCATTGCGCCCGTGACCCTCAATAAAACTTTTCATATTAGATTATTATTTTATTGAAGAGATACTTTGTTAAAACCGGCTTTTGTTTAGATAATTCGGTTAATCAGATGTTTTAGAAGCAAACCCCGAATTAATTAGCTATTTCCGGGAAAGGCTTTACCTTTTATGATATCGATAAAGTCTTCAAAGTCGACGAAAAAGCTAAAATAGCTTCTTATATTCTTATATACCCTTTACGAGTACAAAAGGTTCAAATCAACCTCCCACAATCCCCTTATTGCGCAGTAGCTGAGTTGAATTTATTTTTTACAAAAACAGTAACATCATGATTCTTCCATTAAACTAAGGCACTCATTAAAAGGAGTAATGGTAATAATATAACAAGATTATAGACAGCAATTGTATTCGGAATCAAATCGGGTACCTCATAAGTCCATTAAAGTAATGTAATCAAAATATGCAAAGGCCCTTTGATTAAAGACTTTTATGATAAGTCTAGAATCATTGATCGAGCGAAGCGAGATCTCCAAATCAACTTCGGCAAATCGGCGTTGTATGTATGTATGTATGTATTGGCATAATGCTGAGCTGAAACCCATTTGCTGCAGTAGCACATACATACCTACTTACTTCTTTTTAGTTTTTCCCTGATTACATTGTATATTTATTATTTCATTCTATTGTTCCTATATATAATATGTGTTGTATGTAATTTTCTGTTTTCTCTTACTTGTGCTTTCTCTTTGATTTTATACCTTTTGAATGAATTGTGTGAATTTGTGTGTGCTATGGTAGCAAATAAATGTATGTCTATGTATGTATGTGTGTCCGAGGATAACTTTCGAAGCGTTGATCCGATTATCGTGAAATTTGAGACATAGGTAGGTGTGATGGCATAATTCTGGTGTGACTAAATGCACTTAAAATGTGGGGGGTGGTTGAGATATTGGGGTTCAAGAGGGGTAAAAAAATTTAAATGGGATGTCAAATGTAAGGTCATCATTAGTACATTTCGACCCTGTTTTTATTAGGGTTCCGTACCCAAAGGGTAAAACGGAATCCTATTACTAAGGCTCCGCTGTCTGTCCGTCTGTCATGTTCGTGATGAATCGTGATAGTTAGTCAGTTGAAATATTCACAAATGATGTATTTCTGTTGCAGCTATAACAACAAGTACTAAAAATAGAATAAAATATATATTTAAGGGGGGCTCCCATACAACAAACGTGATTTTTTGCCATTTTTATAGATAATGGTACGGAATCCTTCGTGCGCGAGCCCGACTCGCACTTGACCTGTTTTTTTAGTTTATTCTTTGCAGTTTTCGAGTTATTAGCCATGATAAAAACTGAACTTTTCAGTTCAGTTTTTGACGAAATTCACAGGGTACAACAGTGACTCCACAGTGCTGAAATTTGGTATGCATGTAGCTTTAGTGACACAAATATAGGTAAAAGTCTTAAATCTAGATAACTGCAATCTGTACCCCCAAAAAAAGTAACCAATTAACATGAACTCCCGATACCTGTAATTTGGATGAAACTGTTGATCAAGTTAGTTGGTTATTCATTTCGTGGCACTATTGATAGTTAAAGATTACGTGAGATCTCAGTTCTGGGCACACCATTAGTTATTCTTATGTTTTTTTATACCAAAGGTGGCGAACAAATGTACCGCCCTAATGGTAAGCGGTTATCGTAACCTACGGATACCTAACATCAAACAACACACGCGCATTGCCCACCTTTTCTTGTTTAAAAAGCCCATTTTGAAGAAACACTTGCTGACTACCTAACTGTAGTCACTGGGGGAAACCTTGGCAAAGCATTCCACAAGCAAATTTTTAAATTTTTTTGCGTATAGAGTATAAGGGCGACTTTTAATAATTAGACCCTTTTTTCTGATAACACTTAAGTTTAAGTAACGAATACCTAATACTTTATTAAGTATAAGTATACGTTTATTATAAGTAAATTCCCTATAAAACCTTACAAAGTTTGTCTACGGTGCAACTTTTATATTTCACGATAGTTTTACTCAAATTTTTCATAACAAAATGTAGTGGCTCAGATGTGCCACGCTCCGCGATCGTATTAGTAAAATTTAAAAGTAGCGTCACAGATGCGTTACCGTCGCACAACTGCACGTTTAGACGTTAAGGGCGTCTTTAATGTAGAGTAGGCTTTCTTTCTGAATAAAACCTACAGGCATTATTCAATTTAAAAGTTATTTATTAGATAAGATAAGCTTAACTAGTACAATTCCAGTGTGAATTTAATCCTAGAATGAACAATCAAATCAAATCAATTAATGGCGTAACTAGCTGATCCGCCCGCGGCTTCGCATGGGTGGTTTTTCAATAAAACATTACCCTCATTTTGCGCAGTTGGTTAAAAAGTAGCCTATGTCTTTTCTCAGGATATAATCTATCTTCTTACAAAATTTCATTACGATCCGTTCAGCCGTTTAGTCGTGTAAAGGTAACAAACAAACAGAGTTATGTGTGTATTATTCACATAAACCTTCCTCTAGAATCACTCTATCTATTGCTGAAAATTGCATTGAAATCCGTTGAGTAGTTTATAAGAAGCGAACAGACAGCGGAATTGACTTCATTTTTACTATGTAGGTAAAGATATGGTACCTACCACCACAAGGTGTTTAGTATTGATATGTATTATTATAATCATATGATTTATAACGTTAATTAAGCTAAAACGCTTCTCAAAACTTATTAATAGTAAAATTTAACCTAAAGTAGGTATTTATTACGCGTTACGATACATATTGGGGTTTTTAATTTTACTGTACGAACATTTAAAAACATGTAAGCTTTGGTGACCATCAGACTATATTTATATAGGTTTCAAAGGCCAGGACCCAGACAGTATAAGTTAATATTGTCGCGAAATAGTACTTGTGGGTATGCAAATAACTATTTGTGAGTGAACGACAAAAAAAGCCAGCAGACATCACTGAGTTAGCCTTAAGTTCTAAAAAAAATTAAAGATACTATCATACCGGTATTATTAATCTAAAAAATAGGACATTCGACTGTTTGTTACTTTACCACAATCGTATCGGCCGAAGAGTAAACGACTGTACTGTATATTGGTTTCATCAGTTATCAGACACGGAAACGATATTTCGAAAATTGCCGGTTTTTCGAACACCCTATTATTTTCAAACTAAAACCAAAACTAGTAGTAGAAAGATATACTTGTACAGTACACGCACTGGAATGTAAACCCCCACTAGATACGACCTTATAAAAGTTCCTGGGGAACTTTGAGTGCAGGCCGCACTAGAACGATCGCTGTGGATATCTTTGGAGATGCCTATGTTCAGCAGCGATTTGATGATTTATGATGATGATGGTGTTAGCCTATGGCTGATAAGAAACAAAGAAAATATTTGTATTATGCCAACCACTAATAACAACAATTAACCACACAAAAATACAGTACAACAAAAGATTACACAAATATAAGTTATTAGTAGCCGCCACAAAAAGGTTCCAACTTAGCATTTTGCTGTCACATCAAGGTAACACAGCGCTGGTCTTCCGTTGGAACCTTTGTGAGTACCTACACGGAAGTCTGCTAACATATATAAATATAAAAACATATGAAAATAAACAAGTAGATGATATTAAGACTCAACTAGCATAATAAATTAAAATATATAAGTAACATAATTAAAATCAACTCGTGCGCTCAGTGCCAAAACTTACAAGTTTTACTATAAAACCTACAAATATTGTGAATAAGGAGTTATAGGATAGTTAGAATAATGAATCAATCAACTGCATCAAGTTAACGAGTGCCGGCACCATAGTTATCAGTGCGACTGCGCCACGCGCCTTATAAATAGAACAATAAAAGAATAAACAGTGCAAACGAGAGAACAAATAAATACATACATAAGTACCTAACTGGTAGCAAATCTTGCGCTTTTCCGAAAGGAAGTGCAAGAGTAATAAACTCATTCATTTCTTTATCATATCATTGATATGATAAATGAAATGATAAACTTAAATTGAGATCACGTAAATATACAATTGGCTATCTTGTTGCAAACCGTCGAATGAAATGGACTGTGTGAATTTTACCTATTACCTTTCTAAAACATCTTTGTCAAACTTTGGGTGAATTAACAGTATTTTTGACGACCTCCGTGGTACAGTGGGCGAATAGCCGACTGAGACGCAGGGGGTAGCGGGTTCGATTCCCACCGCGGAACAAATGTTTGTATGATCTGATAGATATTTGTTCCGGGTCTGGATGTTTTTCTATATATTATAAGTATGTATTTAAAAAGTATATAAGTATTCTATCAGTTCTGGTTCCCATAGTACAAGCTCTGCTTAGTTTGGGGCTAGAGTGCGCTATGTGAAATGTCCAGCTATATTTATTTATTTATTTTGATTCATCATTTGATATCAAGAAACAAACTAATTATATCTTCACTCTACATTACTCGTACGTTTCTTCATCAAAATGATGTGGTATGATTAATTACATGCTGTTCCGATGAATGATTTCTTTAAAGAGCTCTCGGCTACTTCTTTTCACTGTGTGAGTAGAATCATAATTAAACTTTTTTTCTTAGCGGACAATAATATTAACATTATAACATAGGTCTCCTCCAGAACGACCGATCTTGTGTAGAATGCACCCAACGGCTCTCAGCATCCTTTATCAAGTCGTCTGTCCATCTAGTGGGGGTTCTACTATGTTTGTGGTCTTTATTTGAGAACTTTTCTGCCCTAACGGCCGTCAGTTCTTCGAGTTATGTACCCCGCCTACTGCCACTTTGTCTTGCTAATCATCATGTTTTAATTGTTTTATTATAACAATCTAGATAAGAGGTAAACCTAAGTAATATATGTGACCAATAGCACTTTCGTTACTGATAACCTATTTAAGTCTTCTTTATGGGTAGGACTTTTTCACTTTAAAAAAAACGTATCATTTGATATTTTCCAACACTAATTATTAATTTTTATGTCCCTCAATTCTCTTCTCTGGATCTTTCAGTAGTTTTTTTATGGAATTGTTAATTGCGAATAGCAACTTTGGTATTTCGTAACTAGGTCTCACAAACGGTTTCTGAGCCTTCTTGAGTTTCTGAAACTTTTGTTATGCAAACAAAACTATCCTTTGACGAATTTTCATAGAATACTAACTCGAAAGTTACAAATTTAACATCCTCGCTATTTTAATAGAATCTCAGTCCTGAAGGTCATAAACTTTGAAGAATACCCAGATATCTGAAGTATTTCTCAAAATCTCCTTTGGCAAGACAATCGTATCTGACTGATATTAAATTCTTGATGTTTTGAACGTAAAACCAATACCCTATGTCTATGAAATCACGTAAAAGTATGTCTGGAATCTGTCATCTTGGCGGTCCATGCTCTGTTTTCTATAGCGCGAATACAGGCACAGCCTAAGAGGAAATATAAATAACTAGTGGTTCGCCCAGAACTGAGATCTTGCGAGTCTACCATAAAAACAATAAAAATATTATTCGTAATCTTTGATTATCAAAATAGTGCCACGATAAACCAACGATAACCAAATAACTTGATCTACGGTTTCATTCAAATTACAGGTAACGGTAGTTCATGTTAGTTGGTTCCTGTCTTTTGGGGTACAAATTGCAGTTGTTCTGGGTTTCAGACTTTTGCCTATATTTGTGATACTTAAGCTACACGCATACCAAATTACAGCACTATGGGGTCACTGGTGTACCCTGTGAATTTTGACAAAGTTTCGCTTTTATTATGGTTAATAACTCAAAAACTACAAAAACTTTACTAAAAATAAAAACGGGGTGGTCAAAATGTACTAATTAGGACCTTTCATTTGACGTCTCATTTGACCTAATAGTCTCATTTTCATTTTTTTTACCCCTCTTGAACCCCAATATCTCAACAACCCGCAACATTTTTAGCTCATTTAATCACACCAAAATTGTGCCAGCCTATGTACAAAATTTCACGATGATCGGATCAACGGTTCGAAAGTTATCCTCGGATAAACAAACATACATACATACATATAACGCCGATTTGAAAGTTGATTTACAAATCTCGCTTCGCTCGATCAAATAACAAGCTAAACATTTTTAGGTTAATTCGCATGGTTTACACAGGGCACAGGTGGTACACAGGGCAGGTAAAACCCATCCTATGGCTATTGTTGGCCAACCCCCAACTGAGAACCTAGCTCATCTAGCCATCGCCGTCTGGGTCTTCCACTAAGCCGCCGTGTGTTTGGGACCTACTCAGAACTCGTATTAATCTAGATTTCTTCGGATATAAATAAAATAAGGCAATAAAAAGCTTACGCCTTAATCTGTCTCTGTGCCAGACTGACAAGCTATCCGACATTGGAATTTGTCATAGCGTAAATGTACTGTCAGAGTAATACGCATTTGATTTTTTGTGAATTTTATCTCAAATTCTAACTCAATTCAGTAGTGTTAACTGCATATCAATAGATATTTTTGCAATTAGTATCTCAATTTTCAACAATTTAAACGAAACTGAAATGATGAGGAAAAAAAACAAGTTTTAATAAGTTATTTTAAAAAGTTATAAATCAGAGACAGAGTTTATTTTTTTTAACTTTTTATCTAGAAAGAGAAAAAAACATGTATTTGTACAACCGCAAAAAAACAGTATAAGAAAAAATCTTTTGACTGGCTGCAACATTTTCACGAAACACTGTCAAGAACCATTTCGTTATACTAAAACCATTTTTTTTCAATCGATCTATCTGTTTTGGCGCTCGATATCACTCACAGAAAAATATACATAGACAGACGGACAAAGGCTTCAAAATTGTAACACCTCTTTTTTGCTTTAGAGTTGCAAATAAAATCATAAAACTTTTCTGATCCTGAACAAGTGTGGTAACATACACAGTAGCAAATTAACGTGGGACTAAAATTAGAAATATTCCTATGTAATCACTCATCCTCATTTACCCAGTTTAGTACAAGATATAAAATTTTAATGGACAATCCTAACAATTGCCTTGGCAGTACTTCATAGGTGAAAAAGTATAAAATTCCTTGCACCCTCGGACTGATTGAGTTATAAGCTATAATGGCAATACCATTCTGTTTTTATAATGTCTTTCACTTGAATGCCATACCACATATTTAATATACATTAGGGTTTCTTGTATCTCAAGAATGCGTGTCTTGTTTATTTCGATTTGTCGCTTTTGATACATGAATCCTTTTTGTTATTATCAGAACATTATTATGGTTGGTTGAACGTGATTGCATTGTGTAGAAAGGTGTTTAAATTGGTACTCATATAAAAACCGCGATGCTTAAGAATCCACCATATGATGTTCTTATTGCAACTCTTGTAAAATGTATATAATACTTTTAATTAGTATAAATCTTTAATCAAACGCCATGATGATGATCACCAATCAATCATGACATGCAAACAGCATGAAAACAAGATTTGAAGGATTGACCATTTTTTCATCCAACTCGTTTCCGTCGAAGTTCCACCTCCTCAAATTAAAAACATATAAATGAACACCTCATTTTCAAAAAGTAGGTATAAAATTTCAGCAATTTGCAAATAACAAAAACATCAAAAGGAAATTGGTAGTTACACGACGAACACACTAACATTTTACACAATATTCAAATCTGACTTTAATGATCACGCTCATACAACAAACTCCTAATATCTTTATACAAAAAACCATATCAGAGAGACATGCCGTCGCCAACGAAGCGTTTGAACTGACGAATCTTATCTTGTTCGAATAAAGTATATTATTGCATATATTTGTCGGGAGTCCAGTGGCTGGCAAGTATGAGGGACAAAGCCGGGTAGCCTTCTTATAATCGAGAGTGCCTCCGGTTTGATAGTTAATTAAAGAACTGAATAACGTGCGGTAATGCAAGTCAGCTGCAATCTTCGACATGGATGTGGAAGTCTTTGGAGTTGTTCAAACCACTTTAATATCCACAAAATAAAAATTGATGAAGGATAGAATAAGGTGGAAAAGTTTATTTTTAATCGTCGTTTGTAGCGTAGCTTTTAAGAAAATATATTTCATTTACATAAATAAGGACGATTTGCGGCAAGATGTCTAAACGTATTGTTACGCCGAGACTGTTAAACAATGAGTAATAATCGAACCTTCTCGAACGCTTTTGTCTTGCTGTGTTATTGTTGCTATTGTTTGTGGTTTCGCAGAATGGGGAGTGGCCATTGTGTCGAGAGACCGACCCTTTCCTGGAAGGATCGACATCGTTCTCGAACAATCGAAATGTGTGCGATATAAATAGGCCGGAGAGATGGCCGGACAGTCAGTCTCGAGTGAGTCAGTCTAAGTGAGTGAGTGAGTCTCAGCGAGGCCCTGGAGGACTGACGTGGAAAGGGTCTCGCGTGAACAGTAGTTGCTCCCGAGTCAGTCTGGATTTAGCTATACGTGTGAACATTTCGGTGACTTTAAGTGGTGTGAATTATTGTGTTGTGATACGTGAGACCAAGTTCGTGTATTCATCGTTCTAGTGTTGAATAAAAGTGTTATTTTGGTTAGATTGATTCCCATTATTTTATCCCGAACCCTCAGCTCGTAACAATTTGGTGTCAGAAGTGGGATAAAATAATGCCGGTTCTACCAATGAATAACGTGGACGGTGTCAGGACGAGAGGTCAACGACAACAGGAAATGGATGAAAGGCGGTTTGGAGATTCTCCGGTTCAAGAAGCTCGGCAGAGTCGTCAGCCGATGGAGATGGAATCAGCCGCCGCCGAATCATTTGGAGCACCATCATCATCATCCGTGGGCCAAGCTACTGTGGGAGGCGATCTTGCTGCTATTTTGGCAATGCTTCGTCAGGATAAGGAAGAACAGCGTCGTCAGCAAGAAGAGCAGGCTCGGTTGCAGGAGGAACAATGCCGTCAGCATTAAGAAGAGAAGCGTCGTCACCAGGAAGAGCAGGCTCGGTTGCAGGAGGAACGACGCCGTCAGCATTAAGAAGAGAAGCGTCGTCAGCAGGAAGAGCAGGCTCAGTTTCAGAAGGAACAGCGACGTGAACAGGTGGAGCAGACTCGGTTGCAAGAGGAACAGCGACGTCAGGATAAAGAAGAGCAGCGTCGTCAACAGGAAGATCAGCGACGTTGGCCATAAGAGCGTGCTCGACTGATGAGGGAATCGTTCGGTTCATCTGGAAAGGAATTCCAGGAAGTGAAAGAACAGATAGAAATCATGAGAGCCGTGTTTTGGAGGCTGGAATTGGGATCGCTGATGAGAAAGGGACTCTGGGTGTCCTAAAGTACTGGAGACGGCAATGTGGCTCCTCTAGTTGCTACATCTTCAGCGCGAGGTGCGCCTAAAACTGTTCGTGTTGATCGGCTGCCGCGATATGGGGCTAAGAATGCTCGGGACGAGCATGTTTTAGGAGGAGGCAGTGTTACGCCGAGACTGTTAAACAATGAGTAATAATCGAACCTTCTCGAACGCTTTTGTCTTGCTGTGTTATTGTTGCTATTGTTTGTGGTTTCGCAGAATGGGGAGTGGCCATTGTGTCGAGGGACCGACCCTTTCCTGGAAGGATCGACATCGTTCTCGAACAATCGAAATGTGTGCGATATAAATAGGCCGGAGAGATGGCCGGACAGTCAGTCTCGAGTGAGTCAGTCTAAGTGAGTGAGTGAGTCTCAGCGAGGCCCTGGAGGACTGACGTGGTCTCGCGTGAACAGTAGTTGCTCCCGAGTCAGTCTGGATTTAGCTATACGTGTGAACATTGCGGTGACTTTAAGTGGTGTGAATTATTGTGTTGTGATACGTGAGACCAAGTTCGTGTATTCATCGTTCTAGTGTTGAATAAAAGTGTTATTTTGGTTAGATTGATTCCCATTATTTTATCCCGAACCCTCAGCTCGTAACAGTATTTACAAGCTTTTATTTAACTTGCAATGTATGTATGTTTGTCCGGGTGGAATTTTGCAACTGAATTTTAAATCCGATTGAGTTGAAATTTGATATACACGCTTATTTTGGATGACAATGCATGCTTAGCTATGTGACGTCATTCTAATTCCAATATGGCGGATCATCCAAGATGGCGGACTAGTTATTTTTTTCTGCACTATCACAGTATGAGTATCAAATGAAAGGGCTTGCTAAGGAGAACACGAACACTAATACAACATCACATTAAATCCTAAATATGGGGGACCATCCAAGATGTATACTATAAATCCAATATGCCGGGACCTTCAAGATGGCGGAGGATGTTTTCAGGTTTTCTGAAGTCATTAACAGCTGAATTTTTACAAAAGTATGCCTTGGTCGACTTCATACTTTGACTTGTGTTATTTGGTGAGATAGGCGTTAACAGCATTGGTTTGCAATCTACCTAGGAAAAGGATACTCTAAAATCAAAAAGCAGTCTGATACTAGATGATACCAAGGCCACCTTCCAGTTACATCATCAGACCCTGCTGATGATGTAACTGGAAGGTGGCCTTGGGAACTGTAATAAAACAACGCAACTAGTGTTTTGAATCTGCTTGCGGTTCTGATTATGAATTTTATAAAAGCTTGTTTTGAAAAAGTAGTTTTTCAACAAACATACTTTTAGGAGCTAAATATGAGTTAATAGTTCATTAATAATAACAAAAAAGTTACATGTCATTTACATTATGTCATTGACTGACTCCGTGGCGCAGTGGGCGTATAGCCGGCTGAGACACATGAGGTAGCGGGTTCGATTCCCGCTGCGGAACAAATGTTTGCATGATCTACGGATATTTGTTCCGCGTCTGGGTGTTTTTCTATATATTATAAGTATGTATTTACAAAAAAAAGTATATAAGTATTATATCAGTTATCTGGTTCCCATAGTACAAGCTCTGCTTAGTTTGGGGCTAGATAGCGCTGTGTGAAATGTCCAGCCATATTTATTTATATTTTTTTATTTATTTATTATTAAATATGGAATACAGAATTAAATAAAAATATTAATTGCAGTATAAGATTACTGACTCAAAAAAGTCATCAATTCTATAATACGACTGTATAATACGAGTAAGCCATTTTTTTTAATTTGAGTTGTCAAATCATACAAATTCGTCAAATTTAAATATGTTTAGTCGTTAAATACGTATAGGAGTTGTTGTGCAAGCCGGACTAGGTGTTCAGTTGGGTTCTCACAGGTTGGTTACGATATAAGAATAATCAGCTCTCAGTACGTTCAACATTTTTAGCAAATAATGATTTAGTACTGAAGAAGTTAAGTACTTGACTTGCTTGCTCCCTCAGGCTTGGGGGGGTCCTCTAACTCTTAGTTTATATCAACCCTTTGCACTACATCTATGGCGGTGCAGTTCCTGAGAAGATGAATCTACATTTCAGAAACAACACAAAGTATGCTCTACCAACATTTATTAATTTAATTAAAAATATATATAGTTGGAAATACAATATTCTTATTTTTATGCATCTCGTATCTAGAACAAATGATAAGGTTTTGATCTTTAAAAATATATGAACGGAAAATTTTACCCTATAAACGTGCCCTACAATTCACTGCCATCCATCAACTTGAGGCATACCGGTATAAAGCTCATGTGCCTGTAATTTCACCGACAACCATACCCTTCAAACCGAAACACAGCAATGCTGCTTTGCGGCAAAAACAGGTATACGACTACTCTCTTAATATTATATTTTTTCCAAAGAAACCCTTCAAATGTTCCACAAGTAGGTAATATTTAAAGCAATAAAATCGTTATCGGCGAGGTTTATCGCGGCGCAACGGAGCGCATTTTGCACGCTCCTAATGAATGCTATATGAAACAGGCAATTTATGACATGAGCCCTTATCACTAGTGCCCGAAGGTCAGCTTAGACCAAAGACCAGTTTTCGTAATTTACTTCAACTTCGGCTCCAACAAATCTGTCAGAATTATTTTCTTTGAACTGAGTCAACACGCTTTCATTAGCTGTCTAACAAACTCTGATAAGGCTCTAAATAGCCGAAAGAACTGATCAGGGGCAATACTAACAGACTAGACTAAAGTTCAATGCGAAAATTAATTTATTTTCTTTCAAGCTAACTTACGGCTAATACTTCTCACAATCAAACCAAAAGTTTTACCGATATGTCCGAAAAAAGCTTCAGTGTTCGAAAATAAAGCCGAAACTTAGTCTAAACTAAACTACTTAAGAACAGGCGATATATGAATCCGTTATCACTGATAAATATTATACGAGAATAAACTTAAACAATAGCTATTATGCGACCATTAATTACCTACACACGCATTAAATATTATAATAACTTATAACAAATAAAATTATACGATTATATACGCAACTCGACTACTTATTATCTAACGATCGTTGCAAACGATCTACAGATAGCTCAATTCTCTAGATCACTGCTACGGAAGTGTCCTCGAGTCACTGTGCCAATTCAGAACGGGGAAATCCCTGTTGCAAATTTTAAGATGAGTTTATACGTTTTTGTGTTCCAAATTGCCAAACATTTCACGCGCCAATAAAGTTATGCTCCAAAAACTTGGAAGTTTTAGAGTATTTGGAACTTAGTTTTTATTTGCCTGTTCTTGACATATAATACTGTTGATTTTTATGAGTTTTCATAACTAAGTTAACTGACTCATATATTTTTTACAAATATGTTTTGTTTTTATGTTTTAAGTGTTTTGGTAATTCAGTCAAATCTCAAGTTCGATTTAAAAATTTACAAACCTATTTTCGTCCCAGAGAAAGATTGTGTCAAGATTAGACTGTCGAAGGTTTTTTAGGAAAAAATAAAGCTGCCTATTAAAATGTATCCTGCTTAGCGACTGTTTTGCAAAGATAAGCTCTTTCAGCTAACAGAGTTGTTCGTAGCTTAGTCAACTTGCCCTTACAATTTGTATTTTGGTTGAGCACCTTTAGTGAAAGTTAATTTATATTTTGGCAAGGAATTATGATCTCAATATTGACTGCAATTATGATCGTATTTTATTACTTTTTTCTGTCATGTTAATGTATTGCTTGAAAAATATTAGGTATGTAAATTGAGAATTGGGTGTCGATGAAATTACAAGCAAATGAGACTTCACCTGTAGTTATGTCTCAGAGTTACAGGCGCAATACAATGCCATGTAGGCTAAGTAGTCCTAATCCTAACTAATTCTTCTTCTTCTTCCTGCCATTTTCCTACATTACGCGGGGTCGGTACAACATGTATTCCTCCTCCACATCTCTCTATCAGCCGTCATCTCCGTTGCCACTTCCTTCCAACCAATATCATTCTTCACACAGTCCATCATCTCTTCTTCGACCTTCCTCTACTTCTATATCGATCCACATTCATATCTAACACTCTTTTAGTCACATGATTTCTTAGCCTCTTACTTCTCAATATTTCTATCACTGGCGCTTCTTTTAAAGTTCCTCTAATAATTAGTCTTAGTCATAACATGTGAGATAATTCAAATTGTTATATGTAACCATTAGATGGGTCATAGAATTGGATCGTCATTTCATTTTATCAAAAAAATCTTAAATTTAATAAATATATGTTACGTAATGCTAGTTTCTAAAACCGTATTTGTTCAACAAATTCCAATCCCTTTAAATAAATACCAAGTTTCACTTCACTACGTGACTTTATTTAGTAACGTTTTTCATATTCTCATTACCAATTCGAATAAGATGTTTAAAAGGAGTGTTGTCGGCGCCTTCTATCTTATGTGTGACCATGAATAAATCAATGAAAACAAATAGTATTCGGCTACTAGTGTTCCCAAAAGCTTTTTCAATGATGTATGTATGATCCTCTTTTGTTTTAGGTCCAGTTTTGTTTCTAACCTCAAGTATGGTAATTTATTCGTTTTAAATGAATAGGTGGAGCATATTTTTGTGGCGAGATCCAATACGTCGTACATATAGATAGGTTCGAGGCGTAATTTGGTAGACACCGAAACTAATTTATTTAACAAAGGCCGGACCGACCGATAGAGAAGTTTTTATGCGTATACAAACATATTATTAACTCGGGGACATAGATACCTGTCTACGTACGTAATACTGTTGAGTACATAATTTTTATTTCTATTAATAACATCGATCAATATTCATAATAATATCTGAAGTCTAAATACAACTTATGTTATTTATTAATAGATAAAGTAGGCATAAGAAATATATAAAAATATTATAAATTTAATTTGACTTCTTCTCGCCCAAAATACCTCAGTGTCTGAAGGCAAAAGTCTTTGATCAATGTGTTACCAGTACATATGGTACAGAAACGTGGTCTCTCACTATTGTACTCATAAGAAGGCTCAAGATCGCTTAGCGTGCTATAGAGAGGGCAATGCTTGGTGTTTCTCTACGAGATCAAATCAGGAATGAGGAGATTCGTAGATAATCAAAGGTTACATACAGGAGGATTAGCAAACTAATTTGGCAGTTGGCTGCGTACATAGCTCAAAAAACTGACTGCCGTTGGGGCAAAAAAGTTCTAGAGTGGAGACCGCGCACTGAATGGAAAGACAACGTGATAAAGGTTGCTGGGAGCCGTTGGGTGCAGCCGCACTAGTTCAGTCGTTCTATGGCTGATATGATGATGGTGATTATAAATTTGAAAGTAATATCTGTTTGTTTCTTACGTTTTCACGACTAGCGGTTGGACCAATTTCGATTAAATTTGGTACATTCATTCATTCATTTTACCGACAACATAAGCGTGCCAAGCGGCGGGCGGAAGCTAGTATTTATATTTTATCATAAGTTACTATATAAAAGTAGCCGTATTGCGAAAGGTTTTTAATGTACGACGTTTTTAATTAAAATTACTACCAAGAAACTCTACAAAGACGGACCGGAAATTAAAAAATCCTGGGAATAGATGATGAAAACCGCAACCAACTTTTTAGGTTATTTTTGGAACCAATTAGAAATAAGTAGGTGCCATCACAAAGACATAATAAAAATATAATATAACTAGAAAACTTTCGTGATTTACATCAATTATTATTATAAATACGGGGTATATAACCGAAACATTGTCGGTCGGAACACCGATAAAACGGTACGTGAATTCCGTATTTATAATAATGATTATAATGTACCCTCAATTTATCATGGTTTACTTTATTAATGTGATATGATTCTACTTACAAAAAACTTTATAATTCTGAATCACCATTATTTCTTGCTGCGTGTAGGCCCTTTTCTTAAAACAAGATGAGTCTATAAAAAATTAAGGTTTCACTGCTGAACATAGGCCTCCCCCATAGATTTCCAGAGCGACAGATCTTGTGCGGCCTGCACCCAACAGCTCCCAGCAGCCTTTATCAGGTCGCCTTTCCATCCATTGGGAGGCTATAACACGCAACGCTTTCCATTGCGTGGTCTCTTCTCGAGAACCTTTCTGCCCAGGTCGTCAGTTCTTCGAGCTTTGTGCCCTACCCACTGCCATTTCAGCTTGCTAATCCATTGTGATACATCGGTTACTTTGGTTCGTCTACGAATCTCCTCTTTTCTGATTCGATTTCGTAGAGAAACACCAAGCATAGCCCTCTCCATAGTACGCTGAGCGACCTTGAGCCTTCTTATGAGGTCCATAGTGAAAGACCACGTTTCTGTACCATATGTCATATTATTATATCAGAATTTGTATTATTAATATTACATTGATTACCTTTAAATGTTATTAATTTAAACGTTGATTATAGAATTATTTTATTTTATTTAAATCATTTAATATAAATATTGAATGTTTGGAACTGATATGGATTTAAAATTAATTCCTATATTATTTAAGAACTAAGTACGACATTGTATCCGAATATTTTCATTTTTTACGTCGCCACCCTGTATAGATCGTTTGATGTCATTATATAGTTTTTCTGTTTGTTTTATATGTTAGTTGAATGCCCGCGACTTCGTTCGTAATTTTCTAATTACAGTAAAATTCTAATAACCAACCAGGTGACACTAAGTAAAAAAAGTCATCAAAATCGGTCAAGCCGTTTAGGAGGAGAAGAATTACGAACAGATGCACACCGGAATTTTATATTTAAAGATGTAAATAGCTTTCCTGTAAATTAAAGTTTTTTTGAATTCCTTTCAAATATTCGTTTATCAACTCGGAAGCTCCGGTTACTTACATTCGTTAATGAGCATTTTCCATTTTTCTGTGAGAAACAACATGGGGTCCTATTTTAATGGGATTCGGTATTTCGATGAAAAAACAGAGGAAATGAGTCAGGAATGACTCGTGTCGCTCCAGTGGACATGGTGTGGCCATAGTGCAGTACTTAACCCTTTTTGAGGGCCGTTAGAGAGATTTCATTCAAAAATAGTTTCAGCTAACTTAGTAGATTGCAAATGGCTTTGTGTTCACTTTTTGACACTGTATATTTCAAGCTGGTAATCAAGGGTTTCCAAAAACGCTCGCTTGACCTAGTATAGGAAGTTTATGTAATAACTGGCCAATCCAGAACCCACCGACGCATTTCGAGTTTGACCTGTAATGTACCTACATATGTAATGTTAATTTGAGACGTCATATAATGTTACTAAGTTTATAATTCTTTCTCATTGTAGGTGATAATGTTTTTAAATTAGAAATAAAGTGTTTTTAAACTGACCTGCAGAGCCGATACACCCGTACGTGAAAACACTACGGGCGTATCGACTCTGCAGGTCAGTTTTTTTAGCCCTGTTGATAATTTTTTGCACCAAAAACTTAAAAAAAAAACATTTCACCGATAACATTTGCCTGTGATTTTGACTGCTGTGTGCTCATGCGCACTGTGCGCAACGAAGAAATATCGCGAAATTATCGTCACGAAACAGATTTTTGCAGCACGTCAGTGGACTGAATTAATATTATATATGTATATCTCTTGATAAACAGTTTTTGCAGTATTCGTGGACATACATAATAAACTCAATTTGTGAAGGATTGATCAGGATAAATTTTGAGTTACTTTGTTTAGTCTAGTCAACAGCATTCAGCAGGCAACGGGTTGAATACGTCCGGAAACTCTCAGGAACACCTGTTTTCATTACTCAGATACCTTTGAAGTTGCTAACCGTTGAATTTTGAGCTTTAAAACTAGCGGATGGAGTTTAAATTGGAAGAAGCTACTTTGAAGTTACAAGGTAGAGTTTCGCAACCTGATTTTCAGCTCCAGTGATAGTTGGTTGGAGAGTTTAGGTGTATTGCGTTTCATATTTATTTAATATTCTGTACTTTCTGGCTGATAGTTTTACCGATTTCGCCCAACTATTAAATTCTTAAGATACCTAGTAGAAAACGTAGACGTATTCTTTGGAAACAATCAATTGAGTTTTAGTTCGTTTGTCGTGGGTTTTTCTCGGTTACTTTGACCAGTACAACCCTGAACCCGATTCCCAAATTAGCGGAATCAGGTTCCGATACCAGCGACAGTAAAAACAGTGTGGCTGTAATTTAGTGCGCTACGAAGAGAATTTTTTCGTGCACACAATCTTCGTCTTCATAACTTAAGAGAAATTCGTGTTAATTACCTATTATAAATAGCTACCCATTACAATGCACACCCAAATATAAAAACTGCTTTCAAGGATTTTCCATTAACATTCTTACCCTGATCAAAACCCTTGACCATCCTTCGGAAGTGCTTCGTGAGAGCTCGGCTGTAACACTGGTAGCAGACTTATCAATGGATTCCACGGAATGAAATGCTATTGTAAACGATCTTCCATTACAAACCATCCATCTCCCATTGCAATAAGGTTCATTTTCATTGCTGGTTAGTTTTTGTGATGAAACCTACGTCCAAGCTATCAATGAAGTCCACTATAGTGTTTGTGTTAAGTCATCGCATTTTAATGAACCGTCGATGACATGCTATACAAGTAATAGACTCAGTTGTTCTTTTTAGCGCCGAATTTTTTATTCGTTAAGATTCATGGTACCTTGAAAAAATAGGTGTTTGTTGTCGATACTCATACCGTCTTTCGAAATGAACCCGCAACCTCTTCTGTGTCTCAGTCGACTATTTGTCCACCGCCACATAAAAGACGAGTCCCAGATTCTAGATCATTCAAAAATTGAATTACTTCTACTGCCGTAAATAAACGCACAGCTCCGTAGCTTCTTCGTCTTCCATAAAAACGTAAAAAGTAATATTAAGGTAAGTATAAAATTTGTACGCATGCCTATTTTGAGTACCTGCTAAGAATAAGTTTTTCTTATAACTTTTGACATTTTGTGGTTTTATGTATTTAAATACTAGCTGTTGCCTCCGACTTCGTAAGCATTACACTACTAAATACATAACTAGTATGTAACCTAGAAATAAAGCTAAACTCGGTATTGTAACTTGAGTTGACACCCCATTTTTATCGCATGGGACCTTATTTATGGGATAAAAAGTGGCCTATGTGGTAATCCAGTTTATAATCTACGTACATACTAAATTTAATCTAAATTCGTTAAGCTATTACGACGTGATTGAGTAACAAACAAACAAATAAATAAACAAACATCCAAACATTCGCATTTATAATATTAGAAATGAGTCAGAAGTCAATTTATTCTGTTTGTGTTAGGCCATCTCCAAATGTGTTTCTTGTTTCAGTATCGCAAACACCAAACCTTTACTTTTTGGCATTTTGCATTTTTGATTATGAGTCGAAAGGTTTCAGTGTATCGTGTAATTTATTTTTTCATTATATTATAGTGAAAATGAAATTGTAGCTTTTTTGGAATAGGTTCTTCTAGCCATACATGACATTAGGCACATGCATGAATCGTATATGTATACCATTAATTACGAACATATCTATTTGACCGCAGTATTTAATCTAATACGAGTACGTTCTCTAAATATCCCGCGTCATTCAATTTGCTTCCTCGTTCGGGTCATCATTATTAATCATGCCCAATGCGTCCATATTTGGCCACAGGGGCAAAACCATAATTCTACCACAGTATTATGGTTTATTTTTTATACAACACAACGGTCTAACTGATCCAGTGCAGCTTTTTATTTTCCAGTTCAATTAACAAGTTGAAAATAATTAAAAACACCGCACCACCAAATTATACCTAGATTTCTCAATAAAAAAACCAGCCAAGTGCGAGTCGGACTCGCGCACGAAAGGTTCCGTACCATTATCTATAAAAATGGCAAAAAATCATGTCTGTTGTATGAAAGCCCCACTTAAATATTTATTTTATTCTATTTTTATTGTATTTGTTGTTATAACGGCAAAAGAAATACATGATCTGTGAAAATTTCAACTGTCTAACGATCACCGGTGACAGACGGACAGCAGACAGACAGCGGAGTCTTAGTTATAGGGTCCCGTTTTACCCTTTGGGTACGGGACCCTAAAAACCAGTCTAGGCATTTCCCACGACCTACATAAAATCTCACTGGCGCCTTTTTGTTTTGGTTTTCAAAAGTTTAACTTAGGTTTTCTAAGCTCCTAAAAGAAAAACTAGATCTTAACTTTTTAGTAATACAAGCGTGAGAAAAGCTTGGTTAATAGCAAAAAGTACGGTAAAAAATTAACAGTTACAAGTTATTGTGCCGTGTAAATTGGATATTCAATGCAAAATGCAATGCTTGATGGCACTCTGTAGCCGATTATGTTTGGAATAAATTAATTATGGCAATTTATATCGATTTTCCGTCAGTCGCCGACACCGTACAAATTACGATTTTGTAGTTCACTTATCCAGAATTTGTTTAGGTTGGAACAAGTGTTTGTACTTTGTAGCTCCTATTTTATCGACAACTAGTTGACCCGGTGAACTTCGTACCTACCGCCTTGACATGCATATGACGCGGGCTGTCAATATAGGTCGGTCGTCATTATCTGCATCAATGTATGAGAAAATTATTTTTCTTCGTAATATGCGTGTTTTTCTGATATTTTAATAGTTATTCTGCTATTCGGGAAGGAGACAAATACAACAAATCAAAAATCATCAAAATCGGTCCCAACGTTCTCGAGTTATAAGTGTTCGAACAACCCGACTTTGTTTTATATATTAAGATATTTAACAGTAATTAAAAAAATAAGGCAAAAATATAAACGCACTTGTGTAAACGTTTTGGAAATGTGCTCTTTTTCCATTACATTTGATGCATAATCTGTGAAGTCTACTTATTCTACCTAAAAATACTTATTAGTTTTATGACTTATCCATCATATGAATTGATTAGTCAGAATAATACATTAATAACTAGGTATTATTATAATTTTGAGTAGATAATATTCAAAATGTTTCAAAACCCAGTCTCATTTAATATTACATAATCAAATTTAAACACGAAAGTCATACGAAACGACCCTATACATAAGTACCTACCAGTATTCATGAAAATATCCGAAATCTATTGAAAACAGGCAAGCGGAATAGCAAAGATGCTTTAGTAGAGAAAGACAGCTATATTTTAGTCACCACAGTTTCGAGTGGGCTGAGCTTCACTCTTCGTCTGCGTAAGCGCCTGTTTCGATATACCACTCGGGTGACAAGTATTTTCTTAAAAATTCGCGAAAAATACAAGAAAATTAGCATCAAAAGTGTTCACATCAGCTAAAAAAATACAATAATGATGTTTATTTTCATTGTTTTATGAATTTATCATAGATTTGTAAAGAATTTCCATTTATTTTCAATAATTTTCAATTAATTTAACAAAAAAAAACCCAATTTTTTTATCTTCAAAGAAGTGTAGGACCAAGTCTAAACATCTTTGGCTCATGGCTCCCCTACCATTTCTCACACTTGCACAGTGGGAGTGTACCATGCACTCACGCACACAGAGACACGCGGGCCCTCAACACAGCCTCCTCGCCTCATCACGCACACTATCAAACCCAACTCTGTCTGTACGAACACAACGGCACTCTCAGTCCACAACAAAACCTCCTCTACTGCACTCACGCGCAGTAAAAAAAACGCGATCTACCGATCTTTTTTCAAATCCAAAAAACGTTACACAGTCGAATAGACGCGATGTCTGCTGAACGCGTCGCAAGCACATTGACATTTATTTAAAGAATTTATGACACTGTAATCAATTTAACATGTCGTTTTAATTATGTAAATACAAATGGGTGATAATCAATTTGTGTTTCGATCTCGTTCGGTTAATTTAATGTAAACAGATATTAATCATTACTCGTGACGTTTTACGGTGTGATATAAAGCTTGGCGCAATGCTTTTTTGTCGGCCGGTTGTGTTTTTTGAACTTTGGCTAAGCTGAGTTTGTGTGCGGTTGTTCTTTGATGCTGGGGACGACGGTGAATTGAATCCCACATACCATTATGGAACGTCACCAAAATGGTATGGATGTGTGGGTAGGTAAGGGTACATACGTTTTTTTATCGTTTATAAGCATAGTATAGTGGGGTTATAAAGGTTATCGATTGAATGGCTCGCACAGGGAAGCGCAGTTTAGGACGGACCATTACTAGACTGCTTAGCTCTACTAGACCTGTGGGAACCCGTTTGGTGTGAGCCGCACAAGATCCGTTGATCTGGAAATATATAAGGTAGGTATATGTTTGGCAGTGGACGACTTATTGCTGGTATGATATTATTAATGACATGTGTATACATTATTTTATGTCTAATAAGATGAGAAGCACTGTATCTGCCGCCATATTCTTTTCTGAAATAACATTCATAACAATTAGTTCATAAAAACTTTGATAATTATTACTTATATCATATAAACGTTTTAATTAATTATGTGTTGTTTATGGGATGTGGGCACGGATCTTATAGGTTTAAAAATCGTATATGATTTTTTTTATAAGTTTCTGTCATTTGGGTTTTAAACATGTTGTACATAATATGTATATTATACTTACTAGATTACTTTATGCTGATAATAATGGATCTTCTAAGAAAGATGAGCTATTTAATGAGGATATTGTAAATGGTTTTTCTATAATTTTAATTGTTGTTTTATCCTATGCAACATTAAAAGAAACAACCAATAAATCAAGCTTAATTTCTTTGACTATCCTAGTAGGTAAATATTTTATCGAATGGATTCTCAAAATATTTTAATACTGCGTTCAATAATTAAATAAAGTTAGACACTAACTAAAAAAGTGTTGGTTACTATAGTTTTTATTTAATTTAATCAAAGATGTTAACTAGTTTCTTAAAATCCAAAATTAATATACCTAAAGCCACAGTATACATAACAGAACTGCAACTTGCAAACACTACTAGCGCCATCTATTTTGGCACCCTTAACTAAACTGATATAGTGTCCCTGCTAATAATATACATTTCACTTTACTTTTAAATCTGTCACACGGCTCTTTTCAGTGCCGCTACATACAAACTAGAGCAGCAGATTTTATGCAGAAATTGTGAAAGAAGTTATTTTATTATTTAGAACTAACGAAATCTCTCCTATAGGACAAGGACGCGTGAACCAGTTGGGTGGCCTCTTCATCAACGGGCGGCCTCTGCCCAGCCACATCCGACTCAAGATAGTTGAGATGGCGGCGGCAGGCGTGAGGCCCTGTGTCATCTCACGCCAGCTTCGCGTCTCCCACGGCTGTGTCTCCAAGATCCTGAATAGATACCAGGTGATAAACACATTCAATGACTTCTGACAGTAACCACTTTGACAACGCCAGCCACTGCCCAGCCACATCCAACTGAAGTAAGCGGAGATGGCAGCAGCGGGAACGAGACCTATTTTTTTTTTGCGGTTGGAAAATGCTTTATGCATGTCTTCCAACTCGGGGAGAGTTGAAGGGGTCTGTCGGACTCTCCATATGTTACAACTAACGGCGTACCGACTAAAAAGCCCCCGATATTCCTTCATTCACCTCAGTGCTAGTGCATCATCAAACCGCCCATCTTGAGATGAGTGAGTCATCACTTGACAGGGGCACGGGATCCCGGTTGGATTCAACCGCAGCCCTGGCCGGGAATCAGACCTTGCTTCAACTTGCGCCAGCTCTGCGTCTCGAAAGGCTAGGTCTCCGAGTTGCTGAACGGATATCTTCTCTATCTCCAATGATACATATTCTATGATACGCTTAGCTCCAATAAATTGCTATAGAAACTCATCTTTAGTAAAGCACTATTATTTGTGTGTACCGCTGCGCTCACTATAATATGTATGGGAACAAATTAAATATCGTGGCTCACTGAACTCGGTATCATAATAACGCCTGCTCCTAGTTCCAATTAAAATAAGCGAGTTTAATTGGGAACCAAAAGTTTAAACCAGCTTCTAGACAGATGTCTATTCCAAGTTTTCCTTTTGTCCGTATTTACCAGCTAGTTTCAACAAATCAATTTTAAATTAATGCAATTTTAAAAGAGCTCTTCATTTATTATGCATATGACGGTAGAATTGTCAATCGGCCATCATTAGCTATATCTATGTATGCGAAAATAAATCGTCATAATTTTTGATTGCGTGAATTTTTCAATTATATTAATATTTATTCTGCTATTCGGGGCGGAGACAAATCCAACAAATCAAAAATCATCAAAATCGTTTTAGCCGTTTTTTAGTTATAAATGGGGTAACTAACCCGACTTTGTTTTTTAAATATAGAGATAACCAAGCGACTGAGAAAACTAAGGTTTTATCATAATCTGAGATGTGTGCATATTTTAGGTAGGTGTCAAAACATTGAAATAGATAATTGAAATAGACAAAACATAATTGTCAAGCTGAAACCGATTTTACAAGAAACAGGATTTATATGAAAAAGACATGGTCAGCACTATCCTCTCGGCATAGTTAGACTACTCCATAGGAGTGGCATGGTCAATATGTGCAGTTTGGGTCCAATTCTCCTAAACCAATCGCTTCACTATGACAATGGTATCGACTCAAAATCGCCACTTAAAGATTTTGGCATTCTATTTAATTCAATGACCGCCGTTGCCAATTTTGAAATTTTGCCGCTTAAGACAAGGACAACAATCATAATCGTTAAATAATGGTATGGCTCCATAATCTTTTTTTTATAACTGATAATTTATACCTAATTGGGGCCCCAGCTAAGCTGCAGATTTCCAGTACATAAATTTTGCGATTAGTAAAATCCATTGGTTTCGGAATTTGAACCCACAACCTCCAACTCTCTCATTTGAAGTCGGGGTACCACCCACTAGCTAGAGAAACATGACGAAATTGATCCATGTAACTTGGTAACTTATCCTTTATGGAAAATTCATAGCCTATTCATAACTTTAACTCCGGACATCATAATTTAGTATTAAAACTATTTTTACCTCATCAATAAGCCTTTTACAAATGTGAATAGACGCCTACACTGGTCAATATGGACAATCTCCATTGATACCAGCCAGCGAAGCCTGAAGGTCCATTTTCACCACACAGTACCCACAATAATAGCAATTGTTTCGTTCAGGAAACGTTTCTCCACGGTATATAAGCGGGTACAACCTTTTAAACTCCTCTTTGACTTCATTGTATAGAGTTTCGATCGAATAAATATAAATACTTACTTATACTAGTGGAGTTTCTATTGGTCGTGCAGGTTGACCATCTCCTCTTTGTGGTTTTTAGATACAGTTGTTCCGGCTTAACGCCATTCACTATGGCCTATGCATGTGTTGTTATAGGCATAGATTTCTACCACATCATTGTGAGAGAACATGCAGAAGGAAAACTGGTATGTTTTAGCTAAATCGATTGAAAGTATGTTAATTCCACCATGTCCAGCTGTTCCACCTGTTCTACTATACTATAGGCTCGTATTTCTATTAGTATGAGTCGGTTTACAAAATACTGCTACTGAGGCCTTTCTATTTATTCGAATACTAACATCGTATACACATTATAATGAATCAATTAATATTTCTACAAGCTAAATGTTGCTATTAAAATCATCTATCTACTAGTGGGTTGCTCCAAACTGATATCTCGCGATGTCCAAGAAAAACTAAAATACACGCGTCTGTCATAGGAACTCGACAGGTATGAAAAATTTGGGCTCAACCGGGCAATTTGCTGAGGTGTTCTGTGGAACAGCTCCTGACTCCATCTTCTGATCAGCTCCCTGTACTATAATATTGCATTGTCATGGGAATTATATACATTTGGAGAGTTTTAAATGGATACTTTCGTTACAACACAGTCGAAACGTCGGGGTAAAAAATCGGGGTAAATACGCGATAAATACCCTTTTAATATTACTAGTAATTATGTACAGTGATCGCGAAAGTTTAAAAAATACTACCTAAATATTATCTTGATTCGTTCTATGCTTTGTTTTCTTTAGAATATTATTAAAAAGCTTCAGTTATTCAACATTTTATTTTATATGTACTGTTTCTAAACAGAAGAGAAAAAGTGTTCCAGATTTAGTACCCAAGTGGCTAAAGCTATTTTGTTTATTATCATAATATTGGGCCAGTAGTACAAAATTTGTTTTGATTAGTTTTAGATATATAACTTCACTTAGAACTCCAAATTTATGGCCAATGGTATTAGAGATAATTTTTTGAGACTAGATAAATTATAAATCTTAACGACAATCTCATTTGAAGTAGATTGATACGCTTATAGATAGATAGATAGATAGAAAATATTTTAAAATTACACACAATAAATTAAAAAAATGAAATAGGAACAACTAAAATCTGTGTGATACAATTGGCGGTTTTATCGGTATCGATATCAAATAGCTTGGAATGGACTTTAATAGTGTACATACATAAAAATACTGATTTCTAAAGCAACACATAATAAGGACCTTTTAAAAGACGAAAGTGGGTCATGCTTCGTGTTACGAAAGCAAACCACTCTTCTCCTAACCTTGCAGCAATGGGCAAATTTTTTTGTACTCACATAACCAAATTGTTTTTGCCTAGGAGACGGGATCAATCAGACCAGGAGTGATAGGCGGTTCGAAGCCCAGGGTCGCGACTCCGGAGGTAGAAGCTAGAATCGAGGAGCTAAAGAGGCAAAACCCTGGCATTTTCTCGTGGGAAATCAGGGAGAAACTTATCAAGGTATGTCAAAATTTCATAACATTCTATTGTATACCTTTAACAAGATATACCTTTTTGAAATAATCTCAATCAAATCTTTAGAAGAGTTTACGTATGAGATAGAATTGTCTGGTGGCCTCTATTAATGCTTTATCGACCTAGTAGTTTGGTTGCTATGGGGTAATAAAGAGTGACATTATATACCCGGAAAGCCCGTAGTAAAAGAAAAGTACAGAAAATAAAAAAATACTGGATTTCTGTGTTTAATGTTTACGAATAACGATATCAGTAATTTTTTCTTATTTTTTATTATGTTATATTATTTTGGTCATAAAGCAGATTAAACCAAAGCTTCCTTACAGGAAAAATGTATCTACCAGTAATTGTTTTTGAAACGATATAAAAAGTTACATAGATATTTGCGTGAAAATCTGATAATGTTCCAAGATTTGGCATATTGATGTAGGCATAGCATTTAAGTTCATATTTCCAAACGTAAAATGATACACAGAAAAAGATGTTTCTAATCACCTTATTCTAGAACTACCTACTTCTTCTTATCTACCTTCATATACCTAGGGAATTTACTCCGGAATTTAGATTTTTTAATCTGGGAATTAAAAAATCTCAATTCCGGAGTAAATTCCTGACATTTGATGTAAATTCCTGACATTTGATGTAAATTCCTGACTTTCTTGTAAATACAACATTAATGTTAATTTATTTGTATTAAAAATATTTGGTTTATGTTATCTTTTATTTTACTCGTTAAATTGTAGAAATTCCTGACGGTTTAAGATTCCCCCCGCATTGTGGACAAATACCTATATTACCGGATATGTTTGGAAAATTCCGGACGTATGGCAACCCTACCTTCATATAACTTTCTCTAAATCGCATAAATCGAACCTTTGTCGCGTAGCCTTTTTGACAGCATCTAATGAAATAACAAATCTATTCGTGGTTCGA
Source organism: Philereme transversata (assembly GCA_963924445.1). Classification (NCBI taxonomy): domain Eukaryota; kingdom Metazoa; phylum Arthropoda; class Insecta; order Lepidoptera; family Geometridae; genus Philereme; species Philereme transversata. The sequence continues at coordinate 9,550,949 of OZ004343.1, forward strand.
TTCCTATACAAACTTTCATGATTCAATACAGAACTGAACAGCAGAAAGGTCTAAACAAATGCGTATCGAATTAGTTACGTCTTAAGGTATTGTCGGAAAATCAATAAAATTACACACTTCCATTCATAAAAGACAAAAAAAAAAAAAAAAACACATAATTTTTTACATTTTTGATCGAGTGAAGCGAGATCCAAATCAACTTGGGCAAATCGGCGTTGTATGTATGTATGTTTGTTTATGTGAGGATAACTGTCAAAGCGTTGATCCGATAATCGTGAAATTTGATACATAGGTAGGTAGTGATGGCACAATTTGGGTGTGACTAAATGAACTAAAACTGTGAAGGGGTTGTTGAGATATTGGAGTTCAAGAGAGGTAAAAAAAATGAAAATGAGACTATTAAGTAAAGTGGGACGTCAAATGAAAGGTATTTATTAGTTCATTTCGACCCCGTTTTTATTTTTAGTTTAATCGTTGTAGTTTTTGAGTTATTAGCCTTAATAAAAACAAAATTTTGACACAATTCACAGGGTACACCAGTGACCTCACAATTCTGAAATTTGGTATTCGTTTTGCTTTAGTGACACAAATACCTATAGGGAAAAGTCTGAAATCCAGAATAACTGCAATTTTTACCCCTAAAAAGAAGTACCAAGAATGAAACTGTTGGTCAAGTAATTTTTGTGTATTTCGTGGCACTAATTTATTAGTCAAAGATTAAGGCCGCCTTGCACGAAGATCACTAAACGTATATAGCGACTAAACATGTTTAAATTAGACGTATTTGTATGATTTGACAAATCGTTAAATCATATTTAGCCACTAAATACGTTTAGGCATCGTTATGCAAGTCGCCCTAAGAATAATATTTATATTGTTTTTTTAATAGATAGATTTTTAATAGGGCGATTCGCAAGATCTCAGTTCGGGGCGAACCACTAGTAATTATGTGAAAATGATGAATACTTAGATATTTATGAAAGCGTGCAATGATATTGATTTTGCGACAATAATAAGACTTAAGTAGTTCGATACGCATATGTTTAGACATTTCTGCTGTTTAGTTATCTAGTATTCGCCTATACGTTAGTATAGGAATCGAACCACCTAAGTCTCAATTTAGTTATGAGTTTAGTCCTGACATACATGTAATATTCTTACCAAATAAATGATTATTATGATAATATTGGAGATTCTAGCATATCTTATTTCTTCATGACTTTTCATAAAAAATAATAAAATAATAAATAAATATTGCTGGACATTTCACACAGCGTTATCTAGCCCCAAACTAAGCAGAGCTTGTACTATGGGAACCAGATAACTGATAGAATACTTATATACTTTTTTTTGTAAATACATACTTATAATATATAGAAAAATACCCAGACACGGTACAAACATCTGTAGATCATGCAAACATTTGTTCCGCGGCGGGAATCGAACCCGCTACCTCCTGCGTCTCAGCCGGCTATACGCCCACTGCGCCACGGAGGTTGTCAAATCAAAAAAAATCTTAGTATCGTATTTTTATTCCCATCTAAAACAGAAATTCTTAGTTAAATTGATCCAATGAAATGTTAAGAATTCAAGCTTTTGTAACCTCACATAAAAACTTTTCAATAAGGCTGTTAAACAAAATCTTACTTTAATATTACCTAAAGAATGTAGAGCACAAGGAACGGACAAGCCTATTAATTTTGATGTGATGGAATTTAGCACTTTCTTTGAAAGATCCTATGTAAAATTTAACATCCAAATCACAAACCTACAAGCCTTGTTTTTATCGTTCAAAAAACATAGAAATCATTACGGATAATGATTAGGGATGGAAAATCATTTATTTGTATGCAGAACGGTCTGGTTCAGTCCTTTTATGATATTAGCTGCTGGTGTTTTCTGGATCATCGCAAAAGCATTGTTGTAATCACTTAACTTGTGTGTATCATAATATTAATACATTATGTATGTATGTGTTTATTTTAGGTGCTTATAAGTATATTATTTATTTAATGTAAAGCTGTTATATACTTAAGTTTCTGTTAGGTTAGAAGTATTTGATTAACGCCGCCGTCACCATTTGTTTACTTAGATCCTGTTCATCCAAAGGTTGCCTGAAAGAGATCGCTTTTATTGATAAGGTGGCCCATTGTACCTATGATTTAAAAATATGTATTGTATATAGGTATTGGTGGACATTTCACACAGCGCTATCTAGCCCCAAACTAGGCAGATCTTGTACTATGGGAACCAGATAACTGATAGAATACTTATATACATATTTTTTTGTATATACATACTTATATTATATAGAAAAACATCCAGCCCCGGAACAAATATTTGTAAATCATGCAAACATTTGTCCCGCGGCGGGAATCGAACCCGCTACCTCCTGCTTCACAGCCGGCTATACGCCCACTATGTCACGGAGGTCGTCTGTATTGTTCTGTTTGTTTATTTTTTTAATGGTGTGCAATAGAGATATTACCTATCTATTATTGCAATTCTGCGAGGCAATGCAGCCAGCCTCTTAGTTACACTCCCGCCTCCTGGTAGTAATCGATAGTAGTTCAGTTATCTATAGATCGTTGGCAACGGCTCTTTAAATGCCTCAACCGTTCCTTTTGTGTTTTATATTGAGATGGTATGTAAATACTTTTATATACTTATAACTTCTCAAAGTAGGCGCACAAAATCTAGATAAAATATAGTCATTTACAGGGCGCGTATGACGTTGAAGTATTGCATATACTCGTACCTAAATGTTATAAGAAGTAACACCAACCCACTAGAGTTCCCTGTACCATTCGTACCAACGAGAACCTAAACCAAATATTTGCACATCATGCATGTGCATAGCCCAACTCGATGCAGTTCAAGTGTTTTTATTATTGAATACAATGACGCGTGGTTACAGGAGGGTGTGTCAGATCCGCCCAGCATCTCGTCCATCTCTCGCCTGCTGCGAGGTGGCTCCAGGGACCTCGACGGGAAAAAAGATTACAGCATCGATGGAATCCTTGGAGGTAAGTCACTGTAGACTTTTTAATAAATTGATGTATGGAGCTGAATGAACCCTCAGTACGTGAGGCGCAGGTATGGCGCAGTGTAGAAACCTACATTCGATACAAAGTGTTGTCGTAATTTGTTATTGTGACGTGTGCGTTCCTTAATAGGGTTTTAGAGCTAGTCAAAGTAGAGATTCTTACTTGCTTATAATAACATCGATTACATGAGCTACAGTTTCTAATATTGCCAATGATGTATTTACCAAACAACATCAAATTCTATTCAGAGGTGGAAACAAGAATTTACTCGTACTTAAATATGATGTTTAGTTAGTTCCCCCGGTTTTGACCTGATTTTTCTACAGATCATAGCTGACTGAGCTGTGAAGGTTACTGGGCAAGCATTCGCCATGTAACTAACAAAAAACTAGATATTCAGAAAGAAAATAACATAACAAAATAACAATAATAAAAATCCCTATCGACTCGATAATTATTCGCCAGCCTTTTCAAACAAAGTAAAAACAATAAATCAATAAAAATAGAAGCATCCCATTTACCGACCACGGCAATTATCAAAAGTTCAAACCTCACTTCCGACCAAAACATTGCACAATAACACTCAATAGTTTTGCAATGCGCAAGCGCAACCTGTCAAAGCTTTCTCACGAGGGTCAAAAAATCAATTTCCGCACACAAATCTTACATAGTCATTGTTGGCATTTGAAATATAGGACCTTCGAAGGCTTTTAGAGAGTCGGTGCTCTTTGGCGGGGTTCAAAATGGTCACCGACAAAGTTTAGCCGCGGTAACCTGTGGCTTTTTGGATAGTGCTGATATCGACACAATTGATGTAAGCATGTTTTGGTTGTTCTCATTGTTGTATTCATGTATTTTGTCACTAAGTATACTTTGTCGGTACCTTTCGGTGTTTTTTATAAAAGTCGGTGGACATTGGATACAGGTTTTCTCTGGGTATCTTGTTTTAATAGGAGATATAATTCTACGGATTAATTTATTGAATACTTTAATAAATGGAAGGCCTTTGCCTTATAACAATAATAATATAACCTTTATATCAGGCAACAATGTGCACATATAAAAAATGATAACAAGGCTCATAGTTAAGACTAACATACATAAAACAATAAAGTTAAAAACTGACACTTTTATCTATTTGGGGGATTTTGCTTCGTAGCTGCTTCTCTGTAGCGCCTGTAAGCGATGCCGACTATCCAGAAATCCGGATCAAGTAGTACATCCTTATGCTTCGCCAGAATCTGGAGAGTGTAGGTCTTAAAGTTAGTAGTTCTACTGGATTCCAGTCGCTGGAGAGACATACGAAACGTGCTTGTAATCCAGCCCTGGGTCCTCTCCCTCACGAATTGGAGGACATCATCTCCTGAAGTTCTCTCATCTATTCGGGAGAGGTAGATATTGATGGTCGGCTCCACTGTATGCAGTGTCGTTGACTCAGTATAATACTTTATTATACTATAGCTGACTCACCCCGGCTTCGCATGGATTTTTATCAACATAATATTCAGCTTATAGCGCTCAAACATTGTGTAGTATTTACCAGTGAGAGAATTTTCAGAATTGGTTCAGTATTTTCTGAGACTACCCTCTACAAACATACAAACTTTACCTCTTTATAATATTAGTATAGAAGCGAAAATATAAATAATAATAAATAAATATTGCCGGACATTTCACACAGTGCTATCTAGCCCCAAACTTAGCAGAGCTTGTACTATGGGAACCAGATAACTGATAGAATACTTATGTACTTTTTTTTTTGTAAATACATTAATTATAATATATAGAGAAACAACCAGATCCGGAACAAATTTTTATAATTATTATAATTATTGCTGGACATTTCACACAGCGCTATCTAGCCCCAAACTAAGCAGAGCTTGTACTGTGCGAACCAGATAACTGATAGAATACTTATATACTTTTTTTTTTGTAAATACATGCTTATAATATATAGAAAAACAACCAGACCCGAAACAAATATCTGTAGATCGTGCAAACATTTGTTCCGCAGCGGAAATCGAACCCGCTACCTCCTGCGTCTCAGCCGGCTATTCGCCCACTGCACCACGGAGGTCGTCAATATGTAGCAATAAGTGGTAGATAATAATGATGGCTGAAGTTCTAAAGATTTGCAATTAAATTCCAAGTCCTTTTTATGTTCAGTAGATTGTGTCGTATTTATACCATTCATAGTAAAACAGAGTAAGATGATTAAATCTGGTTCGACTGGTAAACAAACAAAATTTTCAGTTCCCGAGTATTATTAACAATTGCGATTTGCGATACACAAACTTAAAAATATGCCATTACCACCTGGGCGGATTTCTCAGACGCTGTTTGCCAAAAATTACTGTGTCTTACGACTTCTGACTCAGTTTAACAGTAGAACGTACTTTAAAACATGTTTTTTTATTTACATAGAGCTATAAAGCCTTATTTATCATTAAAATGTTCTTATACGATAATAATTATTATGCATTTTTAACAGATTGGACAATACAGAAACACAAAAATGTAAAATTTCAAGTGACGCCCAGTTCAATGTTTTAAAACAAAAATATTTTTTACGTTGTCTCTGGTTGGTACCGGCTTGAACAGTTTTTTAAAAAGGTCGTACGATTAAAATGTAAAATTTACCTTTTTTGAAGACGTTTCGATTTAAAAACATTAAATCAAGTAAAATATTTGCCGTCTCTGAAATTGTCGTGCGGAAATTCCACAGTACGTCACAACACTTTTGTTAAGTTTGAGTAAAAAGACTACGTATTTGGATTATTGCTAAATCATGGCAACTTTATCATACCACAAACAACCGTAAAACTTGAATTTGACAGCCAGTATAATATAAAAAATCTCACGCGAAGTGGTGGTCCGTCACGCGTTGAAAAATCTTCACTCCATTACAAACGGTTGCTTTTGAAGGTATGTAAGTGTTTAAAGTTATTTTTTTTGGGGGTTTACTTTACAATTTATCATTATTCTTATTAAGTAATTGTAGATTGTTAGCTTTTCACCATTTTGTTTATTTTTGATTTGATTCACGACCGGTAAATATACGTTACATCCATTACGTAACGTGTTATTAGAGGATTCCACAATTCTGAGAAATATGACCACCTGCAATCTGTACTGTTTAAAAAAAACCGTAAGAAAATATGAAATAAAACGACTTCTCAAGCTTCAAAAGCTATTACCAGTAATGTACTTTCACACATGCTCCGCAGTGGAGCAAAACAAAGCATGGACGATAAAATCTCGCATTTGTTTAATAACATCTGTCGTTAGAATCAACTAATGTCGCTTAGACTGAGGCGATTAGAGTACCGCCAAGATGTAGCAATCTTTCTGTGTGGCGCGATTGTAGTTGGTTTACATAATGCAATTATAATTACCGATTTTATTTTAGATAAAAACAGTAGTTGTACAATACAATATTAATATGCATTTAGAAATACATACTTTAACCTAATATTCTTAGATTCATATATATTTATCAGCTCATTCAAATCAGAAATGAGAAGATCGAGATAATTCTAAGTCACTTTAATTGCCCAGAGGATTAAAAAGCTGAAATGGGCGGGCCACAGCTTGTAAAACTGACGGCCGTTGGGGTAGAAAGATTCTCGAGTGGATACATACTACAGACTGGAAAGTGCAGCGTGGGTTTTAACTGCCTCCATGGCGCAGTGGGCGTATAGCCGGCTGAGACGCAGGAGGTAGCGGGTTCGATTCCCGCCGCGGAACAAATGTTTGCATGATCTACAGATATTTGTTCCGTGTCTGGGGGTTTTTCTATATATTATAAGTATCTATTTACAAAAAAAAAGTATGTAAGTATTCTATCAGTTATCTGATTCCCATAGTACAAGCTCTGCTTAGTTTGGGGCTAGATAGCGCTGTGTGTAATGTCCAGCCATATTTATTTATTTATATGGAAAGAGGGCCTGGTGCAGGTGCAGGCCACACAAGATCAGCCGCTCTGGAAATCTATCCCCCATAGATTTCCATGTTCAGCAGTTGGCGTAATATGACTGGCATGATGCTTGATAAAGTAACAATTGTAGGGACACACTATATACAGAATAGCTGACTCGCGTGAGTCGTACCTAAGTAGATGCTGGCTGTTGTAGTGTGCCCACACTAGTCGTCTCTCCCCGCTCATTCAGTACATACTTGTAGTACTTGTGGAAATATAAATTGGTAATTGGAAGATGTATTTACTCATTCCAACCTCCTCATCAAGAAAGGATTGAAGTATATTAGGGGTTGCATCATTATGATAATAAGAACCCCTAAAACAATAATAATATAAATTTATTTCAGACAAGTACAATTCTTGGTTAATGAACCCATCAAGGATCACGCCAATACATTTTGTTGTGGTAGCCGACCGATTAACTAAGGCCCATGGAACTAAAGAGCTTAATCTAATATACATAATTATATTAAAGTCAATTTAGTACCTATATTTATAGATAGATACCTGGATTAAGACATAGGTGTTTTATTGATAAACTACGAATCTTGTTACCCATAAACCATCTCCATTTTTCACATTGAATAAATTAAATTAAATACATTTCTCTTGGACACGAACGAATGAAACCCCAAAAGTATTAAGAAGGCATTTATTACTGTCACATTGAAGACGATTTTGCCTCATCGCATTTTTCAATAAGCTCTCCCAAGAGTGCCGGAAGTACAATCGACGAAAAAAGTTACTTTTTTAAATGACATTTATGTGTCAACAGTTGTTTTTTATAAGCTACAACCAACTTGATTTCGTAAGTTTATATATTTTAAAGCATGTTAGTATGTATGTGGTACACCACTGATACCCTAAGTAAAATTCACATAATCCATTCCATGAAAAGATTGTCTGACAGAGATCGCTACTTAGCAATAAGACTGCCAATTGTATGTTAATTTTATATATTATGTTGTTGTTTATGGTGTGCAATAAAGTATTATATATCTATTAACCTTTATAATATAAGATTTCATCAAACGAAATCGATGAATGAGCAATAATTCGGCTTTTTTTAACCGACTTCAAAAAAGGAGGAGGTTCTCAATTCGACTGGTTTTTTTATGTTTGTGACCTCATAACTCCGTCATTTATCAATTGATTTGAATTTTTTTTTATTATTTGAAAGGATATACTTTCAGATTGGTCCCATAGAAATTTCATCGAAATCGGTTTAGTACTTTGTTGTTTCTGTTAACTGAAGTCAGTTATATTTTTGTTAAAAAGTTACTTGTTGTTCGTTTCTTGTTGTTTTTTTTTATGATATCTTGAGATTATTTTCTTGAGTTTATCCCATTTGCTTTGACATACCTACTAACATGATTTCTCAGCTTGTTCTAAAATTTCCATGGTCTAATTTTATTATGAGTCTCCAAATCCAACTATTAAATACAAATGACGATTATTTTATTAAATACATAACTCTAGGTCTAATTACACTTCATTTTTATTTAGGCTACGTTTGTACAATGTCGTGTAAAAGTAAAAATTCAAAAACCGCTCTGACTTTCGTCGACGTCTGCCCAAAACATAGAAGAGTGCCGACAAAGAGAGGGGCGGAATCACGAGTGAATAGGCAGTAACTAGCGTAGTTGAATGTTTTAGTAATCATTATAAACAATTTCAAACTGTCCGCGGACATTCTAAAATCTCTTTGAAATTCCTGCTCTCCTTGTACTTTCCTTGCCAGATTCGGAAATGCTCTTGGCCAAGTTTATTACAATTACTACTGTTTAAAAAAGTTACATATCCCGCGTCACTAATAGTAGATTATTAAACGAGGGGATAAAGCAGTGTCTTGCGTCACGGGCGCTATATTGAATCCCAAACGTAACGAAGGATTCTAGAGTTAACTCACGAACGGAGCGAGAGAGTTACTAGAATCCTGAGTGTAGAGAGGGTAATAAGCACGCCCAAGATGCAGGCAGCTTTATTCACGAGGAGAATACTCTACTTTTCACACTCTCTGTGAAACAATAAAAAACAAATCTAGGTTGGTGCATTCTGTGCAGAGGTTAGTTCGATTTACGAATAAATTCTTATCGTGTGGGTCTCTTTGGTTCAAATTTTAATATAGATGAGGTTCCAAATTCAAATCACATTATGCCCGCGAGGGCATCATGAAATTCAGTACAACTTTACTCCCGGCTCAGCCGTCAGGATTTAATCACCTGCTTTCGGTGAGGGCTACATGACATATAATTTGACATTGTCGAGCAGGTGGTGGGAAAAATATATGAATTATCCTTGAAATAGTTACCGTAGTTTGTTATTTGCTTCGACAGATAATTTCAAATCCATTCAAAAATTACAAATCAAATTCATTACACACACAGATATAACATTTCGGATTAAAATCGAATGAGTTACTACTATGCATTATAAATGGCTAAAACTAAAAAAAAAACTAGTAAAAACAATAACAAACAAATAAAAAATCTTTATAGAAAAATAAAAACTTAATGCGTAAACAACATAAATAAAAATGTATATAATTTGACTATAATATAACTTAACGTTTCGACTTATGCATAATATTCTACTGCAATTTCAAGTCAGTTTAAAATATCCTCACAACAATTAAAATACCAATAGTTTATTTTTAGAAATGGATGTCCTGGATTATCAGAATCTACTGGTAAACGCTCACCCTTATTTCGATTAGTTGATTCTTTTATACTCTAGACACCGCGAGCTGGCGAGTTTAAAAAAATCATCTTACCTATATATCTACTTTTCATTACATAGCCTAACACATAATATATTTACTTATTAAACGGTGCTGTAGGCCTAGCACAGTAACTGTAGAGAAGGATTTAGTCATGAGTCGTTTTTCGGTACATAGAAGACACTTGTGGACCGGACCGTCTCGAGCACGGCGATTGCGAGAGTGAACGAGAAGAAACGTTGTCGACACTTCCTCGACAGTAGTCTACAACGCCGAGCACGATAGCCATCATTTTCTCTATCTTTGACATTTAAGGATAGACAACTTTCTTCTGAAATTGTCTAGGTCTTGCGATGCCTAGACAACACTGTTTGTCAAGTTATCTCTTTCGCACTCTTCTCAATCGCGAGCTTGCCAACAATTTTTGGTTAGATATTTAATTAATTATATATGCAATGTACGTTGTTATCGACAGAGTATCCTTCTCTTGTCTAGGAAGATAACTTATTGAGCCTGCTCGGGGCAAAGATAATTTTGTTAGAATCGACAGAGAATGGAATAGAATAACGCTTTATTGTACATCACGCTCAAATTTAAAAACAATATAAAAAAAAAACAAATAACAATACACGCAGAAATACAAGTTGTGGTCAGAGCCCTAGAGTCCCAATTAATTTTATATTGTATCAGTGTTTGTATACCCAAATAAATAAAATAAAATAATCCACTGAAACCATAAAAGGTAAACAGAGACGACTTCACAAATCAAAACACTCACTAATCAACTGAACGTTAATAATCTACGAAGCTCTTCCTAGAAGCTTTTATCCCGGTCATAGCTACAAAGACAGGGTGAATTTATAAACAATCCACAAATATAGAGGAACGGCCTTGTCCGTAGTCCAGAGAAGAAAGAAAAAGGAAAGAAAATACATTTATTTGAACCGATATGACGTCACACACAATAAAAACAAAGGAAAAGTCAAGCTTCACGCAGACAGCGCCATAATCCCTGCCTATTTCAATATAATATTGATATTAAAATCTACTAGTGTATCTATGTAATACCGTTCTATTCAAACCGCACTGTCTAAACTTCTAAAGGGACGTCCTTTAATCTCGTGAGGTTTTATAGTTCACTTTTTACTCCCCCTCATCCTTGGTGATACGTCGTGCGGGATGTTTTACACTACCCTACACCCTCCCCATCACGTATTGAAAACCGCACAAGATCGCGCATGATAGGATAGTCTGTTGAAAGCTAAATATTATTTATTTATTAAGGATTTCCAATGAGTAATTAAAATACAATAGACGCGCTCCCTGTGCTCACTCTGTGAAGGCAACCATAGCTTGTTATGTAACATATAAACATGATTGGCATAACACCCCTCCCCCCTCTCCAATTATGATAAATCGTGATAATATTCTAACCCCCTTTCCTCCTATTCAAACCTCACGTGATTAAAGGACGACCCTTAAGACGCCAATATTAATAAGTTGTATTGTCAGGTGGTTCCTCTCTCTGCAGCCTATTAGCCAAATCTGTCTAATAGGTAATAAAGTCGTTCTCAAGTCGCTTATCAACGAATACCATTTTTTTTATTTATATAACTAGTGGTTCGCCCCGAACTGAGATCTCGCGTGTCTCCAATTAAAACAATAAAATGTTATTTGTAATCTTTGACTATCAAAATAGTGCCACAAAATAAATAACCAACAACTTGACCTACAGTTCCAATCAAATTACAGGTAACGGGAGTTCATGTAATGTGGTAATAATTTTTTGGGGTACAAATTGCAGTTATTCTGAATTTCAGACTTTTGTCTATATTTGTGTCACTTAAGTTACACGTGCACCAAATTACAGCCATGTGGAGTCACTGGTGTACCCTGTGAATTTTGTCAAAGTTTAGTTTTTATTATGGCTATTAACTCAAAAACTATAAAGACTTTACTAAAAATAAAAACGGGGTCTAAATGTACTAATGAATACCTTTCATTTGACGTCACGTTTGATCTAATAGTCTCATTTTCATTTGTTTTACCCCACTTGAACCCCAATATCTCAACAACCCACCAACATTTTTAGCTTATTTAGTCACACCAAAATTGTGCCATCATTACCTATCTACCTATGTATTAAATTTCACGATGATCGGATCAATGCTTCGAAAGTTATCCTCGGACAAACATACATACACACTTACATACATACATTCTTACATACATACATACGTACAACGCCGATTTGCCCAACTTAATTAAGAGATCTCGCTTCGCTCGATCAAAGATTAATATTATACATAGAATCGAAATAAATACAGATTGTCGTTCCTCAAAATTACGGAAAAAATACAGAAGTTCCTCAAAATTTGTCAACTGTTTACATATTCACCCTGTGGAGTTGCCACTATATTAGGGCTCGGGATTAAGTCGCTGTTAATAAAGGTGCGAGTACTTTTGTGTGTGAAAATAGAAAGGTCGGAATAGATTTATTGTTGAGAGGAAAAATCAATATACATATATAGTCGTACTAGTTGTATGCCCGCGACTTCGTCCGCAATTTTCAGGATCTCAACAACAGCGCCACCTACCGGGTCCAATTGTGAATCTAAACCATCCAGGGACCCACACAAATACATACAAAAAAAAATCATTAAAATCGGTCCAGCCGTTTAGGAGGAGTTCAGTGACATACACACGTACAGTAGAACTATATATTTATATACCTAAAGATTGTAAAGTTTTTGAACTATTTTCTGTTTTGCACGGAAAAAGGTTTTATTTCTAAAACATATTATTAAAAAACTTTACTCTTTGACAGCCACTAGGTATCCAATTTCTAAAAGTAGATAAACTATAATATTATGGCCATGTTATAATGATCCCTAAAATTCAAAGCATTTCCCGATCACGATCACTGATCAATAGTTTTCAACATACAAATTCAAAATAACAAGTAATTATAAAATCCTACAGCAAAAAAAGTTATACAGGACTCTTTCTACATTTAACGATTGACAGCAAAAAATCCCACCATCTGAAGCTTTAAGAAAACGCCCAGACGTGCTAATCCGACCATATGTTACCATCGCAACGAACCGCTGAAACAAAGGCCGACCCGCCGTTTTAATGAGTCGAGATTATGAAGGTGTTAAACCACCGCCGCTTTCAACTTCCAAATTATTGCGCCGGAGGGCTTCACGGGGTCACATTTCGGCAATCGCCAAAGTCTTTCGTCTCTTTCTTATATGAAAGTAGGGGTTGAATTAAGGCAAAAATAGCCGGAAATTTTATACACTATCTTGAGTGTTTGCGTTAAGTCCATCCTCAGTTTGATGTGTTTGCGGATGACTGGAAGACGATTGAGCGAGTGTCTCAGTTATTGTAAGAGTATTTAATTATGTATACCTATGTTAAGTTAGTTATTTTAAGTGCCTATTGTATTTGTATATCTGTTGTGTTTTTTTGTGTACCTAAAATATCTATCTACCTAAGTTTGATAGTGAATGTAGGTAAGTATATTATAATTTGTATTTTTTTCTTATAGTAGTTTTAGGTATAGCGTATTAGATTCATTCTGTAAAGTTATATTTAAGTGTAAATAAACGAATTTGAATTTGAATATGAGGATAAAGGGTAATAAAGCTGATAATAATTAATAATTAAGCTGGGTGTCGTTGGGTGAGGATAAGATCGGTCGCTTTGGAAATCTATGGGGAGGCCTATGTTCAGCAGTGGATATCCTGTGGCTGATATAAAATATAATACATTTATTTTAGACAAGCAAGGTCCATAATTTGTTAGTTACAATTATTTCTTACAGCTAAGTTAATACCACAGCCAGAACAAAACAAAACACAATAAAATGCACGGAACAAAACACAGAAAAGAACAAGAGTAACAAAGCTAATGATGAAAAAGCTGATAGGTAATAGCTGGATACTATCAGACCAAGACAATATAATAAATAAATAAATAAATATCGCTGGATATTTCACACAGCGCTATCTAGTCCCAAACTAAGCAGAGCTTGTACTATGGGAACCGGATAACAGATAGAATACTTATATACTTTTTTTGTAAATACATACTTATAATATGTATATAGAAAAACACCCAGACACGGAACAAATATCTGTAGATCATGCAAACATTTCTTCCGCGGCGGGAATTGAACCCGCTACCTACTGCGTCTCAGCCGGTTATACGCACACTGCGCCACGGAGGCAGTCAATATGGAGGTGGCTTATAGCTAGTGGTGGATGAATACGATGATAAAGCTGAGAGAGTAGGTCAACTAGGTGCTGGATAAGCCTTCTCCATATTAAGTCTGGTCCCAGGCAGAACGGCTATAGCTGAGAACTTCACCTAACTTATTGCTGAAACTTAATTACTGATTAAAACGGGTGTTTATCACGTATGTACCTTTTTTATTTGTTATCCCAACGTTTCGGCTGTGTTACAACAGCCGTGGTCACGGACCAGTTCACCCGTGACCACGTAATCAGTATCAGTAAATGTACAATTTGTAAAGTTTGAAAAATACTATTGCTGAAACTTGTCACCAGGCGCTGTATAAATCATCACTCATAGATGCACTTGTTCTTAGGTTCTTACATGCCTAGTCGCATTTGTTTAAAAGAGTTGTCAAATCATACAAATACGTCAAATTTAAATATATTTAATCGCTAATTACGTTTAGGGACCGTTGTGCAAGCCGGACTAAATTGAGTTGTAAACAAACATGCATAATCTTGTTTTTTTTAACTGAATCTGGTAACTCTAGGAATTCTTAGAAAAATGTAATGGAATTGTCTTAGAATTGTTTAAAAATCAATGATCATGATCGATCAACGATCAATGAACTGTACTTTCGAAAAGTAGTTTACGAGTATATAAATAAAAATTAAATGATCGTTGGTCACATAAATATATTTTAACTATTTTGAAATCCGTGCAAATCCGGGGTGGGTCAGCTAGTTGTAAAATAAAAAGAAGTACAAGAACCCGGCGTTATTGTGTTTGGCCGGACTGCAAAATGATCGACCAAATTCCGACAACTCTACAACCTGCCATAAACTGCTTCTCTCCTTCTTCCGAACATAAAATTCGCTTTCCGTAATGAACTTTACGACCACGTTTTAAAGCTTATTTTTACATTTTGTATGTATATGTAGCCATACATTATGATCAGGATTAAAAGAACTAAATAAATCTGTCCCTGTCTCGGTCGGAATTTGAGCAATGTAAATCATTTTATTATAATACCTTGTTTTTTATTTGTCGCTGTCTTTGTAGTGGTATATTGTAGTTTAATGATCCCTAAGCCTAGTGTGATATTTATTTCCGTATAATTGAAAGGAAGGAGTTTGCTTGACATGTCTGTCAAGAATAATGAATTGAAAATTGTGTGAATATTTGCTAATATTATGGAAGTGGATTGCTAAAATAAACTGAGCCAGTTAATTTTAGCGCAAAGTTGTATATAAATGATTGAAATGTGGTCGGCTTTTGCAAACAAAACCCAAAACCGTATAACGAGTTGGCCACAAACGAGCTAATAATACATTTAACTCGCGCTTTCGTTTTACATGTCATAAATCCAGATCGCGACACCCAAATATTGAATGGTGCCAAAATGTCACCCGAAAGCAAAGGGGCCGACAAAGGAACCGCCGCACTGGGTGTTCTTATTCTGCTCCACACTGAGCCCACATTTTTTCATCTCATTCAATTTTGACTTCTTTCAAAAGGCTATTAATATAAGCCACATTTTTTAAAATCAGTATAAGGCCAAAGCCAGGCATTGTTGGGGCAGTTTTTTAATCTGTTTCCGTAGGATACCGCTACCGATTTATAAATGGGATCAGACCAGACGGATCTGATTTAGCCGATGAGCCGAATTAAAACATGATGTGGGTTTTCACAAAAAAACGCTCGGTTAATAAATAACGCGTGTTACAAAAAACAGATGAAGACAAATTGCAGTAATATAATGTCAAATAAATTATAATTTTGACCATCAAGGAAGACAGTTTATTGATACCACCTTGGGAGATTAATATTTTATAATTAATGAGTTCCGCTTGTACTACCTGTGACTATATTGTTAAGCCAAACCTTGTTCCATGTATTGTGTTTATGCTTAGTTTTTATGATACTGTATATTAATTAGTTTACATTATCAAATTATGCGTAATACTTATAAATAAGGGTTTATGACTTTCTTACTCTTTTCTTATCAGCACAAAGACCATTGAAAACCTCTTTAGTCTAAATTATTTCAATTCGTAGATCGTAACTAATTCAATGGAAAATCCCTAAGATTAACTGCAAACATATGAAAAACCTCAATTTTTGTAACGAGGAAAATCCAATTAGCAACTGACAGCTATCGAGCCCGTATTTCCTTCGTATCCGAAAACTAATCCTTGTAGACCGGGGTCCAATTACACCTTACATTTATTTTATGTTATTAATATTTTCACACAAAACAGTATAGTGCTAGAAGGCTTTAATGCATTACATCACAAGATGCATGGATAAACCCATTCTGTAGTATATAAATAAGCCTAAAAAACAAGAAACGTCATGGCCTACCCTAGAATGAATGAAAACACTTTATTGTACGCAATATAAATAAAAAAAATACAAACAAAATAGAAAACACAAAGCAAATAGTACAATGGGCGGTCTTATCGCTTAGAAGCTATATCTTCCAGACCTTTGGATGAAGAGGATTTTGTGTTAACAAAGATAATTATCGGGGGTGTACATTTATGGCCCAACTATTTATGAGGAGAGTGCGTCTAATACAAAATAAAAACATAACTAAATACTAAAATTTATAAATAAACATGAATACAAATAGAACATATGTACTTACATTATATATATATAGATACAGCAAACTTTTAAAACACTGTGTTGTATGTCAATGTTGTTTACCATATATAGTGTTTATTTTAGTTATATTTTTAAAAGTTTTTATATTTTGTCTGCTTTTCTGTCGTATACTACAATAACTACTGCGTCAATTTGTGTACTCCTGCAGTACCATACCATTGTATATGTCAAACTGTAATCAAAAATGAGTCGTATGTACATGGTACGAGAATCCTTACCTTGCCGTAACACAGTTGTAAAGTATCACGGAAGGTAAAGTTCTTCAACTGTATACTTACCTACCCTCATTGTTTCGTAGATTTATTTACAATTGTTATAATGTTTTTTAGATTACTTATTATGATAATCGAGTAGGTATACTACTGTTTTATAAGAAGATAAATAAATTTATTCTTATTCTATTCTTATACATATAAAGTATAAATTATAATATATATATTAATAATATGGTATATGTATAAAGTTAAGCTGATAAATGGAATTACATATATATATGAATAGTGCGATACTACGACGTTACTAGAAGGCTACTCTAGACTTACAAAATTTCAAGTAATATCGCCTCCGACGGTCAAAGCTGTTCTAAGCCACTAATTTTTTTTCAGGTCGTGGGTCGGACTCCTCAGACATCGAATCAGAACCAGGGCTAACCCTCAAGAGGAAGCAGCGCCGTTCCAGAACCACGTTCACTGGTGAACAGCTGGACGCATTGGAGAGAGCCTTCCATAGAACCCAGTACCCTGATGTATATACTAGAGAAGAGCTCGCATTGCAAACTGGTCTTACTGAAGCCAGGATACAGGTAACTAAACAAAACACAAGAAGTATTTATTTTAAAAATAGATTCCGCCCGCGGCTTCGCACGTGTGAATTGCCAATTCAAAATAGCCTATGTGTTAATCCAGGTTATAATCTACGTACATACCAAATTTCATCGAAATCGGTTCAGCCGTTACAACGTGATTGAGTAAATTAGTATATATTAAATTAATTCATAATATTAGTGTGATAGTATGATCAGAGACCAGTAATATAAATAGACTGTCAAGTCCATTGAAAAAAACGTAATCCGCAAAAAGCTCAAAATCCCGTATTATTTCTAGATGGCGCTGTCTCATAGCCTGGAAACTTTCATAGCGGCCATTGCAACCAAACAAATTAAAATAAATTTTCACTACAACACACCAAAATTTTTCTGGTTTTTTTTAGAATAAGTAATATTGTCCATACAACAAGATTTACCGATTTTATTTCATATTGATTATTTA
This sequence comes from Philereme transversata, assembly GCA_963924445.1. Classification (NCBI taxonomy): domain Eukaryota; kingdom Metazoa; phylum Arthropoda; class Insecta; order Lepidoptera; family Geometridae; genus Philereme; species Philereme transversata. The sequence continues at coordinate 9,568,874 of OZ004343.1, forward strand.
CCACTTTCGTATGCTTAATCACAGATGGCGTAGGAATAGGATGAAAGGTAGCATACAAAAAAACGCATTGTTTTTTACCTAGGTGGCGCTTAACACAAAATTAAATGGCAGATTTTTTTACTTCTAAGGGTATCGTCGCCTAAAAAAACAATGCAATGTAGGTACTTAGCCATTATATACTCACTACAGCAAAAATCTTACGCTGCAGGATTTTTAAGTTGGCGAGTCTATCGCTATAAATAGGTACCTACCTACTATTTATTGGAGACATATTAATTCAAACTGTTTTGTTCTAGTTTAGAGCATAACGGTTTTAATTACTATGCTTTCTTTCACCATCAGAGCTCTACGGACCAAGCCAATACGATTCTAAACCTAATGATACGGATTTCCTAGTGCTCGATTTAAAAATTAAACAATATTCAATAAATAATATAAAATAATCAAACTTTTTATTATTAAATAATCAAAAAGATTTAAGTTTATTTTTGATTATAGGCAAAGAATATTATTAAAGCTTGACTTTGAGTTAAGAAGAAGATTTAAGTTTGATTTAATTTTTAATTTGCAATAAAAACTCATATTGTTATAGTATTGTGTATTTTTATTTAAATAAATAACACCATGTCATTCATATCAATACATCACCTTACCAAATCGTTAGTGAAACCTGGTGAAACATTCCCTTTCCTTCTTTTTATCAAATTACTTGCTTACAAGTGGATATGTAAGCTTTTAATTAATTTAGAATACATAACTAGTGGTTCGCCCCGAACTGAGATTCACGAGTCTAGCATAAAACCAAAAAATATTGTTCGTAATCTTTGACTATCAAAATAGTGCCACGATATAAAAACCAATTAACTTGACCTATAGTTTCATTCACATTACAGGTAACGGGAGTTCATGTAAATTGGTTACCATTTTTTGGGGTACAAATTGCAGTTATTCTGGATTTCAGACTTTTGCCTATATTTGTGATACATAAGCTACACGCATACCAAATTACAGCACTGTAGGGTCACTGGTGTACCCTGTGAATTTTGTCAAAGTTTAGTTTTTATTATGGCTAATAACTCAAAAACTACAAAAACTTTACTAAAAATAAAAAAGGGGTTTAAATATACTAATGAAGACCTTTCATTTGACGTCTCATTTGACCTAATAGTCTCATTTTTATTTTTTTTACCCCTCTTGAACCCCAATATCTCAACAACCCTCCAAAATTTTTAACTCGTTGGTCACACCAAAATTGTGCTATCATTACCTATATACCAAATTTCACGATGATCGGATAAACGCTTCGAAAGTTATCCTCGGACAAACAAACATACATACATACAACGCCGATTTGTTGATTTGGAGATCTCGCTTCGCTCGATCAATAACTAGTGGTTCGCCCCGAACTGAGATCTCGCGAGTGTCCAATAAAAACAAAAAAAATCATAATCTTAGTAGGCAAGCAGAATTATTGTACTGAGAAATCCAAACGCAAAGAAATTCACCCGAAAGCCGAAAACAAAACAATAGCCACAAGAAAATGAGCGGGAACGAGTGGGAACCATGAACTGACTGACATTGAATGACAGCCAGCAAGCAAGCAAACAGCCACGCTGTTTGCATCTAATTTGTTGCATGCTGTGTTGCCAAACCTCACTTCTCAAAAGTCACGACTAGCAAGTCTAAGAAATTTTGTTGCACTTATTTGTACTTATGTAATTAAGTTTATTATTTTAGTAAATAACGTATTATCTTGTAGTATGCATTTGCCGGGTACTTACAAATGAATTTTATTTTGTTTCAAAAAGTATTCTACATATCTGTACATATCACTACAAATACGTATTTTACAAATAGGTATTTCCGCATTTAGGTGATAATGGTACGATCATAGACCTAAGTAATGAATTAAATATATTTATTTATTATTGCACCAGCAAGGCTTTCCTTTCCTAAAAAAACCCTATTTTGACGGAAACTTTCATGTTCTGGCAATTCCGATAAAATTGTGCGCAAGTCTCAAAAAATACTAAAGACTGAAGTTTTAACGAAACTGAAGACCGGCAACATCGCATACCGTGCAAACTGACAACGTCGCATTAATACTATCGCGCACGTTAAATTGGAAATAGCGCCATCTATTTTTTATCGTTTTTTTCGTGAGCGGTAGTAAGCTAGATGTTGGCTAGAGGTCATATAAATATAATGATTTGGAACTCCTAGCGACATCTCGCGTCCTAACAGGTAATCAAATATCGAGTTACATTAATTTGTTCGAGACTGGCAGTCTATTTATATTACTGGTCTCTGGTATGATATAGTATTTATATCTGTGTCTTCTCATAATTTAGTTTTAAAAACAGACACTCGCAATTTAAAATTGCTTACATAGGTAGGTCAAAGAATGTGCTTTATCGATATTTTATAGTTTTGTATGAAGATAGTACGCCATTTAACTCATACCTTTTTCGTATTACTAAGTTGTTTAAATATTTGTGCCTTCAGACACCAGCATCGGTGGTTCAGTGGTAGAATGCTCGCCTGCCACGCGGGCGGCCCGGGTTCGATTCCCGGCCGATGCATAATAACTTTTTATAGTTTTTATCATCAACAATTAAAATAAATTACTCAAATTCTAAAATTTAATATTAATTTCCTTCTTGCGTTGAGTAAAGCGTTATCTCGTCAAGTAATATTTTTTTTAAATCATGATCCAGTCATTCCGCAAAAAAAAGTAACAAAGTAGGTACATTTATGTTGCTTACCCGTCAAGGGTCACACCAATACATTTTTGTTTCATTATTGTAAATACGGGATTTATAACGTACCGTTTTATCGGTGTTTCGACCGACAATGTTTATTTTTGTTATGACATTTTTGTATGGTTGTGGTGGCTACCGATTAAACCTAAAAAAATCATATTAATGTTCTATATTAATATATACTAGTTAATATATATTAATGTTATATGGCTTCACTGTATCAAATAAAATAATACTGGACATTTTACACAGCGCTATCTAGCCCCAAACTAAGAAAAGCTAGTACTATATGTGAACCAGATAACTGATAGAACCTACTTATACATACTTATATAACCTACTTATATACCTACTTATATATTTTTTTTTGTAAATAAATACTTATTATAGAAAATACCCAAACCCGGAAGAAATATCTGTAGATATTGCAAACATTTGTCCAGCAGTGGGAATCAAACCCGCAACCTCCTGCGTCTTAGCCGGCTCACCCACTGCGCCACAGAGGTCGTCCTAAATTTGTATTTACAAAATAAATGTATTATTAGTATTCTTTTTGTAATCAGGTTATTATCATAATGCAAACTTTGCTTAGTATGTAGCTAGATAGCGCAGCATTATTTTTTCATATTTAGATTGTAATTTAATTTTATTAATGATTAAATATCTTAAAATATGAGCATTCTTTATCTTTCTGTCGTCTAGTCATCGCTAATTTCGCAAAAAAAATATAATCTAAAGACAAATATTTGCAAAATGAAACTGCGTCTTTGTGCGAACCTAATAATTATTACCGTCGTTTTCCTTAGTCCGTTATCATATTTCTTCTTTTTATAAAAAATTGACATGTATAAGATAATTAGTTGTGACTAAATTCTTTTTTTATACATTAATTACTTTACTTTCATTATTATAAATTCGGTATTTTATCAGGATGAGTGCCCCGTAATCCCGTATTTATAATAATGATCAAAATAAATCACAAAAGTGTTCTAAGTATTAACTTTCATATATATTTAGAATTTTTTTTGTCAAAAGCGTAACTACCACAGTATCCAGAATAATTTTTGATTACCATCGTAATTTAAACTCTACACATTACAACCCGCATTATGCTGAGTTAGGGTCCCTTTTGCAACTTATATGTAATTCACTGTAGATTGTCTAGTTTAAAGTTATATTTTGTACCTCATTCTTTTTTCTGTGTGTTTTTTTACTGTAACGTTGCAAATAATATTTTTTTCTATTCTATTCTATTCTATTATATAGTTGTTCTGTTCTATACATTCTACATGAAACTGAAAACCATGATGCAGTTGGTATGCATCTTTTTAAAATAATATATTTTATCTCTTGTGCTTCTTATACCTAGGTGTAATTATTGATTGTATTTTGTTTTAGTGTCATCATAAAAAACTACAGTTCAACCAAACAACAGTTCAAACATTACATTTCAACCTCAAAATAACATTAACTGTAACTTATTTATAATTCGATACCTATGTCATGTATATATCAAACAGTTATAGAATATTATAACATATTCTGTCCCTTCTTTTTAACATTCTTTTCAATCCTTCTTCACCATCCTATCTAAAGCAGCGTTTTGTGTTCTTGCACCAGGCGCATGATCGAAACCTTCGCTCATCTGAAGCTCTAAGTTTCCAAACCCCTGTCCACAGTTCTCAATTTTATGGTGACTCCTTTACAGTTCAAGCTGTGCGGCTGTGGAACGCTTTACCTTTCTCTATTAGATCACCTAAATCTCTTCCTATCTTTAAAGCTAAGGTATACAATCATTTCCTTTCTTTGTCTACGCACTGCTAGTTTATCGTTATGTTTATCTCCTTTATTGTAGTTTATATATAAGTATATGTTATTATATTTGTTACTATATATATTTGGTTTATTATTAAGTATAGGTAGTTTATGTAGATTTATGAGCATACTCGTAGATACACCGCCGTCTTTTTGATTTTTTTCCTGTCCATCCAAAGGTCGTCTGGAAGAGATCGCTTTTAGCGATAAGACCGCCCATTGTGCTTACATTCATTTTTGTGTATTTTTAATTTTGTTGGTGTGCAATAAAGAGTATTCTATTCTATTCTATTCTATTACTGCAGCGGCCAGCAAAAGAGGCATTGATGGACGAACGTGTAAATGTGGGCCGAGGCTAAGCCGAGGCCCACATACGTAAGGCCATCAATGCCTAGCTGTGGCCAAAGCTTGTATAGTACTTTTCTCAAATAATGCGGGGAAAATAAAAGTAAGCAGTACCTAAGCAGAACTTATAGTTGTTGAATTTCAGGCGGCGTTAAAGTAAGTTCATCACACTCATTGTCTTCACTTGAACTCATTTTGTCAAATACAATTACTTTTCAAAATCAATGACCTTTGATAAATTGTCTCCTTGGTTACCATGTTACGGAGTAAAAGATCATTCCATTCTTAAATTACACAACAGTTAAGAGTTTCCTATGTAATTTATTTGGCCGCTAAACCACGACAGATATGGATTTTCATACAACTTTTGCCGGTCGCTGCTCGCATTTATTTAGCCAGTACAGCAATTTTGATTTATCTCGAAGAAGGTTGTCAAAATAATGCTCATATTTCCAAGCATGTTTGAGAAAAAGCATTTTATTAATCAAGTCAGCTAGTTCATAATTGGCTACTGGTAAGAATTCTGAACGAATTATATCAAAGCAACTATCAGTAATCTCGCAACCAATTCGTAATCCAACTCTCTTTAAAACTAAATTCAACTTAACTTAGCTTTCCAGTTCATAAATAAGTATAATATATTTTAACAACAAATTAAGTTCTTAAAATTAAACAAAATGCATTAAGAAAAAATTACTGGCCAGATGAAACTCAAAACACGTTCGTAAATTCCAAATGTTATTTGAATAGTCGACGCTGTGTAAACTGTCATAATTGTTAAGCGTTAGTTATTATAGTAAAGTTAAATTGATATGATAACACATTATTTATTTATAATGCGAAATAAATAGATGACAATGACATTATTTTAAGCAGCTAGTGTACATATTTTTCTCGTTACATTCTGTTGTTGTTTCCAGGTGTGGTTCTCAAATCGGCGAGCCCGATTGCGAAAGCAGACCGGTTCAAACCCGAGTCCAGGACTCACCAGCTACTCAACACTGCCTATGCCGCAAATACCCTGCCCTTACCCTGGTGGGGATATTCCACTACATCAACATCACCCGCAGCACCCAGACGCGTGGCATCACCAAAAGTACGCCAACTACAACCAGCTGATGGCACAATCCCAGCATTTAAATCAAGCCTTCCAAAACTCCTTCCCGAGTACATCGCACACGTTTGGGCATCTCGTCCCCAGTTCTAATGGAACCCACGGCTTAATGGATCCAGGTATCCCAAGAAATGAGTATAGATACCCAAGTAACGATATCTATAGTAAACCTCTCAGCTATTTGCCCAAAGAATCAGAAGGAGAAGACAAAGTAGCGAGCGATGAAGCTATCGACCCGAGAGAGGATGCGTTTGTTAAACCATCCTCAGAAGATTATCCTAAAGCGTTACTAGTTACTGATAATGATTACCCTAAAGTTCCTGCTGATTACTCTAAGATTTCGGCTGATCCAGCGGTGACTTCTAACTGGAGCCCATCACACAACTCTTTGAACATGAGTCTAGCCGGAATCTCCAGTGAATACAAGTATATGAACGATCCATATGCGTTTCCAAACGTACCTGATCCTTTAAGCCAACACAACTACCCTAACCCTACTAATGCATCCAATAAATACTGGATTTGACAGGAATGTGTAATTTTAGTAGTATCATTAGAAACAATTATAGTAGTTTTATCGTCTATTTTATTTTATTTATATTTAATTATATTAATGAACTTACTGAAGTTGATTGTGAGAAATTACCTCTACTTTGCATTCCATTTAACTTTACCAAACAATTGTAAAAAGTTACTAAGACAGTCATTAGAATAAATGTATTAAATAAAGAAGTATGTTTCATTTTGAGTCTTATTCCCCATATCGACCATATCAAAGTTGATATAAATTTGTTTGGGACCAAGTAAAAAAATCTACGAGTGGAAGTAAATGATACAAAAATCACTTTTACTGTGCTCAATTTATTTATCTAATTATATATATCTACTAATTTACAATACATATTTAATATATACACTAGTTATTTTTAATTTTCATTGTAATCACTGTGAGGTAACATCGACTACCGACGCGCCGAGCTCAGTGGGTAGGACCACAACTTCAGGGTTGATGGGTTCACTTGACGCAATAACATTGTCTGTGCTTATTTCTACTGGCGCGCTTTCAGTGGTCTGGGCAGTCTCTACAGGTGCAGCATCAGATGAAACAGGAATTGCAACGTTTCCTTCTGTGCTTACAACAGTTTCTACGGCAGCTTCAGTCGAAGTCGCGATTGGAACCTCAGTGGGGCTAACGGGGCTTGTAGTAACTTCTTGTACAGTTACTACGTTATCAGACGGCTCAGCTGATACTTCAGGAGCTGTGTTAAGTCCTTCAGTAGTTGCAACTTCAACTGGACTGGCTGATGTGGCGTCAGTGGCAGGGACTTCCACAACAGCGACCGAAGAAGCATCAGTTGAAATAGTGGGTTTTTCAGTGGGTGTCTCAGTGCTGACTACATTGGCGTCAACCACTAAGCCAGTAGCAGCTGCTTCAGGGGTAGTGATAGCTTCAGTTACAGAGGCAGATGTTTCAGAAGCAGATGCAGCCTCAGATGCAGGGGCTGGGACTGCTTCAGTTACAGGGGCAGATACTTCAGGGGCAGTGACAGCCTCTGTTACAGGGACAGATGCTTCAGAAGTAGGTGCAGCCTCAGATCCAGGGTCTGAGACCGCCTCAGTTACAGGGGCAGATGCTTCAGGGGCAGTGATAGCTTCAGTTACAGGGGCAGATACTTCAGAGGCAGGCGCAGCCTCAGATCCAGAGGCTGAGACCATCTCAGTTACAGGGGCAGATGCTTCAGAAGTAGGCACAGCCTCAGTCACAGGAGCAGATGCTTCAGGAACAGGGGCAGCTTCAGATCCAGGGGTAGATGCTACTGGGGCAGGGTTAGCCTCAGTTACAGGGGCGGATGTTTCAGTAGCAGAGGCAACCTCAGTTACAAGGACAGATGCTTCAGGAACAGGGGTAGCCTCAGATCCAGGGGCAGATGTTTCAGAAGCAGAGATAGCTTCAGTTACAGGGGCAGATACTTCAAGAGCAAGGGCAGCCTCCGTAACAGTAGCAGATGCTTCTGAGGCTGGGATAGCCTCAGTAACAGGGGCAGATGCTTCAGGAGCAGAAGCAGCCTCAGTCACAGGAACAGATGCTTCAGGGACAGGGACAGCCTCAGATCCAGAGGTAGATGCTTCAGAAGCAGAGACAGCCTCAGTTACAGGGGCAGATACTTTAAGAGCAAGGGCAGCCTCTGTAACAGTGGCAGATGCTTCTGGGGCTGGGATAGCCTCAGTAACAGGGGCAGATGCTTCAGGAGCAGAAGCAGCCTCAGTTACAGGGACAGATGCTTCAGAAGCAGAGACAGCCTCAGTTACAGGGGCAGATACTTCAGAAACAGGGGCAGCCTCAGATTCAGAGGCAGGGGCAGCCTCAGAGCCAAGGGCAGAGACTACCTCAGAGCTAGGGACTGGAACAGCCTCAGCTACAGAGGCAGATGCTTCAGGAGCAGGGGCAGCTTCCGATCCAGAGGCAGGGGCAGCCTCAGAATCCGGAGCAGACCCTACAGGGCTAGGGACGGCATCAGAGCTGGGGGCCTCAGTAACAAGGGCAGATCCCTCAGGAGCAATGGCAGCCTCAGTTACAGGAGCAGATACTTCAAGAGCAGGGGCAGCCTCAGTTACAGAGGCAGATGCGTCAGGAACAGGGGCAGTCTCAGATCCAGGGGCAAGGGTAGCCTCAGAGCCAGGGACAGATGCTTCAGGGGCTGGGACAGCCTCAGCTGCAGAGGCCGATGCTTCAGGGGCAGGGGCAGCCTCAGAACCAGAGGCAGATGCTTCAGGAGCAGTGACAGCCTCAACTATAGTAGCAGATGCTTCAGGAGCAGGGACAGACTCCGATCCAGTGGCAGAGGCAACCTCAGAACCAGGAGCGGATGTTTCAGGGGCAGGTGCAGCCTCAGAGCCAGGGGCAGATACTTCAGGGGCAGGAACCGTCTCAGCAATAGGGGTAGATGCTTCAGAAGCTGGGCCTGCTTCAGAGCCAGAAGCAGAGGCGCTAGGGACAACCTCTGCTCCCTCAACACTAGGAGCAGATGAGCCAGGAGCACCAGGAGTACCAGCAGTGGCACCCTCAGCACCAGAGGCAGATGAACCTTGAGCACCAGGTGAACCAGCAGTGGCACCCTCAGCGCTAGGGGCAGATGAGCCAGGAGCACCAGAGGCACCAGCAGCAGCAGCCTCAGAGGCAGAAGCAGATGAGCCAGGAGCACCAGGGGCACCAGCAGCCGCGCCCTCAGCACCAGGGGTAGATGAGCCAGGAGCACCAGGGGCACCAGCAGTGGCACCCTCAGCACCAGGGGCAGATGAGCCAGGAGCACCAGAGACACCAGCAGCAGCGCCCTCAGCACCAGGGATAGATGAGCCAGGAGCACTAGGGGCACCAGCAGTGGCACCCTCAGCACCAGGAGCCGATGAGCCAGGAGCACCAGGCGCACCAGCAGTGGCACTATCAGCGCCAGGAGCAGGTAAGCCAGAAGCACCAGGTGAACCAGCAGCAGCACCCTCAGAGCCAGAAGCAGATGCGCTAGGAGCACCAGGGGCACCAGCAGCGGTGCCCTCAGCACCAGGGGTAGATGAGCCAGGAGCACCAGGGGCACCAGCAGTGGCACCCTCAGCACCAGGGGCAGATGAGCCAGGAGCACCAGAGACACCAGCAGCAGCGCCCTCAGCACCAGGGATAGATGAGCCAGGAGCACTAGGGGCACCAGCAGTGGCACCCTCAGCACCAGGAGCCGATGAGCCAGGAGCACCAGGCGCACCAGCAGTGGCACTATCAGCGCCAGGAGCAGGTGAGCCAGAAGCACCAGGTGAACCAGCAGCAGCACCCTCAGAGCCAGAAGCAGATGCGCTAGGAGCACCAGGGGCACCAGCAGCGGTGCCCTCAGCACCAGGGGTAGATGAGCCAGGAGCGCCAGGGGCACCAGCAGTGGCACCATCAGCACCAGGAGCAGATGAGCCAGGAGTACTAGCAGCAGCACTAGGAGCAGATGAACCTGGAGCACCAGAGGCACCAGCAGCAGCACCCTCAGTTCCAGGAGCAGATGAGCCTGGAGTACCAGGTAATTCAGCAGTGGTACCCTCAGCGCCAGGGCCAGATGAGCCAGGAGCACCAGAGGCACCAGCAGCAGCGCCCTCAGCACCAGGGATAGATGAGCCAGGAGCACTAGGGGCACCAGCAGTGGCACCCTCAGCACCAGGAGCCGATGAACCAGGAGCACCAGGGGTACCAGAAGCAGCACCCTCAGAACCAGGAGCAGATGAGCCAGGAGCACCAGGGGCACCAGCAGTGGCACCATCAGCACCAGGAGCAGATGAGCCAGGAGTACCAGCAGCAGCACTAGGAGCAGATGAACCTGGAGCACCAGAGGTACCAGCAGCAGCACCCTCAGTTCCAGGAGCAGATGAGCCTGCAGCACCAGGTAATTCAGCAGTGGTACCCTCAGCGCCAGGGCCAGATGAGCCAGGAGCACCAGAAGCACCAGAAACAGCACCCTCAGAACCTGGAGCAGATGAGCCAGGAGCACCAGGGGCACCAGAAGCAGCACCCTCAGCGCCAGGTGCCGATGAACCAGGAGCACCAGGGGTACCAGAAGCAGCACCCTCAGAACCAGGAGCAGATGAGCCAGGAGCGCCAGGGGCACCAGCAGTGGCACCATCAGCACTAGGAGAAGATGAGCCAGGAGTACCTGCAGCAGCACTAGGAGCAGATGAACCTGGAGCACCAGGGGTACCAGCAGCACCACCCTCAGTTCCAGGAGCAGATGAGCCTGGAGCACCAGGTAAACCAGCAGTGGCACCCTCAGCGCTAGGGTCAGATGAACCAGGAGCACCAGGGGTACCAGAAACAGCATCCTCAGAACCAGGAGCAGATGAGCTAGGAGCACCAGGGGCACCAGCAGCAGCACCCTCAGAGCCAGGAACAGATGAACTTGGAGCACCAGGGGCACCAGAAGCAGCACCCTCAGAACCAGGAGCAGATGAGCCGGGAGTACCAGGGGTACCAGCAGCGGCACCTTCAGTGCCAAGAGCAGATGAATCTGGAGCACCAGGGGCACCAGCAGTAGTACCCTCAGTGACAGGGGCAGATGAGCCAGAAGTACCAGGAGCACCAGCCGTGACACCCTCAGCGGTAGGGGCAGATGAACCAGGAGCACCAGGGGCACCAGCAGTGGCACCCTCAGTACCAGGGTCAGATGAGCCAGGAGCGCCACCAGTTCCAGATACACTAGGGGAACCAGGCTGTCCAGCACCAGATCCTACAGATCCCGGTTGAGATGCAGACTCTTGAGTACTGGGGCCAGATGAAGTTCCATTTTGTGTCGATTGCCCTCCGGTTACCCAGTTAGGAAGCAGGCTAGACAAGTACTGACCGATGGTCTGTAACAAGGATTTCTTTTCTTCAACGTTCTGCTGAGCTATCGGTGCCCATGGCAGAGTAATATTTTCCAAAAGAGCACTGTCATTCTCCAGTTTTCCGATCTTCTTTTCTAATTTGACTTGAAGCGCTTGAATATCGCCCGCTGTCACTTGACTTTGTAGATAGGTCCTAAATGAGTCATTCTCTGCGTTCTGAATTTTAGTTTGAATCAAATCAACGATTGCTTGACGACGTTCACTCTTTGTGCTCGTTACATTCAGCGCTAATTCTTCCTGAACAAACCTAAATAGAGCTGTTTTTCGTTCTAACATAGTGCTGTTTTCATTTAAGCCATATTTAGCATAGACGTAATTCTTCCATACATCTTCGAGATCGACCTTGTTATTGACGTCATTGGATTCAGCAGATTCTTCTGATTCAACACCACCTCCCAATGCTTCTTGCGCTAGTTCTTCAAGTCGTTTCTGTTCTCTTTCAATTCGCTTTTGTTCCTCTTTTTGGATTTTCTCTTGACGTTTTCTCTCCTCTTTTTCAAGTTTCTCTATACGCTTACGCTCTTGCTCTTCCTGTTTGCGTTTTTCTTTTGCTTCGGTCTCTAGTCTCTTTCGTTCTTCTTTTTCTAATTTTTCTTGACGCTTTTGTTCTTCCTTTTCTCTCTTTTCAATTTGTTTTCGCTCCTGCTCCTCTAGTTTTCTTCTTTCTTTCTCAGATTTTTCCAGTTGTTTTCCTACGTCTTCATTATTGCTGTTATTATCATCATCACTATCATCATCTCCACTTTCAGACGAGATTTCTGAAACATCTCGCATATATCTTAGATGTCTATGTGTTAGCGTTCTTGACGCGCCATCATCAGGTAAATGTTTTGCCGCCGCAAGGCTTATGCAAACCTAAAAAAGATGAAATTAATAATGGATTAGTTAAAACATCGAATAAATAAATAGTCAATGGTAAAATAGTTTCAAACTGTCGCAATTTAAAACCGACGAGAACGGTATGAGCAAGCATCCTAGCAGTATACATCGACTTAATTTACTTCACTAGTTGGTGTATTTGCCGTTATACCGGCACGTAAAAAAAAACATGTTTTAGTGAACAATCTGAGACATACGAATAAAGAATTCAATATGAAACGATATAGATCGCTAAAAGACATTCGACATAGATATGTAAATGAGTCTAACATTGAAACCAAAAACAAGCATGAAATTATGCAGTTCCGTCATCTATTAAAATTTTTGTCATGTTGAGCATTGCACAACAAATCCTCACAAACACTAGAATAAGAATCTATAAAAAGTGTAGATTTACTTACTGTTAATAGCAAATAAACAATCTTCATCTTGAATTCAGTTTGATCTCATTGAAAGGGAAATTCGTTCGTAAAAACTTCTAATGAACATGTACACTTGTGTTTCGTTAGAGTTCGTTCGTAGTAATATGCTAAATACTGAGGACGCACCGTTTTTATACCTGCTCTAACAATTAACGCAGATAACATTAGATAATGGCTTCTGCCGAGATAAAACTGGTAAAGTCTTGGCCAAACATTCTGTTTTCGCTATGTCTGACTCAATGTAAACAAAGTTATATCTAATGATGGCAATATATGCTGAAAACCTGCTGAAGGTAGGTACGAACGGATGTTTGCCTGGTATCTACGCATTGCAGCGGAAATAGGTTTATAATATAAGGTTATTTGATGCTTGTATCAATTATAAAATGACTGATCTTAAATTTTATTACTAATATCTGGTGACGATATTTGAAACTTTTGCCTAGATAGACCTTGGTTGGTTTTGCAAGAAAATTTGATCAATTTAAAGCTGACAGGCTGCAGAGGTAGCCTAGTTATGTGTTGTGCTCGTTCAACCTACGTATGTTTTATGGTACCATGTTACCTCGTATGCTACCGGGTTTCATTATAGGCCCAAGGCAAAACATGCTACGTACCTACTTATGTGACTTGTAGACTTGACTACACCTTTAAGTGGTTCGCCCCGCACGGAGATCTCGCGAGTCTCCCATAAAAACTAAAAAAATATTATTTGTAATCTTTGACTATCAAAATAGTGCCACGAAATTCATAGCCAAATTACTTGACCTACAGTTTCATTAAAATTACAGGTTACCTGTAATTTGGTCAAGATCTGTTAATTCAGAGTTCATGTTAATTGGTTTTTTTGGGTACAAAATGCAGTTATTCTGGATTTCAGACGTTTCCCTATATTTGTGGTACTAAAGCTACACGTATACCAAATTTCAGCACTGTGGGGTCACTGGTGTACCCTGTGAATTTGTGACTTAAAACCTACAAGGTTTAAACTAAAAATAAAAATGACGTCGAAATGTACTCATAAAGACCTTTCATTAGACGTGCCCCTTGACCCCCCCCTGAGTCCCAATTGGTTTGTTTTTCACCCCTCTTGAACCCCAATATCTCAACAACCCCCCAACATTTTTAGCTCATTTAGTCACACCAGGTTTGTGCCATCACTATATACCAAATTTCACGATGATCTGATCAACGCTTCGAAAGTTATCCTCGGACAAACAAACGTACATACATACAACGCCGATTTGCATAAATTGATATGGAGGTCTCGCTTCGCTCTATCATTAATATACTCAAATAAAGCGTTGCATGTCTAAAATAGTTTTGAATTTTGTTCATGAGTTTTATTGAAACAAAGTAAATTTTACGTAAATTTCGAAGACTGGCGCATTACCTTCCGTCACAGATAATATAATACTGGTTACGTCCAGCACCTATCCGTTAAAACAGAAGTTGTCCTCACTACAATAGTTCAGCTAATCAAAATTTCATAGATTTCGTTCTGCATTGTGACAAGGTTGATACGCAAAAAATATCCTCACCTTATAAAACAAAAGGGGTTTACGTAAAATAACGATCCATTATGTTATTTTATACTATTTTGTATTGATTATATTAATTACCTTATTTTGCAAAATTAATAATAGTATATGATGATAAATAGGACCATCTAAGACAACATGTCTAGGATTCTTGAGTGACTTGATTTAGAAAAACAAGACAAGAAGACATGATTTACTTTTCTAAATTATTTACTAGGTAAGCAAAGTATTAGCTTGTCTTGTCAAATTATAACAGTATTGTAAAAACAAAAGTGGCTTTTATTTTAATGTGTAATGTGACACGTTTGGAAAATTTTATGAATATAAAAATCATACCAAACAAGTAACTCTGCAACTGCCTGGTAACAAGCCTGGTAGTGATCTGGAGCAGTTGAGCTATCTATAGATCGTTTGCAACGGTCTTTAGATGATTTAACTGTTTCTTATGTATTTTATAGTCTTGTAAAAAATTGTATATTCTTTCTTTTGATAAATGTAACTTTTTAACAAAAATATTACCTATATAACTGACTTCAGAAACAGTTGGTCTAAAAAATATGCAGATACCTTTCCAAATTGAAGAGTTTATTCATTTTATATCATCAGATCTTGAACAAATTTATATGGAACCACTCCAAAGGTACACCCTTTCTGACAAAAAAATAATCATTGAAATCAGACAAGGTGGTAAAGAATTGTCGCTAAACATATATTTGCGAATTGAGAACCTCCTTGAAGTCCTCGAAGAGAACCTTTTTAAAGTCAGTTAAAAATCCTGGCCATAATTTAAAAATCTTAAACAATGACATAATTTTGCATAGACCTCTAGTTTTAATATTAAAATATTTCCTAAGTTTGATTATAGACAAATAGGTACGTATTATTTTTCAATTATTAAGGTCACAAAGTAAATTGTCTGTTAAACTAACAGTTAAGTAATTATGATAATGACATGGCATAATGTGTTTTAAAATTTTGCTACTATTTGTGATAATAATCGTTAAGTACGTGGTTTTAGCCACATTAAGTATTATAATCTCCTGAGTCTATGTCAAATAAGCAGTTGGTATTTATTGATACTTAACTAATGAGTTGGTATTTAGAAAACTTGATTATTGTCAGATTCCTTTAGGGTAGATCGCATAAGAAATATAGGGTATATTGTATAAAATACTAGATATCAAAAATTATCTTCTGAAGTTGACGAATGAATGAAATGATCATCATCAACCTCCACAGCTTGACTTTCTTCAATGCTGAGTATTAGTTTCACTGATGGTTGCCGAACGGCTTGATGGATTCAGATAAGTGAGTTCTCAAAATAATGTCCTCGAAAGTGACCTAGGCTAGGTACAAAAAGTCGCAAAAATGAAAAAATTGCAGCCAACAAATAAAATTTTGTCTCACACGCAGATATGTGATTTGCACAACGATTCCGAACCGTATTTACAGACTAAACTTGTTTAAATTTGACGTATTTGTATGATTCAACAACTCTCTAAATCATAATTTAGCCACTAAATACGATTACGCATCGTTACGCAAGTCGCCCTTAATCTGGGTATTAAAAATAAGACGGTAATGAGACGTTTCCAAAAAGGAAAATTAATATAAATATAACTACAGTCCTTTTCTAGATTTTGTAAACTGATTATTTGGTCATTATTTACAGTCACGCATTCATATTCTTATTAATTTGAATCTCAACAAATATGACCATAGGTAATTTTAAAATCCCATCTTGTTTGTAATTTTTGGGATAAAATCAACAATATTTATTAGAACTAATTTAACTTTTATTCGTTTAGATTTATCGATAGATATTATATTATAATCTCTGCTCCAACATCAATATTGAATAAGGATAAAGTGCTTGATCCTCAATCCTCAAAGTCAGGGGCAGGACAAAAATTACGCAATAATATCACGTGCTTTAGTCCCAAACTTATCTACGAGATTACACTGTTTGCATTCCTCGTCTATTGTTCAACAGATATCTCATATTATACGGTACGTTTTGGAATGCTGCTATAACTTACGTACATTTGTTTATAATTTTCTCTAAAAACGGGATATTTACGATGGAAATAATAATATTAACGATTTAATAAAGGTATTTACTACTTTAGAGAACGGTCGCTCTGGAAGTATATGGGGAAAGCCTATGCTCTGCAATCAATTATTTTAGATGAATAGTTTACCGGGCCGCGGCTTCCCCCGCGTGGTTTTTCAATTAAAGCATTACCCTCTTTCTGCGCAATGGGGTAAAAAGTAGTCAAAGTCAAATATTTTTATTTATTAAAATCACAAGGATCACTTTGAAACGTCAATTTTACTGCCTGTTCCTTCGCGACCAAGCCAGGAAAGAAAGGCAAGAAACAAGGCTGGTTGTTTTTTTTATGATATTTTTAGAATACATAAAAATACAGAAAATAAATAACGTCTAAATTGTAACATCTTATCCTTTTTCTGAGAGTATATAACATAGGTTCTGAGAGAATATAAGAAGAAAAAAACATAGTTATTTTAGGAGATATTTAGAGTCCATTAGTTGGATGAAATATCGATGAATAATGACGCAAAGCAGATAAATAGTGACGCTGTAATTTAGGAGATATTTAAGAAACCATTAGTTGGATTAAATAGCGATTAATAGGGTACCCAAAGCAGAGAAATAGTGACGCTGTAGTTTAGGAAAGAAATGGTGAGAGCTTAATAGGTACTTAAATAAGTTTATAAAATGCGTAAGGTCTATTACTACATCTCTATTTATGGACACGTATTTTTATTCAACACTTTTTTAGAAGCGATATTAAAAAGCCGTTTCAATAAAACTCCTGTCTAATAAGCTTATCTTCCCAAAGCAACACGTTTTGCTCGTATAATTCTTAAAGGTGTCGTTGTCGCGTAAATGCTAAGGCAGTGTATTCACACTCTGGGTTCCCCTTCTTGCACAATTATATTTAAAACCGTTAGACAAACAATATAAAATATAAGTTTTAAAACTAAAATCCGAAGACGTAAAAGCTTTCAGAGTGTAGACCGAATCCACTATTCTATTGTCTATTACCCAAACACAGTTGTAGTTAGAGCTTATAGAGTTGTATATTACTACAACTGTGTTTGGGGACGTTTAGAAGTTACGAAGTAGCAGATAAACATTCCTTCATACATATCCTGCTAAACACAACTCTCCCTTTGCTTCGCCGTAGTCGGGTAAGGACCAGAGAAAGTGAATCAAAATTCACCTTAGCGGAGCGAAAAGCGGAGGGAAAATTACTTTCAGGAAACCTGGTTTGGATTAAGAGGAACGCGAAAGATCATGGCCCGCTGTACATGTGGCATTTTCCTTAACATACGACTGCTCAGGAAACACATCCTTGAATGTTTATTCCCTAGTGAACACATACCTTAAGGAACATAATATCAGCTTATTAAATTCACACCTGAATGATTCTATCAGGGAATGATATAACGGGACAAGGTGAGCGCTACTCGTAGCACGAGTTTCTAGAGTTCACAAACGGTGCTCTAAAGAATAATGTAAATAAAGTAAAATTGATTTTACTCGTAGAGAAGCGAGATCTCCTTACGGTATTGTCCATAATAATTAGAAAGGCGCATTTTGTGCTAAGACATATTGCTAAAACATTAGAGCTTTTGAGATTTTGAGGTTATTCCATTTTTGAGATTTTGTTGTATTCTCGAAACACCGCCCGTGCCTTCACATCATGGTTGGTCAATAAAATTTACATATCTACCAAATTTCATCAAAATCTGTTTACCCGTTAAGACATGAAAGCGTAACAAACAAACTCACTTTCATAATATTTAGTATGAAGTATAATTAAGTCCAGGTACTCGTTTCCAATAGAAATGTTTGGAATCGAATCCCTGGAGACGCTTGACATCACTTTTGTTTTAGTCATGTTCATCTTCAAGCCAACTTTTAGTGATGCTTCATGGAGATCTGTTAGCATCAGTTGGAGATCATCTAGTTCCTCAGCGAAAATAACTAGGTCATCTGCAAATCTCAGATGAGACAAGAAGACACCGGAAACGAGTACCTGGAGATGGTCGAATCTTATGTGTACCTTGGTCATGTTTTATCTTTCGGAAAAGAGTTACAGGCCATGGAGATATCTAGGAGAATTCAGTTGGTATGGGCGGCGTTCAGCAAGCTGGATGATATTTTGACACCTACCACCGTTCCACAATGTCTGAAGACCCGCCTCTACAACCAATGTGTCCTGCCAACATTAACCTACGGTGCTGAGACATGGACGCTCACGAAGGAGACTGTGCACAGGATTAGAGTCGCACAGAAAGCCATGGAGCGCGCCATGCTCGGCATGACACTGCTAAACCGAGTCCCCAATACCGAAATTCGCAAGCGGACTAAAGTTCAAGACGTCAGCAAGCGTATATTGGGACTCAAATGGAGTTGGGCAGGACATGAGGCCAGGCGCGGTGATGACAGGTGGAGCAGGATGCTGACTATGTGGTGGCCCCGAGATGTAACTAGGAACGCAGGTCGTCCACCGGCAAGATGGGTTGACGACATTATAAAAATCGCAGGTCGTATGTGGGTTAGAACAGCGCAGGACAGAGGTGAATGGCGACAACGAAGAGAGGCCTATGCTCAGCAGTGGGATGAAAAAGGCTGACGATGATGATGATGATGATGATAATTAAGTCAAACTGAGGGGGGGTGATACATAGTGTTCCATTTTACACTTTACGATAGGATTAGGATTTATAAAACTAGATTTTGTCTAGCAATCCATATTAGGGCTCACGCTAGAATTGAAATATAAACGTAGGTGAATTATTTAGTGTAATTTTTAATACTGTTAATAGCATTTCTTTAAACTAAAATATTGTTAGGGTCACCGTCATCAAAATCGATGAGGATGACTATACCCTTTCTGTTCATACTTTTACACAATAAGAAAAATTCAAAAGAAAGTATGTACACACGGCAACACCTCAAGCTATAATATCTCCAGTATAAGCTGACCTCGCATTGTGTAGGTTTTCCCTAGAAAGAAGAAAGAAAGAAAATACATTTATTTAACACACACACAGGACAGACTATTGAAAACAGAACATATACAGAACGAACATACCTACTTACAAACAGATTTTATTAACAAAGAAAAATTATACAAAGAAACAGGAAACACACAAGATAAAAATTAAGTACATATAATATAGGTAGGTAATTACAAATAATATGGTCTTCCGTGCTGTGTGGGTCAAACAGGCCCCGTCTCAGCGTGTTGCTGCTAACCATCCGAGGATAGTAAGCAGCGCTGGTTTTCAGATGGGACCCATGGGTAGCCTCACGAACGCAGAAAAATGAATAGGTAAGTAAACAGATACATACACATACACAGATACATATACACAGCTACATATACTTAAAAAATAAAACAAACTTTGAGAGTTTGAGTAGAAACAAAAAGTGTTATGTGGGTAAAGAATTGCGCTAGGGAAGTAGACATCAATAACTGTGACTAAGTTGCGATGGAAGGACATGAGACAGTGAGGAGGAGGAGGAGATAAAATGATATGAACGATTTCTAGAAAGGTTTGTCTAAAGACCTTAAGAAAAGAGAGTGTGGAGTAGTGATTGTGGGCAGTGTAACAAAGAGAAAAATACTACACGGTTTCCTGCGTGACAGAAAGCCGCGATGGCTCCTGTGTCGCAGCATCTTTGTCCACGTAAAGTTCGGTAAGCTATGAGCGCTTTTGTAGCATTAGAAGTTCCTTCTTCAGTGCAAATTTAAAAGATGTTACTGTTTTCAGGGCACGTAAAGGTGGTGGCAGATCGTTCCAGCAACGAGAAGCTGCAAACCTAAAAGACCCACGATGTGCGACAGACTTGAGAGAATGAATGATGAGAGGTCAGCATAGACTGGAAATGTATAGCTTCATGTGTAGCCGTGTGTACTTTCTTTTGAAATTTTTAGTTTTAGTAATCAACAGACTCAAAGAAAAACCAGAAAATCTATGTCATTCTGGCTTTCCCAAGAAGAGGCAGAAGCCTAAACGACAACATAATAAAAGTAGGAGATCCCAGAGCTAATCCTAAACAACTAAAGTACTTCTATTATCAAGTTTCAAACAAACAGTGATACCCCCAGCATGCTGATATAATATCTTACGTTGGTATTAAAATTTTCCTACGTACGTACCTAAACAACAATGGTGAAAACAAAGTCAAGAATACTTTTTGTACAGTTGCCTATAAAAATAAAAATCAAAGACGAGGAGTTGACTCTTGTGAACACCACCGTATTTTTTTTTTTTAACTTTGTAGATCTTCGTTTGACCACAATCTCACCTGATGGTAAGCTATGATGTGGTCTAAGATGAAGCACGATGATCTAGAAGAAACCTCTTACCCTAAAGAAGCCCGGATTGTATTCTTTAGGAAAAACAGATGACGGCAAAGTATTCCACACCTTAGCTGTGCGCATCAAGAACGTAGAACCAAAACGGTGTGTGCGAATGGGTGGTATATTGACTAGGTACGGATGGTACTGAGCCGTGCGCCTGCTTGTCTTTTGGTGGAAAGGAGACGGCGGAATCAGATCGTAAAGTTCCTGGGCACATTCCCCGAAATGTATTCTGTAAAAGATCGATAGGCTTGCAACTTTACGGCGGTGTTCGAGACTATTCTTAGGTATAACCCTAGATAAGCTTCAATGGGGAACTCATATTGATAAGTTGTCGAAGAGACTTAATTCTGCGGCATACGCAGTCAAAAAGATCCGTCTTTTTACAGACGTAGACACAGCTAGACTAGTTTACTTCAGATACAGCATTATTAGAGTATACTGCTGTGGATATATGTGCTGCAGATATAAACACCGTTTTTGTGCTGCAGAAGAGTGCTGTCCGTGCAATTTGCCCCAGAGAATCATTACGCAATAAGTTTATAGAAATAAATATTATGACATTCCCTTGTCAATACATCTATGAAAATCATATGTATGTTCACAAAAATATTAATTTGTTTAAGAAAAATACGATAATCATAATTTTAATACTAGAAATAAAGATAAACACGCTGTTGCCACTTGTAGACTCCATAAAGTTAGTAAGTCGTTTAAAGGGCAAGATGTACGCTTTTATAACAAACTCCCAAGTCATATACAAAAATTGTCAATTAACAAATTTAAAAACGTAATTAAACAAAATCTTTATAAAAAACCCTACTATAAGATATTGAATTATTTAGATGATAGAGAAGCTTGGGATTGAAATTGCTCCAACTCGTTCAAAAATGTTACAACTTAGACGTAATTTATTTTCTTTATTGTTATGTATTCTAAAAGGATCATTAAAAAAACCAGCCTTGTTTCTTGCCTTTCTTTCCTGGCTTGGTCGGGAAGGAACATGCAGTAAAATTGACGTTTCAAAGATATCCTTGTGATTTTAATGAATAAAAGATTTTGGCTTTGACTTTGCACTAAAATCAAACTTGTTGAAATTGCCTCTAGTGTACTGACACTACTAGTTCGGATGTTACTCCGGTTGACCAAAATACTGATATTTTCGGTATCAATAATCTGGTTGGCTTAAAAAATACAACGATCTACTGCCATCTAATCTGCCTGGTGGGCAGTAGGTCACATTTCTACTCAAACTATTGCTACTAAAGGGATAGTTATATTGACAGTTTGGTGCATTCAGTTGTCAATGGTGGTAAAAATCTATAGTGATAATACTGAAGTTAATGTTATAAAATAGGTAACATTCAATTTAAGCCTTTCAAAGCTGACTGTACCTGTAGTAATATCAGTTTTGGATCCTGTGTCTTTCTTTGGGAAAACCTTGTTTCCAACTCGAAACTTGTTTGCACAACGTAATCCTTTAATTAAACAGCATCTCGTATAAAAGCGTTTGAACTCAAACAATTTTCACAGAAACGATAGCAATTTACGAACGAAACACAAATTATAAGCGAATTCAATCATGGTTTCCAAAGTTGTTTTGACCCTTAGCGCTATGGTGAGTTATTGACTCTAAGGGACTCTAACTTTGAATATAATCTCTATAAACCGTATCTTGAGCACTTTATCATTTCCAAAAATATTGCTTAATATAAGAGTTATAGATTTGTGTTAAGTACATAATTATATTTATCCACCGCGGATTGGTTCTGATTTTAATTCTGTTTTCTAAAATATCCTTTTAAAACTTCAAAAGTTACTTAAATGTGCTTACTCGCCACACTAGAGAACCCTGCAGTAAGACTGATTTAGATGTTTTTTTTACAATCGTAAGGCTTTCTAACAACATTTCTTTGTTTACAGCTAGCAGTAACAGCAGCAGTAGTACCCGGAGGTGGCTGGGGTGGATGGGGCGCGAACGCTGGTGGTTGGGGAGCAGGCGGATGGGGCGCGAACACAGGCGTCGCCTGGGGTGCCAACGCTGGTGCCAACGCCGGCGCCGGACCGCCCAACGCCGCCACCAACCCATGGATCCCACCATGGATGTCCGCTGCCCCGTGGTACCCTCAATGGGGATCTTGCGTGACCATCGGAAGCTCCTGCGTGGACTGTAACACCAGGCTCGTGTGCACCAAAGTTGGCGGTCTGAAGAGGGCCTGTGCTGATCCCACTCTGCCTCATTGCAACCTTGGAGAGTGCTCCGCTACTCCATCCGACGAATGCGCGGTGCCAGCTGTGCCTGCTACTGTAGCTTAATTTTTAACGTCAAGAAGGTTCAATGACTGTCATTATAGACCATCATCAGTCGACTGGCAGTCTTGTTCCCTGACTTCAATACCTAATCCTCGGGTTTTTTTATTGAAACAATATGTATGATACTCGTTGGAGCAACAACTTTTATGTGTTCTTTCTGTCATGATTTCTCCAAATAATAATAAACTACGAAACGGCTGTGTAATTTGGTTATTGAACAATTCACGATATATTTTATACTGAATAAATTATTTTAAATTACTTTTTCTCTGACTCACTCAAAAACCACCCTTGTCTTTTCGCCACACGGTTCTGAGAATCTTATCAACACTTATACGTAAGTGCTATAATTGGTCCGCACTTCAGATTAGGTCTGATACCCTTAATAAATAGATTGTGGTAAACAAGTGTTCATCCTTGATGCTAGGCAGTTCATATGCACCGACAAAGTCCTATGATGTTTGACAATACTAGGTTCGTTAGGTAATTGCTACAGCATAGGTTATAATTTTCGTATAAATAGATTTAATTGGATACATACTAAGTTTGGTTAGTAAAGACCGTTTTCGACGACCTTCGTAGCTCTGTGAGCAAATAGCCGGTCAAGATGTAGGAGATTATGGGTTTGATTCCAACCGCGGAAAAAATGTATGCATGATCTACAGATATTTGTTCCGGTTCTGACTATTTCTCTACTTGAGTATGGTATTACGAAAAAAAATATAACAAGTATTCTATCAGTCATAAGGGTCCCATAAGAAAAGCATTACTAGTTTGGGCTAGATAGCGCTGTATTAAATATCCAGCATTCTTTTTAGCACAGACTTGGCATTAACTATATGATCCATTCCATATAGTTCAACTATTGGTTCACCTAGTTGAACTTTTTCCACTGTTATGTCTATATTAATATTATAAAGAGAAAAGATTTGATTGTTTGTTTGTTTGCATTGAATAGGTTCTGAAACTACTGGACCGATTTAAAAAATTATTTCACCGTTGGGAAGCTACACTATCCACGGGTGATATAGGTTACTTTTGACCCAACTGCGCAGAGGAGGGTAATGTTTTTATTGAAAAACTATGCGTGCGAAGCTGCGAATTGGTCAGCTAATTATTAATATAATACAGGTATTTCTTCTAAACTCTTTATCACGATAGAGTCTATCAGCCACAATTTTCCGTCTAAAAATCAGAAATCAGAACGTTTATTTGCCTGAATATATGTACATGTTTCGATGTTACACTTTGTTCAAAGTCAAAGTCAAATATTTTTATTCATTAAAATCACAAGGATCACTTTGAAACGTCAATTTTACTGCCTGTTCCTTCGCGACCAAGCCAGGAAAGAAAGGCAAGAAACAAGGCTGGTTGTTTTTTTAATGATCCTTTTACAATACATAATACAGAAAATAAATTACGTCTAAATTGTAACATTTTGAACGAGTTGGAGCAATTGCAATTCCAAGCTTCTCTATCATCTAAATAATCCGATATTTTATAGTAGGCTCTTTTATAAAGATTTTGTTTAATTACGTTGTTAAATTTGTTAATTGTCAATTTTTGTACATCCCTTGGGAGTTTGTTATAAAAGCGTACACCTTGCCCTTTAAACGATTTACTAACTTTATGGAGTCTACAAGTGGCAACAGCGAGTTTATCTTTATTTCTAGTATTAAAATTATGATTATCGCTATTTTTCTTAAACAAATTAATATTTTTGTGAACATACATTAGATTATCATAGATGTATTGACAAGGAAATGTCATAATATTTAATTTTGTTGATCCTTATATATTCTACCATATAGATGGTGCGCAAATATAAATATTAAAATCGAATTTAAACTAAGTGAATGTCAAATAAAATTAGAAATGTCAATACAAAATAAAATAAAAAACAAATGTCATAGTATAGTCAATTAAAAGTCATTGGAATGGGTTAAATATTCATTAATGTCATAAAAACAATAGTGTGCCAACCATTTTGTCAACTTTGCTTTGAAGACATTAAATGGTAATGCCTTAAATGCATTTGGCAATTTATTATACACCTGTATGTCACTCACATAAACATTTATTTTATAAATGTCCAGTCTGACTTTAGGTACGTATAATTTATGTGGATTTCTAGAGACAGCTATTTTAATAACTACATACTTCTGATTGCTTCTTGAAATATCCAGGGTAGGTATTATTTAACAAGAATGCACAATCATGATCTTGAAATGTCTAGAACTTATTAAACTCAAAGAATTCTGTGTTTATATCCCACAATAATTCTTTTCAAATTCAATGTATTAGGTATACAGCTTGTAGCATCAAGAACAAAATAATGTCAAACCGAACTAAATAGTGTTTTACTAAAGGGATAGTTAGGTGTTTTGTGACCACCGGACTAACAACGGAACTAAGTACTGACACTAGATGAAAATAGTAAATAGACAATGCAGGTAGACCTATCTCTACCTACAGAAATACAAGTAGACATCACACGAATATTTCCTGTATCGTACGTATCAAGAGCTTCGAGAACCATGATATGTAGAATAGAATAGAAAACGATTTATGTATATGACAGTTATATTAACAAATCATATTTAAAACATATAACGAATACTCTATAGTATAATGTGTGGTCTTATCGCTAAGAGCGATCTCTTCCAGACAATCTTTGGATGGACTGGATTTCACGAGAACGTTAAAGGACGGTAGCTTTATAAATAAAAAGAGGATTTAACTGTGTACATACATAAGTGAAATAAAATACTTAAAAAAAATAGATACCGGGATAGGATGCAAAAATGTAAAACCGAAAGAAGATAATGCAAAATTTGTCACAGATATCTCGCAACCTCTACCATTATGGGTACTAAATTGCAAACTGCCACGGAGGTAATTTTTCTACCGGTATACTTAAGAAAAGTTCTAGAAATTGTAAAGACTATACTCAATATTTTGGATAGATTGGAAGCGAAACATTAATTTAGTGTAAATCAAAAGCTAAGATAAATGAAAACGGGGATGTGCGCGTGGGATATTGAAATGGAAGATAAAACATTCTGAGTGACATCCTGAATACCCTCATTTTCTGAGGAGCAAACAACATTAGTACTGTTTTAAGATGTCTTGTAATATAAATAAACCTAAGATTAGATTAGATATACTCTTTATTGCACACCAGATAAAAATATAGTTACAAAAAAGTATACAATAAATAACGGTACAATAGACGATCTTATCGCTAAAAGCGATCTCTTCGAGACAACCTTTGGATGGAGAAGATAAACAAAAATCAAAAGACGGCGGTGAACGAGTACCTCTAACATACATAATCATGACCTATAAATACAATATACCTATTGATTAAATGTAAAAAAAAAGGGGCATTTATTTACACACACACCTCTTATGCTAACAGAAGTTGGTAGGTACAATAAGTACTAAATAAAGCTAGGTAAGTTTAATAGTAGGCCTAATTCTAAGTAACATTAGTACATTATCGTAGGTAGCACATTAATAAATATAAACTTATATACATGCAAATAATATATAAATAAACTAAACTACGTATGGACGATAAATAACACAAACGCTAATTAGCAGTTAAGAGACAAAGAAAAAAAATGATTATATACCTTGGCTTTGAAAATAGGAATAGATTTGGACGACCTAATGGACAAAGGTAAGGCCTTTGTTTATTCTTTAAAGAGAAGACATAGAATAAGTTCTATTATGTTTCGCTGGTTTTCTGGTATAGGGACCTTTTCTTGTGGGCCCAACACCAAAATAAACATTTTTTTCTTAGGGTGGAGACTGGGGTCTGGTCCGCTTTAAGTTACGAAACTTACTAAATATACTTATATCGTAACTGTATGTTTACCATCCTGGCAGAGTTGGGTCCGTAGTCATTTGGGCCCAGGTATTCAGGACATTGATATCGTGGACTGTTAAATTTTAGTCAATTTGACATCACCAGTTATTATAATTGGCGCGTTGCTCTTTAAACATTTTTTAAACCCCCTTTTTGAAGGACTGTGTTAGACCTCTGGCTATATCAGTGACTTTTGTTTGTCTAGAATATTTTCTTTTCTGATTCGATCTCATAAAGAAATACCAAGCGTAGCCCTCGACATAGCACGCTGAGCTACCTTGGGTCTACTTATGAGGTCCATAGTGAGAGACCACGTTTCTGTGGCATCACTGGTAATGGCAACACACATTGATCAAAGACTTTCACCTTCAGATACTAAGGTATTTTGGACGAGAATTATATGTGTTTTGGTCCATGAAATTATCAGTAGATAATAAAAAATTACCAAAGTTTTGTCAAGAGTAAAAAGTACACTTGGTTTACTGTCTTTACGGGAAATTTTATGTAAAATAATAATAATAACACTTCACAAATTAATAATCCAAATCAACTTGGACGAATCAGCGTTGTATATATGTATGTTTGTTTTACCGAGGATACCTTTCGAAGCATTGATCCGATCATCGTGAAATTTGGTATTTAAGTGGGTAGTGATGACATAATCCTGGTGTGACTATATGAGCTAATATGTTAGTTATGGGTTGTTGAGACATTTGGGTTAAAGAGGGATAAAAAATATCTAAATATGAGACAGTCAGGTCAAATGGAACGTCTAGTGAAAGGTCTTCACCAGTATGTACATTTCAACGCGTATTTTAATCTTTGTAGTTTTTAGCCATAGTAAAAACTGAACCTTTATGAAATTCACAGGGTACACCAGTAACCCCACAGTGCTGCAAGTTGGTATGCGTGTAGTTTTAGTAACACAAGTATTTGAAAAAGTCTAAAATACAGCTTAACTGCAATTTCTACACCTAAAAAATTAACCAATTGACATGAACTCCCGTTATTTGTAATTTGAATAAAACTATAAGGTCAAGTTAGTTGGTCGAACATTTCGTGGATACTTTATAGTCATAGATTATTTATATTTTTTTGTTTTTATTTCAAACTCGCGAGCAATGGTGTTAAAAAATATATGGTGATAAAACTGAAGTTATTATTTTTAAAAAAGGCACATGTTATATAAGCTTTTCACAGCTGACTGTACCTGTAGTGATATCTGTTTTGGATCCTGTGACTTTCGACAATTGTTTGTAGAACGTAAATCTTTAAATAAACAGCATCTCGTATAAAAATGTTTGAATTCAGGTAATTTTCACAGAAACGATAGCATTTTACGAACGAAATACAAATTATTAGCAATTTCAATCATGGTTTCCAAAATTGTTTTGACCCTTAGCGCTATGGTGAGTTATTGACTCTAACGACTTTGAACTTTGAATATACCCTCTATAAACCGTATCTTGAGCCCCTCATCATTTGCTAGAATATTGCAATTGCAGATTTGTATTTAGAATACATTTTGTTATGTTTATCCGCGATGGATTGGTACTGTGTTCTGATTTTAATTTCAAACTAAACTTCTTTGTTTACAGCTAGCAGTAACAGCAGCAGTAGTACCCGGAGGTGGCTGGGGCGGATGGGGCGCAAACACAGGCGTCGCCGCCGCCGGCGCCGGAGCGCCCAACGCCGCCACCAACCCATCAATCCCACTTTGGATCTCCTCTGCCCCGTGGTACCCTCAATGGGGACCTTGCATGACCATTGGAAGCTCCTGTCTGGACTGTAAAACCAGGCTCGTGTGCACTAAAGTTGGCGGTCTGCAGAGGGCCTGTGCTGATCCCACTCTGCCTCATTGCAACCTTGGAGAGTGCTCCGCTACTCCATCCGACGAATGCGCGGTGCCAGCTGTGCCTGCTACTGTTGTTTAATTCTTAACGTCAAGAAGATTCAATGACTGTCATTATAGACCATCATCAGTCTATTCCCCAACTTTTATGTGTTCTTTCTGTCATGATTTTCCCAAATGTTTGTATTAAACTACGAAACATCCGTGTAATTGATTTTTTAACAATTCACGATATTTTATACTGAATAAATTATTTTAAATTACTTTTTCTCTGACTCATTGAAAAACAACCCCTTTCCTTTTTGGCTCACGATTCTGAGAATCTTATCAACACTTATACGTAAGTGCTATAATTGGTCCGCACTTCAGATTAGGTCTGATACCCTTAATAAATAGATTGTGGTAAACAAGTGTTCATCCTTGATGCTAGGCAGTTCTGTACCGACAAAGTCCTATGATGTTTGAAAATACTAGGTTCGGGTTATAATTTTCTTTTAATCTGCCCATAGCCGTAGTTAACTTATCGTCTACCTTGGGGACTCAAACAAATTGAATTCAAATTTATTTAAATACATACTAAGTTTGGTTAGTAAAGACCGTTTTTGACGACCTTCGTAGCCCTGAGGGCAAATAGCCGGTCAAGATGCAGGATTTGATTCCCACCGCGGAAAAAGTATTTGCATTTTAAAGTTAGTACATCGTTTAAAGGGTAAGGTGTACGCTTTTATATCAAACTCCCAAGGGATGTACAAAAATTGACAATTAATAAATTTAAAAACGTAATTAAACAAAATCTTTATAAAAAAGCCTACTATAAAATATCTGATTATTTAGATGATAGAGAAGCTTGGAATTGAAATTGCTCCAACTCGTTCAAAATTTTACAATTTAGACGTCATTTACTTTCTGTATTGTTATGTATTCTAAAAGGATCATTAAAAAACAACCAGCCTTGTTTCTTGCCTTTCTTTCCTGGCTTGGTCGCGAAGGAACAGGCAGTAAAATTGACGTTTTAAAGTGATCCTTGTGATTTTAATAAAAATATTTAACTTTGACTTTGACTTTGCATGATCTCCAGATATTTGTTCCGGTTCTGGCTATTTCTTTATTTATATATGGTATTACAAAAAAAAATTAAATGTATTCTATCAGTCATCTGGTTCTCATAAGAAAAGCATTACTAGTTTGGGGCTAGATAGCGCTGTATCATAGCATTCTTTTAAGCACAGCCTTGGTATTAAATCTACTATATGATATATTCCACATAGTTCAACAATTGGTTCAACTAGTTGAACTTTTTCGACTGTTATGTTATCAACATAATATTATTATATTATGGTATTTCTTCTAAACTATTTATCACGGGAAAGTCTATCCGGCACAAATTTCCATCTAGAACTTATTAAACTCAAAGAAAGCTTCTGTCTTTATATCCCATAACAAAAACATCCGGCAACAAGTCTTGATGCGAGTATAGACTTCTGCCAAATAAAGTAACATTCTAATCATCCAATGATTCCAAAAGAAAGTACTCAGAGACATTGTAGATGCAGCCTGGTATATTAGAAATGACGACCTTCGTCGAGACCTCAACATAGAGTTCGTCGATAGAGTAACACAAAAATATGCAGAAGCTCACGAACAAAGACTTAACAATTATGTGAACGTCGACGCAATCCAGCTCCTCAAAAACACGGATATAGTGAAAAGACTGAAAAGGACAAAACTTTTTGAGTTATTTTAGTGTACAATAGTGTAATATAGTGTTAGTGTTAGTGCTATTCATAGAGAACACAAGAACAAAGTGTCTTCCCCTTAAATAGGGACTGTAAGAAAAGTGCCAATAAACACATTCTTAATCATAATTCTATTATAAAAATAAATTAGCATAAAATTGCTTATTAGCGTATTTGGCTAGATTGTAATAATACGAAACCACTTGGAAAATAATCAACAGCGAGACTGGAAGAGTTACAACTAAAAAAAATAAGTTTAATTTGAAAATTGGCAATGCCACCATCAATCAGGATGGTGATGTAGCTAATGCGTTCGATAACTATTTTACCGATATTTTAGTCTCTGCCACAAAATCCTTAAACTCCTCTCCCATAGTCACACAGTCATTGTTAAAAGAAAACATAATGGAATGCAAAACAAAATTAAAATTTGATTATGTAAATAGTGATGACATCATAAAAGCTTTCAAACTGATAAATGTTAAGAAAACCACGGACCTCCGGGGCATCTCTGTTAGCGTTGTGAAAACATTGATTGGCATAATTGATCTCGAACTAGCTTTAATATTCAACTAGTGTATTGACTGTGGTGTATTCCCTGATTTAATGAAACACAGTAATACAACTTCACGTTTCAAATCAGGCACTAGTTCTGATCCTGGTAATATTAGACCAATCTCAGTACTTCCAACATTTAGTAAAATATTCGAAAAACTAATTTTAAATCAATGGCTTAGACATTTCAATTTACATAATTTACTGCATAATAACTTTTCAATTCAGATTTACCAGGGGTCGCTCAACCACTGATGCTGGTATTGAGTTAATTTCGCACGTATTTGATGCCTAAGAGGAGTCTCATGACGCTTTAGGTGTTTTTTGTGATTTGTACAAGGCATTTGATTGCATAGATCATGACACATTGATCAGGAAACTACACCATTATGGCATTAGGAGCGTTGCTCTTACCTTTCTCACTTCTTATTCAAATGGCAGAGTGCAAAGAGTTGATGTGAATGGAAAGCGTTCTCCGGTATATCTGGTTAAAAAGGGTGTATCATAGGGATCAATTCTGGGACCATTTTTGTTTTTAATATAAATTAATGATCTTCCCCATCTTGAAAGGGATGATCATGAGGTTGTATTGTTTGCAGATGACACGTCACTTTTACTTAAATAAAAGCGATGACAAACCGATTTTCACGATGTAAACAATGCAATCTCTAAGGTCATAAAATAGTTCAATGTAAACAATCTTCTTCTAAATGAAAAAAAAAACAAAGTGTTTTAGATGTTAATGGTATTAGATGTATTATGTGTTACTATCTAACTATCTAATGTTACACAAGTTAAAGCATATATTAAAATCAAAGATGAAGAGTTGGCTCTTGTGGACACCACCGTATTCTTAAGTATAACCCTAGATAATAAGCTTTAATGGAACCCTCACATTGATAAGTTGTCGAAGAGACTTAGTTCTGCGGCATACGCAGTCAAAAAGATCCGTCTTTTTACAGACGTAAACACAGCTAGACTAGTTTACTTCAGCTACTTCTACAGCATTATGCCATACGGTATACTGCTGTAGGGGAGTGCTGTAGATATAAACACCGTTTTCGTGCTGCAGAAGAGGGCTGTTCCTGCAATTTATAATATGGACCCCCACAGAATCATTACGCAATAAGTTTAAAGAAATAAATATTATGACATGCCATTGTCAATACATCTATCAAAATCTAATGTATGTTCACAAAAATATTAATGTATTTAAGAAAAATAGCGATAATCATAGTGTTTATAGTAGAAATAAAGATAAACTCGCTGTTGCCACTTGTAGACTCCATAAAGTTAGTAAATCATTTAAAGGGCAAGGTATACGCTTTTATAACAAACTCCTACGTGATGTACAAAAATTGACAATTAACAAATTTTATACCGTAATTAAACATAACCTTTATAAAAAGCCTACTATAAAATATCGGATTATTTAGATTGTGGGAATTTCAATTGCTCCAAGACGTTCAAAAATGTTACAATTTAGACGTAATTTATTTTCTTTATTGTTATGTACCTATTCTATAAGGATCAGTAAAAAAAACAACCAGCCTTGTTTCTTGCCTTTCTTTCCTGGCTTGGTCGCAAAGGAACAGACGTTTCAAAGTGATCCTTGTGATTTTTATGAATAAAAAGATTTAGATTTTTTATTTTGAGTTTTGACAAGAGTATACTAACGATGCAGGTACCTTATACAAAAAAGTAATGTCTAACTCGCGAGCTGTCAATGGTGTTCAAAAAACTATGGTGATAATACTGAAGTTATTATTTTAAAACAGGTAACATTCGATTTAAGTCTTTCGAAGTTGACTGTACCTAATATCTGTTTTGGATCCTATGTCTTTCTTTGGGAAAACCTTGTTTCCAACTCGACACTTGTTTACGCAACGTAATCTTCTAATTAAACAGCATCTCGTATAAAAGCGTTTGAATTTAAACAATTTTCACAGAAACGATAGCAAATTACGAACGAAATACAAATTATTAGCGATTTCAATAATGGTTTCCAAAGTTATTTTGACCCTTAGCGCTATGGTGAGTTATTGACTCTAAGGGTTTTGAACGTTGAATATAACTTCTATAAACAGTATCTTGAGCCCTTTATCGTTTGCTAGAATATTTAAATAGTAGATTTGTATTTAGAATACATTTTGTTATATTTATCCGTGATGGATTGGTACTGTGTTCTGATTTTAATTCTAATCGTAAAATATTCTTTTAAAACTTCAATAAACTTTCTTAGACGTGATTACATGCCACACTAGAGAGCAGTAAAGTTGTTTTTTTATCATGAGATTTTCTAACTAAATTTCTTTGTTTACAGCTAGCAGTAACGGTAGCAGTAGTGCCCGGAGGTGGCTGGGGCGGATGGGGCGCGAACACAGGCGTCGCCTGGGGCGCCGGTGCCGGAGCGCCCAACGCCGCCACCAACCCATGGATCCCACCATGGATCTCCTCTGCCCCGTGGTACCCTCAATGGGGACCTTGCGTGACCATCGGAAGCTCCTGCCTGGACTGTAACACCAAGCTCGTGTGCACCAAAGTTGGCAGTCTGAAGAGAGCCTGTGCTGATCCCACTCTGCCTCATTGCAACCTTGGAGAGTGCTCCGCTACTCCATCCGACGAATGCGCGGTGCCAGCTGTGCCTGCTACTGTTGCTTAATTCTTAACATCAAGAAGATTCAATTATTGTCATTGTAGACCATCATCAGTCGACCGGCAGTCTTGTTCCTTGACTTCAATACCTAATTCTCGTTTTTTTTACTGAGACAGGTATGATTCCCATTAGAGCAACAACTTTTTTGTGTTCTTTCTGTCATGATTTTCCCAAATGTTTGTATTAAATTACGAAATGGTCGTGTTGGTATTTGAACCAGTCACGATATATTTTATACTGAATAAATTATTTTAAATTACTTTTTCTTTAAGTTATTAATTAACTCATCAAAACAACCCTTGCCCTTTTCGTCACATGATTCTGAGAATCTTATCAACACTTATGCGTAGGTAAGTGCTTTAATTGCTCCGCAAACAGATTCGGTCTGATACCCTTAATAAATAGATTGTGGTAAACAAGTGTTCATCCTTGATGCTAGGCAGTTCATATGTACGGACAAAAATCCTATGGCGATTGAAAATACTAAGTTCGTTAGGTAATTGCTACACCATAGGCTAAAGTTTTCTTTTAATCTGTCATAGCCGTAGTTAACATGTCATCTACTCGTACCTTGGTGTCAAACAAATTGAATGCAAATTTAATTGACTAGTATTAAATACTGTCTCAGTATTGTTAATAAAAACCGTTTATTGACTACATCCGTAGCTCTATGGGCCGCAGAATAAATGTTTGCATAATCTACATATATTTGTTCCGAAGCTGGATACTCTATATAAGTATGGTTTAAAAAAAAAATAAGTATTCTATCAGTCATCTTGTTCCCATATTACAAGCTTTACTAGTTTGGGGATGGTTAGCGCTATATTAAATATCCAGCATTATTTTTAGCACAGAGTTGATAATAACTATATGATCTATTCCATACAATTCAACTATTAGTCCAACTATTTGTAGTTGTTATTTGTTAGTCCAACTTTTTACATTGTAATGATCTCTACCAACATACAGTTATATCTCCGTGACTGCCTCCGTGGCACAGTGGGCGTATAGCCGGCTGAGACGCAGGAGGTAGCGGGTTCGATTCCCGTCACGGAACAAATGTTTGCATGATCTACAGATATTTGTTTCGTGTCTGGGTGTTTTTCTATATATTATTTATAAGTATGTATTTACAAAAAAAAGTATATAAGTATTCTATCAGTTATCTGGTTCCCATAGTACAAGCTCTGCTTAGTTTGGGGCCAGATAGCGCTGTGGGAAATGTCCAGCGATATTTATTTATTATTTATTTATTTATTTATTTATTTATTCTTTTTAATTCATTATCACGGTAAAGTCAATCACTAACAATTTCCCGTCCAGAACTTATTAAACTCAAAGAAAGCTTCTATCTGTATATCCCATAATACTTATAAAATTCAATGTATAAAGTATTCAGCTTGTAGCTCTAGAACAAAATAATGTAAAACTTGGCAACAAGTTCAGATGAAGATACTAAAAACTTTTGTAATACAACTTGCACCATCTTTCGTTTGGAAAGCAGTAAATTATTTATAAAGAAGCATTTTATATATAAATAGTGTAGAAGGCCGTTGGGGCAAAAGTGTTCAGACCACGCACTGGAAAGCGCAGTGATTGACGCTCCCTAATGGAATACCCTAATAAAGGTTGCTGTGAACTGTTAGGCGCGGGCCGCACAAGATTGTCGCTCTGGAAATCTATGATGGTGAATCTAAATGTCCTGTGTACAGTAATGAACATACTATGGCCAATATGTTGGTGATAATCGTCTATTGAATTATTCCTAAATTAGGAAATGTCAACTTTAGTAGTCTTGCTATAGTGATTGCCAGAAGTTCCTTTGAAGGGACAACTGAAATAATGAATCTGCACATTTTTTTTACTTTATAACACTACTCAATTGTCGATTGTCTCGATTGTCAATACATCTATGAAAATCTAATGTATGTTCATAATAATATAAATATCTTTAAGAAAAATAGCGATAATCATAATTTTAATACTAGAAATAAAGATAAACTCGCTGTTGCCACTTGTAGACTCCATAAAGTTAGTAAATCGTTTAAAGGGCAAGGTGTACGCTTTTATAACAAACTCCTAAGGGATGTACAAAAATTTACAATTAACAAATTTAAAAACGTAATTAAACAAAATCTTTATAAAAGAGCCTACTATAAAATATCGGATTATTTAGATGATAGAGAAGCTTGGGATTGAAATTGCTCCAACTCGTTCAAAATGTTACAATTTAGACGTAATTTATTTTCTGTATTATGTATTGTAAAAGGAACATTAAAAAAAACAACCAGCCGTGTTTCTTGCCTTTCTTTCCTGGCTTGGTCGCGAAGGAACAGGCAGTAAAATTGACGTTTCAAAGTGATCCTTGTGATTTTAATGAATAAAAATATTTGACTTTGACTGCTTCACTACTGAGGATAAAATTGACGTTCTTCCATAGACATAGCACAAGACCGGAAAGAATGGCAAGCTCTGGAGGAGACCCAAACACCACATAAAAAAATTACATATAAATAATAATATTAATTTTTAATTTCGCTTCATGTCACACTTTATCTCTATTCAATTCATATATATTATACATTAAAATAATTTCAATAATATACTCGTACATTAACATGACATAATAACAAATATGAATTTAGGTCTAAATATATACATATATACCTATAAAATAAATACTAATACGTACTAAATATACTGAACTGATGTCAAAATAATGAAATACCAAAAAAAAATTATTACGAATTACCAATAATTAAATTCAGCTTATAATTATTATCAATAAGTGAGTTTTTACTAGTATAAAAATAACTTATACCTAAATTATTCATTATTGTAAGCGTGTACTAATTGTAAGAAACAAAAAGCCATATTATTTTATTTTATTATTTATTTAATGGAGACAAGGAGACTTGATAAAATTGACTGATTTAAACTTGACATTAAGAATGAAATATTATAAAAATCATGCACTTTTGATTTTGTGTAAAATAACAGGTTATTTTATTTTTACTTCTAAGGAACTAGCAAAATAACTACTTGGGATACACCAAAGAGTTCGGAAAAAAGTCTCTCCTACTTCTGTGGAATAGCCCTTCTGAGTTACTTTATAGAAACTATAGGTAAAAATAAGTTCCATTGCAATAACCACGTTTAACCAACAATTTAAGTCATACCATCAAGTAAAAAACTTAGATAAATGCTGACTGCAACCCCAACAATTCTGTTTACGTGATGTGGTTTTCCAATACAAACAGCGACCAGGAAACACGATAGAACTTTGTTGTAAGTTGCAACTGCAGAGTAAATGATTTATACAATTATATGGTAAGTAGAACTATCCATTGTATTATAGTATACAATACTTACCTACTTTTTTGAAATTATTTTCACTTCTGGGTACTTTTTTTTCTCTAACCTATCTCGTCCCACTGCTGGGCAAAGGTCTCCCCCAAATCCCTCCAAGTATCCCTATCCGTCGCTATCTCCCACCATCTTCTTTGGAAGGTGACCAAATCGTCCCGCCAACGCTTTCTCGGCCGACCCCGACGTCGCCCTCCATCTTCAGGCGTCCATGGTGTCACAATATGGGCCCATTTGAGTGCATTCGGGCAACGTAGCCCGCCCAGTCCCACTTAAGTCCAGCCGATTTCCTCCCTACATCTGCAATGCCGGTAAGTGAGCGCAGCATGGTATTACGAACTCGGTCGACACGTTTAAAGCCGAGAATGCTGCGCTCCATTGCCCTTTGACAAATCTTGAGCTTTGACTTCTGGGCTTCAGTCAGAGACCATGTCTGCGCACCGTAAGTTAGGATGAGCAGGATACACATGTCGATGAGTTGGCGCTTAATTGTCAGAGGAACGTCATCCTTCATGTGCTCCTTCATGGACCAGTAGCTCTTCCAGGCATTCTCGATACGGCGATCGATTTCCTTATCTTGCCTGTTTCCGAAGCTAGCTAACTGGCCCAAGTAAATATACTCATCGACATACTGTATTACCTGTCCATCTACCTCGACCTTACGTTTCGTGCTGTTTGACATGATCTTCGTCTTCGACTGGTTCATTCGAAGCCCAACCTCAAGACTTGCCGCGCTCAGATCTTGGAGCATTTGTTGCAGTTCTGGAGGAGTAGGTGCAAAAAGTACTATGTCATCCGCAAACCGCAAATTTGTCAAGCGTTTGCCTCCGATGATAATTCCCTTTGTGGTCCATGAGTCTGCTAGGGTTTTGAAGATCTCTTCCAAGGTGCTAGTAAAAATTTTGGGAGAAAGCGGGTCTCCTTGCTTCACTGTTCTGTTTTGTTCTGGGTACTTATAGTTTTAGAATCATAAACATTTACGTGGGTGCGTGGATGGAACTTCTCTCGACATACTCGTAGAAAAGTTCTATCCACGTATCCTACATTACGTCCTACCATATACCAGTATAAGTAAAACAAGTTTACTTATACTGGTCTGTGGTCCTACCTACATATAATGACCTACATTATGATCTGTTTTTTTTTATTACTATGATGTAATGTTTGCCTTTAAGTTTTTTTTAGTTTTAAATTCAGTATGTAAGTTGCATGTTCTTTTTGGTGAAATAAACTTCATTTTTATTCTTATTCGAAGGTCGAATCTATAAAAGGGGTCGTTGACCAAATATAGCCTACTTTTAAGTAGGGCATAATAAAATGTGTATCTTGAAGTCAAGTTTATCAATTAATTAACTCGACCGCGACCTAAAATTATTACTTTCCTAATTCTATACAGGGTGCTTCCGAATATATATGTTAACCCGAAAGAAGGTCAAACACCTCACTTTTATAAAAACCATGATTGTGAACGCATCTGTTTATTTTTATCTTATACTTACAATATATTATGTATCACACACTAAATCCCCGAGGGCAATGCAGGCTTTTGGTGTCTGTGACGACACCATCATGCGGTGCATCAGGTATGCGTGTAGCTTAAGTGACACAAGTATAGGTAAAAGTCTGAAATCCAGAATAACTGCAATTTCTACCCCAAAAAAATATAACCAAATTACATGAACTCCCGTTACCTGTAATTTGAATGAAACTGTAGGTCAAGTTAGTTGGTTATTTATTTCGAGGCACTATTTTGATAGTCAAAGATTACAAATAATATATTTTTTGTTTTAATCGGAGACTTGCGAGATCTCAGTTCGGGGCGAACCATATTACAACGTGTCTTATATTTGCATTTTTCGACTCCTGGCATTTTGTCTTATGTGTACCAATTAACGTAACTGGCCAGAAGTCGTCAAATATATATTTTCATTTTAATCATTTTATTTTTATTCAATTTCATACTTTGTTTCTATGTGTTGTGTTGTACTAAGAGTTTGAAACCATAGCAGAATTTCCCAGTAAACATGTTTTTACTATACTTACTGCCGTAGGAAAACTATTGTATTTCCTTATTTGTATTTTCTATTGCATTACAAATAACAGGTACTTATTTGTGATAAGGTGGCAATGGTATAAAAGCGATGCGTTTGAGTGCTTCGATTAGAAAAGATAATTTACAAAACAAAATGGGTTGTTCCAAGACTGTAGTCCTCTTCGCATTGGTGAGTAACTTTTTTTTAATTGTTTATCGTCCTAGAGTTGTAACATGCGTACCCACCAGATGTTCACTGGGAACCATCACCTATTACAAAGCATTACCTCACGCACTTTAGAACGATGCACTGCCCTGCGTCCATCAACTTCAGGCATACAGATATAAAGCCTTATGTACTGTAATTTCACCGGGTACAATACCAATAAATACCCCATAAAATACTATCATATAAAAGTAAACTAGTAATATGAAAAGTTATAGTTAAACACGCACAATACTAGTTTAAAAAAGTGCATAGATTAGATAATTCTTTTTGTACACCATAAAACAAATACAAATAAAAAATAACAACGTAAATAAATAAATAAATATTACTGAACATTTCACACAGTGCTATCTAGCCCTAAACTAAGCATAGCTTGTACTATGTATTAAGTGATAAAATACTTATACATATACATTTTTTTTTGTAAATACATACTTATAATATACATATAGAGAAACAACTAGACCCGGAACAAATTACTGTAGATCTTGCAAACATTTGTTCCGCGGCGGGGATCAAACCCGCTACCTCCTGCGTCTCAGCCGGCTATTCGCCCACTGCACCACGGAGGTTGTCGAAGTTGGGTCATGTCTTACAGTAAACGAATCTAAATCTAAAATATTTATTTGTAACTAGCTGTTGCCCGCGACTTCGTACACGTTACACTACTAAATGTGTAGGTAACCTATAAATAAAGTTAAACTCGCTGTTGCAACTTGACTTGACACCCCATTTTTATCCGATGGGACCTGATTTATGGGATAAAAAGTAGTTAATCCAGGTTATAATCTACGTACATACTAAATTTCATCGAAATCATACGACATACGACGTGATTAGTGTGATTGCATTGTGTTAGTGATTAGTGTACTTGTATAACAGAAATACCTATTTCCAGGTTGTCTTGGTAGCTGTGGCGTTCGTCCAGCAAGCCCAAGGAGCCATTTTGAATCCTGAGGACATCGCTCTGAGGGCTGCAAATTGGACAACCTGCGACATCACCACCACGCCAACCCTGTCCTGTCATGATTGCAAAACTCGTCTGGTCTGCAAGGCACTAGGAGGCCTTATTATTTCGTGTTTCAACCCGTATAGGCCTTACTGTGTGAGAGGTATCTGCTCTCCTTTACCCAGTGCTGAATGTTCTGAAGAATAGTACCTCCGTAATAATCTTTCTGTAGCACTATTTGGAAATCTATTGGACTCAACCAAATTAAAAAAAAAACTCTTTACTGCAGGTACGTTCAGCAACAGCAATATAAGTTGGTTAACAGTTTGAGTTAGTAAGATCTAAATAAATCTGCATTTTATTCAACAAAATTAATTCAGGATACACCTTGTACTAATGTGGTTTTACTACGAAATAACTATTCTAAAATCCAATATTGTTAATCAATTTATTGTCGCTGAGTGTACCTGTGGAAATGTTGTAAAATGATAATTGGCGTTTTTTATATGACACTGCTTTTGTTATTTTGGTAAATTTCTTAATAATATATTTATGTCTTCAAATTAATTAAGAACCTACTTACAATGTTTATTTTTTGGTAAATTTTATAATAAAATATTTATATCTTTAAATTCATAACATTGTTTTACTAGAATAATCTTGTAACAAATAGTCTGTCTAAAAATACGTTTAAATTGCTACAACTTAGAATCCAAAGAACGTAGCAGTGCCTTTATCCTTTATTATTAGAATAAAGAATTACCCTCTTAAATGAAATACTTCCCGAAACAGTAGTTCTTTAACCCACATCAGACCATCGTGAAATAACAATTCCGATGTCTGTGTAACATTCCATATTTCTGGGTCATGGTTGCCGCTAGTAG
Organism: Philereme transversata; assembly: GCA_963924445.1. Classification (NCBI taxonomy): domain Eukaryota; kingdom Metazoa; phylum Arthropoda; class Insecta; order Lepidoptera; family Geometridae; genus Philereme; species Philereme transversata. Next base: position 9,610,008 of record OZ004343.1, read on the forward strand.
GTAAGTATCTTTTCGCCCCAATATGTGTACAAAGTCTTTATAGCGTTTACTTCGGTATTATTTTATTGTTTATTTTTTAATGTACACATATAGAATACAGACAAAAACAACTTAAAAAATGGGCATGTACAAAGGCGAGCTTAACCCTAACAAGAGTTTTCTTCCAGAAACCTTTGAAGATAGAGTGATAGTTGATTGGTGGGTACGTGCTATTCACGCCTTCTTCTTGCATTCTACACCATCTATGAATCATAAAGTTCTGAGTAGGTAATATTTATGTGAATAATATTATTACTATTGGTTCGCCTCGAATTGAGATCTCGCGAGTCACCCATAAAAACAAAAATATATTATTCGTAAACTTTGACTATCAAAATAGTGCCACGCAATAAATAACCTACTTACTTGACCCACAGTTTCATTCAAATTACAGGTAACGGGAGTTCATGTAAATTGGTTACTCTTTCTTGGGGTACAAATTGGATTATTCTGGATTTTCGACTTTTGCCTATATGTGTGAGACTTAAGCTACACGTACACCAAATAGCAGCACTGTAGGGTACTGATGTACCCTGTGAATTTTATCAAAGTTCAGTTTTTATTATAGCTAATAACTCAAAAACTAGAACGGAATCAGAATGACCTAATAGTCTCGTTTTCATTTTTTTTTACCCCTCTTGAACCCTAATATCTCAACAACCCCCTAACATTTTAGCTCATTTAGTCACTCCAAAACTGTGGCATCACTACCTACCTCAAATTTAACTTTGATCGGATCAACGCTTCGAAAGTTATCCACGGACAAACAAACATACATACCTACATACACACAACTTGCTGGTTGCGGTCTTACCTCCTGAAGAAACTATTCCGTGAATAGACAATTTTAATTCTATTTTTAACTGCTGTGCTCGAGACGTTTCTCGTGAAGTGCTGTGCATTCTCAATTGTGCCTCAGAAGACATTTCCATCATCAGGACACCCACGCTGAACAAGTCCACTACTAGAAACGTGCGGTTTGAAGTAATTAAGGTGGGTGGCATGCTTTTTTCGTCTAATTTGTATGATTGGGCAAAAATTCTTCTCTGAGAGCATACCCACTTCTGTATTATTCCATACCATAATTTAAATTTAAAGGTCCTTCGAAGTTAATAAATCTCCATTACCAGTGCCCTATATTCATCCCCAACATTTTGGTTGACACGCCGATTTGCCCAAGTTGATTTGGAGATCTAGCTTCGCTCTATCAATAAACAACAGTCTACATTCTTTACGCTACACTTGGAATTCTTTTGTCGTGGGGTTCAGAAACTACAAGTAGGTACCTACTCGTCCCGTAGTATCAAAACACCGGTAGATGCAGAATAATATTTACATATTATTCCCACTGCGAGAATTGAGCCCGGAATATCTGCGACGCAGTTTGCGGTAACGTAAGTCTTAAATAATGGAAATGCTACCTGCAACAAAGACTTCAATTTGTTATAACTTTGCAAAATTTTGCATCACATTTATTCACATATTGATTCAGAGATTCTGGGTTTTCACAAGTGAGTACAGAGATTGCAGACCTTATCTTGAAAATGATAGCTGAATGGATGTAAAAATAACTTATGACTAAATATTGGGACTTTACTCATTCATTTTGTTATTTATTTTGCAGTAAAGTTTAACTTGTTAAGTTTAAAAGAAAAAACCTTCTTGTATAATATGAGTATATGACGATTATAATGTAGAAATCTTTACATATCCATACGGTTAGGTGTTTTTGATCCTATTATTTAGAATACAATGCACAATTTAATCAAAGATACAAATTTGTAACTATTTGTAATAATTATTAATGACAAGTTGATTCGATGTTTGTTTCAATCCAAGTTCAAATGACCTTTTATCTTATTTCACAGTCAAACATATCAAGATATCGAAATGATATTACAATATAAAAACAATATTTTATCAAATCGTATTCGATATTGGACACTCAACGGCAAACAATGGCTGTGCTGAGGGATGTGGCTTTTCTAGCACTACTGGTAAGGACATAGATATATTTCTTATTACTTTTGTAAATATTTGTGTAATCTATCACCCACTGAATAGATAATATAGGTCATCGTTATTTTTAGGGTTAAGCTAGCCTTTGTACGTATTCTCTGTAATATTTTTTCTAGTGAAAATGTTTTCTTCTTGTTAGGTTATGTTATTATTATTAAGGGTTCTTTTTTCATTTTTAACCCATTTTTTTTCGATTGTCGGACAACTATTTTAGAATTCGAGAACCTATATCTATATAGCAAAGTTGAAAAGATATTGTAATTCAGTAGTTAATACTCTCTAGTGATGTTGTTACTTGATATTCATTTGTGATTTACAGTGTGCGGTGGCAAGCGCAGTCGAACAAGAGGCAAAACATCGACTACATGGAAATCACAATCACCTTAATCACCAAACCGAAAACTTACCAGTTAAAGATATCATGGATGACATTCAAGAACAAAATGATGAAAACCCTTTAAACATGGAAGAGAGGAAGTTCTTCAAGCCATATTACTTTCACCCATATTTCCACCGTCCGCACCCTCACCCACCTGCGAGCCCTGAAACTGAAGTAGTTGATTCTACTGATGATCCTATAGATGATGAGATTCAACAGCAGGCACCTGAAGAGGCGCAACCTTATGACTAAGAAGTCACTAAAATCAATGCGAACAAAAAATTCCTGAAAAAAATGTGAAGATAATAAAGTAGATTTGACACTAATAAATTAGAAAATAATCTGTTTAAATATGTGAGTGCCTATTTCACGACCTTTGAGTAACTTTAATTTATGGATAAAAATCATTGTTTCTTTATTTGTTTTCATGTCAAAACAAAGACGTATATTATTTTTACCGTTGGATAGCGTTACTCAAAGATGATGAAATACGCACGTATTATTCTTTATTTTTTTATTTTTGATATTAGCTGCCTATATATAAAATTACCTAGTCAGTTTAAAGCATTAAATAATCAGTCAAGTTCCATCACGAGGAACTACATACATATTATCATAGTACACATTTATACATATTTATTATTAAAAAATTTGGTAAAATCTAATCAACCATTGTAATGATAATATAGTCAAATTCATTTGCATTCCTAGGAGTATCTAGGAAATGTCGTTAAATAGTTTTAACGAATGATATTATGGATAGCTACCCAATGGTTGGCAAAATCAATGATTGCAATGCCATGTAAATTGTTGCATTGCATAATTGCCAGTAAACAAATTCTGAATTCAAATCTCTAAACAGACTCACCTCTACTATCTTGAAAACATAATATGTGTTCTGCGATATCTTATCATGTTGACTTATTTTCACGTTTTCTTTGGCTCATATATCGTATCTTACTGCTGTCATACAATTGTCATAGCGACTCACAAGATTCCTTACCAGGCGCAATCGCCAGTAATAACATAACTTGATCTATAGTTTCATTTAAATTACAAGTAACAGGAGTTCATGTTAAATGGATGCCGTTTTTGGGGTAGAATTTTCAGTTATTCTGGATTTTAGACTGTTCCCTATATTTGTACATACATATAACGCCGATTCGCTCAAGTTGATCTAGAGATCTCACTTCGCTCGATCAATAATACCAAGAAGCGCAGATTTTTGCAAACTTTGGTACAACATGTAGTTTCCCACAACTTCCCACAGTTTGCCACTTAAATAGTTATTTTAGGTGAACTAGCGGGTAGAAAAAATACTTACCCGCTCTTCTATTTTAATTTAAAAAGTGTACATACAATACATACGCTGTTTGTTGTTTTTTAACTGACTGCAGCATTTACCTATTAGCTTTTTCTAACATTATAGATATAAGCATTATGTTTTTAGTTTTAAGCTTGCTATGTACTACTTATTTTTGATTTTGATGCCTTCAATGGGATTAGTATCCACACTACTACACTGTATATTTACTAACTTTATATAAGACCACCTTTATCATCATAATTCATCATAATTTCATCATAATTTCTTATCGATAAGTTACATAATATGTAAGACATTTAGTTGTCTGAAGTTCATTAGGTACGTTATAATAGATTTTTTCTTGGTTGCATTTATTTTTGGTTACATATACCTATTTCTATAAAATTTAAAAAACGTGCTAAATTATTATTTATTTTATGGAAAACCAATATTAACTAGTACAAAACAGAGAGCCAATTATAGGGTTACACGTATAGATGCGTGAAAATCTATACTCGTATATATAAACCGTATAGATTATATATGAGTAGTTTCCTTTCCATATTACCGATTTACTATTGTTATCACTAGCGCACAAGTCACGATTCTGGGCATAATATATTGTATCATTGTTGTTGTTAGTCAATGACGTCTCAGCTGAAAGGCTTTTATGTCAGAGTGAACGAAGAGCTTGTTTACAGGAAGTTTGAGCTCTTCATTGTTTGCTTTTGGCTTACAACGTCCACGGTAGGGCTGTGTGAGCATGGTTTTATAATAAGTGTATCTACGGTGTAATTTTGTTTATCACAATTTTTTCCTTCTGCTTATATTTTACTAGCTGACCCGGCTAATTTCTTACCGCCTTGACATGCATGTGACATGGGCTCCCAATGTATCTATGTATGAGAAAATGAATTTTCTTTGTAATTTATTTTGCGTGAATATTTCCGATTTTTTAATAGTTATTCTGCTAATCGGGGCGGAGACAAATCCAACAAATCAAAGATCATCAAATTCGGTCAAGCCGTTCTTGAGTTATAAATGGTGTAACTAACCCGACTTTGTTTTATTGATCGAGCAAAGCGAGATCTCTAAATCAACTTGGAAAATCGGCATTGTATGTATTTATTTATTTATTCAAATCAAAGAATATATATAGGTAAACACATGTGTATAAAACAAGGTATAAAAACACGAAGTTATTGTGAAATACAAAGTACAATAAAGCTTAAAGTAACGTGTTATACACATGGGTGCAAATTTGGTAGTGTCCTAACCTCCACCCTAGGTAAATACCTGTGTTGTGGAGGTAAGTTCTCTTCCGTTCAACAATGGTACATCTAGATAGTGATGTGTTGTTATACATATATATTATTATTTTGTTTAAATTAAATATGTATGTTAAAATATGATGAATATGTCTGTATGTTATAAATATAACTCAAAACTCTACTTTAACTAATTGTAAATAAAAGATATGAATTAATATGTTGATTTCTTTTATTTTATATTATATTATATTTATTTTATAGAGAGGGAAATGACATAGGGACTGTGGAATCTGTAAAAAAGGTGTCTGGGTGTTTTTTGGGGGTAAGGGTGTGTGTGTGTTTATGTATGAAGGGGTTAATGTGTGAGTGTGATAGTGTGCGGGTGTTGAGTGTGGTCGTGTTTTGGTTTGTATGTGGTTGGGAATGTGTGTGTATTATGTGAGTGGGGTGAGTTTATATATGTGTGTGTGTGTATATAAGTCTACGTATTTCGGCCTGTATGATTGTTTGTCCGAGGATAACTTTCGAAGCGTTTATCCGATCATCGTAAAATTTGGTATATAGGTAGGTAGTGATGGCACAATTTTGGTGGGACTAAATGAGCTAAAACTGTGAGTGGGTTGTTGAGATATCGGGGTTCAAGAGGGGTAAATAAATCTTAATAATTGAACTATCCCGTCAAGTGGCACGTCTAATAAAAGGTCTTTGTAACTACATTTCGACCCCGTTTTTATTTTTAGTTTAAACTTTGTAGTTTTTAAGTTATAAGCCATAATACCACAGCACTGAAATTTGGTAGGCGTGTAGCTTTAGTGACACAAATATAAAAGTCTGAAATCCAGAATAACTGCAATTTATACCACAAAAAACATACCCAAATAACATGAACTCCCGTTACCTGTAATTTGAATGAAACTGTAGGTGAAGTGAGTTGGTTATTTATTTCGGGGCACTATTTTGATAGTCAAAGATTAAATAATATTTTTTATAAAACATTTGCTCGTAAAGGGTCTCTTATTTCACCAATTTCAGTATCGTAATGTATGTCATTACATACTTGTGCGTTATTGTAATGTAAAACGCACGAGTTTCTTTTTAAAAAGGTAAAACGTACTACGGTTTATCAAGATGCTCCGTCTAAAATTAACGGTACTTTTTTAAATCTTAGCAAAGAGTTTTTATGTCAGAAAAGAGGTCAACATTTTATGAATAAAATTAACTTTGGGTGATAAAATATAAAAATAAACATTTAATTCTTTAATTTAATTAATTTTGGCAATAAATTACAACCAATCTGTAACAAAAACAAAAAAATATTAGTTTACTTTATTAGTAATAATGGCTGTTTTTGTGCCTTTGCCTTAAAAAAAACGCTGATGCGCGCATCGCTAATTGTTAAAATTTTGTTAACTGCTTTAACAAGTGATTAAAGATTTATTCGTTTAAGAAAGTCCGTGGTTTATTTATTTCCTCGCAAATATGTTATAAAACGTCGTATGACATACATGCGCTTGGATAATTACAGCCTCTGCTTTCTTGTAGCCTTCGCCTACGGCTCGGGCTAGCAATATCGCCTCGACTGTAATTTTCAACTTACCGCACTTATATCATAATGTACTATTTGTTTTTATGGGAGTCTCGCGAGATATCAGTTCGGGGCGAACCACTAGTGTATTTAGATTTCACTAATCCCGTAACTAAATTCGATCAAATATTGGGCTGCTGGGGCAGAAAGGTCCTAGAGTTGAGACAACTTACTGGAAAGTGCATCACGGAAACACGACCTAATAAAGATTACAGAAGTCATTGGATGCAGGCCGCGCAAGATCGCCGTGCTGGCAATCTATAGGGAGACCTATGCTCGGCAGTGGATTTTATAAGGTTGCAGGCCCGGATCTAGGGGTGGGGGGTAAACCCCAGGTACATGCCCCCGGCGGTAATTTTAGGGGAAGAAAAAAAAATTAAAAAGCGCTTAGCAAGAGTCCAGCGTACCTCATACTATCGATTATTCATTTTAATTTGGAACGCATCCTCAGTTGTTTTGTGAACACATTCTAAGTTGATTTCTGAATTTTCTGCACGTCCATCCTCCCCGCAGACAAAATGAGACGGGACTGCAAGAGTTAAGCCAATACACCCGAACGGTCGAACATCAAGCGACGTTATCTGTATGGCTAATGTGGTTGATTGAGTGAGCGAGTAATCAGCGTTATCATAATGAATAGTTGAATGCATAGATTTAAAGTACAATAACAGGAAAAAAAGAATAGATTATTATCAGTGTCGTAGCTAGGGGCGGCCGCCAGGGGCGCAAGTCTTGAGAGCAACCTGTGAGCTACAGGGGTACGGGCACGTTAAATTTATGTTGTTGTCATTTGCCGAACGTATCTCCCCCCTCCCTTCTTTTAAACGCTGAATGGGGAGCACCACATCAAGTTTCTGCCTTGGCTCGGAAACTCGTAGATCCGGGGCTGTATGATTGATATGTTGGTCACGATGACAAAAGAAATTCGATATAATCTCGATGCCGCATGTTTTTCGTAACTAAAAGGTAATGGCGCCTCTCTCTTTATTACTCGACAGACAGTATCGCCTTGATCAATAAATAGTACGTAATGAAGACAAAAGTTATTTTCAGTAACAAATATGATAATCGGGGTATTGATTGTGGCCACACGAAAGTATTAGTAAGCGATACGGAACATGATAAGAGTTAAAATAACTAGTGGTTCGCCCCAACATTTTTAGCTCATTTAGTCACACCAGGATTGTGCCGACACTACCTACCTATATATAAAATTTCACAATGATTGGATCAACGCTTCGAAAGTTATCCTTGGACAAACAAACACACATACATACAACGCCAATATGCCCAAGTTAATTTGGAGATCTCGCTTCGCTCCATTACAAATATGGTAAAATATATACTTCTCATAGAGTCACCCCTATATCTAGAACTATAGAAATTATCATATTAATAAAATTACTAACTAAATAGCCTTATATAAACCGACAAGATGCGTCTTACTAGCCATCTCCTGTTAATCCATCTTCGAGCTCTATCGGATCAAAAAATTGCAGATTTTCTTTTGAAAATGGCAGTAATTAAATCTCTCATGTTCATCTTTGCTGTTGCAGTAAGTTTTATATAATTTCAATATTTATGGGCATATGTGTATCAAACCTAACTTTTTTGGTCCGGCCTTTGACTAACCCCTTGACCCTTCGGGTATCTTTACGAGAGATCAAAGGATCTCCATCAGGGGAATTAATATAGTACCTATTGAGCTATATTATTATAGCGTAAAACATTTTATTTGTGTTTTTTCAAAGAATAATGGTAAACTTATATTGTATGCCTACTAGCAGTATCGGTCGCGCCCGACTTCGTACAAAGTGGTGGCCTGTGCTGTTTAGCTCTTTACATTTTGGGCATCGAAAGTACACGTTATCATATCATATTATCAAAGACCCCAAATACGACTCTTCTACTTTTATCCATTAAAAACTGTCGACCTCCACCGTCTTCAGACTCTGGTAAACGTCTCACTAAAATAATTTAAAAGAACCCAAACCCGATCCTTCTACTGTTATCCATTAAGGAGTTCTATGGATTCCTTCCTGGCTTCATCATAAGTTTTAAATTCAGGGCACTACGGTAATTTTCATATAAGAGGGTGATATGACGTGAATTTCGAAAAATCTGTTCTTAGTACACATCTACATCAAATACAAATTTCTTTATTTCATTATTGATTTAAACGGGTATTTATCGCATATGTACCTTTTTTATTTGTTATCCCGACGTTTCGGCTATGTTGCAACAGTCGTGGTCACGGGTTGACTGGAGTACTTGGAGCTACCGTCGAGAAGTGATGGCCGCAGCAGCAACTACCCTCACTTGGTATTCAGAATTATAAATGTCCTCATTCATATTACGACACATAATTTATCCTCGTTCATAATTTCTTTATTTGTTCTAAACATAAGTACAGAACAGGTCACAAGTTATAATTTAGGTCAGCTATGTTGTATGGCATACCACAAAGAACATACCCTCCAAATTTCATCTCTGTAGGACCAGCTCTCGGATCTTGGACTTGTACCGTAATGGTACACCTGTAGTATTAGTGGTACACGGTAAATGTAATTTTAATAATAATGTAGGTATATGATAAATTCTCAAAATAGACTGAAACCTTATAAAACTGTCAGGACATTCTTTACATACTTGTATATATTCCACAGTTTTCACTCTCCGTGGTGCTAGCAGAAGACCCAACTACTGCTTCAAGCATTGGAGGCCAACCAACAACAGCGGGACTACCAAGCATTCCTGATTCCCCAAAAAATCCTGGAATGCCAAGCTTCCCTTTTCTACCAAGTTTTTCCGGTATACCTAGCTTCGGTTCAGGATTTCCAAGCTTTCCTAACTTCCCTAGTTTTCCCAGCTTCTCTGGCCTCTCAAGACCAAGCCGACAAGCCGATGAAGCTGATGAGCCCAGTGGACCTCATGGACCTAACGGGTCTCATGGACGTAATGGACCTAATGGACCTCACAGACATAATGGACCCAATGGCCCTAATGGACCAAATGAACCAGCTGAAAACGACGACCCATCGTCGCCAGCATCCGCAAATGACCCAGAGCATGAGAACCAAGATCGAACTTTCTTTTTGCTTTTCCCGTCTATAACAAGCTGCAACTATACCGCTAGTGTATGTATTCTTTTACACCGCTATAATATTTTAGTTATAGAGCTAATGGTCAGTCCTGGTTTACAGCTTAATAACCTTTCCAAATTTTGGGTCAATATTTGATCAAAAACAGCAATAGATCCTTAAAAAACAGCAGATATAATCAAAAACATATCGAACTCACAAAATGACATACAATTATGTTCCCTAAACCCCACCACCGGGTCCAATTGTGAATTTATACCATACAGGGACCCAATCAAACACACAAGAAATTTCATCAAAATCGGTTCAGCCGTTTTTGAGCTTTAGCGAAACTAACGAACAGCAATTGAATTTCTTATACGATAAAGATATCAATAATTCACTATTCTATTTACAAAAAACAAGCCATTGTGTTCTAAACAGTACGTTTTAGAGTTTAATTATTATTCTTTTGGCAGGCTGGTAGAACTTGCAGCAGCTGTACTCAAGCCTTGACCTGCTTACCTAACAACGTCGGCCTGCTCCGAACCTGCCGCGGCATCTTTCGATACTGCAACAATGGAAGTTGTTCTTTGTTCCAAGGGGCGGCATGTACTACATCTACAAGTTCTACTTCATCTACAAGTTCTTCGTCTACTAGTTCTTCTTCGTCTTCTAGTTCTTCTTCGTCTTCCAGTTCTTCTTCATCATCTACTAGTTCTACTACTGAGTCTGGTTAATACGAAGTAAGTAGAACTGTTAGACTTATTTTGTGTAACATTGCAAACCTTCACAGACAGACAGAGAGAGTAAAAGTACTTTTGACCATACCATTTACAAGTACAAAGTTGTAAGGTATTTTTGGTGGACAAGGGCGGAAAAGAGAAGATCTCTCTTTGAGATTTGGGTCCTAGGAGCAACATATCTTGCTGAGAAGTATTACCTATACTCAGATTGTCAGAACACATCGTTTGGCGATGGACTTGTACTATTCGCAGGTCAAAGTCACCGTTCCAATCTCATGTTAATACTCTCTCTTACGTTAGTTTGATCTAGTGTTTTGTTGCGACCGATGTCGCTACAACTGCTATAAATGTATAATCTTCTTATCCTTTAGATTATAGAGATAATGTACCTATAAATGTACATATGTATAAGTATTCTATCAGTTATCTGGTTCCCATAGTACAAGCATTGCTTAGTTTGGGGCTAGATGGCGCTGTGTCCAACATTATTTGGTATTTATTTATTATTATTCTTTCTTTCAGGAAAAACATACGACTAGATTTAAAAAAATGGCTGAATCGATACCGATTTTAATTCATTAACATATATAAAGTTCAATAAAAATATAAGTGGTTTAATTTAAATGCTTATTATTTCGATTAATAAAATATTTATTATGCTACACAAAATTAGATTAAATTTTTTCACAGACGAATGAAGAATGAGCCCAATATCTACAAGACGGAATAGAATAGTAAATAAGAACATAGCCACGTATATAAAAAGAATTGTGTGGTTTTATGAAACCACGGTAAAAGTGAAACTTTGTTTTCCATTATAGACATTTAACTAAAAATTTTCGTTGGCACAAAAAATGAGTAATAGTCTATACACTACACGGTCAGCTGACGCGAACTATAGGCGCCGCCATATTGGCCTCGGCTGCTCTGACGAGCGCCTTTCACTTTATCCCTACTCCGCGGCCGACCGTCACGCGACATGCAACACACAGACGAAAAAGTTTGAGACGATGAAAAGTCAGAATTTTAAGAATTTGTTACCTACTACGTTGATGGATTTTGATAAATGAAACACTAATATGGCACATGTTTTCTTTATTTATTAACATTACGTTTACTATAGGACTACGTAATGCTACCTGTAATATTATATTTTATTTAAAACATGATAATTATCTAGATAAAGAGATTACAAAGGAGTAGTAAAGATTCTACAGTAAGATATAATACTTAAAATTATTATCAAGAATGGTCTCGTTATATAATTTATTGTCTGAATATCGACAGATGTTTTTTAAGAACATACTTTTTTATTTTGTCAAAAATAGACTTCATCGTCGTTTTTCGGGCCAGTTGTTGTATGCCCGATCTTTTATTTGATGTTTCATTAAAGCCTAAAATCGTAAACATTTTTAATATAGACTCGAAGATTAAATTATTTGTCTGACACAGCTAATTCTAGACAATCGTTAGAGAGAAATATAAGTATGTTATAAGAAATAACAATTTATGAAGATATGGTAAGGTAATAATGTAGCAATAATAATTATTATAAGAACGAAATCCTTAAATTTCTAGAAAAATTGAATTAGGTACATTAAATTTTGATAACAGTCTACTAAAATTCTTATATTTGCGATTGACATCTTAAAATCTAAACAGCATTCATTGTCTGGTATAAGCCGGCCAAAGTCGTTTTATATAAATAAGACCCCTTAGAATTATTATTTTAAACTAATAAGTCACAACATTTAACATCAATATAGATTTTAATTATTATCGGATTAGATTATTGTCTATAGCTAGCCGGAGTCCGTTGTGCCTAGACGCCTGCGAAAATTTTAAATAAGTTAGTAGCACTTTAAAGTCCAGTGCTGCCGAAACGCGGCCTCGCTCTCCCGAGCGAGCACCCACATAGCTATTGGTTCTTCAAGCGGCTTGGCAGGTTTCCATTACGAAAACCATTCCTCAAGGGGGTGTTGTCGACGGCCGGATGGATGAGATAGCGTTTCGACGAGTGGAAAGGAACGAACGGAACTTTGAGGGATCTGAAGTAGTAGAATTTTGGAGATTCTTTCAAGTTTTGTTGCCAGCGGGGTTGGAATGCGTCTGCGAAGTTCGGTGGTGAGCTTGTGTTGGGGATATCGTTGTTTAGCGGTCGGTGGAGGAGTCGCCCTGTTGGGTGCGAGTGAGCAAGTACTGTCGGCGGCGGTAGGTCGGAGTCGTCTGAATCGATTGCTGGTTCAATTTTGGGACTAGTGATATATTCCCTGGGGACAAAGATCCTAGTTAGAAACCAGATAAAAACAAGGGATCTCTCTCTTAGATCTCTTACACCCGTTTTCACTAACCACGAACACAGAGACGTCTAACTAAGTACTGTAAGCCAATCCTTTCGCATAAACTTTCGTTTCAATAATCGATTTTCAATAGTTGAATCCTAAACTAAGAGTTGCCTACATTTTTGGCACTTGTCTATGATTTTCATGATAATACGCAATTACAAGTGAAGCGGGCTGACTGTGACTCCTAAACACATCTGTCAATTTAGAGAATTGCCTAGCATTACGCACCGCCAAATCAGTGTCGTAAGATAAAATTTACGTTTCAAATTGATCCATGTGATTTTAATGAATAAATTTATTTAGATTTTGGCGACGTCTAACGTCTCTAGTCATCACCTAAACGTTGGTGAAACGTTTTTTTGCTCCAGGCAACTCCATAATATTCAGGCATCCGAATAAGGCGACCATTAGTGAAAACGGGTGTTATGTCTTTTATTCTTTCTTGTTCTCAACCCGAGGTATGTGTCTTCAAAAACAGTTTTAGCTACATAATGGTTTTTACAGGACGCAATTCTAGGACACCTCGCTGTGAGGGGGAAATGAGTAATTGGATCTATCATCATCATAGGACCTCCACTGCTGAACATAGGCCTCCCCATAGATTTCCAGATCAACCGATCATGTTCGGCCTGCACCCATCGGCTCCCAGCAACCTTTACCAGATCATCTTTCCATCTAGTGGGGGCCGCCTTCGCTGCGCTTTTCAGTGCGTGGTCTTCAATCGAGAAGAGCTATATTCCCTGCCCACTGCCACTTCAGCTAGCTAATCTTTTGTGCTAATACTTTGGTTCGTCTACGAATCTCCTCATTTCTGATTCGATCTCGTAGAGAAATACTAAACATAGCCATCTCTATAGCACGCTAAGCAACCTTGAGCCTTCTTATGAGGCCCATAGTGAAAGACCACGTTGCAGACTTTCGTCATAAGACACTGAGGTATTTTGGACGAGAAGACGTCACGTAGTTTCCCTAACACTGCCCAACCGAGTTAGATCTATACCTATATCCTATATTGACTGCCTCCGTGGCGCAGTGGGCGTATAGCCGGCTGAGACGCAGGAGGTAGCGGGTTCGATTCCCGCCGCGGAACAAATGTTTGCATGATCTACAAATATTTGTTCCGTGTCTGGGTGTTTTTCTATATATTATAAATATGTATTTACAAAAAAAGTGTATAAGTATTCTATTACTTATCTGGTTCCCATAGTACAAGCTCTGCTTAGTTTGGGGCTGTGTGAAATGTCCAGCAATATTTATTTATTATTATTTATTTATATCTTATTATTATATACATAATTATATCCAAAGCCCCATCTCCTGACGCGAGGAATCATATACGTATTTAAAATGTAGGTACTATTTCTTTTATTATCATGTACGATATCTTATCAGTGTTCCTAGATCTCGTTTATTTTACTATCAAAGTTATATTCTATCTGAATAGTCTATCAATTGACCCCTTTATTTAACTAGATAGATGTGCCAATTAACCCTCCACAGTTAAAGAACGTAAATTGGACGATAAAAGATGCCGCAATTAATGAAAGGATCAGAAATAATCACAGTTTAAATGGGTAAATTTAACGAGAGTTAAAACATAAAGGAGGTGTTTTACCCTTGGAAATTATGGTGCCAATCAAGGTAGGTAATTAAAGAATGAAAAATTCAAAGTTACTCAAAACGTAAATTCTTTTAAGACAAAGTATTTATTATTAGTTGCAATAATAACCTCCGCACTGCATAAGCAGTGCGCGAATTCGGTCAGATGTAGGAGTCTACGGGTTCGATCCCCATGGCGGAACAAATGTTTGCATGATCTACAGATATTTATCCTGGGTCTGGGTGTTTATATATTTTAGTACATACGTATGTATTTACAAAAAAATATATAAGAATTCTATCAGTTATCTGGTTCTCATAGTACAAGCTTTGCTTAGTTTTGGGGCTAGATAGCGCTGTGTGATATGCTCAGCATTATTTATTTAAATATAACAATCAATCAAAATTGCACGTCATTCAACCGCTTCTATTTGAAGTTTACATACAATAAGACGTTTCAAAATTATCATTAACATTGCAATTTATAAAGATTGTTTGGCTTAGAATGTAGTAGGTGCACAATTTTAGGCTGAAAACGGTTGAAATATAAAAATTGTGTATAAGGATTGTCAAAAGGTGTGTAAGTGTGTGGAAATGTAAGGAAAATCCATACAAAAAAAAATTGTCTTGTAGAGATCGCTATTAAGCGATAAGACCGCCAATAGTATCAAGATTTGGATTTGTCTAATTTAATTGTTTATTTTATGGTAAAGTAATGTACAAAATTG
The DNA here is from genome assembly GCA_963924445.1 of Philereme transversata. Classification (NCBI taxonomy): domain Eukaryota; kingdom Metazoa; phylum Arthropoda; class Insecta; order Lepidoptera; family Geometridae; genus Philereme; species Philereme transversata. The sequence goes on from OZ004343.1 coordinate 9,625,105, forward strand.
TCATATAACTAAAGTAATTCTTTGAATTTGTGACCCGCGGCCGTGTAGGTATATTAAAAATGTAGGTACATTTTCCTATACATGTACAAACAAAGGGGAGTAAATTTCAGCACATTTAGTTTCAGACTCTAACACAATAATGAACAGTGTAAACAACGCATTCCGGCGTGAGTCATTCTAACTTCCGGAAAACTTGCTACGTACCGGGAATTAAGCCCACGCAATGTTACAAAAATAATGTTTCTCGTTGTAAAACATGTTTTTATAACTAGTAGTTATCGGAGAACCTTGCCATAATGAGCGTACACAATTATGGTGCAAGGAGGTAATCCTCAACCCTCTATCTTGAAAATAAACGTTAAAAAAGAAAAACGCTTATCAACTCTCTAAAGCAAGCAATCAAGAATTGTCAAATCAAGTGTGACTTTTAAGATTTAAAATTGGGTGGAAAAGGGAAGAGGAGGGAGGGGGAGCGGGAGGGTCGGCTCGTTACATCCATCATGTTGTATTATCATCGGAGCTTGATAAATTTGATGACACAAAGATAAGGTGTGCAGCTAACACTTACTACACTGCAGATGCCTTTATGGTTTCATTACTTTTTTGAGTACATAAATAAACAATTTTGGTTTAAGTACATTATGCAGCAACGACTAAAACTTACTCCAGTAAATTGTATAACATCCGTAGAACTTGCTACGGCACAATACGTAGCGACTTGCTACGAAGATAAGTTCGTAGCTAGGAACTTAGACAACATAATGGATTCGGAAAATAAATGGGCACAACAATATTTTATACTAGAATATGTATTTGGACGTAAGTTGCGACTTATGAAAACTAAAGATAATTTTTGGGTAGAAACGCTTTTGAACGGGAATTGAAGATGTTTACTGTTGCACAGAATAGAAGCGTAGGGACATTTTAAAAACGGCATTCTACTAGTTTTATTCTAACCAAATTTGGCCCTGAATTTAATTTTCAACACCTAAGTATTTCCGAAAACACAAAAACAACAGATTAATTTGTAAATTAAATCAAGCTGAAATAATTCCAATAACTCACCTAATTCTGAAATCCTGGTCATCGGAATGCTTCCTGGAAACATAATAATGATCGTTAGTACTAATTGGCTCATTAGCCTAACCAAATGTCACACAGAGAATATACTGAAAAGCACATGTGTACAACATATAATGAATCCTACATCATTTTGTTTAATTTGTTTTGTTTACTCGCACACAAACGGAACATTTATGTTTCTATTTAGCTAACTCTAGGACGGACCGCTAACATGCGATTAAAAACATCGCTATTTAATAGTAGACCCTACCCTAAAAGCACATCCATCCTACACACTTATTTATGAAACATCATCCCCTTATTTATAAAAAGGGTTTAATCTCGATAAAGTTTAGCCTCGGCAAAGCTCTCTCAAACGACAGCTAAATCTTACCTAAAACATACCGAGATTAAACCACACTTATAAAATGAGGACATAGAATTATCCATAGGACGGCACATCTACCATTTATCGTGAATGCACTAACATTTATCATGCGTCTATTTTCCATCGCCTCCTGAAGCACTAAAGCACACCACATTGATGACTACTTAAACACGCATTTGATGAAATTTAGGCGACCTGTACAAATCTTGACTGGGCCACAACAATCTTGCCCTTCCAGATCTACTGTATCGTCCACCAGAAAACCTAAACGATGGGAGCAACCCTAAACGGGCCAAGGAGCCAATGTGACGCTTCTCATAATTATCGCGAGCCTCTTCATCTGTAACGTAATAAAGCAAACAATATTACCCGATGCCAAACCTCATGTCAGCACACGAAAACACATGAGACTATCTCACTTACCCACAGAACGTTTGTCTTCATTTTCCTCAGTTTTCTCGACATCATTCCCCTCGATCACATCTGGCATGGACATAATGTATCGCTTGGTCCTGACCGTGGGATCCACGTAGTTAGGCCGGTACAAACCGTGGACCGGCATACCTACATACCCTCCTCTCTTTAAATACCAATTATCATACGGCCTTTGTCCATCGTTCATATCTTGAAATTGCGCGAATCCACCGCGCTTGTATGCTTGCGACAGAGGAGGGAACATATCGGGATTAACAGATTGTTGAAAGTCGTAGAGTTCATTGTAGTCAAATGGTCCATCGATTTCCGAAAGAGGTGGGATAGGATTTTGATAGAACGGGTAGTAATATTCATCTCCGTTAGCTTCGATATCTCGTTTGCCAAACATCCCGTTGCGAGCCATAGCGGCAATATTACGTTTCTCGTTTTGTTGGTTGTATTGTCCTCGTCCAACGCGGTATCCATCACGAGCAAGCGCCTGAATATTCCTCTTCATAGCAGTGTAGCTCCGAAGCCGAGCGATAGCAGCCATATTCCTCTTTTCTTGGGAAGACTCCTCCTCATCATTATCTTGTTTGTCTCCGTCCGTGTACGGTGATCTAAACGTTGGAAGCTGACCATTTTTCGCGAGGGTGGAAATACTTCTTTTGTAACCAAGTGACGAACTTTTCAAATACCCTGCCCTGGCCAGAGCTGCTATATTTCTCCTCGGAAAAGTTGGCCATTGATTTATGGTCTCCACCGGCAGACTCGCCACCTAACAAAGTAAAGTTTGTTCAACAACAATTCTGAAAAATGCCTGAGTGTAGGTTCTGCAAAATAATTACTAAAATGTCTACACGTAGCAGGCTTGCAATTCTAGAATTTAATTTTGTGCGCTACAATGTTGGCATAACTCCACTGAACTGTATGAATGAGCTCATAAACGTGAATGCTTCGTAAATTCTGCTAAAAATAAATTACCTACCGCATACTCGAGGGCAGTTAATTAATGGAGTAAAATAATAGTTACCTACCTGTTCAATGTAGTTTGAAAATGCGATTGCAAGAGCAGCAACCAGCAAAAGGTGGCCACGACACCTTCGCCTCATTGTGCTCTTCATCTATAAAGAAAAAACACTTATTTCAAACCTATCCTAGCGTACCAATTTTATAGACCGTGAATCATTAGAATGCTTATTTATTGCAGAGCTTTTATAGTCAGTTTCTTGCTAACTCTAATAAACCATTAGATAGCCCAGACTGTAATTTTAAAGCCCACTAACAAAGGAGTTGTTTCTCTTTAAACTCGCAAACGGCGGCGCGTAGTGCAAGGCGAGACGCGTTGCGGAGCGGATCGCACTCAACCTACGGCCCTGATGACAGTTAATGGATTGAACCGAAACGTAGTTGGTTCTAACACCGATAAAACGGTACGTGATAAATCCCTTATTTAGGACTAATAAACTTTCTTCTAAAAAAAAAAGTGCTAGAGAAGTATTTTGTTACTTCTCTAGAGCCTATTGGATATAGGGTCCAAGTTAAAAACACCACTACGGTTCTGACCATACAGGTAAGCCATACAGGTATCCACGAACGCTTCAGTGATTTGCTTACATTTAAACTCGGTAACATTCAAGAATTTTCAAGGACTATTAAAGTAGTTTTCCAGTGATCTAATATTCTACAAGTTCCCTATTTTACATATAAAACTCAATTTTCTATGAGCACGTAATTGTGTTGCACAAAACATGTTTCCCGTACGGAACTTCTATAAATTTATTCCGCGTATGCCCCGGTCTAGATAATAGACTTGTCAGAGAATAAACTTGGCAGATTCAATTACGTGGAACGTGTTCTTTGAAGTACATACACCTGAGATTTCGTGTAATGGGCATTTCCTGGGACGGAATATCGGTTTCTTCTTTACGTGAATGGATTAGAATTTGCTGTTACCTGGGTGTATTCATTTTTGCCTCTTAGCGCTGTGATGAGTGTTTCGTTATTAAGGTATAGGAGTAAATGATTAACATGAGTAAATGAAAATAAATAACAATTTATAGCGAACTTTGTTTTTTATTTCTTGCTTAGAATCCGTCCCTTCAATATAATTAGTATAAATTGCAAGACCCTATATAAAAGAAGAGATAAGTACTTTTGCCCATTATTTATTGGATATTTCCTTCTTACTGTATTTTTATTTGGTATGGTATATAGAGTACCTATATTATTGATCGAGCGAAGCGAGATCTCCAAATTAACTTGGGCAAATCGGCGTTGTATGTTTGTATGTATGTAAGTCTAAGTATGTATATCCGAGGATAACTTTCGAAGAGTTGATCTAAACATCGTGAAATTTGATACATAAGTAGGAGTGATGGCACAATTTTGGTGTGAATTTTGGGGGGTTGTTGAGATATTGGGGTTCAAGAGGGTATAAAAAAAATGAAAGTGAGACTATTAGGTCAAGTGGTACGTCAAACATTAGTACATTTCAACCCTGTTTTTATTTTTAGTTTAATCTTTGTAGTTTTCGAGTTATTAGCATAGGTGACACAAATATAGGCAAAAGTCTAAAATCCAGAATAACTGCATTTTGTACCCTAAAAAGAGTAACCAAGTAACATGAACTCCCGTTACCTGTAATTTGAATGAAACTGTAGGTCAAGTAATGTGGTTGTTTATTTCGTGACACTATTTTGATAGTCAAAGATTACGAATACATGTCATATTAGGTCTTTACCTATGAAATTGCCGTTTTGTATGGAATAAGTGAATGTACTTATTTTTTTAAACTTTTTATTTCTGTTATTCAAAGTAATCACCCATGTAATCGACGCATCTTCGCCAACGCATTGGTAGTTTATTGATGCCCTTCTTGTAAAAATCATCTGGGCGGGAGGCATCTCGGGAATTGAATTTTTTACCCACTAAAAAGAAGTCTAAATGTTGGAAAAAGTAATAGTCGGTAGGTGTAAGGTCGGTTGAGTATGGCAGATGAGGGAGAGCTTCCAAACCCAGCTCTTGCAGCTTGGAGACTGTCTGTTGTGCAGTATGGGGTCACACGTTGTCGTGAAGGAGCAGTGGGGACGACCGATTGACCAAAGCTGGTTGCCGATGTGTAAGCTTCTCCATCATTATCTCCAGTTCTTCAGAGTACACATCTGCAGTAATGCTCATGCCGTTTTGTAAAAAGTTGTGGTGAATCACACCCGCTCTAGACCACCAAACAGTGACCATCACCTTTTTAGCGGTCATTTTTGGTTTAGGGCATTGCTTTGGTGCTGAATCAGGATCTAACCAACTTGCTGAGCGCTTTCGATTGTCATCGCACGTAACAATTCGGTTCAAAATTCCTTCATTTCTTTGCCTATTGAGCAGCGTGAGGCAGATCTCGACGCGTACGTTGCGCTGGCGATCGTTAAATTCGTGGGGCACCCATATATCAAGTTTTTTTACCTTGCCTATTTGTCGCAAATGGATCAAAATTGTTTTGATGCTAACATCAAAAGCTGCTGCTAGCTCAGCTGTAGATTGAGTTTCGTCAGCTTCCACAATCGCCTTTAATTCATCATTGTTGACCAAAGTCTCCGGACGACCACGAGCTTCATATTTCAAGTCAAAATTTCCAGAACGGAACCGGGAAAACCAATAACGGGTTGTGCGTTCGTTTGTACAGTTCTCTCCGTAAAGGTATTTGATGTTACCTACGTGCCGTTTGTGTCGCGTTAGTGCCACGACGGAACTCATATTCCATAATTACACGAATTTTTAAAGTATCCATTATGACGAAAAATGTTCAAATGTAATGAAAATACAACGCTAATCAATAAACAAAAGACCGAGTTTGTAAAAAGAATGTCATGTTTTTAAAACAAAATTAATTTGAATTTAGAATACAAAGCCATTCCAAACTTTTTTTCTATTTGAAATGACCAGTACTGAAGAACGGCAATTTCATAGGTAAAGACCTATGTATTATATATTTTTGTTTTTATGGGAGACTTGCGAGATCTCAGTTTAGAGCGAACCACTAGTTATTGTTATTAAGTTTATGTATACAGTTAGTATTGATGTTACATTTTTTTTTTTCATTTACATCGTATAGTCATAGGCACATTTTTTTTTCATTTATCGATTGCTTGTTTTCTTAGATTAATTATATAACAATTAAATACAAATGTTTTATTTCCTAACATATTCAATGCATGTCAATACATAATTACATAAATAAAATCTGTATGAATCACCTTGGCAATACTTTCTTAAAGATTATGGTTACTACCTAACATAAGTTCTATCTCCAAAATAGCATCCTGTACTTTTATGGAACCAATCCATAGGGTCAATCACAAGGATCAAATTTTTCTAACAGATATGGTATCTTAAATAAAAGGAAAACCACGAAATCTAAACTTGAAAATTCAATGGTATGAAGCACTTTTATTCAAAGGGTTTTATGTATGTTCATTCAGCGATAATTAGTTACCATGATGTCAGATTTCAATGATTCTTCCCTGTTAGAAAGGACCCCCTTATACCCTATGGTCCTACATGTTCAGGATCTGATGATGAGATCATCATACTTTTCAATTTGCAAATGCAGTTGTACATTTATTATATTTTCTGTTTTCTGAAGTCGGTCACATTATTGTTTAAGAGTTACTTGAATGATTTCTCTGTGAAAAATATTTAGGTTTCGCAAACAATTAATCGAGATAGAATTGTCCAACAAAAATCAATCCGTATTGTTTAGAGAGTCAATTCAAAGCCTTTTCAAAATTGGTGGCATTGTTTCAATTTTTGTGGCCTAGTTCTCTTCAAACGAATTTTGGAATTTATTTGATTTCTCTATGAAACGCAAACAAAAGGTCTGTTTATTGTCCCGG